>OY039066.1:30924775-32170490 GCA_955850985.1 Elophila nymphaeata
CAATGATTCCTCATAACTGTTCGTCAACACGGATGCTTATGCGAAGAAACGACACCACTTTCACTGCACAAAATCCACTCCGAAGCAATTTTGAATTATCGAAATAAAGATCGACTTCCAGACGCCATGATTTACCGCCAAACACTAGTTTTTTTTAAAAAAAAAACCCTGTTACGGGACGGCAAAGGGATGTAGCCCATACAGCCAAGTCTTCAGTTTATGTCTTCTTTCTTGATTTTTGCAATAAAATATGGGCGTCACACATTTTAATGCATCTAGGGAGTGCTTGGAAAGAAATGCATGGTAACAGACCTCATGACTGTGACTGATGAGAATTGTATAGTGGAATTTCCAACCACTATACAATTCTCAACGCCACATACACAAAACCTTTATTTCGATTATTCCTCATAACTGTTCGTCAACACGGATGCTTATGAAACGAAACGACACTACTTTCACTGCACAAAATCCACTCCGAAGCAATTTTGAATTATCGAAGTAACATCCAGACGCCATGATTTCCCGCCAAACACTCCGTTTTTTTTCTTTTAAACTTTCCTAATAAAATAATTATAACTAAGGAGATTGAAATATTCGGTCATCGGTCGATTTTTCAAAATGTAAAATAAATTGTAGTAAATTTTTTATACTTATAATGCTCAAAATATTACCAGGTATGTCTGGTTTTTAAAAATAAATATTTGTTAATGTGGTGAGGATACTAAACTGAAGAACTGTTTTTTAAATTAAATATATTCATTTTCTACTTTGCGTAGTCGAATGAAATGAAACGTTTTGATTTGAAGTTTAATTTAATGTTGCAAGTTAATATAATAGTTATTTGAATGGGTAATTTCAAAATTATTGAATATTATCTTGCCCGTTTAATTTATTTAAAACTTAGTAGGTAAAGTACGCCACGCCATTTATTGGCGTTGTTCATTTATTTTCATCAAATAATCCTTTAAGGATAAAACATGGATATCATTTTGCTTTCGTCTATCTTCCTATACAGAAATATATTGTTAGCAATTTCTATTTCACATCACAAGTAATAGATAAACCAATTAATTGACACTGTCTGGATTTGGAATTAAATCTGGAAAACATACATAAAAAATACACACTTATAGTGCACTGGGTAGATTTAGCTTTTGTATGGCAGCACAGTCATTCGCGACCGTCAGCCAACAAACATGTATTGAACGAGTTTGAGTCGTATTAGAATATTTAAAATTTGATTATATGATTAATTTAAATGGTTATTCAATTAATAGTCATTTTAAATATAATCATTCGAGCAAATAAAGGTGTCTAACAGTGAATACCCCGTAAAGATAAACGCGCAGCGGACGCAGTAAGGATTATACGTAGGTACTTGTGTTGTTTATATTTTCTTAAATTATTTTCTTTGAAGTCTTTGTTAAAATGTGGTGTGAGCTACTGAATAACCTTGTAGCTTATTATCGGCATCGTGACACATGCTTTATCCAGTGCACACTAATGATTTTCTATTGAAAACATATAAATACATAATTAGATATTCAAATATTTTCTGTGTTGTGTAACAACGCCAAATCGGCTGCGTTTTCTACATTCAATGTATGCAAAAGTTTCGCTCTACTTCGTGCGGAGGCACTGATATCCTTTTAAACTTCAATATATTATTTTTATATATGATGGAACAAATAATTTATTTATACAACACTAGACCAGAAAGTGACATTTTCCACAAAAGAAAATCCTGCTTCCTGGTCAGGAGGTGACATAAAATTTGTACTTAACTTGGAATTAGAAAGCCTCAGATTGCATATTAATCACCCTCGGTGCTCACATCAATGATCTAATTCAAATGAAGTATTTTAATACTAAATTGCTAGATATTAGACATTTTTGATGGATAACAAGGAAATATACTACTTATAAACAACCAAAAAAATGTGTGGTTGTAATATAATGTTCATTTTAGCAGAAAAAATATGTCTATCAGGATATGACCGTAAACTGCTTGGTCTGTAGGTATTACTGACAAGTTCACCACATAAGTGTCTTGAATTTTAAGTGATAAAAAATCATAAGTGATGGATATTTTTGTTATATATCTTCTTGATTCATAAAAAATAATTATTAGTGATCTGCTGACTAGTTGGTAAAGTCAACTATTCAGCCACTTTAATAGTTGGCTACTAGTTGTAGATTAGTTAACTAAGAGTGCAGACTATCCTCTGGAACAGAAATTACGTCCTAGGCTAAAATTTGTTTATTAGTAATTTGCAAATTAATCAATTAGTCATTTTTATATAGACCCCCACAAAATGGACCTACAATCTGGTAAAGGTTTCTGGAACACATTGGATGCGGGCAGCACAGGACTGATCGGATTGAAGATCCTTTGGGGAGGATTATGTCCAATGTTGGGTGTGTCTTATGGATATGATGAATTTTTTTTAAAGAGATTCCTGGGTTTTGTCTTTGTGGATTTGTTTAAATATCATAGGTAGACTTTTTGTGAAGTTAACTTTATTACCATTGCATTAAACTCAAGTTTAATTTGTAAAATTAACAAAATTGGGGATATGGTATTTTGTTTTTATTCTATGAGATGGCAAACAAGCTTGCGGCCCACCTGGTGTTAAGTGGTTACCATCACCTATAGACACTTACAATCTTAAGGGTAAATCACTTAGCACCATCCTGGGGATTAAGATGATATGCCTTCCATGCCCAGTAATTACACTGGCTACCTTTCCCTTCTATCCAAAACACAGTGAACTGCTTCATGGCAGAAATAAGAAAGGCGGTGGTCTCATGTAATTAATGGACACTTGCTAAGATGTTCTTCCTTATTACCGTACAATATGACCTGATCTGATACTAAATTATGATCACCGAGCAGAGATAATTTCGTACAATGACCTTTCAGTCTACTGGCAGTTGTGTTAAATATTTTCATCATCATCATCATCATTATTTCAGCCGAGAGACGCCCACTCTTGGACAAAGGCCTCCTCCAATGACCTTCAACCTGGTCAGTCCTGTGCTGCACGCATCCAAAGGCTTCCCGTGACCTTTACCAGATCGTCAGTCCACCTTGTGGAGGGCCTTCCAACGCTGCGTTTCCCGTTACATTGTCGCCACTCGAGGCCCTATCCGTCACAACGGCCGCCCTAAAGTTTCTCAATTCTTTGGGCTATGTCGGTAATTTTGGTACTTCTAACTTGGACTTACCCAGTTGGACTGTTTGTCCCAGGTAAACATAATCATCGACAACTTCCAGTGTAGAGCTTCCAATCTTCACAGGAGTGGGTGCGACATGGGAATTCGACATGATTTGCGTCTTATCCATGTTCATTTTAAGACCCACTTGTTGGGAGACTCTACAGAGATCGTCGAGCCAATGCTCGACAAGACATGGGTTGGGCACAATTGCCCAACCCATGTCTTCCAAGGTCTCATCTCAACCATGGCTACGATATCATCTGCAAAGCGAAGGTGAGTCATGAACTCGCCATTTATGTTGATGCCAAGTTCTCTCTAGTCCAGAAGCTTAAACACGTCTTCCAACGCAGCTTTAAAGTTTTGGCGATATAACATCACCCTGTCTCATGACTCACTGAAGCTGTATGGGTTTTGAGTTCTGGTCCTGATAACGGTCTGACATAGCGGCGTTATCGTACAGTGATCGCAACACTTGAATACATCGATAATTTATGTGGCACCTCTTGAGTGACTGGAGCACAGCCGTCTCCACAGAATCGAACGCTCGACAGGACGGCTTTCTCATAGTCCACAAACGCTAAGCATAATGGCAGATTATACTCTTCGGGCTTCTTTAGAACCTGCTGCAGCGTATGTATGTGATCTACGGTACTGGAGCCTTTTAGGAATCTGTTTTGTTCGGGAGGCTGGAAGTCGTCAATCCTGCGCGTGAGACGATTCGTTATAACCCTCGAAAACAGCTTATAAACATGACTCAGGACCGTGATGGGTCTATGGTTCTTCACTTGGGCCCTATCACCCTTTTTGTAGAAGAGTCTCACCACGCCGCCATGCCTTGCCTCTGGCGTTTTGCCCTCGAGTATAACGGAGTTGAATAGCCTCTGAAGAGCTTTCGGGTCCACCTGCTTTCAGAAGCGCCGCTGTAACTCTGTCATCACCCGGTGCCTTGTTGTTCTTGAGCTGTTTGAGAGCTACACTAATCTCGTACAGGCTAACGTCCGGGATATCTTCGCTATAGTGTCGGGTTAATTTGGCTCTTGGATCGGTGGCCTGAATGACAGGTGTGTGTGATGTCGCGTAAAGCCGTAGTAAAAGTTTTTTCACTTTTGGATCCTTTGTTCCGTCTCTTTAATACGTTCTGTATTAAATTGGCGTATGTCGCGAGTTAAGCACTTGGAGATATGTTTATTGAGCTGCACGATGCGACGACGAGCATCTTCAAAAGACTCCAGAAGTATCTCTCGTCTTTCCTCCATTAGCTTTAATGTGGGCTCTGAGATTTTCTTCGCTTTTTTGTACGGCTGCGTTTGAAGAGTTTTGAACCCAACGTAAGAACAGCTTCAATTGAATAATGTTATAAATATATTTTTTACAGTACTACTATTATATACACTTCTGATAATTAATATCGGATATCAGGCAAGCTGTGCGGGAATTAGCTAGTCTGTTACAATAGTTACACAAGTACACTTTTTTTACTGACCCTTGAACTTAATGTTTATTATAATAACGTAATCTAAATATAATGGTGGACTTTATAATTTTAGTAATTTTATCTTCGTACTGTCTATATGCAACTTTTTTATCCTATCAAACAACCTTACTTTCGCATTTATAATTATTATAAATGCGATATTAAGGTTGTTTGTTACGCTTTCGCGCCTAAACCACTGAACTTATTTTGGAAAATCTTGGTATTGAGACAGTTTCAGACCCTGGGAATAATATAAGATATTTTTTTAATACTTTTTACGGACATTATATATAAGACGCGTCTGTTATCATGGATCTCGAAAATACTCGAAATTGAGTTGTATTCGGAATCGGGAACGCCAGAAACCACGAATATGATACCCTCATTTAATTTATATTAAAAAAATTGGTTGTATGTAAAGTCGGTTTACTGACGATAGTTGAACGTGACAACGTCTTAAGAAAATACTCATGGAATGGTAGCATTTTTCAAAAGAAAAATTTAATTTCATTTGTTTTGCCGGCCTTACATGGAACGCCTCAGAGCGAGGTAACGCCGCATGCGTCATGTTTTTTCGTGCGTGCAGCCGGCTCTATCGAATTATAAGACGTTGTCACGTCAAAAGTCTGCCCGTCATATTGAACCGCCAAGATACTGCATATATGCGCCTCAGTCTCTCACAGCACATTTAGTTTGAATTATTAATTGGAATAATTAAATTTAAATAAACCGTTTAATCGACACGTGACACCCTTTACCAGCGTCTCCTGAACGAGTTTATGGCAGGTCGGGGCGCCACCACGCCCCCTCTCGTTCTGCGTCCCACTCACTATTGCCCTGTCTAGTCGGCTTCGTTGGCTGACTGTAAAAACTTATAAGTATAGACTGTGCTCCTACTAAGGGAGAAAGGCATGATGCATACTAGACCCATTTCAGGCAGTTAATGCCAATCAAATGCCAACTCGGCATTTAAATATCAAATCCTCCAATAGCGACGCGATGTTGCGTCATTGAGCGCGTCCTGCCGTCTGTACCACGGCGAGTGCTCTGAGGAGCTTTTTTCCCAAATTCCACCATCTCCCTTCCTTTTAAGGACTACGTGTGCTCTACATTGTCACTGACAAACTGTGACTATAATTCCAACGCGAACTAAGAAATTTCTTTCTTTTGTCGCACAATCAAGAAATGGAATTCACTG
Organism: Elophila nymphaeata; assembly: GCA_955850985.1. Taxonomy (NCBI): domain Eukaryota; kingdom Metazoa; phylum Arthropoda; class Insecta; order Lepidoptera; family Crambidae; genus Elophila; species Elophila nymphaeata. Next base: position 30,930,670 of record OY039066.1, read on the forward strand.
CCAGTACACGTGTTCCTTCCTTTTTTTTGCTGACGGGGAGGTCAAATGCATTTACCCTTCGTCCCTGCGGGGTGGTGCCAACCGCAGGGGATATGTGGGACTCGAAGTAAAGGCGTTCCCTCCATACCCACTAAACATCCTCCCCGGCCTGACCTTCAGTGCGCTATTGCGGGACGGCTCGGGATCTGCGCACGTGAGCGCAACTACACCGAGCCGTCTCAACGCTGCCCGTGTAGGCACTCCTTGCACCAATTGGTGGCCAGTAGCCCACAGGGGCTACCGACTAACGCCAGCCCCTGTGGGCCGCTGGCCGACGCCGGCCTTATAGGCCGCCTCCTCACCGACGGCTGCTCGACCTGGCGCGTCCTCCTGACGAGGACACCGGGAGCAGCCATCGGACCGCACCCGGCGGACTTCGGGCGCGGTCGTGGACCTGAAAAGGGCCGTCCGGAACTAGCCGTGGTGGGTAAACGAATGCCAAGGGGACTTGACATCAAAAGCCACACACCCGCCGAGAAAGTTTCCCCACCATGTTACCAGGGTCCGCCACGAGGAGATTTCTGGACGTGGACTTCCATCCCATCTCTACGTCTTGAACGCTTTGTACCACTCATAATCACGTGTTTTTGACAAAATCGAGCGTAAGCCTTCTGTAACATTTTCAGTGACTCCGAATACGAAATTCCATTGGCGATACAAAATTTAACTAACTAAAAACAACACTGTATTTAATATAAATAACAGATGCCACTCAAACTCCGCACCAAAATGGAAGAGAAGGATTTATTTTCGTTGGAACCCACTTGAATCCCAGTTTAATATTTTTGGCGTTGGTTCCCACAAAACATTATTGTGTATTATCGTTGGGTCCAATCTAACAACAAAAAAAAAAACAAATAATTGAATTTGCAACCATCAACTAATCATCCATTCTCGATACTTTTTAACTCCCCAATGTCGACGATTCGAGATTTTAATTTCACTGAAACGTCCCCGGGACGGTATCAAAACCCTGCATCCATTGCCAAATCAAAATAGCTTCATTTACATTGAGTTTGCTAAGTACGTTTAAAACGTCAAAAAATACCCCACGGCCGCTTCGTACGAAATAATAATTACCTATTTAAATAGAATAATTATACGCTGGTGGAGTGAAACGGCTCAACAAATTGCTACAGTTGGTAATGACAGTTTTTTTTTATAGATTTATAATTACACTAGCCGTCCGATCCGACACACGTACTGTTAAAAAGAAAACATGTGAATCTAAACCATTCTCGGATCTGCTTGAACAAATACAAAATTTTCATCATAATCGGTCCAATCGTTTAGAAGTTCAGTGACAACCACACGAACAACTGAATTTTATATTAAAGATGAGAATTACTATATTTTCGAATTCATTTCTAGGTAATTATCTAAAGTTAATCCAAATCATTGAAAATAATTCCCTCAAAGCCCGAACATATTATGGTCCTTCGAGCTGGATAAATATAAAACTAGGAATACAGAAAAATTCCATGCCTTTTTCCAAAGTCCTGAAGTGTATTTATTTATTTATAAGGCTCACCAAGTAAATACATACATTAAAATGATCATAAAACAATTTTAGACAAGCTATATCATAGGTATATGCATTTTAATTATAGATATGCACAACATTATAAAGGCATTGTTTCCAAAAAAACTAATTTCTTACAGAATAATAAGCTATTTTAAAACAAAGAAAACTAATAAAGTAAAATTAAAAGAGAACCTCACAACTCACAATATTGCAAAAAGTTTTTCTTTTTTAAAGATTCTAAACTATCTCAAACAAAATCTAAATTATTATGTTAATATCATCATCGTCGTAAATGCCTTTAAAATTCGACCCACTGCTGGGATGCAAGGCCTCTCCGTGTCATCGAAGAAGGTTTAGGCAGTAGCCCAATGCGGATTGTTGGACGGAATATAAGGTGATCAATACCCATTTGCTGATTCATTAGTCGCCTTCTACGACACCCATTAGAGGATATGGGGTGATGCTATTTTACTCTGCCGGCATCACATGGCTATTATGTTGACATACAAGTTTTAAAATTTTCAGCATTGTGTGCGCAAAAACTACCATATTTGTTCTTACCTAATGGTACTGAGAATGGTTTATATTTATGCAAACGAGCCGTGATTCCAGGAGGTGTTGTATTAGAATATCCGTCGTTGATGTGTGGTTGCACTCATTGTGAGCTAAATTGCATTTACACATTGTGTCACAAGGTCGATTATAATTAAGCATACTTAGAGCCACTTACAGCATTGATTTTTTATTACCGTAATTCATGGGGTCATGAGTGCAAGTCTCGTTTTATGTAGGAATTGGTTTTGATAAGACGGTGGTCGTAGTGGACCTTAAACATTGTGAGTTTTTGAGTATCCCCTGTAATCCTACTAGTATTATAAAAACGTTAAGTTTGTATAGATGTATGGATGTATGGATGTATGTCTGGATGGGTGTTTGTTACTCTTTCACGCAAAAACCACTGAATGGATTTTAATGAAATTTTACAATAATATACCTAGCTCATACATCAGAATATAGATTATAATTTATACTGATACTGCGCAGACGAAGTCGCGAGCAGTAGCTAGTCTTATTATAATCTTCTTTATCTTCTGTGTACCCAACTCGTGACAAAATAACAGAAAAGCTATCATGTATGGGCACATTCGATTGATCCTAATTATAAATCTGAATAAGTGCATAGATCAATTTTGTAAGTTACTCATGCCGCCTGAAAGTGATAATCACCGAGTGAATTACATATCCATTGCTGTTTTTACGCAACAAGTGTTATAATAGCGTTATAGTAAAGCAGTAGTGGATCAGTAATTCTTTCGGTGATTATCACGTATGTCAAAAAGTTAGCGAATAGGCCGGCATATTCCTCATCTAATATAAGGGCATATACATGTAGATAGCCGTGCGATGCCAGCAGTGTAGAATAGCATGACCCCATATACTCAAATGGGTGTCTTAGAAGACGAATTTTGGATCAGCAAAGGATTTTGATCACCTTATACTACATCCACCAATCCGCATTGGGCAAGCGTGGTGGACTACTGCCCTAACCTCCTTCGATGACTAGAGTCCCAGCAGTGGGTCGAAGTATAAAGGCTGTTATGATTGATATCTACATGTAGAAAGCGGGTTGATCCACCAGCCCTTATCGGTACCGAACCGCTACATCAAGCAAGCTGATACAAGCAGGGGCTGTCTGTCTATCCTCTTCTCTTTGGTGTCAATCTTGCCAGAGTGGTCGTGGTCAATGGTCAACATGTAGGTGGTTTGAGGCTGATGTTGCTTGCCTCTCGGTGTTTTTGTTTTCATCAAAATCGGGCTTGCGACTCCTTTGAGCATTTTTCGGTATTCCTGATAGTTTAGGATTTGGCCCTGAGGCTCACTTGAAAAATTCACTCTGTAGCAATTTCATCATATTCCTTGAAAATTAATAAGGTAAAAGATGCGCGAGAAAAGTAACGGATACGGATCTTTCTTCTCCCTCGGATATTCATGGATGCGGTTACGGATATCCGGAACATCACTAATAACAACCCTCCGTTTGCGACACGGGATAATAGGTATCACTTTCCTCGAACTAAACTATTTACAGAATCAAATAAGCGACCTTATATTTGTTGTATCAAAGAATAATTCAATAACTTGTAGACAGGATCGTAAGCAAACTTTCATTACAACAATACGGTGTGCGGTATACCTAAAATAGATCGTGACGTGTGAGTCAGACGCCGATAAAAGGCCTTGTTCTTTCATTTACATGATGTAACAATGACGCTCTATATTGAGAGAGTGCGGCATGCGTCAGGGTAGCGTTTTAGGTCCAATATTAAAAACGGATTATCATTTATGCGGCAAAAGTACTGGATAGTGGCGTTTTTGTTTGTTCTACGTAAGGCATACGAAAGTTAAGCGAATTAGTGCGTGGTTAGAAGAGGGATGGGACTAAATTGAATAGAAATTCTCTTTGAAAACGGAATATCATAGCACATGGCCTATTAATTTAATTGTAGCAGTAAGTTAAATAAGAATATAAAACATGGGAATTTAATCATGGATTGATATGAGTAATTGAAGCCGTCGTGTTGTGGTGAAGTCACAATGTAAATTATTTATTACTCTGTGGTGAAGTGTTAAGCAACGCTATACATCAAGCGGTCCGGGTTCGAATTCCGGTAGAGGCAAAAGTTTGTGTGAAACACACTATTTTTTCACGAGTCATGGCGGTTTATATATTAGGTTGGGGAAAAAGTCTTTTCGCATTATAGTATGTATAAACTTGTAATAAAATCTCTTTGGCTATACTATTTGTATCTGGCTGGTTTTGGTATCATTGAAAGTTTAAATTTTAAAGAACATAATTCCAAATTCAAATTAGGAAAATGTTTGATTTTCATTTGTTTTTCGTACCGCCAAGATGAGTGAATCTAATGAAGAAATTCGATACATTTTAAAATTTTACTACAAAAAAGGTAAAAATGCAACGCAAGCCGCGAAAAATTTTTGCGATGTTTATGGACCTAGTGCAGTGTCTGTGAGAGTAGCACAAATTTGGTTTAAGCGTTTTCAATCCGGAAATTTTGATGTCAAAGATGCACGTCGCTCTGGTCGCCCTATTACAGATAAAATGGATGCCATTTTTGAAAAAGTGGAGCAAGATCGGCATGTCAGTAGTTAAGACGTAGCTGAAGAACTGGGAATTGACCACAAAACAGTTTTGGCGCATTTGAAAAAAACTGGGTACACAAAAAAGCTCGACATTTGGGTACCTCACGAGCTCACTGAAAGAAACCTAATGAACCGTGTACTCATTTGTGATTCTTTATTACGACGTAATGAAACCGAACCATTTTTGAAGAAGCTGATAACTGGTGATGAAAAGTGGATCACGTACGACAAGAACGTGCGAAAAAGGTCGTGGTCAAAGGCCGGTCAGGCTTCACAGACTGTGGCGAAACCCGGGTTAACTCGCAACAAGGTGATGCTGTGTGTGTGGTGGGATTGGAAGGGCATTATTCATTATGAGCTGTTACCACCAGGCAGGACCATCGATTCTGAACTCTACTGCGAACAACTGATGAGATTAAAGCAAGAAGTTGAGAGAAAGCGGCCGGAATTAATCAACAGAAGGGGTGTGGTTTTTCATCATGATAACGCTAGACCTCACACATCTTTAGCCACTCAGCAAAAATTAAGAGAGTTTGGTTGGGAGGTGTTAATGCATCCGCCGTATAGTCCTGACCTTGCACCTTCAGATTTCCACCTGTTTCGGTCTCTTCAGAATTCTTTAGGCAGTGTCAGGTTAACATCACGAGAGGACTGCCAAAACCACTTGTCGCGGTATTTTGACCAGAAGTCCCAAAATTTCTATAGCAATGGGATCATGTCCCTACCTACAAGATGGCAAAAAGTTATCGAACAAAATGGTACCTACATACTTTAGTTAAATGTAAATAAACTATATTAAAAAATGTTTTGAATTTTCTTAAAAAATGCGAAGAAACTTTTTCCCCAACCTATTATTTAGTTATGGGACTATTAAAACCGAGCTACTAAGGCTCATTTAGGATTTAGATATGATTAAGTTAGGGTAATCTACTCACCAGTTATATACGATCCTTTATTTATGTTGATTTGCAAAAAAAAAATATAAATTATTATCTACCTTTATGCAGTATCCATAACACATATTTTAGTGGTAGCTACTTAATTTGGCCTAGATAATTGTTGTGAGTGGTGGGGTGCGCTGTTAATAACGCTTATACAAAAATCCAATTTTGTAACACTTAATATTATAACTGGGCCATTAATTTAATTGTATCATTAAGAACCTGTTTCACATGTTCCAAGTTCCTATTAACTGTTATCTGACAAATAGTCCATACAAAACTGTCTATAAATCTGCCAGATATCTCCTAATCACAACCTGTGAGATAGGCCCTTAGTAAAATAAATATAAAGCATGTAATCACTAACATGTGGACTTAATTACGTAGCCATATGCGTCCTTGGTGCTAATGGGTCATAATGACGTCACAATGTTATTTACAGGACGATACATGGCACATCTGGATGACAAGACAAACTGGGAGGACGAGGACCGCTTCTACTCTTCAAGCCGAGACAGCGATGACAGTCCCATATTGTCACACAGGTATGTTCAACTTCTTCATACATTTCTATTTCATATACTTACTTATATTTAAAAAAAAAAAAAAAAAATACCCTTCAGCTACTTTTCCACCAGACGAGAATTGAAATCGCACCGACCCAATTCCACCAAAATTTGCCATAAATAACTGGTGAGCACCTCGCGATATCCCTCTGAGCATGTAAGCACGTTTAGTGAAGATTTAGGGCTTTTCAGTTCGTCTCGCAATAGACTCTCGGCTGCGACACATGGCCCGTATTTATTTATAAATATTCATATTAATGAAATTGGAAAAAGTAAAGTCGGTTAAAAATCTACCTACTTACAGTTAATTTGCTACCCAAACACGCGGGCTCCCTCGCGAGATCGCTAAAATAATGTTTTTGTTGTAAAATTTAATGAGCGCTCTATACACAATACGGTTCAATATTACACCACGAAACATTTAAAATGACGTCTTCTTCATCCTCGTCAATCCAACCCATTTCTACCGAAGATGTGCTACGAGAGAAATGAAATTTTTCCGTACTAATTTATTGTCTCGCCTCTCCGGTGGAAAAGCTGCTTAAAGGGCCCTTTCAGAGGTCCAGGCTCGCATGTGTGCAGAGGGAACTTGTCAAAATGATCATAAAGAAAGTACATTATTTCAAAAAACAGAAAAATAGTAAAAGTTGCCCCGTATCTTACGAGAATTACGCATCCGAGAGGCTCGCAACCGGGTCGGTTGCGCGGATGAGAGCCTCTCGTGTGCGTTGCACTTTTGAAGATAAAAATATGTTTGAAGTGATGGGTCGCAGGCTTGCGGGCGGCACGCATTCGGTCTCCAATCCGCGTGTGCGTGAAAGAGTCCTTAGTAATCTGTATTGAGATTTTTTTAATATAAAAAGGTAAGCAATGATGCACACCTCTTCGTCGCCGCTGATGCGGGTTGCACTTGAGTGCGTGGCGCAACTGTTTTGTTCAACATCACTGTTTCCATGGCATCATCATTAATGCGGTTATAAATAAAATTCTGTGTCCAGGTACGACAGATACCGCCGCTATGCGCCTTACGCCTCCCACTCGGAGGAGAGGGAGAGGAGAACTATCACGTCCCGATGCAAGCGAGGGCTCACATTCCTGTACTGTATCGCTATGATACTGTTCTGCGTGCTCATGTATATACCAGTGTACAATAAGGCCAATGATCAGATACCCAAAGGTGAGTCTTGTACGACAACTTTTCGTTTCCCCCCAATATAAAATAGATTGTATCACTTCAACTTAAAGTTCTGGAAGCACTTTTAATTGAAGTACCAAATTTAGTGATTTATTTTGGGGAGTAGTGGGATAATCCTCTCACACTTCCTAACAACAGTGTGTGGCATAGAACCGGGCTATTAAAAACGGAGGATCTATCTATAGATCACCAGTAATTGAATCATTATGGTTCCAACTTATTAAAATCAAAACTTGATCTTTTTTCTAACAAACTTTATAGTAAATTCAATGTAATGCAAACAATAGTTAAGCTCTTCTCGATCGATTGAGTTCATTATGCATTAATGACAATGACTATGTTTATTATGCCCTGTGCCACAACATTGACAATGTTAGCGATAATATCGTTTTGCAATAATACACTGATTCTGAATCGTAACTTTATATTCTTATTGTGTACACACAATAAATGTATGGGTTTTGGTTAACTGGAATCTTTACAGAATATTCTTATTATTATAACTTTTCAGGTATTATTGAAAATACCTGTACTCTAGAGAGACTCTATTTTCAATATTAGCCCCGTTTCTAGGCCATAAAACACACTGTATATAAATTCTTCCTAAATATACAACATTGATATTACCTCGCAACTTCTGCAAAATTGTCAAAAAATTAGTTAAACATTCGTAAATGCATCAAAAACAAATCCAAAAGACTTGTAATAGCTCTTCCGTGAAATACAAACAAGTCTGTACACAAAAAAGAACTTAGCGCTCGGCTATAAACCAAGGTTAAAATCTGAGTCCACAGTTCTTTTTACCCGGTCAAAAGTGAAAACATCTGTTAATCTGCCCCACAATTTTCAGGTTTGGTAGCAGGCTGGTCGATACACACCAATAGGGACACAAAAATATACGTCCAGCCAAACAACGTGACAACTGTGCACCAACCAAATCACATATGCCCCAAAGCCAACAGGGACAAGAAAAACAAATTGTTTCTTCTTATTGTAGTATGCTCGTCTACAACTAACTTCGATCGTAGAATAGCTATCAGAGAGACATGGGGCAACTATAAAAGTTATTTGCAATTATCTAAAGTGTATAATACAGTAAGAGATAAATATAAAAGTTATAACTTTACATACGACCTGTATCCCGAACAGGTTAACGTTAGTCTAAATATAAGTGAAAAGAGGGTAGTAAGAGACATATCTAGCTTAGGACAATTGTTACCCGAATTAACGAAAGCGCTGCAAAGCAACCTAGCAAAAGTAAAGACTGAAAATGTACCTGAGGAAAAGCGTTTTGAAGACGACGACGATCCAATGTTGCCAGAGTTCGACATGAACAAAGAGTTGGGAGATCAGACTGAGGTTAACGACTACGATTATAATTACGAGTCGAATATCATGAGGATACCGCCGAGAGGTTATGAAGATACCCCGAGTTTGGGGAAAATATTGAAACTTTTAAAAGGCAGCAAAATGTTTCCCGACAAAACTGAGACAGTTGTTGATAAGGAGGCTGAGGGAGAGGATTCTGGCAACACTGATCCGGAGTACAAGCTTGTTTTTTTATTAGGGTTGCCACCTAATAACGATTCCGACGTCCAGAATAAGATAGATGAAGAAGTTGAGAAGTATGATGATGTTATACAAGAAGGATTTATAGATTCGTATAATAATTTGACCCTGAAATCTATCATGATGTTGAAGTGGATCACGAACCAATGTAACAACAGTGGTAAGTAAATATATTCGTATAGACTAATCTGTACAGTTTTTTTAATGTTATTTGTATGTTTGACAAGCATACGGCCTGCCTGATGGTACATAGTCACCGTAGCCTATAGACGCTCGCAATATTTGAGAACGTGAAACTCGCACGCTGCCAACCCCAGTCCTGTTTTGTGGAATATATACAAGGTGTTTGGTACATGGGGTATGAAGCCGGCACCTACCCATGCTAACATAGTCATATCAATACTATAGTGATATCAAAAACTTTAAATTGTAAAAAAACAATTTCTCTATACAAATAGTTCGATCAAAAAAAAAACAAAATGTATGGAAAACTAAAAAAATATTTTTACAATTTTGAATTTTTAATATCACCATAGTATTATGACTATGTTAGCATGGGTAGGTGAGCTTCATACCGTATGTACCAAACACCTTGTATATGTATGTATTATCGGGCCCCGAAATAAAAGAGTAAGTTGTTAACATGGAAAGTGTGCTTCATTTAATTGATTAAATTCTTAAAATATTTGGATATTTTTTAACAATAAACTTAAATAAATAAATATTTTTAAGATAAGCGCCGCAGCGTTGGTGTCCCTCGACTGCTAATTAATGAAATGAAACCAGAATACAAATAAAAATATAATGATAAAGTATGGATTAGGTATAAATGTTGTGCGGACGCGAGCGGGCGGCAAGCACTGTTGAGTCCACTGACGTCACACGACCATAAGCCCCGCGTCTGCAACTCGAAGCGGCGTATAGTTTTATACCAAATTGAAATGTATTGTAGCTTTCTAAATGCACATCTTATCGAAGTGAAATAAAAACTGACAATTATTTAGTAATGAGATCTATAATTTTATGAAATAAAAAAAAATAATCTCGGACTCAATCGAGGGACCATGCTAAACCGCATCATCCGTTAAAACAAGCCATTGTTGCTAAACTTGTAACAGATGACGCTGTTTAACAAGTCCCCTTCTGTACGCCATGGAGCTTAGCAACCTCACTCACCCACAGAAACAACACAACAATAGTGTAGTGTTATTTGACTGTGGTCTTCTGTAAGGTGGAGGTTCTATCACAGTGTGGGCGCTCCATGTTTGAGCGGCTAGTCCGCTGTACCTTACCTCGAGTACTAGTAAAATCTCGTAATATTAAAGTTCAAAATTGTCTGGCAACTGTGTAATCTTATAAAGTGTAGGTATAATGAGAACGCAATTAAAATCGTTGCCAATGTTACTTGAACAATGGAACTAATTGAGGAAAAAAGTACTTTAAATGGGCGTTGATTTTCATTTGACTTAGTAATAATTACAGAAAAAACGATGTTTAATTTTAACTGCAATTTCTAACGCTGTCATGGTGTTGTGGTTAAACGCTATCTATACAACGATTATTGTTCTATTCCCTATGAAGAGTATACTGGGTGTAGAAGACATGAACAGTCAAACGAGAATCATGTATTCGATACATCAAAATAAGACGCATTTCAAAAAATAATTGCTGGAAAAGGATTTTTATTTTTTGGTGTTAAAAAATATTGCAAATTGTACTGCGCAACGTAAAGCGATCAACTCGCACGCAACTCGCAAAACCGTGATATTTTTGCCAGACGGCGGCGGCCCCGTTCGTTTGTGTCCGTGCGCATCGAATGAGCTACATTGAACGCTAACGTTTTGAAGCCATTTTTTGTTATGAAATACTAAAAAAAATTGTAATGTTTCTTTGGACAATAATTAAGAAATAATGTTTAGAATATGTTTTCATAAAATATTACAGAGGTATAGTTTAAAGGAAGAAAAATGTTATGATGGTGAGCAGAATACATGGTTTTCGTTTGACTGTTCATGTCTTTTACACCCGTTATATTCTAAAAGAACGTCGGGGTTTATTTTTAAGCTAACCCATGCCTATTGCGCTTGGCGCTTAACAATTTTACTGGTTATGCACCGCGCACGCCGATAAATCAACTCATAAGCACGTTTTTCTCTGAATTAATGGACAAATCTAGGTATACTAATATTATAAAGCTGAAGAGTTTTTTTGTTTGGTTGAAAGCCCTAATCATAGGAACTACTGATTCTAATTGAAAATCTATATTTGTGTTGGATAGTCCCATTTATCGAGGAAGTCTATTGGCTATATAATAAAATAACCGACAGTAATGCGAGCGAAGCCGCGGGCGACCACTAGTATTGTTATAATGTTATTGATTACAATCAAATTTGCCAGCCTATGGCACTCAGGAATAATATAGCTCGAGAATCTTTCTAAAACTACCTACACAAAATAAAGTCTAACCCCCTTATTCATAAAAACAAGTGAATTTATTAGAGTTTTATAAGTCGTTTGTCTCTGTCACTCTGGCACGAGATGAATGAGACAAAACACTTTTTACACACAAAGTAATATAACTAAAATATGTTTATTGAGTGTTAATGAATAAGGCTGTAAATCTAAATCAAGATTTTATTAATATTTCTTGGGAAATTATATTAAATTAATATTAACATCAGCAGTTCAAGAGATTACTTCCTACAAACTCACTATAGGCTGTTTATTTTACGAAACGAGTACTGATAATTTTGACGCGTTGCTATTGGTCCACGTAATCAACATAAAGTCCGTTTCACACAAACGCCACAAAAGACCGGCCTGTATGATAAATGTGCCATGATATAAATATTTGTTACAAACAGTAACTAAAGTGGATAGTCAAAAGTGGTCGACATGTGTCAATCATGTGATAACCAAGATCGAAACAATTTTTGTACGAAGTCGAAAATAATGTAGAAAGTATTTATTTATTTATTTAATAGTTTATTGTACACGAGAATCACAGAAAAGGAACACATAAAATTATAAAAAGTACAAAAGGTGTGGCTTATTTCTAAAAGTAATCTCTTCCAACCCACCTGTGATAGGAAACACGTTTTAGAAACGTGGATGTCGCGTGTACTAATATATACCTACTTACATAAATATTATTACTTATACTAAAAATACATATATACTTTTATATTATACACTATTATACACTTTATTATATACTAATATATACTATATTATACGGGGATGTATACATATACAGTAATAGGAGAACACATATTTAAGATAAGGAAAGATAGTGCTCTTTTACTTTCTTCTTAAATAATGCGAGTGAACGAATTTCACGTATCGCCGGCGGCAGAGCATTCCATAATTTGACCGCATGAACAGTAAACGAGTCTATATAAAAGTTAGTTCGGAAGGTACTGGAAGGAAGTTTAAGAAAGGTACGGAGGTGCGATCTGCAAGTTACATCGGGAGGATGAGCAAAATTAAAACGCTCGCGAAGATATATAGGATTTCATTTCATTTCATTTCAGCCGAGAGACGCCCACTGTTGGACATAGGCCTCCCCCAAGGATCTCCAAACCGGTCGGTCCTGCGCTGCCCGCATCCAGCGGCTTCCCGCGACCTTAACTAGATCGTCAGTCCACCTTGTGGGGGGCCTACCAACGCTGCGTTTCCCGGTACGTGGTCGCCACTCGAGGACCTTTCCGCCCCAACGGCCGTCAGTCCTTCTCGCAATGTGCCCTGCCCACTGCCACTTGAGGTTCGCAATTCTTTGGCCTATGTCGGTGACCTTGGTTCTCCTGCGGATCTCATCATTTCTGATGTGATCACGCAGAGAAACTCCGAGCATAGCCCTCTCCATTGCCCTTTGGGTGACCTTGAGCCTTCTTATGAGGCCCATTGTAAGCGGCCACGTTTCGGTTCCGTAAGTCATCACTGGCAACACACACGAATTAAAGACTTTCGTCTTGAGACACTGCGGTAGATGGGCCGAGAATATGCCGCGTAGCTTCCCGAACGCTGCCCAGCCGAGTTGGATTCGTCGATTGACCTCTTTCTGGAAGTTGGACTTACCCAGTTGGACTGTTTGTCCCAGGTAAACATAATCGTCGACAACTTCCAGTGTAGAGCTTCCAACCTTTACAGGAGTGGGTGCAACATGGATATTAGACATGATTTTCGTCTTATCCATGTTCATTTTAAGACCCACTTGTTGGGAGACTCTACAGAGATCGTCGAGCATTGCGCCCAGGTCTTCCAAGGTCTCAGCCATAACCACGATATCATCTGCAAAGCGAAGGTGAGTCATGTACTCGCCATTTATGTTGATGCCAAGCCCTCTCCAGTCCAGAAGCTTAAACGCGTCCTCCAACGCAGCTGTGAACAGTTTCGGCGATATAACATCACCCTGTCTCACGCCTCGCTGGAGCTGTATGGGTTTTGAATTCTGGTCCTGAAGGCGAACTGACATAGTGGCGTTTTCGTACAGTGACCGCAACACTTGGATGTATCGGTAGTCTATGTGGCACCTCTGGAGTGACTGGAGCACTGCCCAGGTCTCGACAGAATCGAAGGCTTTCTCATAGTCTACGAACGCTAAGCATAATGGCAGGTTATACTCTTCGGTCTTCTGTATAACCTGCCGCAGCGTATGTATGTGATCTATGGTACTGAAGCCTTTTCGGAATCCGGCTTGTTCGGGAGGCTGGAAGTCGTCAAACCTGCGCGCGAGACGATTCGTTATAACTCTTGAAAACAGCTTGTAAACATGACTCAGCAGCGTGATGGGTCTATAGTTCTTCAATTGGGCCCTGTCGCCCTTTTTGAAGAAGAGTCTCACCACGCCGCCATGCCATGCCTCTGGCGTTTTGCCCTCGAGTATAACGGAGTTAAATAGCCTCTGAAGAGCTTTCAGGACCGGTCGTCCACCTGCTTTCAGAAGCTCCGCTGTCACTCCGTCATCACCCGGCGCCTTGTTGTTCTTAAGCTGTTTAAGAGCTACACTAATCTCGTACAGGCTGACGTCCGGGATATCTTCGGTATAGTGTCGGGTTAATTTGGCTCTTGGATCGGTGGCCTGAATGACAGGTGGGTGTGATGTCGCGTAAAGCTGTCCATAAAAGTTTTCAATCTCGGCCAAAAGCTCAGGTCGTGATGTGATGGTTCTGCCGTCCTCTGTCTTCAGCTTCGTCAGCAAGCTCTCTCCAAGCGACAAATCTCTAGCGAACACTTTGGAGCCTTTGTTCCGCTCGATGGCCTCTTTAATACGTTCTGTATTAAATTGGCGTATGTCGCGAGTTAAGCACTTGGAGATATGTTTGTTGAGCTGCCGACGCCTACGAGCATCTTCAGAAGACTGCAGAACCATCCCTCGTCTTTCCTCCATCAGCTTTAATGTGGGCTCTGAGATTTTCTTCGCTTTTTTTTGTACGGCTGGGTTTGAAAAGTTTTGAACCCACCGTAAGAACAGCTTCCACGAACCTGTCATTGTAAGTGTCCACATCTATGCAGTCCTCCAGGCATTCGAAGCGATTTTGCAGTTCGAGTTGAAAGCGCTCGGGGTTTTGGATCTGGATGGCTTCAGGGCGGAGCGTAGACTTCATCAGTCGATACCGTTCGGATTTGACGTTGAGATTCAATGTGCCTCTTACCATTCGGTGATCGCTTCCCGTGTTAAACGAATTGATCACAGAGACATCATTGAATATCCGAGTCTTAGTCGACATGATGAAGTCAATCTCATTTTTTGTTGTACCATCCGGACTTTCCCAGGTCCATTTCCGATGCAGCCGTTTCTTGAAGAAAGAGTTCATCATATAGAGTCCCTCTCTCTCCATATATTCGGCTAGCATTTGTCCACGGTAGTTCCGGATTCCAGTTCCAAATTGCCCCACTTTCAACTCATCATCGCCACGTTTGCCTCATATATAGGATATGTTGGGTTAAACAAAATATTGAAAAGAAGAAAAATGATGCGCGAGTGTCGGCGAATACGGATAGGGAGCTATTTAAGTTGTGATCTAAACTGTGAAACATGGTCATATTTGCGTAACCCAAAAATGAATCGTATACACAAATTTTGCAGTCGCTCTAGCTTTTTAAGAAGCTCCTCCGTGAGATCAAGATAACAAGCGTCAGCGTAATCCAAAATAGGGAGTATCAGTGACTGTGCTAAGGAAATTCTGGTCTCGAGAGGTAGAAAGTATTGGAGGGATTTCAGGGTATGGAAAGAGCAAAAAATTTTGCGACTGATTTCATTCACGTGGGCCTTCCAGTTTAAATTGCTGTCAAAAATTACTCCCAGATTTCTGGCAGATGTACAGTATGGTATTATAGTACCATCTAAGGTCAAAGGTGACAGCGCATTTAAATCCAGTTGCTTTGTTAAGTACTGACTACCAATGAGTAGAACTTTAGACTTCGATGGATTAATACTAATTCCAAAGGATTTTGCCCAATCACTGACCCTCTCCAGATCCATGTTTAGAGCAGCAGTCGCATCGTCGATATCAGAGATGGAGAAGTGTAGATATAGCTGCAGGTCGTCGGCATAGAGATGAAAGTTGGAAGAGATTACGTTGGAGACTGTGTTAATGAAGCACGAGAAAAGAAGGGGAGACAGTATCCCTCCCTGAGGAACCCCCGTTGACAAATTGCACCAGCTAGAAAGTTTGTCATTTAGTCGAATGCATTGGGAACGGTCACGGAGATAGTATGTTAGTTATCTAAGGTTAGAGTTAGATCAGTTTATTATTCACGTGTCTGCAGAAAGATCGTCAGAAGCAAGTGACGACAATACTTTTTAAGATTAAGTACAAGAATTAATAATTATTTGATATATAAGTTCTAGTCCATACTAATACAATATTGTTTTATTGTTATTTAGTTATGAAAATATCATAATATCACGTGAACAGGAAATTTTGCCATCTATATTTAAAATGAACGGGCCTTTACAATTTCAAAACAAGAACAAAGGCGTCGGCCCCGCCCCTAACATGACCCATCTCACTCTGTCAATATCGGAGATATGCGAGAGAGATACTCAGTACTCGTTTGTTAAAAAAAACAGACACTATAACTTTACCTCTTTATAATATTAAGTAGTATAGATTTAACACTTCTTCCATTCTGTGTATTAATCTAATTGTTTTACTCTTTTCCAGTCCGATACATCTTGAAGACAGACGACGATATGTATATAAATGTGCCAAATCTCATAATGAATCTCAGGAATCGATCTAAGTTGTACGATAGTAAGGTAGCGAACGGTCACAAGGGCAAGGAGTACCTGCTGATTGGTGACCTCATCTGTGGGGCCAGGCCTGTTATGGATTCTAGCAATAAGTGGTGAGTTTCTTTGCCATATCACTTTTTTATAGGAGGATAAATCTTTCTGCCCACTAAGCGAAGACGAGCAGAGCGGATATTTATTATCGAACAAAAATATTTTTTTTGATTAAATTTTACTAAATACTCAAAAAACGGTGGTTATGGTAGTTAAAAATATCATAATGGGTATAAATTTTTGTTTCATAGTTATGTTTCTTTATATGTGATTTTTTCATATACATTAATTATGTAAAACTAAATGGTTAGAGAGTATTGTAGCTTTCATTCCAACGGACGCGAAATCGAGATTTGATGTTAAACTTAAAAAAGTGGTCATCACGACATTGTCATAATTATCCTGTTTATGGCATTCTACGTCACAACCGCTCTCGTTGCGTTTCTAATATATGGATTTTCCATAGATTTTTCGCACCTTTCAATATTTAATTTCTTGCTCAAAAAGAAATTTTACTAAAAAAAGCAATAGAGTTTATACATATATTAAAAAAATTGAACCTTATTTGAATTACATGCATATTCCCTATTGTAACGGTCGACAAAGTTCTCGGTGTTCCATTTATCAAATAGATTCCTTTAAACGGCTGTCCTGAACTAAGCTCCGCCTAATTTTTACTGCGGCCAATAGAATATTAACGTAATATGACGCAGCCAATAAGGAGTAGCGTCTTCACTGCGCTTCCGCAGGTCGCCTCCCCTCCGCGCAGGCGCTGTAGTGTTGCCGATGACATTTTCTGCTCTTGTTGTCTCAATCCGGTTGCCAAACGACCCGCTCGCTAATATCGGGGCGGGTCGCTGCCTATTGCCAAACACGTCAGTGCCACATTATCGCCTACAAGTGGTACACCGGGTACTTTGCCGATTCAATAGTCGATAGGAATGTTGACTCCATTCACAAATAATTACAAGTTGTTAAATTCGTAAAATGTGATAGCATTTTATGACCGAAAATCTCCATTGTTTCAAATTATCTCTAGAATTTGCTTTTTAAGCGTATCAAAATCATTTAATATTCAGTCATTTGACCATAAAAAATTATGACGTCACAAACTCGTAATGCCATACCAAATGTAAGGAGGAATATTGTTTTGATAGCTCATAAAATAGTATGTGAAGTGAGTTGGCAGGCAACACTCCTATCGTAGGTAACAAGTTGTGTGCAGGTACATGTACGCGGGCCGCGTGTACCCGCGCTACCTGTCGGGCACCCCTATCGTAGGTAACAAGTTGTCGTGTGCAGGTACAGCCCGCGGTACATGTACGCGGGCCGCGTGTACCCGCGCTACCTGTCGGGCACCCCTATCGTAGGTAACAAGTTGTCGTGTGCAGGTACAGCCCGCGGTACATGTACGCGGGCCGCGTGTACCCGCGCTACCTGTCGGGCACCCCTATCGTAGGTAACAAGTTGTCGTGTGCAGGTACAGCCCGCGGTACATGTACGCGGGCCGCGTGTACCCGCGCTACCTGTCGGGCACCCCTATCGTAGGTAACAAGTTGTGGTGTGCAGGTACAGCCCGCGGTACATGTACGCGGGCCGCGTGTACCCGCGCTACCTGTCGGGCACGGGCTACGCGCTGTCGTCGCCGGCCGCGCACGCGCTCTACGCTGCGGCTCTCACCACCAACTACTTCCACTTAGAGGATATTTATATCACGGGTGAGTTACGCTATTTCATTTACGTGAACCAAAAACTTCGTACACCTTTTAACGAAAATTGCGTGGACAGAGGAGTTTAACTGAGGTGTAATAACTATTATAATAATGGTCCGCTTTAATAGTTTTCTGTTGTTCGGCCACAAAGGTTTGCAGTGCCACAAACTTATCTCACCCGGTGATGGTGTCGCTAGCGGCGAATAAATGTGTCATAGTGATGTCAAAATTGGTAAATTGTAATTCTAATTTTTGCCACCGGGTCAGATAAGTTTATGGCACTGTAATTAATCGTAATATTATGATGTTATTATGCTAAAGTACTGACTTCCAAAAACTCTCAAATGCAAATCTTTTAATCGATATCATACAATTGTTTTCATGTTCTTTTCCAAGATTTTTACAAATTTATAAAATGAAGATATTTTCTACTTTGGAATATTACGATATGAGTTTATCCGTATTCTTAAAATTTTGTTGTTATGACTCTTAGTCATTCTGCGGATATTATGTCAAAATGTACATGAACAGTTTACTCTTTGAATTTATTGAAATCAATGAAGAATTTAAAGTTCTTTTTTATATTTGCCTTAAGTCATATAGTGATATCTAGATTGTTAATAAACTCTGTAAGTGACCATTTAACCTTGTTTCCGCTTTAGGGGTAGTTTTGTAACACCGTATTTAAATAATGGTAATAAAGTTTACTTAACAAAAACAGTGAGATATAAATAAAAATCTTCAACGATATATTTTAAAATAAAAATCACTGAAATTAATTAATTTGCATATTAGTAACAAGTATAAAACAAGCCAGTAATCGGTACGTATACGCACGTGGCAGGCATGTGCGCGATCCGCGCGTCCCCGCGGCTGGTCCCGCGCGACGACCCCGGGTTCACGTACCAGGCGACGCGCGCGCGCCGGCCGTGCCTGGCGCACGCACACGTCACCGCGCACAGGGTGCAGCCGCGCTACATGCGCATGCTGCATACCTATCTTGCGCAACTGGACTTCGCTGATAAGTGAGTATTAATTAATGACGCACCCAATGTTCTGCTCAGTATTCCTATTCGGCGAAATATTCGGTTGATTTTCCGAGTAATTACCGAACATTTAGTTTAATTATTTGTTCACTATGTGTGGTTTATTCTGAGAACTGTAGATTTTTAATTTCCTTTTTAATTAATGGCAGTGTAAGCATAGTTAAATTTCTATCAAATAACAATTTTATTGAGCCGCTATTCATTCCTAAAATAGTAGTTTATGTAACTGTCACATAATAGTGGTTGTTAAAACACAAGCGGAAGTTTTTCAATAGTACCACGCGAGTGCTTAATACCAAGTTATGTGCAGTGACATAGGTACACATACATCATACATACTTTCGAATAAAACAAAAATAGGCTAACAATTTTCCATTCCATGAAATCTTCATTACATTTTTTTTAATACTTGACTTTTTGTAAAATATCTGGCCGAGTCAAATTTTCTGTATAGATGCCGAAAACTTAGTAAAGAAGAGTCAGGTACTCGACATCGCCCAGCTGATGAAGCTAAAGATATATGTAAGGATCATAACAAGTGGAACCAAGTAATCTCTGTGTACTTATGGGAGAACGGGCGTACTGTTTAATCAATGGATACCTTTTTAACTCCCGACGGCGCAGGAAGAGGGATGTAATAAATTTAGTGTGTGTCTATGCCTGTCTATTGTATCTTAGCTCAAAAAAAGTTGATCTGATTGTAATTTCACTGAGCAACTTCCACAGGTCTGATTGTTTCGAAATGGTTGGTATAACATTAATGATATTGGTGGTGCTGCGGCAATTGCGGCTTCACCTGGAATGTACGATATACCCAAACTCCTCACGAAATTGCAGTTATTCTTTTGGGCTTACTCATCATTATTTCAGCCTCAGATGCCCACTGTTGGACATAACTAGGCCTCCCCCAAGGATCTCCAACCCGATCAGTCCACCTTGTGAGGGGCCTACCAACGCTGCATCTCTCAGTTAGGCTCATTGGATTGTTCCTATTGAATGGTTTCACCGTTCACTAGGTGGTAGACCATATGTAGGGTCGTCTGAGTAGGTACCACCGCCTTTCTTATTTCTGCCGTGAAGCAGCTGTGTTGCGGTTTGAAGGGAAAGGTAGCCAGTGTAACCAGTGTAATTACTGGGCATGGAAGGCATATCATCTTAGTCCCCTGGATGGCAACGCACTTGCAGTGACAAGTGATTAACCCTTAATATTGAAAGTGTCTATAGGCGACGGTAACCACTTAACACCAGGTGGGCCGCAAGCTTGTTTGCCATCTCGTTTTATAAAATAAAAAAATGGCTTATAACAAAACAAGGGATACTATTGAGGATGAGATATGAAGAGTAGATATTTTGATATTTTTGTGTTAACCTTGAGATGACCTTGAGCAAGATAACTACCTCCAACTTCTTTTTCTTACTCTGTAGGAAGTCCAAAGAGAAGTACTTCCACCGGGCAAGGTGTTGTATGCCCGGGACCACGGTCCAACTGTGTGTAGTTGGACCATATAATAGTGGTAATAGCCATTTTAAATTCGCGACATATATGATAAGTGAAATTAAGCTGGGGGCTCTAAAAAAATGGGCGAAGTGCAAAATAAGTTTGAGAAAGTATGGACTACGTCAATATATTTTTTAAATGTGACAAACAAACAAAAACGTTTTATAATGACTACCAGTCATTAATGTAATTGTACTTTTTCAGGTGCGAGAGAATGCGTCTGACACAGGTAAGGCACGACCGTATGCGCCCTAAAACTACACCAAAAAAACTAACCAAAGTAGCTCTCGCCATGACCAAGTAGCGTTACAAATGTGGACCTCATTCTTAGCGCTATAAGGACGCTTCCCGGTGCTGGATACCAAAGGTGGTGGTTGTAAGAATCTCAGTTTTTATACATTCCCTTGTGATGTGACTATGAGTGATAGTACTAAGTGTGATCGTTATGACATGATGATAATGATAGTGATAGTTATGACATGATTATGATAGTTATAATTGTTTTGTGATGATAATGATAGGAATATCAGTTGTTATTGTAAAAACTCATAGATGTTTGGTGTGATATGTTGACGTGATAATGTAAATGTGCCATCGTAAATTACGAGTATTAAATACTCTACGCAGCTATATTATTGTTATTTATTTCATACTGTGATCATAATGATCACAAGTCGTAAGCGTGATATTATCATGTCATAACGACTTATAGACTGTGATGATAATTATCATGTTAATGATAAAAATATTTATCGGATTATCTTGTTTTATATATAAATTGTGAATGTAAATAATTCTCTTTTATAAATGGAACAAATGTCGGTTGAAATTCTGCAACAAAAAAGATAAATAATGAATTTGAATGTGAGTTCGGTTGTCTGTAATTGTAATTAAAATTATTATCAAGACGCAATTCTGTGGCATCTTTATATTAAGCGGGCGATAAGGGGTAGCCGTTAAAAATAATACCGCAAAATTTTAAAAATATACTAATAAAACTAGGCTACTTACGCAATAAATTAGTATGAACTTTAAAAAAAATCATTTTATAATAATAATATAATTTATTTCAGGCTTCACGCGGCCCAGTTTTTTAGTTACAAATGTCTTATATCTAGTCTAGTGTTAGTTATACATTATTATATCTAATCTGATTCAGCTTTAATTGTAAATTTGGTACATACATAATTAAATCGACATACTGTGGAATTATTTAAAATTAGAATGATTTTAGTGTATTAAAAAAATCTTGAAAACAGGTCTTACCAAAAAAAAATTACTTTGCTCGTAAACTACTGAAGCTACACTCATCAAAAGTGTCTAGGAATCAAGTACGTTTTAGAGTAACGTCGCAATTAAGGTTTATTATTTTAACTTTTTTGGAACTTTATTGATTCTTTATATTATCTAATTTCACTGTTTAAATAAATTATTTAAAATAGTTACATAGTTCCCTATAAAAGTGTGTAATAGCGTTAGAGATGAAAATGTACTTGATCCCTAGACACTTTTGATGAGTGTTCATAAAACTTAGTTCATCTTGTGGATAATTATTATATGGATGCAAAATAGACATTCAAAGACGCAATACGTATATTCTTTAGTTTTGTTTCTAAGTATTTTAATTTAAAATTTCAAAACTTATTCATTCTAAAACGACGTAGGTTTGTGGGTTGTCGTTTGGTCCAGAAATAAAAAAGATAAATGGCAAAGACATTATTTGTTAGTTATCCTACGTTGTCCATTTTTGACTACATTTAGTTTTTTTAATATCTCATAATTTAGCAAGTAACAAATTCTGATAAAAGAATATAGTGTTCTAGATGAGCAAAGCTCCAAATGCTAAATGGTTTCATAATTCTTCTTCTTTCGTGTCGATGGCTTCTTATTCCAATGTCCATTAAATTTTTGGCGCCCAGAATTCTGCCACTCGAATTGCAGGATATTGCTCGATAAAAATAAAAAGGTAATTTTCATAACCTGTTTTATTTTTATATGATAAAAAGTAACATCTTGTCAAGAAAATTTAACAGCTTTTTGCGTGTTTTCTGAGTGTTTTACCCACGCGGGACGGTCTATCTATGTAGTATTGACTAACTTAGCCAGCCCATATCGCCCCCTTAATAAGAGACTACGTATAAAAGACATTGGTCATCTCTTTCCTAATGTTCTCTATATACGTAATAATCTGCAATTATAGCATACAATGAGCATTCAAGATACATAACTATGAATTATTACAGTACCTATATTCACAAGTGCTGATTAAAGGTTGTAGCACACTTATCGTTCATTCATAGTAAAAGAGCCGGTCCCTTTCCGAGCTGATAAGTTTGCTATGATCCTAGGAGATATCTGGCAGTTAAATTGACAGTTTTGCACGGACAATCTTGTCAGATAAACGCTAATAAACAGATAAACTGGCGCCAAATAATTTTTCAGTTAAATGATTTCAATATAAAGTAAATGGAATTTTAATATCTATTTAAAAAAAATTCAAAACATTCAATACATTCTGTAAACAATTGGAATAATATCATGTTAGTAGGTAGTTTGCAAAAATGTAATTTTATAACTAATTGCCTTGTGTACTATTTTTACCTCACAAACACGGGTTAAACTGCCTTTACACGTACGTACCATCGCGCGTTTTCAGGAGCGCACAGGATTGTACGCGGGAAAGCCAGCTCGCTGAATCACGCGCGATTATATTTTTTACCAGCTTAAGCACACGTTTTTTTGCGCGCGATTACTCGTGTTCGTTTTTGACAACGGAAAGAGCGGCCGTATAAAGGCTAATCGCGTTAGATAGACTGCGTGAAACTGGCGCGTTCTTTCCTTTCCCTTCCAACATATCTACACGCACGATCGTTGTCGTGCAACTTGCACTTTTACGCGCGATGCGTGTAAAGGCCGCTATTGTCTGTGTGTGGGAGTGTTGACACTAACACACACAGACGATGTGTATGTCTATCTACCTACATAGTCGTGAGATCAAAATACCGTCTGTACTATTATTAATTGCATCGAGTCGTTGACCATATAATACACTTACGTATAGTTATGCTAACGAGACGAGATAAATAATGTAAATTGTTTGTTTTTTAGTTGAGGGGACTATCGTTGTAGGATGCCATTGATCGACGTTGATCGAATTTGATCGATTGATGTGGTAGCTTTGATTGATCGACGAATACGTCGACTAATCAATCGATCGATCGACGTTGATACAACTCGATCGATGTCAACTAATCCATTCTACCATCGATCAATCGATTGGTCTGGTACCTAACTCAAAAGTAGTCTCTTAGTCGATGGTTCCGGGTAGGGTTGCCATATCTGAAATCTGCAATCCGGGACAAGAAGTATGAAAATTTCTAATTTTGGAGCTTACAACCCAGACATGGATTTTAAGTTGCTCAGTAAAATAAATAAAAAATAGTTTTCGTCGTTAAATATGAACTATGATACAATTTTAGATGTTTTTTTTAATAAGTGGGTATTGTAAATAAATAAAGCAGGAACTATTATAGTCTTAATTTAGTGAGAATATTTAAGACTGGGACTACAACGCTCCCTAGACGGCCAGCAATCTATAATGAATCCGGTGAAACTGACAGATGTTCAGGGTTCAACCATCCTTCCTTCCTGCTTCCTTGGTACTAGTGTTGCCCAAATGCAAGAACAAGACGAGACTTGGCCAGTCTTGGTCTTGGTCTTGCGCCAATACACCTGGTCTTGGTCTTGGTCTTGGTCTTGCGCTCCCAGTCTTGGTCTTGGTCTTGGTCTTGCAGCAAGAGTCTTGCAAGTCTTGCAATTATCTATTAGACTATTGCTATTTATTACAGTTTACTTTAGATCTTAGGAATTAACATAGCCATAGTAAAGACCAATCAGATTAATAAATGTCTGAAGATTTGATAAGAAATTCGATAACTGCCACATGGTTATCACCCGAGCTATATGCCGTTTTCCATGGGAGTAACTGGTTCTTAATAAACATTTATGCTTTATAAGCTTATATGTGCTAAAACATGTAAAAAACAAATTAATTACAATAAATTGACTGTATTTTAAAGAACAATATCTCTCTAGAAAGAGATTGAAACCTCAACTTATATGAAATTTAATAAAAGAGTTTTACGATTTATCGTTTATTTCAATAAAAATAAAAAATAATGTATTCGTTTCCATTCTAAGCACACTGAAAGTTATTTATTCTTTGGAACACCTCTCTTAAAACTATACCGATTGTTGTATGTGATTTCAAAAGAAGCCGCCGGTGCGTGTATCATCACCATGTACTTCCGAAAAGCGGCAAATTTCTTTGAGAAGTCAGTACAAAACCTTTAATGCCACATTATCAAAGTGCCGATGGTTAAAACATAACTATGCATGCACTCTGTTTGATTTTAATGGATATTTTTTTATTCACTATGTATGTTTATGGTAGGTATTGGTCGTAATGCGCATAGGTCCAGTTTTTCATATTCTTTCATACAGTTTTTTGCGTCTCATAGAATTCCTAAGCGTACCTATACACAGAACTGTTATACCTAACTACTCCGTGAAATAGCGCTAAGTCCTAGCTGCAAGACGCAAGAGTCTTGCGGGATTAGTCTTGTTCTTGCTCAAGTCTTGCAGGGTCAGTCTTGGTCTTGGTCTTGCTAAAAATACGCGGTCTTGTTCTTGGTCTTGGTCTTGCATTTTTGCAAGACCAAGACCAAGACTGAATTTGGGCAACACTACTTGGTACCATCAAGTGAGATGGGGACCAACAGCTTCTTGGATACGTTAAGAAAACTTTCATTACAAAAATTATTATTTAAAAATGCATAATTCCGTTTCCATTTTTAACCCTTAGTCGATAACGATAGCCGTGCCGCAAGCGATAAAATAACATTTTCACCTCTCCAGCACTAAAAGACCTCTTTTGCTTCGTAAAATCTCGAAGGAAAAACGGCTTTAGCTGCGAGCTCTGATTAAACATTCAATCTTATCTTACTTTTAATTTTCAATAATTATTTGTAAGATAACAAACATGTATATTAAAGTATTTTCTTGTTTTCTCACTTGAAAACAATTTTCTCGCTGGAGAGGTGAAAAGTTTTATGTTTCACACGAGAGCAAATTTTTTGCAATACTTTATTCATAATAATTATGATGTCTTTATTTATTGAATTATTTTAGTCATAGATTAAAAAAAAACAATAATGTCGGATTAATACGACACAGGCGGTACGAGCACAATAAATATTTGTAGGACTCATCCGACATAAGCGGTAAATATGACATTGATGACGGTGCAGTGACAGCGTCTCTGTACCATGAATGACGTAGCGACACTCGCTTTACATAATATTGCGTACGGTAGAAAGGGACAAATATAGGTATCGCTTGATATCATACCGTCACTTAATACGTGTCGGTTTGTTTACGTTTTTTGTCTTGTTTCGTTGGCGTTTAATTAGGGTTGGAAAATTAAAATAATGGTTGGAAAATAGAAATAATGTTTTTTTTAGTTGGTGTTTTGACTGTTAATTTTTATTGTATCTTCGTCAACAATATGACATCTTAAATACGCCAAAAGTAAGTGGATGATTAGTATTTCAATAATATTTTATGGCAACACTAGCCCTTAGGGTAAATTTCATGTACAGAAATTCAGTTTTATCTAGGCAAATAAATGGCGAATGTAAGTTGCTTTACGTAACGGTTACGGCTATCGTAAAAATATTCCTAGATTAAATATTTTTACAACTAAAATTGAGATTTATATCGTCATATTAAAAACTGATTTTAAAAAAAGTGATTCATTTGCATTGACAAACTACTTTAGAGTTTGGGCATACACTTACTTTTGGACGTGTACCAAGCCGTTTTTGGTTCAATTTTGACTTTTATGTCTTCTCTCATATTACAGACTAGAACTATTAGAATAATATTTAATAGACTTAAACTGTAATCTCCTGTAAATCTCCTGAGCAGCTTTGACATATATCGTATTTATTTTGTTTAGTAAGCTAAGTCTTAATTATAGTATCTTTTTCTTAGTATTTACTACTTTTATTAGTATCTACTATATTTGCGTTGTATAGTTTCTATATCAGGTCTGGTGCATGTTGCATGCGCTCCTGTAGTGCCTTGTTATGCTACTTTGTACAGGGCACGACATATTTAGGATGACATTTTGATTTGTGATAGTAAGTTGTCAACGGAATCTCCTTTGCGATACCTATGGCGAGAGAGCAAGATAGTGGTAGCTCGTGTGTGTCTACACGTTACTACGTTGACCTAGCTCCTAAGACTTTGTTGAGCCCAAGGTGGGTCCTGCTTGGAGTACTGTTGTCAACTTTGGGACGGATCTGCTCTGAAAAGCTTGTGTCTCTCAATTCTGTTATAATCATATTAAAATGTTATCCTTGATATACGTTCGACTGTACCGTTAGCTCTCAGTACTTGTACATACATCGCGATGGCAGCTTTGCTCGACTTGCGCGCTTTCTAACTGTATTTTTTAATAACAAAGTTTTAAACTTTATAATTTTACGTACATGGTTAAAATTACATTTATATGTAATTTACGGTGTTTATGTTTTAGTTTATTGTATTAAACCGAAACAAAATTGCAAATATAACTACATTTTAATACATACAATTAAGTTTATTTTTTATATATTTATTTCACTTCATGATAATATTATAAAAAATAGTATTCACTGCTAGCACACTTTCCCTCCTTCATTCAATCCTGGGTTAGGTATTGTGGCACTTAACACGTTACCCGTTCGGCCCCACCGATGGCACATTTTGAGTTACACATCATACCTGAATGCCCCATAGGTGGGACATGAGGTAAAGAGGTCATACATGAATGACCCACGGATGGCTCGTTCGTATTTTTTTATGAAACGTGGTACAAAAATAATGAAATTATGATAATTTATACCACTTTGATAACCAACGCTGCATATTGACCGCAATTTGCGTTTGCACCTATGGATTTACATCCATAATCTTAGCTACACAGTTAACGTGTATTATCTCTCGCACTAGTTATCTTCGCATTTGGACTACACTTTTGCTTGCCATCAGATGGAATGGAGTCATTTGCTGGACCTTTTTATGAATAAAATATATGTCGGGGACATCGTCAGGATTTAGCTCGAATCACGATCTTACATACGAATGCCGAGTCCATTAAACAACACACATCACAAAGAGGAGAACTAGAGTAGCGCCTGGGACTTGTGACCCTGTGTCCTACACATTTACCTACACACTCACCTCCACTACCTTTAACTATTATCACACAACCGTGTAACATAACGTCCGTGAGCATTCCTAATACAACTGTAGAAACGTCCGCACTTGGCGACGGTTGAACCAGACTGAGCTCTGTCGAGCGCGCACCGCTGCAACAAAGGCGCGCCCCACCACTATTACGTCGCATCGTACGATAGCTCGTGCGGCGCTGACGTCACTCGCAATCCCACGTGAACTATTTCCAATGAAACTAACAAATTAAATTACAATTGAACCTAAGAATGTCATAGCGCCGTAATATAATTTCTATAAAACATATGTTGTCTGTCCGCACGTATTATTATATTTTTGTAATTTTATATTACATAATTCGATAAACATCTTGAAGTGTTTATGTATGTATATAAGAATGTAGTATATTTTTATATTAGAAACGTCGGTAGCCGAGCGTGCAGGCAGGTGGTCTCAGTTTCTGTGTGAACGGAGATCGCACCCCGGCCGCAAGACTACCGACGTGAATCCACTCCTAGCACTAGCGATAGCTTAGTTGGAGGGGTTAATAGGATTAATATTAATGTGTAAGCAAGCAGCACATTAATATTAATCATCTAAAAAATATTTAGTGTCTACAATATAATGTGAATACAAAAATGCCACTAACAAATCAGCTTAGAGTCCTGCTTAATCGATTATTTGCTATTATACTTGTATTGTTTATAGTAAAGACAATTTTTGGAGATATCGATTTGTGTAATTGAACTAGACAATTCCGTTGTTTCTCTTACACTAAGTAAAAATAACATTTACATTACATTAAAATGTAAAATTAATGTAATTTTCCAATATTACAAGTTCAGTTTCAGTTTTCAATGTTTAGTTTGTTTTTGACGTGACAACGTCTTATAATTCGATAGAGCCGGCTGCACGTACGAAAAAACATGACGCATGCGGCGTTACCATGTAAGGCCGGCAAAACAAATGAAATTAAATTTTTCTTTTGAAAAATGCTACCATTCCATCAGTATTTTCTTAAGATGTTGTCACATTCAACTATCGTCAGTAAACCGACTTTACAGACCAACCAATTTTTTGTTATATTTTCTCTCCCGTTTTTCCAAAAAATGTTATTTTGTTTCTTGATAATTGGTTTGTTTTCTTATTTTTTTCTTTTCAATCATTTTCAGATAAAATCGGAGCAGAATACATTCGTACTGTACAAGTACCTACGTTTGCTTACCAGTACTAACTGTTTATAGTATTGTGAGGGTGAATCTATACCTTTTATTGTATACGTCCACATCGCAGTTAAGCTGGAAAGAAATTATCAGACGCGGCTAATAAGTGTGCATAGGCACGTCTAGCAAACCAGATTTCTATTGGTCATCCAGTCACTCATGCTTATGTCCTCGACTAAGGCCTACAGTCCACGAAAACCACACGTTATGCGCACACTTTGTCAAGTGACGATTTTTTGCATCTTGCGTGGAAACAAATAGCGTTTGTCTATTGTCATGCGGCTTGTGAGGCATCATGTCACTTCCTTAGTGACTTGCATGACGTGTGTGTGTACTATGTACCGTATGGTGCTCTCACACTGCTATTAAAAATGTTTACAAACAATAGTAATAGTCATTCAATAAAATGGTTTCACGTTAGGTAACATTTCTGAACAATATTGTTGGGTAGTTAACAAATAAAACATTTGTTAATATTTGTTTGTATACATTGCTTGGTGCATCCAGTTAGAGAGTTTTTCTTTTTTTTTTTTGATCAAAAAATAATTAATCAATAAGCAAATCTTCCATTTTTGTGTAGATGTCTCTGAACGTAAATCTAAACTGCGATTTGATGTCATGTTTTCCAATGTTATAAATGTTTTCAAACATTTTTCAGTGCAGGGGCGCCCAAAACATCTAACAATTAACATTTGTTACTAAATGTTAGAAAGGGTATGTAAATATTTTTAAGTTTCCAAACTTTTTCTAATACACTTTTTAAGCAGTGTGGCGGACCATTACGACAGTTTGTAATGTTCATTGTACGTTTATTTTCCAACCTAAAAAGCTGCGTGCGATAATTTTTTTCCAGCTTAATTTTTTGTGGAAATGTTTCGAAGTGCTACTGAGCAACATCCGATAGCAGAGAGTTTTTGTTAAGTAGCAAAGAGTTAAGTAAAATCGCGTAACTTTTGATAACTTGGTAACAATCGATAACGTTTGTAAATTCAACGTGGCATGCAGAAGATTGTGAGCTGTGTAACTCGCATGTTGCTGAATGTTATTCTTTGTAATATTTTGTTTATTTATCTTATTGGCGGTTTGAGTAACATTCAACAAACAAGTAGCTACAAAAGTTATAGATAGTTAGTTACCTTTTACTATCGTGTGGCATAATGTTGTCCCACAAGTAACTGCGGCGTGGATGCCAAGTAGTCTTTATTTGTTGAAAATCGTTTTATGTTAGAGTATTACTTTTATGGATATTTTTCGTTGTCATATAAATAATGGTATTGAACAATTTATTTACATATCTTTTGACTGGTTTATTTTTGATTTAAATGTTCTAGTGCCATTGTTTATTATTATTAGATTACAATTTGTGTTGTGTTCCAAGCACATGGTGTGTAGTGTAGATTCACCTTTATATAAATATGAAAACTATAAACACATTTAATTATAAATATGTATATAAAGGGTCGTTTAAATACAGGAAACAAGACGAAAACTATTTTTAAATATAGACTAGTTGTACAAGTATCGTACATTGTCAAATCATCAAATATTTTAACTGACATAATTATTGCTATTGAAATTAATTTTCTATTACATTCAGCAATCATCGCGTTCTCATATTTCATCTCATTAACTCAGTTTCTATATATAATTATTTTAACAGTCTCTCAGTCTTTAATTTATCTTGTGTACGGACATCCCGTAAACTAAAATAAATAAATTCCCACCAAGTCCGTCCCTGGTTTATTGCATCAAAGCCAGATTTATTGTCTTTTTTTACGCTAAACAAAATTTATTAAAACTACAAACAAATAGAAAAATACACTGACGACTGCCCGGGGCGGGAATCGAACCCAGCATCTTCCGCAATCCGGGCGGCTGCGTCACTGGAGTCGATGTTTTCAGTGTATTTTACTAATTAACGCAAAAATTTAAGCGTTTGTTAACGCAAAAGTAATTCCATAACTACAAAAAATCTCAATAAATGTATTTTTAGAATTTTAAAACTACTTTCTTCATTTTTTATATATAAATGATTGATTTTTTACTAGATGTTTCTTGTATTTAAATTGCGCCTTGTACCTTTTTAGTCATATTTTATGTCAACTTAATTATTTTAATAAAGATTTTAAATTATCTAAATTACGGAAAGAAATCTCATTGTACGGTAATCATCGTGCCATTTTTAATGTAAAAAGACTTTATTTTTTACAATTATTTGTGTTTGTAACGATGTCTTCCTTAGTTTAAGCATAAGATTTTAAATGACTTATTATTTTCTACTGTTATACGTTTTAGTATCTTTTCATTGGTAGTCAATCGCTAGCCCATCATACTCATTTTAGTATTATCATTGGTCACATTATGTACCTAATATGGCGTCTCAAAAACCCGAGCCAACCCAAACATATATTGTTGATAAATTGAAATAATTAAATTCGTGTTACGTAAATTGTGGATGCTTATATAGTGGACTCACTTATTATATGCCTAAATAGGAAAGAATAATACTGTCTATTTTTAGAAGATGAGTGAAGTCTCAAATGGTTTTATTGTTACAAAAAAAAATTATTTTCGTGGTTGGGTCTGTTCTCTTTATGACTAAGTATTCTATAAGCCTAGCTAAAAAATTGGATGTTCCATACAAACGTGCACCACCTATGCAACCTAAATGTAGGAACAGTAACCTTAGTATGAGTTTTGATAGTTATCGAGCTCGATCAAACGTATCTTTTCATACATTGCCCACTGTTTCTGATAGTTTACGCTAGAGGCGCTAGTGGGCAATGTATGAAGAGAGACGATACGTTTAATCGAACTCGAATACTAACAAACTCATACCTAGTACAGCTGATTTTTAGATCCATTGATTTGTCTCATATTTGTAGTAAACACTATGAAACATGAGTAGAGTCTTATTTGAAAAGGATGTCAGCGTCATCCATATTTGGTATCAAAATTGCATGATAGAATTTGTTGATTCTTGTTTCCTTATTGTGGTTGTGGATTATATATGCGGACAGACAATATTATTATAGCATTTAAATTGGAATGGTCTATTTTTATTTTTATTATCTATCGACTGACGCTTACTTGGCGCAATACTATCTGTAGATTTGCTATTTAATATTGTATTATTTTAAACTAAATCTTTATCTTCATTAGCTAATGGCAATATTTTTCGCAATTTTTTTCCTCTCTCTTTTCGTTATCCTAAATAGTAATAAGTTATTCAATATTCAAACAAACAAAAAATACATTTTTTTTAGTGTTTTTAAAATAATAAATTTAATCCGACCCCGTGCAATTCAGGTCAACGACCGGACAGCTGATTAGTAATTACTGATTAGTATTCAAGGCTATACGACTAATTTAAAAGTGTTTTTTATTGGTGCTCAAATTTTTATTTTCACGAAAAAATTATGACGTAGACAATATAAACATATTTTATTTAGCTTCTATATAACTAATTAGTACCTAATCATATATCTAGTTTATTTTATTATTTTCTATAATATTGAATAATTCAAATGATTCCTATAATCTGTAAATATATTAAACCGCCTTAGCACAAGCTTTATATTATTTTGAAACATAACTTTCATATTATCATTTAAATACACTCTCTTTATCTATTTCGATATCAGAGCTATATTATAAAATTTGTTTGCTTACCTACTAATAGTAGTAAATTTTTTCTCTACTTATTACTTACATCTACTCAATAATTTAATAATCTCTCAGTATTGAACTCTGGTCAATATAATATCGTCAACTTTTTAGCGATGTATGTACAAGTTATTGCGTATGTACAGTACAGTGTATGAAATAATATCAATTACGTTATTTTGACAAAGTCAACAGCAAATCAATTCACCACAAATTATCAAATATTTTCACTTTGTCTTCAATCAAACCATCATGTTTTAAATTGAGTGCCATGTATTTTGGGGGTAGACCGATAAAACCACAGATATATCAATCTAAGGAGATCGGTAGAATCGCCGAGTTCATAGGAAGACCGAGTGTCGCGATCAGCGGCCGTACTACATAACATGGTTCTAGTTGAGCATGCCGTAATATACACATTCATTGCGCGCGTCTTAAAGACTGCGAAGCAATGAATATTAAGCACAACCGCAAAGGAGAGCGGTCAAATCGCTGAGTTACATATTCACTCGACTTTATCGAAAGGCTAAGTGGCGGTATTGTATGCCCAATGGGCATACAGTTGTCACAAGTTCAACGCCGGCTTGGCCTATCTCCTTGTATTATTAAATCTGTGAATAAAACAGTTCAACCTTGTGAATCTTACGCAAATGCAGTTTTAACGGCCGCGTTTTTATGATAAGTACTTATATATTTTTTTTAATAAATAATGATTCGCTTACATTATGGCCAGTACAACAAAATTACTATTTTTCTCAATCCATCCCTGGCACAATTTTGGAACAACCTATTTACATTGTACTGTGCATACGTTCTTGTGTGATGTAAAATTGTAGACTTAACCAATTCGTCCTCAAATATACGAACAATATGTAATATAGAACAAAGAAACAGTAAAACTGTTGCAAAATGTATATTATTAGAGTAAGACTTAGTGAATTTTATTTTATCAGTGCAACCATTTTATAAAGGCAATTAATAGTGTCCTATAATATTGATTGGCACTTTCACACCTTGAATTATTTGTCATGGTTAAAAAATCACGGTGTATAAAAATGTACACACGCCACTGATCAGTGTAGATAGACCTTCAGCTCCATAGTCGCTGGGAAATATTTTTCTAAAAATACGTAATTAAACGTAAGCTATTTTAAAAGAAAATTTCAGTTATATGTAAATTGAGCCCAAGTGTACACGGCTAGCTTTAGAAATACGACGACTGGCGAATAGCTAATGAAATGGTTGCACTGTTCTACTCTCAAAGAGATGCAAAAAGATAAAAATCTATTTCTTCCTCTGATGATTTTCTTGTAGAGTTCCGCACTTGGGAACCGAATAGTTATAGTGGTAATGTCATTACCTTCTGAACAATTTTCCGAATGTACGAATAGAACATATTTTTATGTTCAACTGAGCTGTTAACGCGAGCGTTAATCGTGCGGCTGCCGCGCAGTTTGTCATAAAACTATTGTAGTCTTTATAAAACCTTGTATAGCATACTTTTCAAAGATATAAGTATAAGGACGTTGATATTATTTGTATTATTATAAAATGTAACTAATATCAACGTGTAAAAATGCGGAAGTTTATCGTGCGGCTGCCGCGCGTTTTTTTTTTTCATTTTATTTAAATCTGACTTATATTTACATTTTATTATGAAATTAAATTATTCTTAAATATCTATACCTACAGTAGATGCTTATCGAAACTGACAATTAATGATAAGTTCAGTCGTGAATTCGAAATTAACATGGGTATAATATACACTATAGTTTTCTATAGTTACATATTGATAATGTAAATGTAACCAACCAAATCATTATCAATAATATTTAATTATATCGACATAAATCAATCATTGTTATCACATATTACATGAAGATTTTTATTTCTTCCAACGAATAGTTCAGAATTCTATATCCTTCTCTTCCCTTCTCAGTTGGACGCTCTGTATTACGATAGAAAGACTATTTTGTCCTGCTATCTGGTTGGTAGAAAACCCTACTATCCTTTAGGCATCAACTCGATTATCTCTGTTAAATAATGTAATAGAACGCTCTATAAAGGTCGTCGGTCAATCACAAAACACTACTGAACTGACCACATAAAATAAATTGTTAAGTAATATACGGCAGATACACTTTAAAACGTGGCAGTCTCGAAAAATGTGTCATCCATCACTGCTCTCATTAAGACACACTTTTCAATGATTATTCTATTATTTGGACCGTAGCAGTATTTTGTGTTTGAGCGATGACTATTGTTATGACATGTAAATATCTGATTCGATTTCTCATACAGCTTACAAGTTGGAGGTCAAATATCTATGTCATCTGTGATTTTTAGATACGAAACATTTCGATGTTAAGGAGTTCGATGTAAGGGTTTGTTTGCTCTCGCTGCGACGGGGCTAGATTACGTCTGATTGTAAATGGTAATGTGAAGGTCACAATAAATAACACAAGACATTGGCATCCCAGCATCCCGTATACCGGTCGCCAGTTATATAGTTTGCACAGAAAAATTAAGCATACTGTATTCAAATAGTAACAAGAATAATTTGTTGTGACCTATAGCGCATTGAAAACAATTCTGTAATTTCATTTTACTGATCGTACCCGACAGAAATCTCGCTATGTACCTTTCATGTGTATGCTGTCAGAAAAGGACGGGAACAAATTAAAGTAGTTTTGTAAGTAGTCGTAAAATGATAATATAGAATTGACTGAGGCACGTATTTGGTGAGCGACAGACGCCGAGAAATCAGATTGCCAATTACTATAATGGTAAATAACTTTTTTAATAATTTAGACACTGCAGTCTAATTGCAGTAGTATGAACGTATATTATGCCAACGTAAATAAGGCCCGTGCGGTTCGCACCCGCGTGGATTCCGTCGTGTCTGAATGAACTAGCTTTTAGTGTTATGAAAATTGTCCACATGACTATTAGGTCGCATTCACCCGTTTGTTGCTTACCTTATACGAAGGCTGTGGTGTCCTGTAACCAATAGGCCTCGTTGATTTCACTTGCCAATTAAATGTCTACTTGACAAGTGAATTCAAATAATTACTATATAGCACCGAAGGCGAAGTGGATTTTTTTTGTACGTTGTTAAACGTGGACGTGGAAAAGACTCCAGGCTTTAAAAGTGAAACAGCGACAACGTCGTAAAAGGTCTTGAAATAAAACTGCCATCGTGCGGCTACCGCGCTGTTGACGGACGACTGCCGCACGAGAACGTGAACATTTTTAGTCAGTATTCGTCTGTATGTGTTTTATTTGACTTAGATGTGATTCTTTCAGCATTTCCTTATTATATTAATAAGGTTTTGCTTAACATTCATTCGGGTAATAAGGAAAGCTACTAAAACATTATTGACGTGACAACGTCTTATAATTCGATAGAGCCGGCTGCACGCACGAAAAAACATGACTCATGCGGCGTTACCTCGCCCTGAGGCGTTCCATGTAAGGCTTGAAGTGCAAGCAAAAATCTATTAAACAAATGAAATTAAATTTTTCTTTTGAAAAATGCTACCATTCCATCAGTATTTTCTTAAGATGTTGTCACGTTCAACTATCGTCAGTAAACCGACTTTACAGACAACCAATTTTTTTTTTCTTTTAAATTTTGCTGCTAACTGAAGTGTGTAGTGTCGTCGCATATTCCGCACGTTGGTGTATTCAATATGGATCAAATATCACACACAAGATCACTATATATGGGGCCACCCTGTATGTCAAAATATTTATCTAATCACAAACAACTGCAGGACGGTCATCGCAATTATTTGCGTTATTTGACGTTTATGTGTAACCAAAAACAACAAGTGGACGACAACTCTTGTTAGTGCAAATATGTACGATCAAATATACCATCTACCCATTGCCATGTATTGGCTGCTAATACGAATAGTAAAGTGAAGTGCCGCCAAATATGGTAACGTGGCTTTTGTCTTGAAAATCTGGCGCATTCATGCCGCGCAGTTTCGCTTTATTTATTGGAGAAAACTACATTACCATCACATGTATTCAGAGTTTAATCGCTGATTCACTTATTCAACATGGAGTCTTTTTTAACGTTTGTGGTTGATTCGAATGTAATCGATATAGGTTGTGGGCCTAGATTAGGTTAAAGTCATTAATTGGAGCCATATTGTAATATAGTACATATTTTTCCATATTAAATTTTTTATTAAGACGTTATATTAAATGATTTAAAGAGAGTTAGCTTTGCCTTTTGAGATGTTCTAAAGCATAGTGTTCGGAATTGTGATGATTTTATTAATAAAAAAGGACAAAAGTTGATATGGTTTTTTTCATTTTTATCATAATCTATTTACAATTGTTGTCACAAAATTGGCGCCCAGACAGGGACTTTTTTGGGCGGTTAAACAAATTGGTTGGTATCCTATAATTTTGTATTGTCTTATGTTTTAAATGATATGCTACTTCTCAATGTCTATGTTGCTCGCAATAAAATAATGTAAAGTTGTGAAACATCCAGAAACAGAGTTCGGATTCACTGGGATATAAGCACATGCTTAATTCAGCCACCAATCTCTTATAGCTTTTATACGCCAACATTATTTATGTTTGCCCTGTATAATTAATGTATTTTTTATTAAAATTGCAGAGCAAAACAAACGCTCTTCTAAATATAAATGCTGTTATATCGTTAAAAAGTACAAACCATATATTTACAGAGATAATGCTATTTAAAACGAAAACAGAATCTTTATAGTTTAGCTACTTTATTAAGCTCCAAAAATATCTGCTCATTGAGTTCTTAAAGTGTGTCAAATAGGCTTTTAATTTATAAGTAAGGTATCTATCTATACCTTTGAAGTTAACTACATAATTATATTCCCACCAGCTTATAATTGGCGCCCACACTGGGACCACACAAGACATAAGATCAATCTAATATCCCACGACTACTAGTCACATGGGATAATTGTTTAAATGAGTAATTAGTTGTGTTCTGGTAATACCGTTAGTAAATTAAATAAAATACAGTATTCCAAGTCAATAATATATTTAACGATAATACAGGTAAAAAAATCAACATGAATTGTCGCACTGGCTGTTTGAATACCTAGGTTGTAATTCAGCAATTGAATGTTGATTTTGGTTATTGTGATTTCATAAATATAAGGAAAATATTGATAAAGATATTGTGATAGATATCCAAGTTTCATTTGGCGCCAAAAATTACAGTTCGGCGACGTTACTCTAAACACGCCAG
Organism: Elophila nymphaeata; assembly: GCA_955850985.1. Lineage (NCBI taxonomy): Eukaryota > Metazoa > Arthropoda > Insecta > Lepidoptera > Crambidae > Elophila > Elophila nymphaeata. The sequence continues at coordinate 30,968,632 of OY039066.1, forward strand.
TTGCCATAATTCAAAGAGGTTACATGTTTTCTATTTTAAGTTCTATCGAGTCAATTCACTAAAAATAAGAAAAACTCTTACGTCGTTTTCTCCACCTGTTATTATTGGTCAATCTTTGTATTTAATAAAGTGACTCGATAGAAAAACTGTCTTAAAAGTTGATAATTAAGACGAAGTTCCTATGTAACTAACATCCAAAATTGCAAATGTATGCATTTACGAAGAACTTCATTAACCAAGGTGCGCGGTAGAAGATGCTCTCTCGCTCGTAGATGCTCATGTATGACAGATCAGTGGACAAGAATTCGCTTGTCGCGGTGTCTGGAATAATATTAAATACAGTTAATAATGACCATTAGCAAGCTGATATACGTCTCTGACACCCGTATTTACAAACATTATCTACTATGAGGACAGTGCGCGTGGACGCACACGGTTGTAAAAACATATTCATACATTTTTATTTGTTTATTCTTAATTGTATACATAAAAACAATGAAAGAAAATAAATAAATTAAGACATGTATGTACAGTCAACAGCACGTCGGGCTATACAAAACTGTCAAATTTCTCCAAACGATTTTCAACCTAAGACTATTCAATATAAAGTGCATAATCGACTGGGAAAATTTGACAGTTTGTGGTAACCCAACGTGCTGTTGTCTGTACAATTCATAGACAATACTTTTGTGGGGATCGGCCATAGATATAGAAAATTGTAGATTGGCAATGTGAAAGAGAAAGAGTATACTAACTAAAAATATTAGAAAGAGATAGATAGACGAAACCATTTCACGTACAAGGCCTGTCAATCACGTAAAAGACAGCAACTGTCAGACTGCAGTACTATTTTTCACGCTCACATGCTCACACTCACACATTGGTGCATTTTTTGGTCTCGCCCTAGTGGATTCATTGTCAATCTATAAACGGCAGTATGTAATTATAAATCTATGGGATCGGCACTTTGCGATACCTACTGTTGTAGCACTCTAACACCCGTATTCACAAACATTATTATGAGATCTCTCGGCTCTTGGATAAGAAACTAACCAATCACAGAGCTTTATTTAATGCCATTGCGTTGAATAAAGCTCTGTGATTGGTTCGTTTCTCATAGTAATGTTTGCGAATAGAGGTGTAATTAACCCTCAGTTAATTCAACAAAGTAAACTACGTTAACTACGCAACAGAAAGGAACCAATAACAGAGTCCAACGCAATGCGTTTAGTGTGCGTTACTCCAGCAAAATGTTAGCTCTTTTCAAAGATTGAATAATGCAGATAATTAGAGCCCTATCTGGTGTAAATGAGCCCGAAATTTTAAATTTGAGCCCTCAGCCGTTTTGGCAGTATTTAAGAAAAACTGATTCTGCTGGAGTAACGTTACTCCAGCAAAAAAAAATTTAATTTTTAGGTCTATCTGAAAAAAAAGTATGCAGTAAAGTGGCTCGAATTCGAGCATAAATGAGCCCTATAAAATAAAATTTGAGCCCCTCGTGATTCCATAGTTATTTCAGTTTTTGCTGGAGTAACGTTTGGCCGATTGCTGGATATCGGAAACTGTTGGACATACAATCACGATTTTTTGTATATATGCAGGAGTGAATTCGAGCCTTCTGTGCCCGAAATTTTGTTAAAATAACTAGAATGGTTTCGGAGCTATAAAATATTTTCTAAAAACCAAAAATATGCTCTAGCTCTTGAACGAAGACACCTAGAAACTTCGCAACAGTACCAGCTTGTACCTCATGTCTAACCACATGATCAAGTAAAATTTCGACATCCTACTGTAAGTGATTGGCGAGTAGTTACGAAATTTTGATTTCTTGAAGATGAATTATTTCCAGCACCGAAAAAACTACTTTCTCGAAGAGCTGGCTTACAACAATGTTTTAACAATAATTAGAGCCCTATATCAAAAGTACGTATACAAAATCACAGCTCGGTACATCGACTAATTTATATAATATTTATAAAAAACCATTCCGACAATTTTTGGTCGATTACTCGACCAAATTCGAATGTATATTATAAGGCGGCCGCACCGTACTTCGAGTCATACTTTATCACTTGGCGGTGTTATAATTTAGTTTGGTTAGTACAGACGCGTAAAAAAGAGTTTGATATGAAAATATTTATTATTGTGGAAGTTAAATAAAAAAAGGAAATAATATTTTATATACTTTTATTATTGATATTCTACTAATAAAAATAATCTCACAAAATTAAATCAAACGCAATATAACACTTAAATTTAAAAACATGGCTTAATAATCACAGCTTGTGTTTCAATTTTTATGATAAAGTTAAATTACACACTTTGCGATGTAGTAGGTACCTACTTGCATAAATAGTTTCTCGTTTCGTAATGATTCAAATAATTAGTATTGTTAAAAGACTGCTCTTAAAAATAGTTATTATGAGCTGGCTTATAACAAATAATTGTTAATAACAAAGGTTTTACAAAATTAGTGGCTACATACATATAAAATTTAAGTACCTAAATTTTAAAATTCTCTTTTTATGTAACTACATACCTACCTACCTATATTTAAAAAAAGAATATGTTAAGTGTACCTTCTACTTTTGAAGGGTTATTTCCTTAGTACCTACCCGATCTCCGACACCCTCACCTCGGAGGACCCTGATTTATTTTTAATTGTGTTTTTCAAAATAAATCGGAATCTTTCGGGACGACCTCGGCCTCGGGGATCGGGGTACTCAGGGAATAACCCCTTTTAAAGTGTGTAATTATACGTTACCAATAAATAATAATAAATAATATATATTGCTAATAATTGTATGTGATTATTAAGTGAGGTTTTTAGATTATGTGTTAAAAGACTGACTGTATTTTAATTTTATACGATTTGTTGTATCCTATTCTAATTTTATGTAGACAATTTACCCTTGTTAATATTAGTAGTGTAAAGTAGGTATGTAGTTACATAAAAAGAGAATTTTAAAATTTAGGTACTTAAATTTTATATGTATGTAGCCACTAATTTTGTAAAACCTTTGTTATTAACAATTATTTGTTATAAGCCAGCTCATAATAACTATTTTTAAGAGCAGTCTTTTAACAATACTAATTATTTGAATCATTACGAAACGAGAAACTATTTATGCAAGTAGGTACCTACTACATCGCAAAGTGTGTAATTTAACTTTATCATAAAAATTGAAACACAAGCTGTGATTATTAAGCCATGTTTTTAAATTTAAGTGTTATATTGCGTTTGATTTAATTTTATGAGATTATTTTTATTAGTAGAATATCAATAATAAAAGTATATAAAATATTATTTCCTTTTTTTATTTAACTTCCACAATAATAAATATTTTCATATCAAACTCTTTTTTATGCGTCTGTACTAACCAAACTAAATTATAACACCGCCAAGTGATAAAGTATGACTCGAAGTACGGTTCGGCCGCCTTATAATATACATTCGAATTTGGTCGAGTAATCGACCAAAAATTGTCGGAATGGTTTTTTATAAATTTTATATAAATTAGTCGATGTACCGAGCTGTGATTTTGTATACGTACTTTTGATATAGGGCTCTAATTATTGTTAAAACATTGTTGTAAGCCAGCTCTTCGAGAAAGTAGTTTTTGCGGTGCTGGAAATAATTCATCTTCAAGAAATCAAAATTTCGTAACTACTCGCCAATCACTTACAGTAGGATGTCGAAATTTTACTTGATCATGTGGTTAGACATGAGGTACAAGCTGGTACTGTTGCGAAGTTTCTAGGTGTCTTCGTTCAAGAGCTAGAGCATATTTTTGGTTTTTAGAAAATATTTTATAGCTCCGAAACCATTCTAGTTATTTTAACAAAATTTCGGGCACAGAAGGCTCGAATTCACTCCTGCATATATACAAAAAATCGTGATTGTATGTCCAACAGTTTCCGATATCCAGCAATCGGCCAAACGTTACTCCAGCAAAAACTGAAATAACTATGGAATCACGAGGGGCTCAAATTTTATTTTATAGGGCTCATTTATGCTCGAATTCGAGCCACTTTACTGCATACTTTTTTTTCAGATAGACCTAAAAATTAAATTTTTTTTTGCTGGAGTAACGTTACTCCAGCAGAATCAGTTTTTCTTAAATACTGCCAAAACGGCTGAGGGCTCAAATTTAAAATTTCGGGCTCATTTACACCAGATAGGGCTCTAATTATCTGCATTATTCAATCTTTGAAAAGAGCTAACATTTTGCTGGAGTAAAGCACACATGCGTTTACTCCAAGAGTCGTTGCGAGTATTTCTTACGAATTGAAAGGCTTGCCATATGGCACTGAGATGGGCATATCTCAGTGCCTATGGCAAGCCATTCAATTCGCATAGCATTGATTTTTACAATCTATCGTACAATTTGTTACTTTCAATACACTTTCACTCGTCATTGGATAAAAGTACCTAATTAATGAATTGTCGCGAAGCCAATAGGAATAGAATAGAACTTACCCAAAGGTCTGACATTGAAGATTGGTAAAGCAGTGACTTCTCCGAAGACAAAGGCGGTGCAGAGGTTGAGGCGGTCAGCGTGACGCAGGTGAGTGGTCAGGCGGATAAGAGCTGTAACACAAATAACGTTTAAACTAGAATAAGTATCATCGAAGGCAAACTGTGAAACCAGTATCTGTAGTGTAAGTTTTTCGTACTATTGTAGTTACGTTAGGAGCTCAATTTGTATAAGAAACGTGTATAGCGCCTGTAGTGTACACGTCTCGTGCACGAGGCTTACTCTGTGGAGGGGCCACTACAGCTCCTCTTGCGGAAAGAAGCGTAAATCGTGTTTCGAGCTCATAACGCAACTACAATAGTTACGTATTTCATAAGTAGGTACTAAAAAACTTACACTACGGGTACGTAGGTACTGTTGCGAACTACACAAATCCGATATAGGTTTATCGTGCAACGGTTATAATTCGGAAAGTAACCCTTGTCATAATTACTAGCGTGATAATATCCACTATAATTATACTTACGGTATTCAGCTCTGATGTGGTAGTTGTACTCTGTGTCCTCTCTCTGGGAGTTGTGCTGGATGAGCGTGCGGTTGGCCTCAAGATCCAGGCGTGGGCAGTCGATGGACAGCACCGCGGAGTCTTTGCCCACGTTGAAGCTGTAGTTACAACACTCATTATTTACAAAATCATAAATAGATAGGTATAATAATAATGTTTATTTCACAACAAAATTTGTCCCAATTACATACAATTATATTATAGCTAACATAATAAAGATATTGACTATAAGGAACGGAACACCATATGTCAGCGGTCTCTGCACTAGACTCTAGGTCTGTAATAGGTATACAATGACCTCAGACCAGACTTTTATTGGTCTGAGACAAGACAATGACGTGATAAGAGAGATATCGTTCGATGGAAGATACAGTGACAATAATTGAGAAAGGAATGCTCTAATGATTCGGTCATGTAGAAAGCAAGTTTGACGAAAAGGATATCTATATGAATCGTAAGTGTGGGACGAGGAAGTGAATCTACAAACGATTTCTAATACTTAAATACTTTTTTTCGATGGAAAATCCTTTACGGATCGTATCGCACTGTGGGCTAGACAGGGCGGCGTGTGTGGGGCTCTCCCGGGGGTTCCCGGGAATACCCACTAAAAACCATCGGCACCCTCACAGCTCTTTGTGGGGACGTTTCGGGAACGGCGCACGGTGTACGCCTCGACTCCGAAAAGTCTCTAGGCTAATACTTAAATACCTAATCAGAGCAAAGCGGTATTGGTATCGGTCGTATTAAGAAGCGCTTTCACCATTGGTTAGTTTTGTTAAACTATAGTTATTTTACACCAATTAAAAAACTTGCTTTCTACCGCTGTCTACTTGGCTTCACTTGGTTTTGGAACGCACCCTAAATAGTTGCGTTTTATACACGAAAAACCACGGAGGAAAAAACTTACAACACTACGGCCACAGAACATAGATATAAGAGGTTATATCTATGTTCTGTGACTACGACCGTGACTACGGGTAGGTACGGGCAGGGCTAGGTACGTCAGTGTTGCGAGCGTATATAACACAGTATTATATGTGCTACGGTGACTCTTACCACCAGGGGGGCTATTCGCTAACTTTTTTTGACAGTTGAAAGTGATCATCACTGAGTGGATTACATATTCATTTCTGTTTTACACGGCACGCTATTATGGCACTTGTCGTGTAAAAACAGCAATGGATATGTAATTCACTCAGTGATGATCACTTTCAACTGTCAAAAAAAGTTAGCGAATAGGCCTACAGATAGGCGGTGTGCTTGTGACACAACTAAATAAGGAATAATTTTATTTTTGCGTTTACAAACGGGTAAATATTAATACTAGAAAAATGCACTGAAAATCCTTAAAAATTGTGTGTCAGCTCCGACGCACGACTGGTGTTTACTCCGAGACAGGGGAGATGGCGCACCTGCTGTCATCCGTGTTTTGACAATTAGAAAGTTGCGCGACATAGGATGCGCACCAAAAACGTAACGAGGTCATTCGACGATAGATTTTACTCCTCATATTTTTCTCATACCGGGCCCCTTATATATGCAAATCGATTCTTAAGGAGTAAACTCCAAAAAATCGACTTGCCTCAGGCGGGACTCGAACCCGCATCTTCCGCCCGGATTGTGGAAGATGGGGGTCGAGTCCCGCCTGAGGCAAGTCCATTTTTTTTCAGTAAATTTTTTTAGTACAACTAAATATCTTAAACAAGCTAAAAGTTTAATATAATAAATATTTATAATAAATTAATAAAATAAATACACCGACTGATACAGTCATATCATAACCCTTCCTTTTGGCTTCGCCGCAGTCGGGTAAAAAAGGTATCACAAAAATACTCACAAGAACTCGGAGACGAAGCATTTGTCGTGGTTCCTGACGATGAGAGTGCGGTCGATGTAGGAGGCATTGAAGTACGGGGTATCGAAGTGCACGTTTTTGAGTGTGTACTGAGACGGGAGGCCGCCGGTGGTGAAGCGGCTGCAGCGGGAGTTGGCGCGAAGGTTGTCAGAGATGCATTTCTTGTCGGTCAGTCGGCAGGGACGCACTGGGCCTGGCGCTATATGTAATGAAATAGCTTTTATTAATTTTAATATTAGGTACTTCTACTTTAGATAGGACTTTTCAAGTCCGCCTGGCTATAATAATAATGTTAAAAACAATTATTGTGTTCCGACAACTAATATCCAGTCTCTCTGTGGCTGAGGGTAGGGTTGAAAGTGAAGCTCGATTCCATCTACCTCCCCTCCGCGCTCGTTGTAGCGTGGCCGACGACGTCTACTGTGATTGGCTCAAACCGGTATTGGTTGGCGGGTCGCAGCCAATCAGACACGTGGATGGCACGCGATTATTGCCTACAAGTGGAACACCGGTAACTTTGCCGGAACTACGCCATTGGTGATAGGAACTAAATGGAGAATTTAATAGTAAGAATATAGTGATAGATTTATTCATCATCACCATCATGCAGCCTTTATAATTTGACCCACTGCTGGGACACAAGGCCTATCCTTGTCATCGAAGAAGGTTTAGGCAGTAGTCCAACACGCTTTCCCAATGCGGATTGGTGGACGGAGTTAAGGTGATCAATACTCCTTTGATGGTCCATTAGTCGCCTTCTACGACACCCATTGGAGGATAAGGGGTGATGCTATTCTACTCTGCCTGCATCACATGTATGGCTTCGGATGGATAGATTATTATTTCCTTGTAAGATGTAATCGGCAATTACTTACGGAGCTTGTCACCAGGAGCTGAAACAAGAATGAAAATAATTTAATATTTACATTAATCAGTTTATTACCTATTTAAATGGATAAATAAATAATGTATTTCCACATTCACACACATCAAATTAATTAAGCAACATTATAAAATTGTGTTAAGTAAGGATTACTAGATAACGGACAAGTAGACATATCGATCTACATAATTATTTAGATTTTTTTGTAAAAATGTAAACAACCAAGACTCTTGAACAAATATTCATGTTCATCACACAAACATTTGCCCCTACCGGGATTCAAACCCAGACCGCTTGATGTGTAGACCACTCCACCACAACGGCGTCAATTTTAAAATGAATTTTGCTAAAGCATTGTAATCGTCAAAATCCCTACCATCGATTCGATAATACCTTGTTATTATATTTCCACGTTCACACCAATAATTAGGTATCTAGTCAAAATTAATAATTAAGTGTGTTATGGTTAGGTACTAGACGAACAAAACAAATATTATTGTTAAACTTAAATAATTTTAATTATTAGCAACCATGACTCATTAATAAATGTTCGGTGTTTATCCCTGGCGGCCTATTCACTAACTTTTTTTGAGACATGAAAGTGATAATCACTAAGTTATTTACATAACCATTGCTGTTTTTACAGTACAATAGTCACAATAGCGTTATAGTAAAGTAGTAGTGGATCAGCAAACAGTTCGGTGATTATCACTTTCATGTGTCAAATAAAGTTAACGAATAGGCCAACTGGACTCGAACCCGGACCGCTTGATGTGTAGGCAGCGTACTGACCACTTTACCACGACAGCCCGCCGATATCAATCAAATAAAATAATTACGCAAGAAAAAAAATGATTGTTTGTAAAGTCGGTTTACGGACGATAATTTTACGCGATAACGTCACACACAAGCCGAGGCCTTAGTATGAGTTTTGATAGTTTTCGAGCTCGATCAAACGTATCGTCTTTCTTCATACATTGGCCACTGTTTCTGATAGTTTACGCTAGGGGCGCTAGTGGACAATGTATGAAAAGAGACGATACGTTTGATCGAGCTCGAAAACTAACAAACTCGTACTAAGGCCTCCGAACGCTTAGGCCGATCGTTCCTCTCTATCACTTGTTCCGCGCTCTCGCTTGCACGCTCGGCTCAGGCGGAACGTGACAATGAGTCATGCTTTTTCGTGCGTGCAGCCGGCGTTCATCGATTTGTAAGAAGTAATCACGTCAAAAATAATTAATAGTTATTATAAATGTTTATATGAACTTTTAACTAAGCTGTCTGACTCATAAACAAAAGTAAAGTTTTCAAAACACGTTCCCTTCTACTTCTTTCTCCTACACTACTACCAATTTATTTGTGGTCAGTTCAAACGCGCTGCTAAAGGTTTTTGTAATTAGCTCGGCCGGCCGAACCCTCCTTGGGAGTTTTCCCATGGCGTAGCGCCTGTAGCGGAATGAAGCGCATAAGTCACGTTTCATAATACTTAGCCTACACTTTGAGCTCACATAACTTAACACACTAAAAATAGTTGCGTTTTAAACACCAAAAAACTTAAGACGGCCAGTTGCATCACGTTTTACATTTTACAATTTTGCAAAAAAAATACCGTAGGGACGTACCTTAATATCAATTTATTAATTAATAGGAATGGGTAGTTCCATGTTTAAAACCAAGTTATTTTTTTTTACGAAATCGTAATAAGTTAGTATAACTTTGTGCAAGCGGTTGTAAAGGATACTACCTACTATCATGTGGAATGGGATTTGTTAGATCTTTTTTTATTAAAATAAATTTAAAAAGTACTCACCAGCCCAGCAGGCGTTGATAACCGCGAACAATATAACAGCTTTAAGCATTTTGTGTCAGTGGGAACGACTATTTCGTCTATATCCCTAACGGCTACTGAAACACTTTATCTCGCGTTTCCTATTAAAATCTTATTTTTTATTTAACACTAGATGATTGTATTGAAAATTTATATTTTATTTAATCACTTGTTCAAACAAATTTGCTATTGACGTTGTTTGGAAGCCAAGTTTCTTAGTTTGTTAACATGTTGTTTATTTCTTGGAGCATAGGATTCATTTTAGTGTGTCTGATGTGTAGTTTAGTTTGCCTTACAGAAGTAAAACTTACTTCGATTAAATAAGAACAATAGAATTCAGCGCCAAATTCTAAATAAATTTAAACTGTTATAGTTAATAATTCATTTGTATTTACACAAGCTTGTTGGTTTGCTAATATTTGCTTGTAGCGACGACGTCACGCATTGCGTTCGTTGTAGGCGTTAGAACAATCTAATATTTACGCTTTTCGAACAGCGTAGACGTAGGCAAATTGAATTCTTTTTTTATCGGAGATAATGCATTAACTACCTGCAGTACGATGCAACTGCAGGGCAGTGGCGTAGCGTAGGTATCGGCCGCCCGGGTCGGAAGATAATTCTGCCGCCCTCTTATTTAGGTATTTCAATTTAATGTACCCTATACTATGCGTTTGTAAACGCAAAAAAATATTCCACACTATAAGGTAGATTCATCTTAACTGGACGTCAAATATTTGCAAAAATATTTCGTTCGGATCTTAGAAGTGCAAATTTCAATGATTTGATGAAAAAATGTTTACCATAAAAACATAAGCACCAAGCACTGACAAATTTCGACGGCGAAAGCAGTGCCCTGGTAGCGTACGTAGTGGTTAACGCAGCCGCCCGGATTGCGGAGGATGCTGGGTTCGATTCCCACCTGGGACAGGTCAATATTTTCAGTGTATTTTTTCTTGTCTTAAAAACAATTCCAATTTCATTTTGTTATTCAATTTGACTACTGTCGTTGACAAAAAGTGCGCGTATATAGGTATATCCTCTGTTATCGGTATCGGTGCGCGCTCTCGCCAATGAGCGCTAATTAAGTAACAATCAATACACAACTCATGGGGTATATAAATTTATCTCTTTCTAATAACGGGTTTGCCTAATCATTAAGTGATCTATGCATAAAACTTTCTTTGAATAGTCAAAGTCATTATCGCTGATTATTACAGTAGAACTCCAATTATCCGAACTCCGACTATCCGAATCGCCGATTATCCGAATCACAATCACAACGGTTGAAGACCGCAAAACAGCTTACATTGACGGAGATGTTTAAAAAACAATGATTTTTATTTCTAAACTTGTACATAAGTACATTTTATTTATATTTAAAACATGTGAAAATTTCATGTTTCTTTCATTTAATTCAATAAAAAAATAGTGCAATATCAAAACGTAGCTTTTATTCTCTCCAATGGCAATTTTTTTTTAAAAATCCGATTATCCGAATATTTGATTATCCGAATGGGTCCCGGTCCCCATTAATTCGGATAATTGGAGTTCTACTGTAGTCATAAAAAATTAAAGCACAAAATATTCCTCGTGAACACAAAACAAACTCAGAATAGACGGTGTTGCCAGCAGTTGCTACAAAATATCATTCAAAAAAAGGGAATTCATCACAGAATAACTAATGAAAAATTCCATACCTACTCTTTTCAATTGGTCCGAATTTGTAGTTGCAATAAAAATATGAAATACTTAGTTTCAATTTTTTTTTAATTATTGTGAAATTTTGCCACCCTCTCAAATGTGCCGCCCGGGGCGGGCCGCCCCCCTGACCCCCCTACGCTACGCCACTGCTGCAGGAATATGTGGGACTCGAAGTACCTTGTCACGGTCTAAACCGTCTTCCAATATACTTACTTTGGTTTTTAATGGGAAATCCATACAAAACAAAGCATCACATAACTATCAACCATAATATTTAAATATTCTATACTAATATTAACTTTCACTTGTTTTTAATACAAATATAAACACAGCAATTGTTATTGTGAATAAACTTATTTTGATCTGTCTACTAATGACAGTTCTCATGTCGGCTGACGCCGATACCCGCTTCTGAATTATATTATTTAGAATATGATTCTGACTACCCTCCATTTTAAAAATATCTCGAACTTTGTATACAAGCCTTTTGGCCCACCTAATTTGTGCCATAAATTAATTAATTAAATATTATATTTAACTTGTATCTTCTGCCTATGGAATAATGTGATAAACGTTTTAATTAAAAAATATTTATCACATATTTCAAAAATTATGCCATAGATAAGGTACTCTGTATGAACCGTCCTTTGGTTATGGCTGGATTATTCATAAAACGGAACTCCCACTACAAATTTTTGGGAAAGTTCTCGAACAAATTTTGTATTTAAGCAGTAGCCCGGAGAAACTGGCTCTTCTTCCATTTTCTCCAGCTATAGTTTGGTAATCTTTCTTGACGTTATCATCTGTAGTACGCGATCCCCGAACTAGGGTATCCTATCTACGGGCAGCCGCCTACCCTGCTGCTCCGCTGCTGTGCTTCGTGCCAGCCTACCGGCCGAAGCTGAACCCACGCCGACCACGCTGGTAGTCGACGTGTCTAGTTCCTGCCGCTTCCTGCGCTAACCGCTGAAGCTAAGTCTCTCTTTCTAAAGTACGAGAACCCCAGTGCGTAAACCCACCCACGCCCTGGGCTAATAAATAGTGTTAAATTTAAACCTCTTTCATTTCTCTCTTTTCTGCACATTTGGCCGTGCTTCCCACGGTCAGAGCGTGTCAACCTACAGGCGTTCGCCCCCTACCCACTAAACGTCCTCTCCGGGCATCCTGCCAAGGCACAATACCACAACATCCAGGGATCGCGACAATTTTTCACCGGAAGCCATCTGTGACCGCCCGCTGTTGGCGGGACAACAGACCGGCCGCCACCGAGTACCTACAAGACACCGCTGACCATGAAAATGGCCTTTTCCCGTTTCCCCCACGGTGGTGCCAAGGGTGGCTTGGTGAAAGTTAGCCTCCTTCAACACCACCGCGGAAAAAGCGAAAAGCAGAGGCGAGTCAGGAGCAACCGACCTCCCAGTTCCGCTCAAGGTGGCCCAGCCTATCGGGCAGTCAACCCACGACTCGAAGTCCGCTGGCCCTAAAAAGGCCCTTCCGTGTTCTGACGTCAGCAGTCTGTGAAGAGACCAGACGTTACCTAGCACCCCAGGCAAACTTGATCCGAACCTAGACTATTTTTTAAGAATCAGCATGTTGTAATTAAAAAAATGTTTACCAAAAGTTGGTGTCAATGTAGACTGAATATCTGTGTCGTCGACCAATATTCCGTATAATGGCCACCAAATTCCTCGACATTTCATAAGCTGGCCAGGTTACATCCACCATAATATACCTACCTACCTACTTCATCATTCATAGTTTTATGATTTCACAAAAAAAATAAGTGCACCACAATATAAAAAGTTCCAAGTAGGTAACTTATTAATTAGGGATCTATGAGATAAGAGTTTTACGTATTTTTGAATTCATATGATTATACGTATAATCGACGCATTTACGGTGAAGAAGAGAAAACCTGAAGAAAGGCTTAGGTTGTGTGTGAAGTCGACCAACCCGCACTTGGCCAGCGTGGTTGGCCTTATCACCCCTAATGTGGGGTAGGCTGGAGCCCGAGGTGGGGTCCACGTCCGGAAGCCTCCTCGTGGCGTACCCTGGTAACGCGGTGGGGAAACTTTCTCGGCGGGTGTGTGGCTTTTGATGTCAAGTGTGTCCGCTTGGCCTTCGAAGTCACATGCCATCGTCGAGTTGTTTTCGTTTTCCCACCACGGCTAGTTCCGGACGGCCCTTTTCAGGGCCACGACCGCGCCCTGGGTCCCCCGGGTGCGGTCCGATGGCTGCTCCCGGTGTCCTCGTTAGGAGGACGCGCCAAGTCGAGCGGCCGTCGGTGAGGAGGCGGCCTATAAGGCCGGCGTCGGCCAGCGGCCCACAGGGGCTGGCGTTAGTCGGTAGCAGCGGCGTAGCGTGGGTATCGGCCGCCCGGGGCGGAAGATAATTTTGCCGCCCTCTTATTTAGGTATTTCAATTTAATGTATACTATGCATTACACGCTAAGAAGTTCAAAAAGTATAGATGCGTTGCACTCGCTCGAAAATGGCAACGAAAAAGTCGGGCAATTGCCGGATTTACATTCAGTTTGGAACTAATGAAAAAAGTATCGGGAACGCTCTCGCATTTCGGCTGGTCGACTGCATTTCATTGCAACGCTTTAAGTAGGTAATCGCTCGAAAAAATGCCTTCCTGTGTTGTTTAAAAGTGTACAAATTAGGTACAGTCAAACCAACTGAATCATGACCCACTTGGCCGATCATTCCTTTAGAATCATAAATTTAGTTAGGCTTTCTTCGCTATCATGCGTGTTGCACTTAGTACGTTTTAAATATGAATAAAAATGCGTCATTACGGGTCAGAGATCTATGCAATTTTAATCTTTCTTATCACTGCACTAAAGTCTCAATTGGAATTTTAAATAAGATGTCGTTCATAATCTAAACTCTTTTCACTACTGAGAAAATGGAATAACTATTATATTTTTAAAAATAAAATGACGTTATGTGTCAGATGTCAAGTAGTAGTCTGAACAAATTTTAAAAAGCCATATTTATTTGACACTGTCAGTGTCTAAAAAATTGATAACATGTTCGTTACTTAGAAATGGACGTTCAAGCGAATTTCATCCTACTTTGTATAGAGTGACTGTAGGAAAATGATCTTAAGGTGGGTCATGATTCAATTTGGTCGACTGTACATTATCACTGTTAGATACATGAAAAGGTGTCATTTCATTTGACAAATATATTTTTCTTATCAAAACAATTTCATATGGAACATTTTTTTTGGGTTTACAAACGCGTAAATATATTTAACACTAGAAACCCCTCCGCCGGTCCGAAAAAAGGGCAGGTTGATTTTTTTCAGCGTATATTTCCAGTCTCAAAAATATTTACGCGTTTGTAAACGCAAAAAAATATTCCACACTATGAGGTAGTTTCATTTTAACTGGACGTCAAATATTTGCAAAAATATTTCGTTCGGATCTTAGAAGTACAAATATCAATGATTTGATGAAAAAATGTTTACCATAAAAACATAAGCACCAAGCACTGACAAATTTCGACGGCGAAAGCAGTGCCCTGGTAGCGTACGTAGTGGTTAACGCAGCCGCCCGGATTGCGGAGGATGCTGGGTTCGATTCCCGCCTGGGACAAGTCGACCTTTTCAGTGTATTTTTTCTTGTCTTAAAAACAGTTTCAATTTCATTTTGTTATTAAATTTGACTGTCATAGACAAAAAGTGCCCGTATGTATATCCTCTGTTATCGGTATCGGTGCGAGCTCTCGCCAATGAGCGCTAAGCAACAATCAATACGTAACTCATGGGGTATATAAATTAATCTCTTTCTAATAACGGGTTTGCCTAATCATTAAGTGATCTATGCATAAAACTTTATTTGAATGGACAAAGTCATTATCGCTGATTATTAGTCATAAACAATTAAAGCACAAAATCTAAGCACAAAATATTCCTCGTGAACACAAAATAAACTTCGGGGAATCGCCGCAAGTCAGAATAGACGGTGTTGCCAGCAGTTGCTACAAAATATCATTCATAGAAAGGGAATTCGTCACAGAATAACTAATGAAAAATTCCATACTCTTTTGAATTGGTCCGAATTGGTAGTTGCAATAAAAATATATATTTTTTTTAATTATTGAGAAATTTTGCCGCCCCCTCAAATGTGCCGCCCGGGGCGGGCCGCCCCCCCTGCCCCCCCTACGCTACGCCACTGGTCGGTAGCCCCGTTTTTAGTTTCTATTTAATTTCCTATCAATTACAATCGTAACTAAAAAAGCCAAATAAAAATTAGAAACTAAATCCATATTATAAAAAAAAATGCACATATAGTGTCTGAATTACCAAAAAGTATTTGGGTCATTTTAGTTCTATTTGCGATACCATAACACAACAGTCACCTAAGATACTGATTTACGACGCAGCTCTGTAAACAAACAGATACTTTCAATAAAAATTCCAGCAAATAATTCATTGTTATTTGTGTTAACTACGACAGTTGTGTTGAATATTATTGACTGTTTTCGTAGTTTTTGTTCAAAATTTAAATTCATTCTGAACGATTGTCCTGGGAATGGCTTATCCAAGGCCAACACTAAGGCGTCATTCTAATTGGTAAACGATCGTACGATGATACGATACGTTCTCATCACACGATGAGTTCAACATAAAATATTTAATATAAAAATAAAATAATTAGTTTACAGTGGAAATAATTTTGCGTTGACGCGTTTGTTAAAGCAAAAATATTTCCGTTTATTTAAAAAAATATATATATAATATGTGAAAAAATCGTCTTAGAACTGTAAATTTCAAAGATTTGATAAAACAATTTACCATAAAACATAAGTAGGTACCTTACTAGCACTGAAAAATTCTCGACGGCGAAAGCAGTGTGCTTGCACCTTGCAGTTTTATTTATGTGGCTCAGGCTGTCTGGACAAATCTTCAAAATAGCTTACATTTAAGTAGGTCAATAGGGCATTTTATGTGACGGCTAACCACCCTTACTTCAGAAGAGGTGACGCTACAGAATCTTAGATAATCGATCGAAACCGTGTCCAGCCAGCTTGAAAAACCACTTTTCGCTGGTCTCTCAATCTCGGTAACGGAAGTGGTTTTGAAGACTTTTTGCATATCAACGGGCGTCACATAAATTTGTGACGGGCATCGAGCTAAAAGTTTTGTGATACGTACAGCGGTTTATTAGAAAAATGCAAGTCTGTGTCCAGCCAGCTTGAATTTACGTATAAAACTTCTGGCTGGCACTTCTGAATCTCGATAACGGGAGCGTTTTCGAATATGGTTCCTTTTACTAACAAAATGTGACGCAAGTTGTGACGGTAATAACGTTTGATTTATGGCGTCACGTGTAATGGTTTACGAGAAATCAATTAAAAACTGGTGTCCAGCCAGCTTGAACTTCAAGCTGGCTGGACACATGTATCTCCGCTGCCTGATGGTCTACGGCCTTCGAAATATGTTCAAGTTTTTGTGACGGGGACGATAATGATAATCTGAAGTTGTGACGGAGAAAGTTTACGTAGTTTCAAAGATATAGATCATTAAATTATTTTCATACAAACACTGCAGTAGGGTTACCAATATTGTAGGTTTTATGTAGAAACAAGTATATTATTTTAAGGCTTTAATGAACGAAAATACGTGTATTGGTGATATTAATACCTACCTACTAACCTACATTTACATTACCTACATATTTTAATCGATAGAAGACAAAAGCGTAGAGGTGTTGAAAGGGGGTAATTTTTTGCGATATTGATTATTTACGTGCAGATAACTACTCTTTTTAGTGGGTAAGTATTGGTGTTTTTCATGGTAAGCATAAATAATTAAAGCTATTGCATAAATAATGCTATAGCAACACAGGATACAATGGTTTCTTTTTTCTTCTAAAAATTCTATGAAAAGTAAATACTTTCCGGCAAAGAGAGTCAAAAATATTTTAAGTATATTTAGTTATATTTTACTGTAAAAATATTTTTTAGGAAATATCTTGGTCACGAAAAGATACTGAACAATTTCTGAACGTGCTCATACGCTGCCGCAGACCGACTTGAGTTCAATAGGTAGGTAGTTGATGTTGGTGTCGCCATCTGTTGCTTAAAGTTGGTACTACTAGGACAACTGTTCGAATCATAATTATGTTCTCTTCCTCTTAGGGATGTTCGATCCAGGTGCTTTGTATCGATATTCTGGATCGTAATGCACTGTATCGATCCAAGTATCGATCCAACAGATTGGATGCGATACTTTGGATCGATCCAGTATCGTATCGTATCAAGTTTTTTTTAAAATCAGTTTGTCAATAAATGGTACCTACTTACAATTTCTGAAGAATTACTCTCGAGTACGATTTGCAAAATGGAGTTTCAACAACTGACTTTGCAAAATGGAGTTTCTCCCGAGTTCTTATTTTAAAAACACGTGCTGAGAGACTCCATTTTTAACCTCAATCAACCGTACAATTTTTGTTAAGTACTTTAGTTACATTTTTACTTGACATTGGCAAAATGCGTACGCTTAATGCGACGCGACACCATTAATTAATTAAGAATAGACTTTGCAAAATCTATCGCCAGACTCGCCAGAGAAATATTTATACTAGTGTAATCATAAATATTATGCTAAATGTTTGTTTACCTTTTATAAAATTTAACACAATGTTTCGATCCGATCCTCAGTGTGCATGTATCGATCCACTAACGGATCGAAAGCCATTGTATCGATACAAAAATCGGGTGGATCGTATTCTTTTGTATCGATCCACACAAGTATCGGATCGGATCGAACATCCCTACTTCCTCTGAATCAGACTCTTTCATCACCCGCATGCTATACCGATTATGGCGCGCCCTACGACTAGGTACTTACTCTGAGTTTTCTCAAAAAAATGATAGTTAATATTTTCTCATTGAGGTGGGAAAAAAGAAAACAAATTAACGACGGTAAAGCATTTATTTTAATTAGGTAGTTACATACCTTATTTATTCTTTATTGCACAAAAAATAGTAGATGTGGGTACAAATCTTAATCCTAGCGAATATCCCAGTTGCATTTCGAAAGCTTTCACTTGGAAGCCTGGCCCCTAATCGGCTTTAAATATTTTTAATTAATTTTTAAAATTCGTATTTATTGTATTGTGATTGCGTGAAACAAAACGTAATTTCTATACTTTTTTAGGTTATGATAAGATTTTAAAACTTTTGAAGTACTAAAACGCGTGAAACGAAACGCCAATCCACTATTTTGATAATAGTTTTGACATTTCTGATAGCGTTAAATTGCGTCATTCCGTTGGTTGCTTTCGAGTTTTCGTGTCTAGTGTTTTATGCACCTACATGGCTGGGTGATAGGTAGGTTAGGGTTTTTTCATATATTTTGAGGTTAATTTTTTATAAAAAAAAGTAAGCATTTCCGGCATTCGAAATTTACGAGGGGCGACTCCCACCCCCCTCCCTTCCTTCCCCCCACCCTCCTCTACCTCCAAAAAAGGAGACTTATTTCGAAATTCTTACCAGTAGATATACAAATGGTGGACTTAATTAGGAAAGAAAACTATTCTGACAATCTGACTATTCAACTCGTAAAAACTAATGATGGGCAAAAAGTAACACAAAATAATAAGTGGGGGCTCTTTTTAGGCAGCGCTGGTAGTCAATTATTATTTTGAATTAACACTTATTTACGCTTTTTTAACCGAATTCAAAAAAGGAGGAGGTTATTAATTCGACTGTATGTTTTTTTTAGTGTTTCTTACCTCATAACTCGTTACTGAGTGGACCGATTTTGAAGATTCTTTTGACCTTTGGAAGCTAGTGCTTGTCATGGGGTCCCATTTAAATTTTATCGACATCTGACAAATAGTTTTTGAGTTATCCCTAATAATGCCTATTTAATTGACATTGATGATATCATAATTTTATCACTTGTGTGTCTAAAAGATCTTGAAGTAGTTTCCTGAAAATTTCTATACTTAAAACACTAAAAAGCAGAAAAAAAACCGCTTTCAAAACTAAAAACGGGAAAAATAAAAATTTTGTTTATAAAAATCTATTTTTTTTTGAGGTCGGTGCCAACCTCAATATTTGTAATAAACGTTGTCACTTGTATTCGGGACCGACCTCTAAAAACATTTAGATTTTTATAAACAAAACTTTTATTTCTCCCGTTTTTAGTTTTGAAGGCGGTTTTTTTATTTAATTTTTTTTTACTGCGGGAAAACCTATTCTCACGGAAAAAATCAAATACAATGCAGGTGTGGCCACAACCGGCCGATAAGTCGATTAAAAAGAAATCCTTTATTTGTGTAAAATTATGGTCACCTAACATTATTAATAGATGTTTGTATGGAAAAAATTATATGATTAATATCTATGAAACTACGTAAACGTTCTCCGTCACAACTTCAGATTATCATTATCGTCCCCGTCACAAAAACTTGAACATATTTCGAAGGCCGTAGACCATCAGGCAGCGGAGATACATGTGTCCAGCCAGCTTGAACTTCAAGCTGGCTGGACACCAGTTTTTAATTGATTTCTCGTAAACCATTACACGTGACGCCATAAATCAAACGTTATTACCGTCACAACTTGCGTCACATTTTGTTAGTAAAAGGAACCATATTCGAAAACGCTCCCGTTATCGAGATTCAGAAGTGCCAGCCAGAAGTTTTATACGTAAATTCAAGCTGGCTGGACACAGACTTTTGCATTTTTCTAATAAACCGCTGTACGTATCACAAAACTTTTAGCTCGATGCCCGTCACAAATTTATGTGACGCCCGTTGATATGCAAAAAGTCTTCAAAACCACTTCCGTTACCGAGATTGAGAGACCAGCGAAAAGTGGTTTTTCAAGCTGGCTGGACACGGTTTCGATCGATTATCTAAGATTCTGTAGCGTCACCTCTTCTGAAGTAAGGGTGGTTAGCCGTCACATAAAATGCCCTATTGACCTACTTAAATGTAAGCTATTTTGAAGATTTGTCCAGACAGCCTGAGCCACATTTTTATTTTTGCAACACCTACTATAATCGCTGTAGCAAAGTTGCTAGCTCGCAGACTTGCGTAATGGACTGCTGAACATTGCAGTAGCAATTATAGCAGGTGTTGCAAAAAATAGCTTTGCAAGCATTTGGCAAAGTAAAGGAACCGCCTAAATTAACTGGCTTATTTATTTTTTACTAATTGAATATTAATTTTTAAGCTATAAAAGATTCAAAGCGCCTAAAGGACATTTTTTTGCAAAAAAAATTTGGTTGTCTGTAAAGTCGGTTTACTGACGATAGTTGAACGTGACAACGTCTTAAGAAAATACTGATGGAATGGTAGCATTTTTCAAAAGAAAAATTTAATTTCATTT
Organism: Elophila nymphaeata; assembly: GCA_955850985.1. Lineage (NCBI taxonomy): Eukaryota > Metazoa > Arthropoda > Insecta > Lepidoptera > Crambidae > Elophila > Elophila nymphaeata. The sequence goes on from OY039066.1 coordinate 30,989,298, forward strand.
GTTTAATAGATTTCGCATTATAGTATGAATAAACTTGTAATAAAATCTCTTTGGCTATACTATTTGTATCTGGCTGGTTTTGGTATCATTGAAAGTTTAAATTTTAAAGAACATAATTCCAAATTCAAATTAGAGAATTATATTCAGAGCGAGGTAACGCCGCATGACGTCATGTTTTTTCGTGCGTGCAGCCGGCTCTATCGAATTATAAGACGTTGTCACGTCAAAAAATTGCATCTTTGGAGCTATAAAACATGACTTAGCCCCACTACTTCCCAGCCAGGTCTGCAGCTCTATGTTAGGGTATTATAGGACAGTTATATGACAGGTTTTCAGCTTGCCTCAAGTACCTACTTACTCAAATATGAAATATCAGCTTTCGGACTATGTCACCGGCTTTTATCGGTTGGATAAGTAAGCTTTCAATAAACCATTTTTCTAATGGGTCGGGGATTTTAGTTGTCCGCGGACTTAATACCTTCTCTGCGCAAGTACACTATTGTTAGACAGTCATCATAACAGCTTTTATAATTGGACCCACAGCTGGGATACAAGGCTTCTCCTTGTCATTGAAGATTTAGGCAGTAGTCCACCATGCTTCCCAATGCGGATTGGTGGACGGAGTATAAAGTGATCAATACCCCTTTGCTGATCCCTTAGTCGCCTTCTACGACACCCATTGGAGGATATGGGGTGATGCTATTCTACTCTGCCGGCATCACACGGCTGTTAGACAGTAATAAAAACTCACAACAAAATAAAACAACTGCATAAAGGCTTAAAAATCATTTTTATTCATAACTATAGTACATTAATTATATTCAATAATAATATTAATCAATTAAATACAGTAGTCGTTTGACACGGCGACACCACTCGACAAGCGTTATTTATTTATTTAAATGCAGTTCTTATGTAAATATAAATGACATAACTCCACATTGGAACAAACACAAGTGGTTACAATTCTGCGCGCCACAGCGATGCGATTTTTAACATGATTTTTCTTAACAAATAGAGATTTCAATTTACTTAGTCAAATGAAAATCTCTATATTTTTTTACATGATTATTTTTAAGTAGTTCAACAAACATAATCGTACAATACAAAACATACAAAAACGCCTAGAATTAGCAATATTTCCAGTGCTTAGACTTTAAGATCCAACTTACAGCTTTCAAAATTCACTAACAACGTAATCCAGGAGTTATTGCCAATTCCAGCATAGTACAAAAATTGCAATGTTAACTCAAATATATTGACGTTATCATAAACATGTTTTTGGCGATAGTTGCAAACATGATTGCGTAAAACAATAAAACCTTAAATTAAGCCAGAGCAAACTTCCACATTTTGATACATTAACCAATAAAAATTGCACCGACAAGTTTATGGATATAAAATACTTATACTCCATCTGCAATGGTTTAAAAGTTTTATTATTATATAATAAGTGAATATGTGGTAAGCATATTGCCACTATATTATGAACCGTATGGGTTTCTAAATAAGACTGAAAACCAAACGAATAATTAAAACTACTTCCTTCTTCAAAATAAGTAGCAAAATTTTGCAAATTAAAAACACGTCACCTACACTTTACCGGTCTGCAAAATGTATTACAATAATGTGTAGGTATATTTAGAAACTCATTCACGTATTAATTTCCGTGTATGGCTTGGAGCGATCACACACGCAACTACATACAAAAAGATGACACATATTATTATTATGACTATTACAGTTATTATATTTCTTATGTAGACTTTTTAAGCCGCATCGCAACGCTGTGGCTCTCCGCATATTCAACGTCTTGTGTTATGAAACAATATGTGAAAACAAACTTATGAACAGATTTCAATGCTTTGGTATGACTGGAACTTAAACGAATTCTAAACTAAAAAGTAACACAAAATAATCGGTTTAAATAAATAATGAAAAACAAAGATAACTAAAGTTAAAGGTAACCAATAGGTGAATGTGATGACTTGTGTGTAGACTCTCTTTCACTCCTATCCAAAGAGAAAGAGACAAACCGTTTTGTTTATAACAGGATTGAAGTGTTCTTGAATATACGCATTAAGCTTTACTGAATATTGACTGCTGTACAATTTGGTCTCAAAAATCGAAGGACCAAAATATTTTAATTTTTTAATTGCGACTTTTTTGGCTAGGCGAATAAATATAATAATAATAAACTTAATTTCAATTTTAATTAAATAGGATCTACGCATCAATATACCTGTTTTTAAGGAAGAAAAAACTTTTTGACATGTGTCTATAAAGATATTCAAAATCTTTTAAATATTTACTACTAAGCTACGGCCATATAAGTTGTCTTTAAGCACTAAACTAAATACATATAAAATATGTAGTCATGGATGCATCGGAAATATAAGCATTTATTTTAGCTAACAATCCAAATGGAAGTGAATTGGTAATGATCGTATTTGTAAAAAGCACCAATTCTTCGAGACAAACTTAAAATGCACTATATAGATTAGCATTATAATAAATTTCGTTTTAAAACCCATTGAAGAAACTTAGCAATAAACAAAATAATATGAGATTCTCAAATATATTTTATTGCATTGAAAACTGTTTATAAGTGAAATTGGGGGAAAGTTATTTGAAAAAGGCAGAATTAATTTCTATTAAACCACGTTACTGTTTTGATAGTAATAATTATGTGCATACGTTATACAATGTTAATGGGAAGACATTGACATGCTTCGAAAATAATCTAATCATGAATCATAGTGCATACCCCAAATATGAGTGCATACAAAAGTACAAAATGTATGGAACACCCGATTACTAGATCAATTGATTTGCACTCTGAGTCAGGAGTAGTCTTATTTTAACAGGATGCCACAGTCTCCCCGGTCACCCTGTACAATAGTAACTGAAAATTCTAATTACTCTACCAATTTCAAATAACTCCACCGTGATATATAAAAAAGGAATAGTTAAAAAATTAGTCGCACATGACAGTTAAGCAAGGGAAGGAAAAAAGAAATTATACATGAAAAAGTTGACAGTTAATTTGACATTGACTTTTAATGCGTTTAACACGGGCGCGTTCCAAGCCTACAACTTTTTAGCCAAGGCCGTTCCGTGCCTTTCGACTTGACGTTCGATTGTCACAACTACCCCGTTCGGAGCGTCCGATAGTGCAACTTTTTAGCGATCAATTTGACGTTTATAAATGTCATATGAGATTGGTAATCCAGCTTTAGTCATCCTTTATGAGTGAGATGAGTGTTTTTCTTTTAGATGCAGAAATGTCGGAAATACAATAAAAAGAGAACCGAATCGTCATTTAGTGTAAAACTGAAAAATTACAGAAATAAATGTGAAATTACAAGTGGTACCAATGTCAAAATTTAAGGTTATAAAAACAACTTGTGTCGTTCCAGGCGTTAGAACAAGATAAAAAACAACCGAACTCAGGTGGTAGGCTTGGAACGCGCCCCAAAGATTAGTTCCTAACAATCATTCAGTTACACAAACAGAAAATCACAATTTGACAAAATGATAATAAAAAAAAGTTCACTTTCATAGCATTGGACCCAAGCTATTTAGCCCGCGAATATAGAAACAAATTTACATGTTACTTACATACAAACATACATACAATCGAACACATTAAAGTGGTTGACGCATTTAATGTGACAGACTGTCAAGTTTCCAGATTTATCCGCGACTATGGCGCTAGTGTCGACAATAAATCGTTTCACCGAATAATCTTTACAAAAAACAAAAACAGCAATGCAAATTAGCAACAGTTTTTGGCATGAAGGCACGATCATTATCCCATACGCCATCTACGATAAATACGAGGGGACTATCAAAAAGAACGAGAAACTTCACATCGATTAGTCTCCATGACACCTGTCAAAGTTGAATGACACATGTCAAAGTAACGGGACATTTGTCATCATATCGTGACACATTTGTAATTTACTTGATTTTCAACTTTCGACAGTTGTTCTGGAGACCATAACATAATAAACTTGTATGGGTCGAAGTATTACGACCTCTTCTCTTGTCCAACGTCCTAAATACATACTCAATACATATCATAATTGTTCGAAGACACCACATGAACATTTTGTAGTGATCAAAAATTTATGCAAACCATATTACGAATAGGTCTCTGTCACTTAAACCCGTAAAATTTTATTACTCCATGTGGCTTTTTACACTACCTACACAATCACAACATCTTCACACGAGCCATAAAAATCAATGGAACATAATTTATACGATCTAATATACAAATTGTAATTAAAAAGAGATACTTATGTCGCACGGTATAAGGTGTAAAATGGCACAATATTTAGATTCAGCATAAGACGAAGCGCATCGTCTTAGCGTATTCCTACTCCAATTGCAAATGAAGTCGAAATTCCATTAACACTACTTGTGTCGACTAGAAGCAAAGAAATGTGTTCATTGATTTTCGACGCTTTTTGAATGAAGCTCGATAGATTGTTTGTCTTTGAAAAGTTCTAAGCGATGCGCTTTCTTACTCGTAAATAAGCAAGGGGTAAGGACAAAAGTCATCATCGAGAGAGAGAGACGAACAGACACATTGTTGCCAGTGACTTTTTGAACTTCAATATGCCCCTTTTTATTTGCTATAACTATCTCTTTTCATGTACAGTCCTTAATCCGTGACTTTGTAATCGCATTAATGCTTAAGTCTTTGCACTGTCTGTCATAAATAAGTGACAAATCTTACATCAAGTTTACTATGGGTCACCAAAAGTAATAGTTCGACAATTTCGCTAACAATTGGTAGGATTCGACGTATTGTAATCCTGTCATAGTCTTAAAACTGTCATGGAGAAAGATACTGTGTTATTTTTCAAGTATATAATAAGCATTCTAACTTAGAAAAATCGAAGTGGTAATTGTTCGTAGACATCAGATGATGACAAGTAACAACTTTGATAGGGACGTTTATTGTCATAAAAATCTGATCCTTAGATTGCCTAACTGGAGTTCACTTTATAAGCAACCTTTGAAACGTAACTAACCAAATCTAGAGTATGATCTGCCGTTTAAAGGTGTTAACACACTTATCAGCACGAAACCGTATCGCTTCTTTTTACTATTTATATAAGGAAACGCGAAAGATGGTTGCACTATCAGTTCCAGCGACACGAATTAAGTTATTGTATTATATATTCCCTACACTATAAATATTTTTCTTGTTTAGTTGTCACTAAATGTACCTATGGAGTTTAAAATAATCCCACGAATTGCCGATATAGAGGACACCTCTCGTCTCTCTCTCCTTTTAACGTGTTATTAACGTGAAATGATTTTATCCGCGGTGCCCAAAGTTAGATCTACCACTTTCCCACCTAGCTATGTCGATATTGTACTGTTGTATTGCAGAGAAATATAGCAATGTTTCATACAAAACTTAATTTTATTTGAGATTTGTTAGTATTTTAATAACGTAGGAAGAGAATATTGTAAAATAGATTCCTTATTTAGGCTATTTTTTTAAACTAGAGTTTGCTATATGATGAACTACCGCTGTTGTATAGAGTAAGTAAATTCGTATTTAATAACTGCTTATTTCTTTTACAGGCTACTAATTGGTTTTGCGTGAGAGATTTTTTTCATAATGTATTATTAAAGAATAATATATAACTGAAGAAATATTTTACAATTATTAGTTTAATGGGATGTTAATGCAACAGTAGATTTACACAAATCTCATTTTAAGGTGAATATAAACTAGAGCATTTTCATGTAACGTAACGTTCGCACGAATAGTGCAATACAGGCTACTGCTTAGTTTCCTAAATCAATTCCATGTAATGTAACGTTATAGCGAATGCTCGACGCTGTGTTCGACATAATGCTTACGACAAATGAGGATTTAACTGTTACGTGAGTAGACAGTAAAAATAAGAGCTTTGCATCGCTTAAATCGTCGTAATCTTTCTTTCTACCTTGCGTACACCTTTGTTCTATTCCAGATAGTCAGCCCCCGTCTATTCCGGCCAGAATGTACAATCTATAAGGAATGAATTCTAGTGGATGGGCAAAGAGCGAAAGAATGACGATGTTAACATAATTTTATCCCTTCTGTCGCGTCTGCACGACGTGACAATCTTGACTTTGATAGAAAGTAGCAGGAAATTATGTAGAGATGACATTAGTTAGTGGCCTCAGCTGTTTTATTTATCCCTACGCAGATTCTCTACAGTTTATCCATGTGAACAAGTCATACGGAACAAACGCTAGTGGATGGGGGGTTAATGTTACACCAAAACGCTAGTTGCTTTAAAAAGTAGGTTGGTAGGACAAAACTTCGACCATCACGTTGTGCGAGTAAATTTAAAAACAGCGAATGCTCTTTTTTCTGTTACAAGTAAATGCTCTAGTCTATCCACCTTTAGGTTTTAAGAGCCACGTCACGCAAAACCAACAGCAGCCTGTCGTTATACAAGTAGGTTTTCAAAGGACACTTCGACTTTAAGACTATTTTAACGAATGTACACGAAGACTAGTGCGTTGCAGTTTCGAAATTACGAAGTAGATCCACAAGTTATTAACAGTATTATAAGTTCAACAGTAAATACCAATAAATTATTTTATCTACACTCATGTCATAATATTCGAATTACGATATCAAAGGTGAACATAAAATGACATACTTTTAATACAGATAATCAAAATTAAAATTAAAAAAAAACAACCTGTAACATAATGACCATTATAACACCGGTTCGACTCATTATGATACAGCAACCTGTAACATAATGACCATTATAACACCGGTTCGACTCATTATGATACAGTTATTTTTCTTAAATACTCGGGAAGGCAAAGGGATCTAACCCATACAAAAAAAAAATCTGTTGTTTTATTTGAATTTATGTATGAGTGTAGATAAAGTAGTGTATGCAACTGCATATAACACGGGTATTAAAACACTCGTTACTATTATGAAACTCGCTGCGCTCGTTTCATAAACTCACACTCGTGTTTTAATACCCTTCATTATATGACAGTTGCATAAACTACTATTAAGTAGTAGAAAAATGTACCGAACCGTTTTTTAATAAGCTAACAATTTAAAAAAACCTAGTCCTCAGACGAGATGTTAACCCGCGACTTCTAGACTTACACTACAGTTTTTTGCGACGCGAGTTGCAAATTCGGTCTCATGACATGATTTTTACTAGTTCTTTTAAATTCCGAACCGAGGATATACAAACGCTTCTTTAAGCTTCGTTGAGCGCCCACTTAAATGGTAGTTTAAGTTTTATATACAGCAGTTAGATCGAAATTGAAAAAATCTATGACTTACTGTTGGGAGGATTCGTTACAGAATCACAGGAGATTCTTCAAAAACACACTTGTAAATAGCTTAACTCTTAGCAGAGATTTTAACTCAATACGCGATCCGTTTGTTCGCATCCCAACGCATTTTTAAAGTGTTTTCTTCTTTATATTTCCTTCTTAAACGACTTGCTCAAAACAAAGAGCCATTGCGGGTGTCGACTCTTCATTTAAATTTTCCGCTTTCTAAATTTTTTACTGACCAATCTTCTGTTGGTTAAAGCAAAAGTTTCTCTCTTTAATAGTATTCCACCTAGATTCACGATGAAATAAATGTTTGGCCAATTGAAAAAATTACTTCATTGATTGGGAATACAGTTTGATCTTGGCTGGGGTGGGTCGCTGTTAAAGATGGTATTCTCGCGAAAAACAGCTTGTTCAACTGTTCCCAGATACAACTTCACTGACTGCATTTTCCATCAGAGGCTTCGCAGTATCCAACATTTTGCTAAGATACTCTTTGAAGTTGATATAGTTGGATAGATTGGATCTTCTTTATGTCCAATTTCAAAATTCAACATTAATCGTTACATTAGCAAAATAGTACAAAATTAATTTCAAATTAGATTTTTGTTCCCTTTCGAGTTTTCGTTTTCGACAGATTAGTGGGAATCAAAGAGAATACACAGTACACAATGGTGGCGATTCTGTTGGCACAAACTAGACTAAACTTAACTGAATTTAAGTTTAGTCCTGTCAGATTGCGGTTTTTTAGCAATCTTTCTCAACGATATTATATTTTAAACGTGACGATAGAAATAAAATCAGCTATGCATAAGTGTGCATTTGCACTAGGTATAAAGCTGAAGAAGTTAAGATTGTTTTGTTACCAAAAGAAAAGGTTCCTTAGTTCCAAATAAGAATAATTAAGTTTATTTTGCTATTGTTAAGTTCCTGATTGAGTTTATTTTGAGCGTGTTAATTATTGTGTACAAGTTGTCTACTGAGTGATATAAATCGTTTCTTGTTTATGAATGGTATCTTGAGCGAGCGCATTTATGTAAGCGACATGAAACCTATTTAAGTTCATAGATTGCAGCTATGTATAGAAATTTAAAATTTTATGTATTTGATATTGTTTTCCTTTCATTGCAATGTAACATTTTAAATTTTAAATTTCAATACAATTTTTATTTCATTCAATCCGTTACATCACTTGTCACTAAAAAATAAACTTTACTACACCTGCGTACGTACGAGAATAATTTGGCAGTAAAAACTTTAAGGGATATTTTGTACATTTAATTTCTACGTGGAACTATTTTAATGGAAAACTGATTCTACCCTCTTGTATTACAGGGAACACAACAACACATCTTATTTGTAGTTCAACTAGTCAGAATTAGTCGCAATACTGCTTTTAGATGGTTTACATCTTTCTGTATAAGTATTTGTAGGTAAAAGTCTGTATTTGTATGTACAAGGTCGACCTTTGAGGAATATCAAAAACCCTCTTAATAATAGGTTACATAAGGAATGAATTTTAATGAATAATATAACTCATACATGAGAATAATATACTAATCCAGGGCAAACGAACTCGCGGGCAGGAGCTAGTAATAGAATAAAATAATGATATTATATTTCCACGCTCACACCAATTATCTAGCCTAAATTAAGTATCATTAAGAACTTGTGCTATGGATACTAGATAACGGACAAATGTAATATACATAACAGTATAGATATTTTTATGAATAAACTTAAATAATTACATAAACAACCATGACACGTGAACAAATGTTCGTGTTCATCACACAAACATTTGCTACTACCAGGACTCGAACCAGAACGGTCCGATGTGTAGGCAGCGTAATTGACCACTCCACCATCACGGCGACATTTTTTACAACTTTCTATTAAAAATATTTTTAGGTAAATGGACTATTTGTATGATCGGCAGGTTTAGGGTTGTAACTTGTAAACCATTTAAAAGCAGTAGGACTAGTGAGACTTTTAATTCACTGCAGTTCGGGCAAATGAGTAAAAATCGTACTAGTTCGATCATCGAACTAGCGCATATCTATAGTTCGACGATCGAACTAGTGAATCTCATTAGGTCTACGACCAAGCTAGTGACTCTAACTAGTTCGACGACCGGACTAGTCTCTAGTTCTACAATTGAACTAGTGATAACAAAGGATAAGGTCCATTTTTGCATCTTTCCGATGCACACATCCACATTCACTCCTCGGGGCGACGACTTAACCAAGTGCGATAGAGACGAAATATATACCTATCCTTTTCTAGCGTACAGGTGTAGAACCGTCTTGACAAAACTAGCAATATTACTTTGAACAACTAATATATGAAAGAACATGAAAGATACCATTATGAACTATTTCACGTAGTTTTATCAATTCATTCTTATAAATTGTACCGTGTTAAATATCTTAACCCGATATAATTTAACAAAAATGGTACTTAAATTGCTTGTAACATAACGCCTATTTTCCCGTGATCATACCTACGTACGAAAGTTCGTTCCAAAACGATTCAACGCCTATACTTCGATACTAGTGAAACGCGAGCGATATAAAAATCTGTACACTTAGTAACCATCTATAAAGACACAGCACAACACAATATCTGACTTATCACACAAGCCTTGGGGTCGATGTTTCAATGAATTATGGGAGGCTAAACATAAAATATCTTTCAAGTGATTTATTTATACCTAAGTTTTAATACATGAGTGAGATTTGTCAAACAAAACAATGATAGACCTTTATGTCAAGATTCAACCGATTGTGATAACAACTCAACAACGAATCTAGATGCGGTAGTATTCATGTTTAGAATATTCGTAATTTTTAAAGCAATTAATAAGATTCATATAACCTAAAAGGTTGTTCGCAATAAAATATCCAAGAAATAGCTTTTTAGCGATAAGATCAATATTAGTTATATATTTAACGAATCTTTAATTTTTTATTCCATTATAAACAGGTTCTATCATTCATTCGTTCAACTTATATTTTCCGATCATAATTATAAAATAACACATACATAGTTATAACAATATAATATGAATTAAGTCCATAAATTTTACGTTAAAACTGTGCGACATGTACTTCGAAACATAATTTATATTGCAACTCTCACAAATTTCTTTGAAACATCACCTGTAATTCACTACATATTTTTATACTTTACACTTTACCGACGCGCGCTTTAGATCACAATAGTTTGAAATAAACATAATTAAATGTCTTTTCGTACAATATTTACATACCAACTGGTTTGTTAGGACAAATCCAGCTCACAGACAATTCAGACAGATCTTGGCCACAACACAATAAGGTCGAAATTATAATAATTCAGGATTGCGCTATGCAATAACCGACTTAGTCATAATAAAAATAAAGTTAAATATCCAATGTAACGCGCGCTATGCAGACTTTTCTAACTTATACTACACAAACTACTGTGGGTGGAAAACACATTTTTTTTAACTGAGCGTTATAATGAGCTTTAGTATAGTTAGTTAATTCAGTGTAATATTAAGTCTAACCAGTTCTATAGTATAGTGCGGTATTTAGTTATTATCTAGTTAATCAACTAGTGTAATAGTGTAATAATTAAGTGAGTGAGAGAGTAAGGGTGTTGAGCGGGAGGGTTCTCTGATATCAAGTCGCTCGATCGACTAGTCCATTCTACCATCGATCGATCGGTGTTGTAGAAACTATCGATCGACGACGTCTAACCCATTCTACCATCGATCGATGCCGTCGATCGACGATCGATCGAATAATCTAACACCCTAATGAATGAACATGGAATTTGTACTGTATTGTAATTCTGCAGTAGGGATGTGACGGAGGTGACTTTATCGGAACCGGAATCTTAGTTGGAGCCGGAGTCAGAGCTTGACTGAGCCAGATTTTAAATTGCGTTTTTCTTTGCTTGTTTATTAAGACTTTCATATGAAACACTTATCACTTATTGCTACTGAGTATCGTTTTTATAAAATAGATTTCATTTTTTTATTAATATTTTTCTGCCGAAGACGTTTCTTGAATTTATGATTGGAGTGACGCAAATAGAGCCATCGTGTGTTAATTCAATTTTTGGATAGCATCGACATCGCACCGACTAATGGAAATGCAGTTATCGTGAGTTCCCCACTTAAAATCAATCTGAACATCCGTCTTTTCGGCACTAGAACCGCAGCTCCGTAACATCTCTATTCTGCAGTTATTCTTGTGTAGTGTCAATTGTGGCCGTTGCCAAGCTCGTGTGTTACTCGGTAGTGTCACCCGCAGTAGTGTAGTGTAGTGTAGTGTTAGTCTGTCTGCGTGGCGCGCGTGGAGACCCGCGCGCGTCGTCGCCGGCGCTACGACGGTGCGCCAGAACGAGACGACTCTTCTCGCTGCTTACTGATGTACACCTAGAATGGTCGACTTGTTTGCACTGACGGTCATACCACAGTCTATACAGGGTGACCGGGAAGCATCGAGCATATACCCAATAGAGTGGCAATACTCGCTGTAGCGACGCACCATGCACTCATGTTGTTTTTTAAGGTAATAAATATAGATACTACATTCAGCTTTTCTACTTATTGCTTCATGTCAATATTGTTTCCATTCCGTTAATTATTTTTTACTTTTTTCAGGCAAATCAAAGAGTACGTGTAGGCGGATAGTCAACGAAGGTTTTATTAATGATGAAAAGTGCTCAGTAAAACTTTTCCCAAGCATGGATATCTATTGTAAATAAACAAAATATGACTGTTATTTACTTATTTTACTTAAACGAACTGCTAATATCAAAATCATTTTGGTCAAACTATAAAGAATTGGTGCATGCTTGATAGAAGCGCCCTTATTTATTTTCACGACTTTATAGACAAAGTATAAAGCGGTTTAAGCCCGCCCCCGCCACACGATCGAGTAGCTTCCACGACGCGAACGCAAAGACAGCTTCCTGTGTTTTATGGAGTCTAAAATTGGTGTTTTTATTTCAATCATTTATAATCTGGTCCTTCGAGCCATATCTGAACAAGCAAACCTGTCTCTGAGACAGGTTCGTGTTTTTTCACGAGCGTCAAGCTGTCAATCGCACTGACAGTATATTACTAGTGGTGCAATAATATAAATATAAACATGTATAGATATTTACAGTTCAATAACAAACTATTCATTAGTAATAGCTTTATTTAATTGCTTGTAAATAATATTTGTTTGTAAAGAATATTATACTTAAACACTGTTTAAACTTAATTTTGATTTTTATGTAACTAATTCACTATATTGCACTTCCAATTATAGCCTAATTTTCTCTGCTGTTTATATGATATGTATAACTTTCTGTATTATTTTATACTATTTTTTCCAAATTTTATGTTTACTAAATTGACTAACGATGCCAATCTTTATAATGGTTTTTATAAGATGAGACGTCTTCTAGAACTATTTTCTGGTTAGATTTTAATGAATTTAGATTTTAGATTAATTTATCAAGAAAAAAAATATATTTTTTTACCTAAAAATATTTATCTTATTACGTATTTATTTTCATAGCTAGGTAATTATACCCATAAACATATTTGCATGTATGCGTATCCCCATCTCTCGAGTGACGCGTTAATCTATTAACCGTTAATCTATTAATTAGAGCGCTCTTTGCACTGACTTGGCGGAATTATTTTCAAATAAAATAAATGACATTTCCGTGTATTCCCAGTAGTTCCAGTGGAGTAGTCCCATCATGGGAAATACCAGTAGTCCCATCATAGGACTACTCCACTGGGACTAGTGGGAATACACGGACATTTCGCCTCCATTGGGTATGTGCTTGATGCTGGGAAGATATTGGCAACCTTATCAATCACTAAATAAGTTCGAGGAATATGGTATATAGTTACAAAATTTAGTACGTCCGACAAATTCTGTTGTTTCTGGCATAGAAACAGCTATAATACTACATATTATTGTCATAATAATAGGTCTACAAACAGTCTTTTGGCTACATTGATCATGTAACATTATTTAATTGACATAAAAACTCAACTGTTCCCATAGATATAGGAAACTGTAGACGGGCAATGTGAAAGGGAAAGAGCATACTAATACGTAAATTAGAACGAGATAGATAGACGAGACCATTTCACGTACACGCAGGGGGCCTAAGGAGGCCTGTCAGTCACGTAGAAAAGACAGCAACTGTCAGACTGCAGTATAATTTTTACGCTTTGGTGCTATTTTATGATCTTGCTCTAGTCGATTCATTGTAATCTATAAATTTCAGTAATTATAAATCTATGTCTGTTCCATACATTTGGTAGCATAGGTGTTACACACTTATGTACGGAACAGCTGATTTTTAGGTCAATGGATTTGCCTCATAACTGTGGTAAGCACTATAAACGATGCGGAGCCTTATTTCAAACGGATGCTTTCCCAGTCAACCCTGTATTTAAAGGTAGACTACACGTTCACTTACGAAAGAACGAAGTAATTTTTATCTGAAAATTAACATTTATATTAACAGATAAATTCAAACGAACTCAACAGACCACTAACCTGTAGTAATCGGTATTTGCTGACGGAGAGATGTTTGAAATGCGGTTGCATTCGTTCATCCCCTAACGCAAATGTAAACGCCACCATACAGAACACCGCCGCTTTCCTTACGGCAGAGTTCTGGTGGTCCGCCAACTGCAGACAATAATACATAATTAAGGTGATAATCGCATGGCATCCACGTGTCTGATTGGCAGCGCCCCGCCCCCCAATACCATTTCGAGTAAATCAGAGCAGACTACGTTGTAGGTCAAGATACAGCGACTACGCGGAGTGAAGACGCTGCGCCTTATTGGCTGCGACATATTACGATAACATTCTATTGGCCGGAGTAAAAAGTAGGCGGGGCTTGGTAGGATTCTGTTTGCTAAATGGCATACCGGGGACTTTGTTGATTCTGTGCATAGAAACACTACTCTGTTACTATGGCAGCTGGCATGGCTGGTTGCTATGCGAAAATATTCTATTACAATAAATATGATTGAACGGTCGAGTCGGCACTTTTCCTAACTATCCGGCGACTAGTTTTTAATATTTCATTTTATCTTGTCACTATAAAAATTCAAGTGTCATTAGCATTGAAAACGCCATGTAAAATAAATGTATCTTTCACGCGAGCCTTGTATTTTTCAATAAAATACAGAATTTTTCCTTGCTCGCCTTCGGTTGAATGTTCCGCATATTTTATAAGGTATACTTTTCGCATTATTTATTCGTGTGTAGTTTATTTACATAACTAATGTGTCCCAAATCTAAGACGTTTTATTATCTAGGGTGCTAAAATTAAGAATATCTCAGGTAACAGATATTTGATTCGATTAATATGCGATCTGAGGCTTTCTTGCTCCTGGACCCCAAGGTTCCATGGTTTCTACCCCAAATGGCTCAAATAAGTAGTTTCCAGAGAGACCAGCGAGCGTATTTACACCGTTTGAGAGATTCAGCGGAAGCTGCAGCCTGAGGTACCTGGAAAATGGGACATTGCTAAGGTGTCTGCGTAAGTGGCGTCCCATACAGGGTGTACCGATTTAGGAGGGAGTCACGAGTAGTTTTGAGTTATCCCTAATAATGCCTATTTAATTGACATCGATGATATCCTAATCATTTTATTATTTGTTTTTCTAAAAGATCGTTTTTCGAAATAGTTTCCTGACTATACTTACAACACTAAAAAGAAAAAAAATCTTAAATAAAAAAACCGCCTACAAAACTAAAAACCAAATCACCCTCAATATTGGGAATAAAGTTTGGGGCCGACCTCAAAACACATTTAAATTTTTAATTTTTTTGTTTAGAAAGGAGTTTTTTAAATTTAAAACTAAGTTTGTTGGTGAGTGGTTACCTGCCCCACGCCCTCCATGAGCTGCGACACGGAGTCGTCGGCCAGCTCGGCGCCGCGCGCCTTCGCCACCTCCGCCGCCAGCTTGAGCGCGCACAGCGACGTGGGGTACCCGCGCGTGCGGATCACGGGCTTCAGCAGCGCTAGCACCTGGCAATCACATCACATCACTTATACTACAATACTGCAGCGGCCACCAAAAGAGGCATTCATGGACCAAAGTGTAAATGTAAGTCCATCAATGCCTAGAATTTTCTTAAATAATGTGCGGAAATCTGTGTAGTGTATATCTCCCGGAATGCAATGTATCTCCCCCGGTGTGCAGTGTATCTCCCCGGTGTGCAGTGTATCCCCCCCAGTGTGCAGTATATCTCCCCCAATGTGCAGTGTATCTCCCCGGTGTGCAGTGTATCCCCCCCAGTGTGCAGTATATCTCCCCCAATGTGCAGTGTATCTCCCCGGTGTGCAGTGTATCCCCCCCAGTGTGCAGTATATCTCCCCCAATGTGCAGTGTATCTCCCCGGTGTGCAGTGTATCCCCCCCAGTGTGCAGTATATCTCCCCCAATATGCAGTGTATCTCCCCCGGTGTGCAGTGTATCTCCCCAGTGTGCAGTATATCTCCCCCAATGTGCAGTGTATCTCCCCCGGTGTGCAGTATATCTCCCCAGTGTGCAGTATATCTCCCCCAATGTACAGTGTATCTCCCCGGTGTGCAGTGTATCTCCCCGGTATGCAGTGTATCTCCCTGATGTGCAGTGTATCACCCCCGATGTGCAATGTATCTCCCTGATGTGCTATGTGTCTCCCCCGGTGTGCGGTGTGTACGCACCTGGTGCGCGGGCAGGGCGTGCGCGATGTGCGGCATCCCGTTGTCGACGGCGCGCATCACCTCCTTGTTGAGCGCGCCGTACGCGTTGATCAGCTTCAGCAGGATCAGGTCGAAGTAGTCGAGCCACTGAGGCCGCGTCTCCGGCCGCCGGCACAGCCAGATCAGGACCTTCACTGCTTCAGCTGCGGCCCGTTCGTGGGCTGTACCCCACCCTGTAAACAGACAAATTGACATATTCATCATCATCATCAACAGCTCATATAATGTCCCCACCTCAAGCTCGAGCCTACCCAACATTAGGGGCGATTAGGCCTTAGTCAACCACGCTGGCCAAGTGCGGGTTGGTCGACTTCACACACAACCTAATAATTTCTTCATAGGTGTGTGCAGGTTTCCTCACGATATTTTCCGTCACCGTAAAAGCGTCGATTAAACGTACATATGTATTCAAAATTTGTAAACATATTGTTACGTGACGGGGATCGAACCGGTGCCTCCCTGGTGGGAGACGACGCTCTTACGCACTACGCCAGCGACGCCTGTTATGAAAGGACATTATTATTATCTGCGAATTATTCTTTTTGACCGCTAAAGCAAAAAGAAAGGTGTTATAGGTTTTGATGTGTTCAATAAAAAGTGAGAGTATGTTGCCGGTAACTTTTATTAAATGTTATTTTATTTTTCGATATAGTCGCCTTCTAACATGCACTTGGAATATCTTTCATCTAAGCTGCAAAATTCTGTATTAAAATCTCTTCATCCTTAGCTCTAAAAAGAAATCTCTTCCAATATTATTTAAGATATTGAAATTTTCCGTTATATAGTATCTTAAACACAAGTTCTTAAATGATACCTAATTTTGGGCTACATAATTGCCGTGAGCACGGAAATATTATTACTCTTCAAGTCCTAATTTAGACAATGATTTATGTATACAAACACGAGGTAGATAAGACACTGTATAAAAGTTAGGTTCAAACAATTGGTGTAATTTAATTTAGCGAGCGTAACGCTGTCCCTTTCCGTCTAGTACATTCTTTATGATCTGTTTCATTCACTATTGGGGGCATTTTTAAACGTCATTCAGTATGGATGTCATTGAATTTAGAGAATAGACTCATTATAGCAGAGCTCGCAAGGCTCCGACTAAAATGAGTCCTGAATTTTGAGTCCTTTCGTAGAGTCCTAATGCATAAAGACTCGCCTCATAGAACTGAGTTTTTAACTTAAAGGAACTCAACTTCACAGTAATTTGTTAAGAACTCTCTAGTAGAAAGATTAAAATTATTTAAAATATTAGGTACAACTTACCGGACGATTGCTGTGCGTTCGTGTTCTCTGAATTCTCCTTGTCTCCGGAATTTTCTTCTATTGATAACGCAGCCAACGACACCCGAACTATATTCCTATGAAAATAGTTTAACTTTGAATTTCAGCAAAATTTCAGCTCAATCGAATACCAAGAAAAACGCGTCCACCCGGATTGTGGAAGGTGCGGGTTCGAGTCCCGCCTGAGGCAAGTCGATTTTTTTCAGTGCATTTTTCTAGTATTATACCAAGAAAAGGTCAAAAAATGGTTTCCAAATTTTGATGGACAAGTTTTTTTTTTTTTTTTTTTTTATGTTTTATTGCATACCATAATTTTTACATAGGTTCTTAAATAGTTACAGTAAAGGCACAATTATGGACCCTGATGGGCACAGCAATATAAATGATGAGCTGAGGAGAGGGTAGATTTTGTCATAATCTAAAATAAAGTGCTACTGTATTTTTACAGAGTGTGAGTTAGGTACAAGTCAGGTAGGCTATCTTTAATTAATTAATTTTAGTGTTAAAAATTTATTATATCATAAGAATGTATTTATAATGTCTATATGTTATTTATTTATTTAATATAAGTATTATAAGGTCAAAAATAGTAATAAGTATCATTATTTATAATTTATGAATTATTTTACTTTGTTTTGATGTCAATGGTACTAAAAAGAATGTCAAATTTTATAGAGAGTGATTAAATTAAATAAATATCAATGTCATAGTTTATCATATATGTTATTTATTTATTTAATATAAGTATTATAAGGTCAAAAATATTAATAGGTATCATTATTTATAATTTATGAATTATTTTACTTTGTTTTGATGTCAATGGTACTAAAAAGAATGTCAAATTTTATAGAGAGTGATTAAATTAAATAAATATCAATGCCATAGTTTATCATTTACGTACTTAAATATATTTAATAGGTACCATTATTTATCATTTTTAAATTATTTTTCTTTGTTTTGATGTCAATGGTACTAAAAGAATGTCAAATTTTATAAGAAAGCAATTAAATAAAATAAAATAAATGTCAATGTTTGTCATAGTTTATTAATTAAGTAAATATTTATTTATATTAATAGGTATCATTATTTATAATTTAAAGATTATTTTACTATGTTTTGATGTCAATAGTGCTAAAAATGTCAAATTTTATAAGAGAGCAATTAAGGAAATATTTAATAATTAATAAATGGCAATGTTTGTCATAGTTTATCATTTAGGTAGATATTTAGACTATAGTATGCTTTTTCTGTCAACAATTGTTTAAGAGTTCTAAAAAACTTTTTATCGTCAGTTTCGTTTTTCAAATTGTGAGGAAGTTTGTTAAACGTATGGGCTCGAGCCATGCATTTTCAATTTTGATGGTGGAAGTAATAAATTATTTGCGTATCTCGAAGGATACCGTCTCTGTACCTCGCCTATTTTTGTAAAAAAGTGTTGATATTTTTTAACAAATTTGCACAGTTCGAATATGTATAGTGAAGGTAAAGTTAAAATTTTATGTTTCGTAAAGTACGGTTTGCAGCTACAAGTAATATCAATGTTGGATAAGATTCGGATGCATTTTTTTTGTTTTAGAAAGATATTTTGCACGTTCGTGCTGTTCCCCCATAGTATAATGCCGTACGATAGCCACGCATGGGCATATGCATAGTATGCAGAAAGCGCAGAGTTGAAATCAGTGCTTTTCTTTAGCTCGCGAAGGGCATATGTAAATGATGACAATTTTGAATTTAGTTTGATTATGTGTTCTTTCCAATTGATATTACTATCTATATCTAATCCCAATAATGTCAAAGTATTTACAGATTCTATGTCTATGTCATTATAACGGAAATTTATATTGAGTTGTGTTTTTTGGTATGGTCTAAATTGCATAATTTTAGTTTTCTTATAATTAATTTGTAAATTATGGTCTGTCATCCATTCTGAAATTTTGTCAAATATTTGTTTAATATGTTGGTCTAAGTGTATGTCGTTTTTACATGATGTTAAAATAGATACGTCGTCGGCAAACAAAACACAGGAAATCGATTCATCTGTAAAAATTTTTGGCAAGTCATTTATATAGATTAGAAACAGTATGCACCCGAGAACACTGCCCTGAGGTATTGAATTGTTCACACTCTGTACCGCGGACCGTACGTGACTTATTTCTCCAGTATTTTCGTCATAATGTTCGATTTCAACATACTGTTTCCTATTCTCCAGATACGACTGGAACCATTTATGGGTTATTCCTCGTACTCCGATGCTGTATAGTTTATCAAGTAAAATTTTATAAAGTACTTTGTCGTAAGCCTTTGTCATATCTAACAATAACCCTACTGCATATTTCTTTAGGTTTATTGTTTCCAATGCGTCCTGAATATATTTAAATACAGCTAACGTTGTTGATCGTTTTTGTCTAAAACCGTTTTGGGAATCGTCAAAAATTTGGTATTTTTCACAGAAGGAATACAGTCGGTCGCTCATTGCCTTCTCAAATATTTTAGCAGCCGTTGGTAGCAAAGATATAGGTCGGTAGTTTGTTCTTTCGTTCTTGTCACCTTTTTTATGAATGGGTTTTACGATCGATATTTTTAGTAAATCCGGGAATACGCCTTGCGAAAAAGATTGATCTATTAAGAATTGGAATGGGGTAGATAACTCTTCCGAACATTGCCTAATTAATGACGGAGGTAATTCGTCTACGCCGTAACTGTATTTACATTTCATATTTTTAATAATCGTCGCTATTTCGCGTAAATTGACAGGGCGCAGGAACATAGTATTTAGCACGGGCCGAACGACTGGCCGGCGTGTGCGTTACTCCAGCAAAATGTTAGCTCTTTTCAAAGATTGAATAATGCAGATAATTAGAGCCCTATCTGGTGTAAATGAGCCCGAAATTTTAAATTTGAGCCCTCAGCCGTTTTGGCAGTATTTAAGAAAAACTGATTCTGCTGGAGTAACGTTACTCCAGCAAAAAAAAAATTAATTTTTAGGTCTATCTGAAAAAAAAGTATGCAGTAAAGTGGCTCGAATTCGAGCATAAATGAGCCCTATAAAATAAAATTTGAGCCCCTCGTGATTCCATAGTTATTTCAGTTTTTGCTGGAGTAACGTTTGGCCGATTGCTGGATATCGGAAACTGTTGGACATACAATCACGATTTTTTGTATATATGCAGGAGTGAATTCGAGCCTTCTGTGCCCGAAATTTTGTTAAAATAACTAGAATGGTTTCGGAGCTATAAAATATTTTCTAAAAACCAAAAATATGCTCTAGCTCTTGAACGAAGACACCTAGAAACTTCGCAACAGTACCAGCTTGTACCTCATGTCTAACCACATGATCAAGTAAAATTTCGACATCCTACTGTAAGTGATTGGCGAGTAGTTACGAAATTTTGATTTCTTGAAGATGAATTATTTCCAGCACCGAAAAAACTACTTTCTCGAAGAGCTGGCTTACAACAATGTTTTAACAATAATTAGAGCCCTATATCAAAAGTACGTATACAAAATCACAGCTCGGTACATCGACTAATTTATATAATATTTATAAAAAACCATTCCGACAATTTTTGGTCGATTACTCGACCAAATTCGAATGTATATTATAAGGCGGCCGCACCGTACTTCGAGTCATACTTTATCACTTGGCGGTGTTATAATTTAGTTTGGTTAGTACAAAAAAGAAAAAATAGTTTGATATGAAAATATTTATTATTGTGGAAGTTAAATAAAAAAAGGAAATAATATTTTATATACTTTTATTATTGATATTCTACTAATAAAAATAATCTCACAAAATTAAATCAAACGCAATATAACACTTAAATTTAAAAACATGGCTTAATAATCACAGCTTGTGTTTCAATTTTTATGATAAAGTTAAATTACACACTTTGCGATGTAGTAGGTACCTACTTGCATAAATAGTTTCTCGTTTCGTAATGATTCAAATAATTAGTATTGTTAAAAGACTGCTCTTAAAAATAGTTATTATGAGCTGGCTTATAACAAATAATTGTTAATAACAAAGGTTTTACAAAATTAGTGGCTACATACATATAAAATTTAAGTACCTAAATTTTAAAATTCTCTTTTTATGTAACTACATACCTACCTACCTATATTTAAAAAAAGAATATGTTAAGTGTACCTTCTACTTTTGAAGGGTTATTTCCTTAGTACCTACCCGATCTCCGACACCCTCACCTCGGAGGACCCTGATTTATTTTTAATTGTGTTTTTCAAAATAAATCGGAATCTTTCGGGACGACCTCGGCCTCGGGGATCGGGGTACTCAGGGAATAACCCCTTTTAAAGTGTGTAATTATACGTTACCAATAAATAATAATAAATAATATATATTGCTAATAATTGTATGTGATTATTAAGTGAGGTTTTTAGATTATGTGTTAAAAGACTGACTGTATTTTAATTTTATACGATTTGTTGTATCCTATTCTAATTTTATGTAGACAATTTACCCTTGTTAATATTAGTAGTGTAAAGTAGGTATGTAGTTACATAAAAAGAGAATTTTAAAATTTAGGTACTTAAATTTTATATGTATGTAGCCACTAATTTTGTAAAACCTTTGTTATTAACAATTATTTGTTATAAGCCAGCTCATAATAACTATTTTTAAGAGCAGTCTTTTAACAATACTAATTATTTGAATCATTACGAAACGAGAAACTATTTATGCAAGTAGGTACCTACTACATCGCAAAGTGTGTAATTTAACTTTATCATAAAAATTGAAACACAAGCTGTGATTATTAAGCCATGTTTTTAAATTTAAGTGTTATATTGCGTTTGATTTAATTTTATGAGATTATTTTTATTAGTAGAATATCAATAATAAAAGTATATAAAATATTATTTCCTTTTTTTATTTAACTTCCACAATAATAAATATTTTCATATCAAACTCTTTTTTATGCGTCTGTACTAACCAAACTAAATTATAACACCGCCAAGTGATAAAGTATGACTCGAAGTACGGTTCGGCCGCCTTATAATATACATTCGAATTTGGTCGAGTAATCGACCAAAAATTGTCGGAATAGTTTTTTATAAATTTTATATAAATTAGTCGATGTACCGAGCTGTGATTTTGTATACGTACTTTTGATATAGGGCTCTAATTATTGTTAAAACATTGTTGTAAGCCAGCTCTTCGAGAAAGTAGTTTTTTCGGTGCTGGAAATAATTCATCTTCAAGAAATCAAAATTTCGTAACTACTCGCCAATCACTTACAGTAGGATGTCGAAATTTTACTTGATCATGTGGTTAGACATGAGGTACAAGCTGGTACTGTTGCGAAGTTTCTAGGTGTCTTCGTTCAAGAGCTAGAGCATATTTTTGGTTTTTAGAAAATATTTTATAGCTCCGAAACCATTCTAGTTATTTTAACAAAATTTCGGGCACAGAAGGCTCGAATTCACTCCTGCATATATACAAAAAATCGTGATTGTATGTCCAACAGTTTCCGATATCCAGCAATCGGCCAAACGTTACTCCAGCAAAAACTGAAATAACTATGGAATCACGAGGGGCTCAAATTTTATTTTATAGGGCTCATTTATGCTCGAATTCGAGCCACTTTACTGCATACTTTTTTTTCAGATAGACCTAAAAATTAATTTTTTTTTTGCTGGAGTAACGTTACTCCAGCAGAATCAGTTTTTCTTAAATACTGCCAAAACGGCTGAGGGCTCAAATTTAAAATTTCGGGCTCATTTACACCAGATAGGGCTCTAATTATCTGCATTATTCAATCTTTGAAAAGAGCTAACATTTTGCTGGAGTAACGCACACCTGGCCGGCCGCGCGGCGGCGAGTCCCCTCCATCGGGCTCTCGCCCCACCGATACGAAATACTTATTAAACGCGTCAACAACCTGCTTTGGGTCCGACAGAAGATTATTGTGGATACGTAGCATTGTGTTTTGTTTTAATTTTCTGACGTGTTTATTAGTTTGTTCTTTAATTATTTTCCACATCGATTTAGTTTTATTGTGTGATTTTTTAATTTCTCGTATGTGTTGTATTTTTTTTGATTTATAAACACATCCTTTTAATGTTTTTTCATATCGTTTATAGTAATTCAATAATATCGGGTCCCTGTTTTTCGTTACCAATTGTTTTAATAGTCTTTTATTTTTGCATGATATTTTTAAACCCTTTGTTAGCCATTTTTTTGGTTTGTTATTTTTAATAGTTACATGTCGTGTCGCATTTATTTAGATAATTCTGCAGAATGTCATTAAATATTGAATAATTTTCGTTGAGAGATTTTTTTATGTCAAAGATATTGGTCCAATTTATAGCCTTTAAAGTTGTCTTAAAATGTTCAATGTTATGTTTAGTGTATAAGCGTTTTTTTATTCTCCAGGTAGGTACGTCTTTTTTAAAAATATATTGCTTAATTTTTAAAATAATTCCCTTATGATCAGAGAAGCCAAAATCTTTGACCGAAGTGCTAAAAGTGTCCTTAGAGAAATTGCTGAAAAGAAGGTCTAAGCAAGTTTTACTATGATTTGTTTCGCGTGTAGGTTCATTTATATATTGTTTAAAATTGTATTCTAACATTTTCTCAATTAAACATCTTGATTTATTATTATTTTCTAGCATATTTACATTTAAGTCTCCTCCAATAATAATTTTCTTTTTAATATATTTTCTGGATAGGAGTTCAAGTAATAAGCTTAATTGGTTGTAAAAAATGTCTACCTCTCGACCGCTCCAATATATAACTAATAACAAAATCTCACATTTAACTATTTCCACACAACACATTTCTACAATATATTCAACAGACAGATCCATGATGTCCTTTCGCTCGATATATTCTAAGTCTTCGTGCAATAGTATGCAGACGCCGCCTCCAACGTAGTTGTGTCGACAGTATGATGATGCGAGGTTGTATGAAGTGATGTTTATCAAATTAGATGTTTCTTTTGATAGCCAGCTTTCTGATATACAAATTGCTTGGTATCTATCGTGGTTATCGTGTTTGTCTAGAAAAGATTCGATTAAGTGCGTTTTGTTCTTCAAGCTCTGCATATTTTGGAAAAGAACCTTTATAATATTTTTACTATCGTCGAAAGGTATCTTTATTGAGTGAACTTTTTTGAGTTTCGGCGTTACCACTTGCAGATGAGGTGCCGTTTCTTTCGTGAAATGTGGTAAGTAATTCTTGGGTTGTTTTCATAGGCAGGGACGGGTCGTGTATTTTACCGTTTATTATTAACTTATTGTTCCTTATAATCGCGTGGTGGCCGTTTTTGCGTGCTTCTATAAGTGTACTTCGCAATAATTTTCTCTCTTGAAGAGATTGTCTGTCTAGGTATTCAGATATATAAAGTCGCGTATTTCTTAAGTTTTTAGAGTTACTCAGAATGTACTTTGTCATTCTTTTGCTTATAAGTTCGACCATAATCGGTCGCTGTGATCCTGTACGGCCCAATCTTTTGAACTCCTCGATATAACCCGTTAAATTTATATTGAATGTCTTTCTGAATATGTCAATTATGGTGTCATGTAAGATATATTCATTTTCATCGTCATATTCTCTAAGTCCGTATAAAATAAAAAATTTTTCGTAGTCATGATTGCAGTTTGGTTTCTGTATACTTTCAGCGTCTGTAGTGGTAGTTATAGTATATTTAATTTGTTCTAATTGTTCCTTTAATATGTTGTTATTCCTTTCAAGCGTTTCGATCTTTTTATTTAGAGATTGTATGTCTGACTTTATTTTCTTATGCTCGCCCGTTATTGCAACTGATAATTCTGTTAAGTTTGATTTTAGTTCGTTGTTGGCTAAATAAATTTCTTTTTTAATTGTTTCTTTTATGTAGGACAGTTGGGATTGTTTGTTTTCTTCAAATTTTTTCTCTATTAATTTTGCAATTTTGTCGTATATGTCGTCTACGCTGGTCACAGTTTCAGGCCTACTTTCGGGTTCTGCTACGATGGTTTGTCCTTGTAAAGTACTACAGTCTGTAGTATTTAGGTCATCTAGTGACATTGAGGTGTCGTTAAAGCAGTGCTGTGTCCTAACTGGCGTATTATCATGTCTGTTTCGTCTAGTGACATTTTTGCAGGAGTCACAAATCCACTTCAATAGTTCTGTTCTGTTGTTTTGAACATAAGCAGATGACATATTTAGGCAAGCGTAATGGAATTTTTGTATGCATTGGTGGCATTTCAGTAGTTCGGATTCGTAAATTATTTCTTGGTTGCAAGCTGTGCACTTCATTTTAAATTTATATGTAAGTGTTGGGTAGGTACTTACAGACGTGCGGCTCAGTAAATTTTTTCTTCGCTGGATTTGTTCGTCTTCCTTTAAAATATCTTGAAATATCACTAGATGGTGGTCCAAAATCAATTTTTGTAACTTTTTAGTAGATATTTTTCGTGTTTCGAATGAAAAGAATAATTTTTCATTAAAAGAACGTATGAGACGATGTGTATGCTTTCACTGCTTTCTACCTACGGTTTTCAGTTACATAAAGGGTGTAATAAGACCTATGACAAAGCCGCTTATCTTAATTAATAGTTATGAATTATGGAATAATTTTATTTTTGCGTTTACAAACGCGTAAATATTAATACTAGAAAAATGCACTGAAAAAAATCGACTTGCCTCAGGCGGGACTCGAACCCGCATCTTCCACAATCCCGCCTGAGGCAAGTCGATTTTTTTCAGTGCATTTTTCTAGTAATAGTTATGAAGTTATTGAAGGTAAAAGTTATCAAGATTTTTATGAAAACGAATCTTGTACATTATTTCTCAATTATTGTCCAAAGAAACATTGTCAACATTTTTAGTAAGTATTTCATAACAATAAATCGGTAGTGGTCTCCCCTTGACTTTCTCGTATTCCAGAAAATACTCAAAAGTTGACAGAAACCTTATATTTTGATGTCATACATGCATGTTAAATTTGGTTGCAATAAGTTAAAGCATACTCGAGTTATCGTGCTAACGCACAGACACACAGATACACAAACAGACATAATTCCAAAAATGGTATTTTTGGACTCAGGGAGGTCCAAAACGTGTAAATCCGTCAAAATCTTGAGGTCAAATTTTTTGACGATTATAAGACTTCCTCTATACTACGTATACGAGAAAGTAAAAATGGATTTAAAACGTCAGCGCCCAATGTAACCACTCGATACGAACGGCCCATTAAACACAGTCGACCGAACGTCCTTGCATGCGACTTGCGCGCTGTATACATTGCGCAGTATTTTTTGGAGTTTTTTTAACACAAAAAAATAAAAATCGTTTCCCAGCAATAATTTATTTATATATTTCTTGTTTTGATGTATAGAATGCGTAGTCTTCGGATTTGTCAAAGGTACAACCTGTATCTACATACATAAGAACAGTGCAAGTTAAATAAAGCTTGTAAAAAAGGATGTATACGAACTTGAAATACTCGCAAGGCTTCCTGCAGTCGCCGTACTTGAGTATCTCGTGTGTGGCCAGTAGCAGGCGCTCCCACTGGTCGGGCGGCGCCTGCGACACGTCCAGCTTGCATAAGGCTTCCAACACTTCCTGCTCGCGGAGACCGGCTGTCGGACAACATACACTTTACACATGACTAGAGGGCACGTCCCGGCTTCGTACGTGTAAACAATTTAATTTTTTAAACATTTTGGGATAAACGTAGAGTAAATCTTTTCAAAAATAAAAATTAAAGAAAACACTTCTTTCATTTTTATTTTTGAAAAGATTTGTATGTTTGTAACGAATAAACTCAAAACTATTGAACCGATTTTGATAAAATTTGGTACAGATATTGATGAGACGCTGGGAAAGAACATGGGTTACCTTTGATCGTAAAACAGGGCTTGAAACGGTTGAAATAAGGGACAAAAGTTTGTATGGAAACTCGTAATTTGTGAAGATAAAACCATGAAACTTAGAATCTAAGCACTTGATAATAAATAATTGTTGTAGCGTTTTTTGAAATGTTGACCTCTGTGGAGTGGAAATAGGGGATGAAAGGTAGTCTATGTGGTTTCTCAACATCTAATCTATATTTGTATAAAACTTAATCAAAATGAGTCTAGTAGTTTTATACATAAAAGCTTTATATAGTATAGATTATAAACATTTCCCAGACTTTGGCACTCATTTCATTAAAGCGCAATCATGGCCTAAGTCATACATTGGGCATTCTCCTAACCTATACCAAAAGAAACTTAAAAACTATGGTCGCAAATAGTAACTAAACTACTCAAAAATATAAATATAATTAATAAATGACTTACACTTGGTAATAATAAAGCCGTTCTCGTCAGTCTCGTATGGCTTCACCTTGTCACGTCCCGAGTGATAATCCCTGTTGAGAAAAACAAGTTATTACTCTATAAAAATTCATTTATTATATTTCTGCACCCATTAATTTCCATCCAATATACTGGGTGTAAAAGACATGAACAGTCAAACGAGAACCATGTATTCTATAGGTACATCAAAATAAGACATATTTCAAAAAAAATATTGCTGGGAAATGATTTTTATTATTTGGTGTTAAAAAAAATTGCAAATTGTACCGCGCAATGTAAAGCGCTCAACTCGCACGCAACACGCAAAACCGCGATAATTTTGCCAGACGGCGGCCCCGTTCGTTAGTGTCCGTGCGCATCGAGTGAGCTACATTGAACGCTAACGTTTTGAAGCCAAGTTTTGTTATGAAATACTAAAAAAAATTAAGTTTCTTTGGACAATAATTAAGAAATAACGTATAGAATACGTTTTCATAAAAAAATGAAAAAAATAATTATGACTTTGACCTTCAATAAAATCGTAACTATCAATTTCCCAGGTAAAGTTTAAAGAAAAAAAAATTTTATGATGGTGAGCAGAATACATGGTTCTCGTTTGACTGTTCATGTCTTTTACACCCTGTATAATGTTTTTTAACTTGGAATAATACAATGATATAGTTTTAAAATACTCTTATTATTATTATGAAGCACTCTTAACCGAGTTGAAATATAAACTGTTTATGACATTCGGTACATGTGAAGTTTTATCAAACAATAGCTAAGTAAGTATAGATATGAAAATTTTAAAAACATATTTTTTTCATCTAAAGAGATATAAATAACAACTCTCTATTTAAAGATATCAATGATTTTTTTTTATTGAGGACAAAAACTAATTCAGATCTGAAGGGGTTTAAAAACTTTCTTAGCCTAATAACGAGATTGAAATATTCTGCTATCGGTCGATATTTTCAAAATGTACTAAAAATGATCAGGCTGTCGTTCTATATTTGGCATGGAGAGATGGCAAATAAGCTTGCGACCACCCACCTGGTGTTAAGTGGTTACCGTCGCCTATAGACACTTACAATATTAAGGGTAAATCACTTTACCATCTTGGGGACTAAGATGATATGCCTTGCATGCCCAGTAATTACACTGTGTCTCGGGAGGATACATGAAAAAAATACCCTTGGTAGTCGGGGCGGTGGTGGGCCGGCACCGGCGAAGACTCCTTGGTGCTGGCCTCCTCCGAACTGTCCGCCGAGGCCGCGCGGGCTATACCCTCATTACTGTATGGATAGACAAGAAATAAATTAGTTTAAAGGTCTCCCCACTAAAAAATAATCGCGCGGGATTGAGCGTGGGTACGCTCTTAAGCACGCACGAAAGAGCGTAAAATGGACAAAGTTCCCGGTGTACCACTTGTAGGCTATATTCTAGTGGCACCAACGTGTCTGATTGACAGCGCCCCGCCTCCAATAGGGTCTGAGCCAATCAGAGCAGACGTCGTCGGCCGCGCTACAGCGGAGGGGAGGCAACCTGCGGATGCGGATGAAGACGTTGCACCTTATTGGCTGCCACATATTACGTTAACATTCCATTGGCCGGAGTAAAAAGTAATATAGTATAGTAATATATTTGCAATAAAGAAGAACACAATACATACAATAAAAGCTTACTTCACACGTACCCTCGACAAAATTCCCGGTGTTCCATTTAGCAAATAAAATCCTTTAAACGGCTGTCCTGAACCAAGCCGTAGGCGGGGCTTGGCTATATGATACTAGATGACCCGGTGTACTTCGTATCACCTATTCACGGAGTACTAAACGTCTTTGCACTGCACCTATCCTAACGACATTAAAACTCTTTCTTCGCTAAAATGGCGGAACGTCAAATGTTTGACAGGAAAGTAGGCAGAACAGTTTATATGGGAAAATGAAATTGTTGTTTTTACTATCTTCCTCGCAATTTTTCCATATTTTCTCACCGTTTAAACCTTCCCTGGACTACGACAAACATTTCAAGACCAAGATAAGATAAATCCGTTTTGCCGTACTCTAGTTTTAGCGAGACTAACGAACAGCAATTCATTTTTATATATAATGTAGATTATAAAGCCGGCGCCAGACATGACATGACAAGTTTGAACACACATTTGAATGCCTGTCACATTTGACACATTTGTATGTATTTTTGACGTCCAAATGAGTGTTCAAACTTTGCACAAACACTCAAATGCCACACTTCGTGACATTGTAGGTACTTTCGTATTTTTCGTCTGGCGCTGGCTAAAAGGCAGCCATTCAAATGTATATGATGATACTAACGCGTGATAGTGCCCGTTGAGTCCCTTATTGTTGTTGAGCGCGGCATCTGACATCTGGCTGATGCCCGAGTCCTTACTCGACATGTGGTTGTTGCCGCACTCTGGTAAAATTAGAAGTTCATTAGAAAACAATGGGTGTTGAATTTGTTTCTAATTATTATTTGGCATGTTTTAAAATGGTTGAAATTTATACCAAATTAAATAGAAAAGAACGAAAGAAAGATGGGACTCGAATCAGCGACCTTTCGTGATCCGTGCGAATGTTCTTTTTTCTGAGCTACACAGGACTAAGATCACGACGAATTTATTCATGTCTTTCGTCTCTGATTGCGTCACAAGCTTATATCAACCAAAATATTACACCTACCAAATATTACATCTTCAACACCAGAGGATATATTTTTAGAAATACCGTAAATCTATTAAGGTAAACATTTGCTTTCAATATTGAATTTATTTCTATTTTATTTGGCATTAATTTCAACCATTTTACCAAATAAACCTTACTGCGCTGCGCTTTGTTCAAAAGATAAAAATTAGCTGAGCGCAGCACAGCGCAGCATAGCGCAGAAATGCGCAACGCTCATTGGTCGCCTTTATTCTAGTTACCTGTAGCGTGTTGTGCGGTGTACGTATGTATCTCGGACGTGGTCTTCCGTATCCGAGAGTATACGTCTTCGGCGTTGGCAGAGTTACTCGTGCTGCTCACTGTACGCAGGGGACTGTCGCTACCGGCTGGGAACAAACATTCATTACTTCATTTTTTACCCGACTACGGCAAAGCAAAAAGGAAAGTGATTTTAGCAGTCTATGTATGTTTGTATTTACGTATATTCCCCCGTAGCGCCTAAACTACTAATCCGATTTTGATGAATGAGGTGTCAATCAACTCGTTATAATGGTCAGGGCAAAATTAGCTTTATTTAACCGACTTTAACAATAGGAGGAGTAAATTTTTCTTTTTAACCCCGATTTTAACCGATTTCATTCCTATGAAGCTTGTACAGTGCCACCAACCTGCGAAATGGCCAAAAATGGAAATACAACTGTCATGTCAAAATTATGTTTGATTGTCAATTCCTGTTGAAATAGTGTGCCTAATCAATTTCATATTTATCCATAACTAATCATGTATTTATGCCATAAATTAGGTCTCATCTCGGTCTCATTGTCTACATGTTTTGTTTTTTTTTTATTTACTTTATTATACTGACGAAAACGAAGTCGTCCGCAACGAAGGAAGTCCTGTGACTTCTTTAGATGCTGACAACGTAGTCGGTAGTAGTAGTAGTAGTCGTACCGTAGTCGGGTTACAGTGTTTTACACTTTTGGCTTGTTTTTACTCTAAAATGGGTTCACTCATGGCTGGCAACACTAAGCTGGTGAGTTAAACAGTAGCCGAAGATGAAGCGAGTTTACCAAAAAGATAGCGATAAAATAAGATAAACGTAAACCTCAAATAAAAAAATCTACTTTGGAGGTCGTTTAGTCGGGTTTAGTCGGTCACATGGACTAATTCGCCATTTATTCTCCATCTCAGCATATTAATAATTATTTAAGTAAAATAAATTTATCATCAGAAATGGTGGCAGGGCTTTTGTCGACATTTAAATAAAGAGCTTTTTCATTTCACTTAATGCCCGTAGTCACAAACATTACTATGAGGTCTCACAGAGCGCGTGGAATTGAAATAAACGCATTGCTAAGGGACCTTGTTAGATCTATTACTCAACGCACAGGTCGCGATATCAAAAGCAACGCCCAGATGTCAAAAGAGGGGAATAATTACTGGGCATGGAAGGCATATCATCTTAGTCCCCAGGATGGCAACGCACTTGCAGTCTTAAGTGATTTACCCTTAATATTGCAAGTGTCTATAGGCGACGGTAACCACTTAACATCAGGTGGGCCGCAAGCTTGTTTGACATCTCGTAATATATAAATAAAATAAAAAAAATGTCATTCAATTCAACGAAGTGAGCTACGCATCAGAAACGAACCAATCACAGAACTCTATTCAACGCAATTCGTTCCCTTATCCAAGAGTTGTTTGATTATTGTTTGAATTGAAAGGTTTGCCATATGGCACGCACATTTCGCATAACATTGATTTTTACTTAAACAAGTATTGTTTGTGAATACGGATGTTAATCATTTAGCTATTTTAGAAAAGGGGGAATTCAAAATAAAAACCAGAGTTTTATTGTAGTTATTTTGTAATACTTACTGCTGGAAGTTCTTCTGACGTGTTGTTGTACTACCCCATTGACCATGGCCTGCGTCTCCGGAGGTAGCTCGCTCATGAGGGCCGTGAACTGCGGACAGACAGACAAACATGGGATGATGACTGAAAAATTATGTTTTCACCTCTTCAGCACCAAAATACCTCTTTTGCTTCGTAAAATTTCGAAGGAAAAAGGTTTTTGCTGCACGCTCCGAACAAGACTAATGTTCAATCTAAGAATTTGTAGTAATGTTACTTTTGCGTTAATGTGGGAAGCGTCGGTGGCGTAGTGCGTAAGAGCGTCGTCTCCCACCCGGGAGGCACTGGTTCGAATCCCAACACGTATAAATGTGTTTACAAATTTTGAATTCATTTGTACGTTTAATCGACGCTTTTACGGTGAAGGAAAACATCATGAGAAAACCGGCACACACCTATGAAGAAATTCTTAGGATGTGTGTGAAGTCGACCAACCCGCACTTGGCCAGCGTGGTTGACTAAGGCCTAATCACCCCTATTGTGGGGTAGGCTCGAGCCCCTCGGTGGGGACATTATATGAGCTGTTAACGATGATGAATACTTTTGCAAGAAGCATTCAATTTTTAAAATTACTCAAAAATGTAGTGTAAATCGCACGTCAAAGAAGTTTTACTTGAAAATAAATCTGGGCTACCCTCAAGTCGCGGCCAAAGAAGATTAATTAAAAAAAAAACATTAATAAATAATGTTTTTGTGTACTGACCGGCACGGGGTTGCAGTCATAGAGACAGGCGAGCGCCCGCCGCGCGGACACCCGCACGTCGGCGGCGCGGGGGTCCCCCGCCAGTGACGTCACCTTCACCAGCGCGCGACCCGCCACGCCCGTCGCCCCGCCTGGTACACAATATATTTCATTATTAAACGCACAATTACACACAACAAACTAACGTACACATTAAACTAAATATCATAGACGAATCTGAAGCCCTGTTACAAAAGTGCTCAACATTTCCAACAAAAAATAGATAGTAACACTAATAATAATCCAATTGGTGAATATAATAACACCGCGCAGCATACGCTAAATATAAAACAAGATTATTTGTATGCAAATAGAAACATTTGTTTGCCTTTTCTTAAACCTCGTGTATTGTGACAAAACAATAGGGTATACGTACACGTAAGGGGTAGTCCATTAGTCACGTGACGTTTTTTAGCAGTTTTTTACCCCCCTTACACAAAAAACCACATCTCGCGGTATGGACCATACAGTTTCCCCAAAATCGTGACAG
This sequence comes from Elophila nymphaeata, assembly GCA_955850985.1. Lineage (NCBI taxonomy): Eukaryota > Metazoa > Arthropoda > Insecta > Lepidoptera > Crambidae > Elophila > Elophila nymphaeata. Next base: position 31,022,805 of record OY039066.1, read on the forward strand.
GTTGCTAGCCTGTCACCTACGCAAAAGGGGCACCAAACACAAAAAATACCAATCCTTCAGTAAACAAACCAACTAAAGCCAACAACCAGGACAGATGTTACACTCAAAATCATGTCAACAGAGACTGTTGGGTGTGCAGTAGTCGTGAGCTAAATGTGTAGAGATGTAGTGAGCTGACCGGTCAAGGCGACGCAGAGACTGTTGGGTGTGCAGTAGTCGTGAGCTAAGTGTGTAGAGATGTAGTGAGCTGACCGGTCAAGGCGACGCAGAGACTGTTGGGTGTGCAGTAGTCGTGAGCTAAGTGTGTAGAGATGTAGTGAGCTGACCGGTCAAGGCGACGCAGAGACTGTTGGGTGTGCAGTAGTCGTGAGCTAAGTGTGTAGAGATGTAGTGAGCTGACCGGTCAAGGCGACGCAGAGACTGTTGGGTGTGCAGTAGTCGTGAGCTAAGTGTGTAGAGATGTAGTGAGCTGACCGGTCAAGGCGACGCAGAGACTGTTGGGTGTGCAGTAGTCGTGAGCTAAGTGTGTAGAGATGTAGTGAGCTGACCGGTCAAGGCGACGCAGAGACTGTTGGGTGTGCAGTAGTCGTGAGCTAAGTGTGTAGAGATGTAGTGAGCTGACCGGTCAAGGCGACGCAGAGACTGTTGGGTGTGCAGTAGTCGTGAGCTAAATGTGTAGAGATGTAGTGAGCTGACCGGTCAAGGCGACGCAGAGACTGTTGGGTGTGCAGTAGTCGTGAGCTAAGTGTGTAGAGATGTAGTGAGCTGACCGGTCAAGGCGACGCAGAGACTATTGGGTGTGCAGTAGTCATGAGCTAAGTGTGTAGAGATGTAGTGAGCTGACCGGTCAAGGCGACGCAGAGACTGTTGGGTGTGCAGTAGTCGTGAGCTAAGTGTGTAGAGATGTAGTGAGCTGACCGGTCAAGGCGACGCAGAGACTGTTGGGTGTGCAGTAGTCATGAGCTAAGTGTGTAGAGATGTAGTGAGCTGACCGGTCAAGGCGACGCAGAGACTGTTGGGTGTGCAGTAGTCATGAGCTAAGTGTGTAGAGATGTAGTGAGCTGACCGGTCAAGGCGACGCAGAGACTGTTGGGTGTGCAGTAGTCATGAGCTAAGTATGTAGAGATGTAGTGAGCTGACTGGTCAAGGCGACGCAGAGACTTGGGTGTGCAGTAGTCATGAGCTAAGTGTGTAGAGATGTAGTGAGCTGACCGGTCAAGGCGACGCAGAGACTGTTGGGTGTGCAGTAGTCGTGAGCTAAGTGTGTAGAGATGTAGTGAGCTGACCGGTCAAGGCGACGCAGAGACTGTTGGGTGTGCAGTAGTCGTGAGCTAAGTGTGTAGAGATGTAGTGAGCTAACTGGTCAAGGCGACGCAGAGACTGTTGGGTGTGCAGTAGTCATGAGCTAAGTGTGTAGAGATGTAGTGAGCTGACCGGTCAAGGCGACGCAGAGACTGTTGGGTGTGCAGTAGCCGTGAGCTAAGTGTGTAGAGATGTAGTGAGCTGACCGGTCAAGGCGACGCAGAGACTGTTGGGTGTGCAGTAGTCGTGAGCTAAGTGTGTAGAGATGTAGTGAGCTGACTGGTCAAGGCGACGCAGAGACTGTTGGGTGTGCAGTAGTCATGAGCTAAGTGTGTCGAGATGTAGTGAGCTGACCGGTCAAGGCGACGCAGAGACTGTTGGGTGTGCAGTAGTCGTGAGCTAAGTCCGCCAGGAATCTCAGCGCAGCAACTTTCGTCTTCGTTGTGGGAGCCGTCGCGCCGTCCGCTAGGAACCTGATGGAAACGTAACACTAATTTTATTTCCATATAATAATATTTTTAAATTATACTATTTTATTATAGCAGTTTATGTAAATGTCACACAATAGGGGTTATTAAAACACGAGTGGGAGTTTAAAAAAAGGGCCAAGTGCGAGTCGGACTCGCGCACGAAGGGTTCCGTACCATTATCTATAAAAAACGGCAAAATATCATGTCTATTGTATGGAAGCCACCCTTAAATATTTATTTTATTATTTATTTTTAAAGTGAATAATATAACTCAATATTCTGTGTATATTTCAAACGTCTACATGTTACAGTTATAAATATCGAGTAAAAACCAGCAAAAAAAAAAGTTTGTTGTATGGGAGCCCCCTTAAATATTTATTTTATTCTGTTTATTAGTATTAGTTGTTATAGCGGCAACAGAAATACATCACCTGTGAAAATTTCAACTAACTATCACGTTTCATGATACAGCCTGGTGACAGACGGACAGCGGAGTTTTAGTGATAGGGTCGTTTTACCCTTTGGGTACGGAACCCTAAAAATGAGCCTTGGTGAGTTTTTTAATAGCATCCGAAGTGTTTTAATACCAAGTTATGTGCATACACTACTTTATCTACACTCAAACATAATTCAAATAAAACAAAAATAGGCTAATATTACATTTTCCTTATTTTTTTTTCAATAATTTGCCTTTGATATAATAATTCGAATATTATTAAACCTACACTACAAAATCTACACTCGTAGATAAAACTACTTTTATCTACGAGTGTAGATAAAAGTAGTTTTTTTAGTAAAATCCGTAAAATCGGTTTTATTCAATATGTGTAGTGCTTGCGTAAATTAGAATTTATTTGGAGGACATTAACATGAGACAAGTTTGTTACCTGAATATGTTATGCAGTTGTAGTTCTGCGGGGAAGCATTCGTGTATCACATCTAAAGTCTTCATAATCTTGCTTTGCACCGAGCCCAGGATATCCGTGCCCAATTTCATTAGTAGCCTGCCGGAAAAAATATATTTGAGTCCTTAAATTTCAACTGTAGCAAACTCCATTATAACTTAATGCGCAGTAATCATGCATTAATTTTTTTTACATATTGAAAACTTATTTACGTATTTGTTTAAAATATTTCAATGTACAGTCAACAGCATGTCGGGCTATACAAAACTGTCAAATTTCGAAAACGATTTTCAATCTACGACTATTCAATATAAAGTGCATAATCGATTGAGAAAATTTGACAGTTTGTGGTAACCCAACGTGCTGTTGTCTGTACAATGAATACTGAGTGACTGGAATAGATGCAAATGTTTTTCTTAAATAATGATATTATTTTTGGACATAGCTGTGTTTGATAACTCGTAGACAGCGTCCAGTAGGAGGGAGAGCACCTTCGTCATCGACCAGCACTGACCTGAACATGAGCTGGTAGAGCCAGTCCTTGAGCTGTTGCCAGTGCACCAATAGTAGCTCGCAGACAGCGTCCAGTAGGAGGGAGAGCACCTTCGTCACCGACCAGCACTGACCTGAACATGAGCTGGTAGAGCCAGTCCTTGAGCTGTTGCCAGTGCACCAATAGTAGCTCGCAGACAGCGTCCAGTAGGAGGGAGAGCACCTTCGTCACCGACCAGCACTGACCTGAACATGAGCTGGTAGAGCCAGTCCTTGAGCTGTTGCCAGTGCACCAATAGTAGCTCGCAGACAGCGTCCAGTAGGAGGGAGAGCACCTTCGTCACCGACCAGCACTGACCTGAACATGAGCTGGTAGAGCCAGTCCTTGAGCTGTTGCCAGTGCACCAATAGTAGCTCGCAGACAGCGTCCAGTAGGAGGGAGAGCACCTTCGTCACCGACCAGCACTGACCTGAACATGAGCTGGTAGAGCCAGTCCTTGAGCTGTTGCCAGTGCACCAATAGTAGCTCGCAGACAGCGTCCAGTAGGAGGGAGAGCACCTTCGTCACCGACCAGCACTGACCTGAACATGAGCTGGTAGAGCCAGTCCTTGAGCTGTTGCCAGTGCACCAATAGTAGCTCGCAGACAGCGTCCAGTAGGAGGGAGAACACTTTCGTGTGAGCGTCTACGAACATCTTGTTTAGTAGTTCGGTCAACCTTCGCAGTTGTTCATCAGTTAACAAGCGACCGGAGTTCAGGTAATTTGCCTGTCGGGAAAAGAAAATAAAAATAAAAAGCGTCGGTGGCGTAGTGCGTAAGAGCGTCGTCTCCCACCCGGGAGGCACTGGTTCTATCCCCGCCACGTACCAATGTGTTTACAAATTTTGAATTCATATGTACGTTTAAACGACGCTTTTACGGTGAAGGCAAACGTCGTGAGGAAACCTGCACACACCTATGAAGAAATTCTTAGGTTGTGTGTGAAGTCGACCAACCCGCACTTGGCCAGCGTGGTTGACTAAGGCCTAATCGCCCCTAATGTGGGGTAGGCTTGAGCCCGAGGTGGGGACATTATATGAGCTGTTGATGATGAAAAGAAATTAAATCGAATAAGTTTACAGTATACTAGCTTTTTCCCGCGACTTTGTACGCGTGTAATAGTTACTTTGGACAACATTTTTTTGGATACTTAATTTATTACGTGTTTCCAATCGTATAAAATAGACATATTTCAGCTAGAATAAATACTTATTTATTTCTTTATCAAGTGCGTAAAATCAAATTTCATGGTATTATCTTCAATAATAACGGAAAAATGCCCATGTTAATTTACAGACTTTGTCACCACTTTCCTCCTTTTTTAGGGGTTGAATTCTGAAAAAAGCCTGAAACACGTGTTGACTCATTTATCGACAGGAGTACTCCTGTGAAGTGTCGAATAAAATAATCTACAATAACTAATATTGTTTCCTCGTGTGAACTTATCGATTTTAAAAATCCATCTTATCCCTTGTCTAAATAATAAAAGGAATCTCTGTGTCTATCTAGGTCCAAGAGTACGGACTGGGCGTTGATCAGTCTGTCAGGGAGTCAAGACTTTTCTAGTTTGCTTGTTTGTGCTAATGCTAAGCGTGTTATCGAGCCCGCTTTCTCGCATTGTGTATATTTCGTGGCCCGATCGTATAATTGGCCAGATCATGAAATGTTTGGGCATATCGTCTACCTACCGATCCCACAGATTCGTAGATTAGACTCTCCCACTAACAGTCCACTCCGCTTGGTCATAAAAAATAACCTACTGATCACTCCTGACCACTACCATTTTTAGATAATGGGCTACTCGACCAGTGGCCGACATTTTTATGGTCCAGTAGCATTTCATGATATGCCGCACATTTTATGATCTGGCCAATTATACGATCGGGCCACGACATATATACTGTCCGGGGAGTGGCGCGTGCGGCTCACTTCCATGTTTTTTTTTAATTGCTGGAAGATGATGTATGAAAATAATATGTGGACTTCAAACCAATGACAATTTTATCCCCTATTTTATAACCTTAACGGTAGAATTTAAGATAGAATGGTAGAAAAGAAATTGAAAACATTTTTCTTAAGTTTTGTCCAAAGAAACATTATCAAAATTTTAAAAATGGCTTTAAAATAGAGACGAAACGGATATCCGGTAAGTATCTAGTATCCGGCCTAAATTTAAAACATTATCGCTCAATGTACCCACTCGATATTGGGGCCATGCACCTCAGCCGACCGAACGACGTCTCCAAGTTGCTTAGCGCCGCGCAACTTGCGCGCTCTATACATTGCGTGATATTTTTTTACATTTTTTTTTACACTAAAAAATAAAATTCCTTTCCCAGCAAAATTTTTTTAATATGTTTCTTGAACGTAATATATACAATAAATCTTTTATTGTATATATTGCGTATATACACAATAAATCTTTTATTGTATATATTGCGTTGACTTCGACTTTGTCTTAGATCGTTTTACACCCTGTATACTTAAGCTATGCATATTGTAAGACTGTTTGTTGTCCTAAATAAATAGAAAAAAAATCTGCAGTGGTCTCCTCTTGACTTTCTCGTAAACCGGAAACGACTCAAAAGTCGACAGAAACCTTATATTTTTATGTCATACATGCATGTTAAATTTGGTTACAATAAGTTAAAGCATACTCGAGTTATCGTGCTAACGCATAGACACACACACTGACATAATTCCAAATAAAATATTTTTGGACTCAGGGAGGTCCAAAACGTGTAAATCCGTCAAAATCTCGAGGTGGATTTTTTTGACGATTACAAGACTTATGCTATGTATAGGAGAAAGTAAAAATTAACAACAAATATAGGCGAAGAGTGCTCGCTCACCAGATGCGTAAGTCCGTCCTTCCTCTCTGTCCAGTGCGTGGAGCTGCAGAGCGCGATGATGTCGTCCGGCGGCGGCGGCGGCGGCGGCGACCCGCCCTCCCAGCCCGCGCCCCGCCCAGACCCGCACCACGACAGGCTCTGCCGACAACAACCCCGCTCAACCTCCTTCACAACGGCAAACGTTGCAAACCTTATAGACCCTCCTGACTCACGCGAGAAGTCTCGCCGAGACTTGACCCGAGAAACGAGAAGGTATCTACACTCACGCAACCTTCTCACTTGCGTTCTCGACCGTCATGCGAAATGGACGACTGACAGTGCAACGGCTTTGGCATTTACAGTAAACCACAGCAGTTTGTAGGATCGAAAAAGCGAAGGAGCAATATTATCAAAATTAGTACAACCTAACATTATAATTATATCATCCGTTTTTACTAGGATATTGGTTGTTTTAATGTTAGCAATGAGCTGTTTTAGAATATTTTATAGAGGATACCAAATTAAATAGAATAGAAAAAAACCTGGGATGGAATGGATAAGTGCTGAGACGGGACTTAAACCTGAATGAATTGCTATGAATTTCGTTCTTAACTAAATACCAAAAAGAAAATTAGAAGCAAAATCAATGTTTTAAAAAGAAGATTTAAAGCATGAGTGTAGATAAAATTAATTATTTAGACAGGCCCTGTTTCAAAGCTCAGATTAATAAAATAATAAATGCAAAGCACACACATGCGATGGAAATCACTTCCTACATCACAGTGAGGCCGCACGAGAACAAACGAGAATGTGATATGCGCCCTCCACACTCTCGCCGAGAACCCCCGAGAACACCCGAGAAGCGAGAGTGTGATTAGTTTCTCGCGTTCTCGTTCTCGGGCTCGCCTGTTCTCGGCTCTGTGTCGGTTTTTTGGCCCGCTTCAAAGGGTTTCTCGGGCGCGAAAAGAGAACCGTATCACACTCTCGTTTGTTCTCGTTCGGCCTCACTGCGACGTAGGAAGTGATTTCCATCACCTGTGTGTGCTTTGCATTTATTATTTTATTAATATGAGCTTTGAAAGAGGGCCTGTCTAAATAATAAATTTTATCTACACTCATGCTTTAAATCTTCTTTTTAAAACATTGATTTTGCTTCTAATTTTCTTTTTGGTATTTAGTTAAGAACGAAATTCATAGCAATTCATTCAGGTTTAAGTCCCGTCTCAGCACTTATCCATTCCATCCCAGGTTTTTTTCTATTCTATTTAATTTGGTATCCTCTATAAAATATTCTAAAACAGCTCATTGCTAACATTAAAACAACCAATATCCTAGTAAAAACGGATGATATAATTATAATGTTAGGTTGTACTAATTTTGATAATATTGCTCCTTCGCTTTTTCAATCCTACAAACTGCTGTGGTTTACTGTAAATGCCAAAGCCGTTGCACTGTCAGTCGTCCATTTCGCATGACGGTCGAGAACGCAAGTGAGAAGGTTGCGTGAGTGTAGATACCTTCTCGTTTCTCGGGTCAAGTCTCGGCGAGACTTCTCGCTGAGACTTCTCGCGTGAGTCTGGAGGGCCTATTACGGTTCTCTTTTCTCGCCCGAGAAACCCTTTGAAGCGGGCCAAAAAACCGACACCGAGCCGAGAACAGGCGAGCCCGAGAACGAGAACGCGAGAAACTAATCACATTCACGCTTCTCGGGTGTTCTCGGCGAGAATGTGGAGGGCGCTTTAAGTGGCAGGGAACAGGGCACATTGCTACGACAACTGACGCCCGTTGGGGCGGAAACGTTCTTGAATGGCGGCCGCGTGCCGGGAGACGCAGCGTTGGTCAAGCCCCTTCAAGGTGGGGTCCACGTCCGGAAGCCTCCTCGTGGCGGACCCTGGTAACGTGGTGGGGAGACTTTCTAGGCGAGTGTGTGGCTTTTGATGTCAAGTGTCCCTTGGCATTCGAAGTCACATGCCATCGTCGAGTTGTTTTTGTTTTCCCATCACGGCTAGCTCCGGACACGACCTTGCCCTCTTGTCCCCCGGGTGCGGTGGGACGGCTGCTCCCGGTGTCCTCGTTGCGGAAGACGCAAATTGGTGCACAAGGAGTGGCTAGACGGGCAGCGTTGGGACCACCTCGGTGTAGGCTCGGGCCAGGCCGGGGAGGATGTTTAATGGGTATGGAATATTCGGGTTGGAAATTCTTGGAGGAGGCTTATGTCCAACAGTAGACGTCTCTCGGTGATGATATCTAACATAAAAATGCAATTTTATATTTTTTCTTCCATGGTGTAAATCTATATCTATATTCCTATTATGGTGGCTCTAATCGATTTGATCGATAAACGTTCACCTAGGTCTTCGTTGTCCCGCATCCCCGTTCACTTCAGATTCATACTTAGGTCTTTTTGTCAATGTGAAATGGTCTCGTCTATCTCGTTCTAATATACGCGTTAGTATGCTCTTTTTCACATTGCCAATCTACAGTTTCCTATATCTATGGCTCAGACAGATCTATAGTTAACAAAGGCATAGGAAATATACAAGTAAATACTCACATCATGTCTCCTATAGGAGTCGAGGCTTCTCTCTGAACACACGCTGGAAGCTTCTGAGTCGTCATCTCTAACTCTGCCGCCTTCACACGTCGAGCTATCTTCGGGGCTCTGACAGAAGAGATAGAGGATATTCAAGAGTGAATTTGGATATCGAAAACTACTAAACATCTACTGGAGTGCTATCAAACAACAAACAAAATAACGGTTTCCTACGAGGAAAAAATAGTCCTATTTGATTATCAGGTTAGCTAGGAAGAATTTATGATTGAAATTGATACCAAATTAAATAAAAAACGAAAAACGTGGATAAAATCCTGTCAAGGATAAGTGCTGAGACGGGACTTGAACCCGCCACCTTTTGGTATCCAGACGACTACTCGTCCAACTGAGCTACACAGGACTGTTTAAACACCACGAATTTAGCCATGTCTTTCGCTGCTGATTACGTCATTAAGCTGACGTATGGGTTCAAGTCCCATCTCAGCACTTATCTGTGACATATTTAATTTGGTATCAATCATAACTAAACGTGCCAAATAAAAATTAAAAACAAAATGAATGTTAGGAAGATTTTTTTAAAGAACTTGTAAAGGCTTGGTACCACCCGATCTGTATAAGATATATGAGTGTCCTCACCCGGAGCACTCCCTCGGCGTCCCTGGTCTGCTGCAGCAGCCTGAGGGTAGCCGTGGGAGCTCGGGACGGCGCGGTCCTCTCCACCGACTCCCTGCGACGGACCGCTGACCCCACCACGCTGCTAGACCGACCCGTTCTGGAACAATACTCGCTTATGTTAGCACGTTATGTCTATTCATGTACATTGCTACGTTTATAAATACACTAGCGACCCGCCCCGGCTTCGCACGGGTGCAATGCTTATGTAAATATACATGTATTATACATATAAACCTTCCTTAAGAATCACTCTATCTATTAAAAAAACCGCATCAAAATCCGTTGCGTAGTTTTAAAGATCTAAGCATACATAGGGACAGACAGACGGCGGAAGCGACTTTGTTTTATACTATTTAGTGATGTACAGTCAACAGAGTTGCCGGTGTTCCATTTAGCAAACAGACTCCTTTAAACGGCCCCGCCTTCTCTTCACTCCGGCCAATAGAATATTAACGTAATATGGTGCAGCTTCTTTACTGCACAGTCGCTGTAGCGTGGTCGACGCCATAAGCTCTGATTGGCTTAAGCCGGTATTGGGGGGCGGGTCGCTGCCAATCAGACGCGTCAGTGCCACGCAATTATCGCCTACAAGTGGTACACCGGGAACTTTGTCGATTGTACGTAATAAAACATTCATGACAAGGAAGCCTTTATCTCAAACTAGACAAGTGACAAGGCAAAAGATGGAGTCAAGCTTCACCTGGAGCTCTGTATCATCACAGAGGTACTTACCATCATCCCACCACCAACCCATGGCCTGGCGCAACCTTCCGGTTATACAGGCGGAAATCGCGGCAGAGTACATGTAGAGGGCTCTTTCCACAGCGCTCCTTGACTCCCTACAAATTATTTTTACTCGTCCTTGTCCCTATGATCCCTTTCCCCCTTCTAGGGCGGACATCACTTGGTACGCCTTCGGTGCCTTCCAGATCGTCCAAGCCCGCCACGAAGTGGTGGTAATTCCGGTGGACGAACATCTCGAACAAGGAGGCGGTAAAAGTAATGGAAATGATCCACCAAACAAGTAGCGGATACGTGCACGAACACCGATATTCTTCAGCCTCGGATATCAGCAGACATGGATACCGATATTTGGGGCAACACTAGTTATTTTGTAATGAAATGGAGACAATGTTTGTACTGACCTGGTGGGGCTGGTCTCCCTGGAGCCGGCGAGCGAGCGCGGGATGCCGGAGGGGCGGCGCCGCGTGGTCGCCAGCGACAGCGGCCCGCATGTTGTACTGACCTGGTGGGGCTGGTCTCCCTGGAGCCGGCGAGCGAGCGCGGGATGCCGGAGGGGCGGCGCCGCGTGGTCGCCAGCGACAGCGGCCCGCATGTTGTACTGACCTGGTGGGGCTGGTCTCCCTGGAGCCGGCGAGCGAGCGCGGGATGCCGGAGGGGCGGCGCCGCGTGGTCGCCAGCGACAGCGGCCCGCTGCTGCGCGACGACGGAGACGACGACCGCGACGTCGCTGCACACAACATTCCTAGTACCTCATGTACACGCCACATACACGCATCTCAACGGTTTCAGAAAAAATCGGGAGTGGTCTCCCCTTGACTTTCTCGTATACTGGAAACGACTCAAAAGTTGACAGAAACCTTATATTTTGATGTCATACACGCATGTTAAATTTGGTTGCAATAAGTTAAAGTATACTCGAGTTATCGTGCTAACGCACAGACACACAGACATAATTCCAAAAATAATATTTTTGAACTCAGGGAGGTCCAAAGCGTGTAAATCCATCAAAATCTCGAGGTTGAATTTTTTGACGATTACAAGACTTCCTCTATACTACGTATACGAGAAAGTAAAAATTCTACCATGTCGGAATATACGCCTGTATTTGTAAATCACATTGATCAAAATTTTAGACGAACATATAAAATTATTTCAAAGTATTTTATCATATTTAATTTCTAATTAGAAAGGTACGCTGCGACCATAGAATGTCATAACGCCCCCATTAGCCTAATTACCGCCCCTCGAAAAGCACCCACACCCACTAGGGGGCGGTACCGCCCCCGTTGGGAACATATGCTAATAGTAGTAAGATATATAGATACTCTGATCGAGGTCATAAATTGAACGTAATAAAAAACAATTTAAATCAAAATCACTTACGTTGAGACTGCGAGACTCCCGGCCTAGATCTGGAGCGGCCGACGACTCTCTCCGGACTCGGGGGGACTCCGGTCGCAGTCCCGCTTACTGGAGAACGCTTGGCGCGAGCTGTACACGGTAACAATAAGGTGTCGTCCTGATTGGCAACGATCGTACCACAGTAAACAAGTAAATTGACTTCATAGAAACGCACCGAGCACGGCTTGTGTGTGTGCGTGCCAGGTAGCAACGCGTCGCCGGGACGTGGCCGCACGCACACATTGACAATTTAACAAAACTAACGAATACCCTAGTAAAGGCTGCGCGCCGTACGTAATACCGCTCGCGAGTCGCGAACGTGTGGCTTTACTTTAACTTCTTGAAATCGAAGATTTTATTATGTCAAAGTCAACTTTTTAAACGAATTTGTGATACAGAAAATAAGGTTAGGGTGTAGCAAAAGGGGTGCAAGCCTTAGAATTCTAATATTCCGAGAGCTGGTTGACGAGTAGGTACTTTAGGCAAGCTGAAAGCTGTCATATACTTCTCCTATAGTACCCTAACAAGTAGTGGGGCTAAGTCAACCCTTATATTTACAAAGATAATTTTTTTTTGCAAAGAAGTCCTTGAGACAATCTTAATTTTCATACCTTTAAATAGAACATTCAAAGAGTAAGTCTTTAACTTTGCCAGATGCTTGCAAAGTGTATGTTGCAACGCCTACTATAAATGTTGGGCAGGGGTGAAAAGTTTTCAGTTTACCTCAGGTAGCTACGGATATATATCTACCAGCTGTTGGACTATAATAGCATTGAGAAGAAATTAAGTTTAACTGTCAGCAAAATAAAATGCAACTATTAAATAATACTACATTTACGGATTTAACTCGCGAGCTTTCGCATTTTTCGGTATTATTTTAATTCACATCAAAGAACTTATCATCCATTAATTTATATTCATCAAACATACTGATTGCAGATCAAATTTACCCAGGCGCAAAATCAAAAATGTAGGTTAGGGTTATTTTTTTATGATCAGGCGGAGTGCACGGTTTTTGGGAGAGTACAATTTTGCTGTACAATCAATAGTTTTGATATACAAAAGGAAGATTTTTTTTTATTCTTAACTGCGAATACTACCCGTTATTATTGCCCGACGTTTCATAACTATTTGCAGCGTTCGTGGTCATGGGAACATGTGTAACTCAAATACACGCGAGTTAACTACGTAAAAGTAGTTATTTTTGATATGTATAGAGCTCGCGCTAATCTTAGAGAACATAATGCAACATGTGTCTAAAGGCGACGCTAACCATTTAATACCAAGCTTTTTTTTTTACATAGAATGGGTTCACTCTTGGCAACACTCTGTGCAGGAGAGCTAAGAGGAAGCCGAAGATGGAGCGAGTTTACCCAGAAGATGCCTATTCACTATTTGTTTGTTATATATTTGTTTGTTATATCGTAATATAAAAAAAACGAACTTAAAACTACACTATATTAATTTGCTCAGTTAAATCTTAGAAATTAGTAAGCAGCCTACAAGAAAACTAAAAATAACATTAAGTTCACATAACAACAGTAATGTGCATATAATGACTACCAGTGCGAGTTACGTGGTCTTTGAACATCTAAATCATTTTTGTTAAATAAAAATAGCATCATAAATGTAAGTCCTTTTTATATACATTATAATTATGCTAAGGTACCTTGTTGAGCCATTTCCCCCTCTTCGGTGTGGCGTAATCATTTAAGTTTTGTTAATAAAGTTGTAAATGTTCAAATTGTATACATCATTCATAAGTGTAAGTGAAAACATAGTATTACTATAATTTTTAATTTATTTTCTAAATTATTTAATACTAGTTTCTGCCCGAGACTTTCTGCGCAGTATCAATATAAATTATAGCCTGTATGTTATTCTGATTATTGTAAAATTTCATTAAAATCCATTCAGTAGTTTATGCGTGAAAGAGTAACAAACATACAACTATACAAACTTTCGCATTTATAATATTAGTAGGATTTTAAAGTCAGTATTATTGACATGTGTACAAGCGACAAAGTTCTCGGTGTACCACTTGTAGGCGATAATCGCGTGGTATTGACGTGTTTGATTAGCAAGAAATCCGCCCCTCAATACCGGTTTGAGCCAATCAGAGCAGACTATATGGTCCGCCACGCTACAGCGAGCGCGGAGGAGAGGCGACCTGCGGAAGCCGAGTAAAGACGCTGCGCCTTATTGGCCGTGTCATATAATTTAGGTTTAGGCGCAGAATGTCCAATTCGCAAAATGTCCAACGGTCGCAAAATGTCCAGTTCGCAAAAGGTCCAATTTGCAGAATGTCCAGTTCACAAAATGTCCAATATTAATTGTAACGAGATTTTCCCTTTCAATGACAGTGTAACTAAGGTTAATGAGGCGCGAAACGACGAGCGGGTTAGGTCGACATAAACACAGTGCCAGAAGCGACTTTACGGTTTATCACATTAATATGCATCACAGAAACACAAGGTGTTTAGTAAATTAATCACGTTACGATGAATATTGGACATTTTGCGAACTGGACATTCTGCGAAGTGTTCATTTTGCGAATTGGGCATTCTGCGCCTAAACGTTCTATTGACCGCAGCAAAAAGTAGGCAGGGCTTGGTGTAGGATTCTGTTTGCGAAATGGAACACCGGGAAGATTGTCGACTGAAGGTACGTATTTGATTAAGATTTTTTGAGTCTGAGTGGAAAACGAAAAACAAGGTGGGTGTGTAAATTGGCAAAATTTGATGTGTCACCGGATTCGTATGTTGTGAAATGGAATATAAATTAGTAATCTGGGAGTGTGGTAGTTATACTCACGCAGCGAGGCGGTGCCGGCGGCCATCTTGGCGCGGCTCATGTGCGAGTAGAGCGCTCGTGCGCGCGCGCGCTGCGCGGCCGCCGCGTCCACGGCAGACACCGAGCGCGCCGCCGCCCCCCCGCCCCCGCCCGGCGACCGCTCTACACACAACACACTTATGAACCACAAACTATCAAGCTTCCATCTTTGCTAAAATTAGCCAGTGTGTAGGTTTTTTATAGGATAGCTACAATTTGGAGAGTGCGTCAGAATTATACGAAATAATTCCTGAAGAAGTCACCTGGCACAGGCAATGTTCGCTTAAAAAGTGACTTCAATCACTGTACATATAATGTAAAACAACATGCTATTGAAAAATACTATTATTATTATTTTTTACATCCTTTTTTTTTGCTCTTTTTCGTAAGAAAAAGGTATTAAGTCAAATTATGCAGGCTTTTGGCCAAGCATGTGTTGATTATAGCTGTCATGAGGTTAAGTGCAAGTAAGTAAGTTATTCACCTTCTGCTGATAGGAACTTCCGAACAATTCTGCATGTGTTTAAGATTACTGCTTTTTGAAGTTGTTGAAAAGATAGTGGGTGAATGTCAAGTAGTTTTAGACTGGTATGGAGGGTTTTGGGAATAATACCTGTAGTCGATAGTATGATGGGTACAGTTTTCACGGAAGTTGCTTGCCATTGTGTCTTGATTTCTATAGATAGATCTATGTATTTTGATATTTTTTCTGAGTATGTATGTGAATGATTATTGTTATTCCACTAGCCCCATATCATTATCGGGACATAAGACGCAGGTTAATTTACCACCCTTTAATTGTTGATATCCCAACCATTGCACAAAGCGATCTGCTGACTCGTTTATAATGAGAACAGCCAAGGAGTGGAACTTTGCTGCTGATGTGTTCCCTGATAACTTTAACTTGGGTGCATTCAAGGCGAGAGTGAATAGGCTACTTCTAGGTAAGCATGTAACATCGAAGTCCGCATCTACAGCTCAGGTGAGTGTGTGGACAAATGCTTTCCTATTACGTACAACTAAAAAACCTTACAAATAACCTCATACCATCAGAAAGGTTTCAGAAGGTTCATTTTCTGTACCTTTCACACGAAATGAAGTGTCTGAACCCAAAATGAAACAAGTGCTGGATGAATTCATTAATGAACCGATCCAACAGTATTGGATATTGGCATTCGGCATCTTTCACTCCCACTCAGAATGAACGACAAATGAACTGTCTGAACACTGAGCGAAAGTTCACTCGAATTCGGCCTTTTTGTTTCGAGTCTTGTACAAGAAAACGTCGCGGCAAAATGGTCTTCTTTTGACGACATATTGAAAGAGAAGAATGTTCTTCTCTATTACATTCCAGTTCGATCGTGTAAACATGGAATGAAATAATAATGAAGCATCCACTGGAGTGAACATTAATTCGAGTCAACCGTATGCTATCATTAGAAAATACAGTGAAAATATTGACTGTCCAGGGCGGGAATCAAACCCAGCGCCCCTTCCGCAACCAAGCGGCTGCGTCAACCACTACGCTACCAGGACATTGCTTTCGCCGTCGAAATTTGTAAGTGCTTGGAACTTATGTTTTTATGGTAGCATTGTTTCATCAAAACTTTAAAGTTTGCACTTCTAAGATCCGAACGAAATATTTTTACAAATATTTTATCTGATATCACCTTAACATTTTATCCAATCTGTATAAAGACACAGACAACCATTATAAACAGACCTCTCATCGCGACCGGGATATGCGAGATGGGAGGTCTCTCTTGGGAGGCGCGTCGTCGCCTAAGAGAGTTCGTTCTACTAATACCGGACACGAGATTCTCGGTTGACGCTAGATATACCCAAAATCCAATCCGGAAAGCAGCGTGAAAAGGAAAACCATGATTAAGCAAAATAACATATTTTTCTCTATAAAGGTTGACTGTGAAGACATTGACATCTTTTTACCATAAATATGAGGCGAATCAATTGAACTAAAAAACAGTTGTTCCATACATTTAGTTGTATAGGTGTTGCACTTCTGTATTTTTCATGTCAAATTGTTTGTCTTCCCAGTCATTCTGTATATTACTATTTGCCATGATTTGTCTTGACTGTAAAATGTAGCAAATAGGATTTGAAAATAAAAGTTAAATATACCGAATTTCTTTTATAATTTATTCCTACTTACTTTAATTTATACCAAATTAAATAGAAAACAAAAAAATGTAATGAAACTATTTTTATTCTAACATTAAATATCAAGCACAAAATAAAAACACACGTAAGCAATTATACACAACCTTAAATCATTAAAATCAGAGACATTAAAATGGCGTTTGCGTTAGAACAGGAGACCGGTTCGCATGTGCCAAACCCTGAGGCCTGACGCTGGTTTTTGACTGGTCTCATGTGTATTAAAACAAAAACAATAAAAAATCGTGTCATGATAAGTGCTTGAGACGGGACTTGAACTGACGACCTTTCGCTATCCTGGCGAGTGCTCCAGCGGAGCTACACAGGACTGAGATTACGAAGAATTTATTCATACCTTTCGTTTCTGATGAAAATGAAAAAATGAATGAAAATGAAAAAGCTCTTAATTTAAATGGACTTTGCTAAGTACTTTTAAATCGTCACACTTGCGTTACAATCTGACGTATGACTAACAATGTTGAAATATCTTCAACATCGCGATGAGATATTTTTACAAATGCTGTCGTTGATCAGTTAAATTGATTTTTTTTTTCTTGATTTTAGTTTTCTATTCAAATTGGTATAAATTCAAACATTTTAGATATATCGGTTTCGTAGCACTAGTCATGGGCATGAAACGCCACCTTTCAGAGACGTAATATGTAATAACGGGTTATACATTCATCAACCCTGGTATTATTGTGTATCACATAACTTAATTCATTAATGTATGACTGTTTGTTATTCCCTAATAAATAAATAATAAAATAACGTTTAAAAACATTACTATGTACAATCGACAAAGTTGCTAGTGTTCCATTTAGCAAACAGAATTCTTTGAACGGCTGCTCTGCACAATGCCACGCCTACGTTTTACTCCGGCCAATAAAATATTAACGTAATATGTCGCAGCCAATAAGGGGCAGGGTTTGTACTCTGCTGCCGCAGGTCGCCTCCCCTCCGCGCAGTCGCTGTAGCGTGGCCGACGACATAGTCTGCTCTGATTGGTTCAACCCGGTATTAGGCGCGGGGCGCTATCAATACGACACGTCGGTGCCACGCGATTTACGCCTACACCGTGAACTTTGTCGATTGTACTTTGAATCTTATTACTTAGCAAGTAAAGAAGACATTTCTTATAGGCCAGCATCGTACGTTTAAGCAGAGTTGGGAAAAATAGAAACAGATTTAAATTCGAGCGTTTATTAAACAACTAAATTTAATTTAACAGTTTGCATTTTTTTTGTTGTACTTATTTTTTTTAACCCTTATGCCAATAACATTATTAATACAAATAATATTACCTAAAGATAGATAATTATTTTTAAATAGGTATAAAAATATACATTTCATAATTTTAACATTGCTTACGAAATATTCGTTGCATTTGTCCTAACAATGATAAATATAAACATTTGTAAAGTGTAAAGATAAAGTTAAGTAACAATGTGCTGAAACTAAGTAAAATAGCCCCCAAAATAGCAATTGAACTAGTCCTATAAATAAAATAGATTAAAGAAAGAATAAAACTAGAAAAAAACAAAAAAAAACGGAATGATTTCGTTGAAAAAGCAGATAGGTTCAAATCTGCTTGAGACAAGAATTTTGTCGCTTCTTAAAAATATAGTATATTTAATAATTACAGTAAATAATACTAAAATGGTAATAAAGTTGGAATGTAAAACAATTGCCTATACATTTGTACATATTAAAACATAATCGTCTCACAATAAAATACATATTATTACAATAATAGTCAACTGTTTTCAAACAGGGTCTTTGGTACATGGTAAAACAAGCGGACACCTACCCTTGCTAACATAGTCTAAAGTGCATAACCAAAAACTCAAAATTGTAAAATATTAAATTGAAAATTTCAAAGTTCTCGATGCAAGTTAAAAATTATTTTAACAATTTATATATCTTTTTCATCAATCTACTTTCAACATCCTTTTTACACGACTGAACCATTTGAGCATCCCTTTCTCAATTCTTACCACTAGATCTTATATCAAACATTCGGTTACATATAAAGTCATATCTGGCAGCACCCCCCATATATTAAAAAATGTTGCCAGCATGTCGCCCACGCAAACAAAAGCCAACAATTAAGACAGATGTTACTCTAAATTACCCAGAAGACTGGGTCATGTAAATACAAAGGTGTTTTTCATAACACCATAGTATTTATATGACTATGTTAGGTTGATCACCCGCCAACATACCATGTACCAAGAACCCTGTATTATATTCTACATATCCTAAGCTTTTAAGGCAATCATTATCCCCGTAAAGTGATAAAAGCGTCCGAAAAGATATCCGCGTTTCATAAGTCAAGGACTGAACAATAAAAAACCGTTTCGATTTTCCCCTATGCTCCCTACAGCGTACGAGCACTGGGCCAAAACCATGCGTTTTAGAAACGTCTCCTTTCATTTAAGCATGGCGTCAAATAAAATATATATGTTACATCGAATCGCTTATTTAATGAACAAATCCTCACCTGACACGCTAGCCGACGGACTTCTTGGACTAGTGATGGCTCTTCTTTCTGTAAATAACATAACTTAATTAATAAATTATGTTCAAAAATATACTGGTCCTAACATCATTCCTTGTGGTACTCCTTTAGTAAGACACCAGGTTGGTTTTGTTGATAACTTTATTTTATGTGTAGGAAATATGCTTACAGTTAAGATATCAATTAATATTTATAAAACATAATTCAAGCAAGTTTGAATACTTTAAGGAGGCTGATTAATAAATTCAAATGCTTTTCAAAGATCATAATTTCTGATAATTTTCTGTATTTTGCATTATAATTAATTGGTTTATAGAGAGGTTAGCTATTTTCTGTATTTTGCATTATAATTAATTGGTTTATAGAGAGGTTAGCTTTTAACGCAGTACTGACCTGTTCCGACATGATGCAAGCTATCCACGCTGCCGATATTCCTCTCTCTCTCTATCTGCTTCTGAGCGGCCACGTCTAGCCTTGCGAACAACTGCTCCGCGTCATCGGGGAACTGACGCTTGTATGCCCAGAATGCTCTGTAAGAAATATGGGGGTTTTAGTTACTTTGACGGATAATATTTTTGGCCTTTATTCCACTTGGGAAGTGATGATAAATGAAGTCAAATTCTTTATTTGCGATGAATAGGGTATGTTACAAATGTTAACAATTATTTATGTGACGACTGGAACTATTTTCATAAAATTTTATTAATTTTGTAGATAATTTCATTATTTAAATTTTAATATACGAGATGTATTCAAAGAGTAAGAAGCCTTTCCTAATTTAGTGGGCAGCATACAATCCATTTTCAATTTATTTGTTTCGTTGATACACATTTCCCAAACATTTATTGACAGTTTCTACAATAAATCCTAATTAGTAATAGAATTATTTTTGCGTTAGCAAATTGCTGATTGCGGAGGATGCTGGGTTCTATTCCCGCCTGGGGAAGGTCGATTTTTATTCAGTGTATTTTCTAGTCTTAATTAGTTCTATAATGACATATACAAATGTGAGATATGCGATACTGTCGTCGTCAACGCAGGAACGCCTTATCGCGTCCCAGCTGACCTGTCTAGTATAGCTATAAATACTTCAACGTTATGTTAATGTTACCTTCGTCCGTAGCTCCTGGCGGTACTGTCGGCGTCAACGCAGGCACGCCTTATCGCGTCCCGGACGACCTGTTGTTGCTTTTCTATCGTGTGAGACGGCCATTTCTCTAGCACCAGTACTAGCACCTCGCTGTATAGGAAAATGTTTCTTAATAAAGACATAATAAAGTAGGTATTTTCCGTAGAATACAGGTATATCCAAAGTAGGAGGCAGAGTCGAATTGTTAGGAATAAGCATTATACTGTAAAATAATCATGTATCGTACTCTAACATGGTTCTGTAACATAATTATTGGACAATAAAATAATAAAAATTTAGGTATGGTTTCCTCTTTAATTTAGATAGAGAAGTGTATGAAATTAAATTCTAAGCCAGGGTTTCCCAAACATGTTGGGTAAACAG
The DNA here is from genome assembly GCA_955850985.1 of Elophila nymphaeata. Lineage (NCBI taxonomy): Eukaryota > Metazoa > Arthropoda > Insecta > Lepidoptera > Crambidae > Elophila > Elophila nymphaeata. The sequence continues at coordinate 31,043,259 of OY039066.1, forward strand.
TGGCTTTATTTTACTGTAAATTTGGTAAGTTAAATACCAGCTATTATAAAATTACTAACCTGAGTGTAGACCTAATTTCCTTGGATTTGTTAGTGGTAAGATTTGTCACTATCACCGGTATGAGACGCGGCGAGTGTACGTAAGATACTATGTATCGGACACACACGGTGCCTGCTGAGGACACCACCTGAAAACGCGCGATGGATTTTAATTCTTAAATCTATTACCCTCTTATTATAAAACAAAACATAGACTTAAGTTAGTCGTGGTTTAAATCAGATGCTTCCATTCAGCAAATAAAATTGACAGCATTAGTTTTAATCCTATTAACTTTAGTGTAAGTTTTATAATAAGGGGTTAGAGTTTGGTTTCGTTTTTACAATCTGAGGGCCTACTCTGTTAATCGTTTTCCGTATGTTCGGCTATATCTACCCCTCTCACTCATTCTGAAATTAAGATATTATTGAAAGAGACCGATAGATCCGAAAATACGAACGTGGGCTTCTGGTCATCACAAAATTTGTCAGTAAAATTCGACATTTTAAACAAAATAATATTTGAGGTGTGCAGCTGTGTTATAGCACAGGTATAACAGATTTTCAGTTTGTCTCAAGTACCTGTTGAATTGTAGTTTTATCAATTAATGAATGTCTTACCTTCGCCGCGTTCTGTATTAAGTTTATAAGCTCTTGAAGTATGTACAGACTAAATTGTTCCAACTTATTCTTGAGGACTTTGGCTATGTGCGCTATGGTTATACACGCTTCGCGGACCACCTGTGGGATAAAAGAAAATGGACCTTACTATACGCTTTTTAGAGTATAATTTTATCTAGCAATATTGTGCTTTAAAGAAGATAATTTAGTACCTATTAATCAATTCTTCAGGATTGAAACTCGGCTATAGTAACTTTTTATTAATAAGACCTAAAATTCAAGTTCACATGAACTCGAATTTGAAATTTATCTGAAACATATTCATTATTTTTCTGAAAAAATAAACCTTTTTTTTCTGAATATAGGATTATAGAATACGGAAATTGGACGTTGCGCAATTGAATCCATATTTACAAAATAATGTTCGCCACGTTTTCCTACGTCGATATGTATACGCCTGTACACTGTATCCACTAACCTGACTCCTGAGATCCTTGATGACGACCAGAAAGGGAACAGACATGTCCTTGAGGTGCGCCGCGAACTCCGTCGGATACTGGACGTGCACGTTCGCGGTTAACAGCGACCGGATTTTCTTCAGCTATTATAGAATAGAATAACATTTAAATCGCAAGAATGTGGAATAAAGGTCTTAGATTAATTATATGAAGTGCAGACACATTACACCTGGTTTGACGTGCATAATTTTACTAATACAATGTTGTCAACGTCAACGTGCGTGACAAACAGACACACTTACAGAGTGAGCTCACACAGGGTAAAACTAATCGCACGCACTTCATGTGGCAACAAAACACCATCAAATCCATAATATTTATGAAAACGTTCTCTTTTCCCCAGCTGCGAAGATACACTTGACGTTATGAATGTGTTCAGATATTATTGGTTAGTTGTGTATTTAGAAGTTATTGAGCCGCATATACTCAAATATTATCGAAGTAATGAATGTTTAGATATTATTGATAACTTGTAGTGGATGGAACTAACTGTTCAGAACTATTTGGTCACTTTGACTGCTCTAATATATCTGACGGCGACTGTACAACGCATGCCGGGTGCAGCTAGTTATACGTGAACGTTATTTAAACAGAAATAAGGCAAACCCTGAAAGATGTTTCTTTGGAATCGGCTTATGAGTTTATCTCTATTCAGATCTGCGCACGTGTACGAACCTTCTCCCAATCCGCGGCCCTGTCTCCCAACAAGAGGTCGTCGAGACCGCGTGTCCTACTCCTGCCAATAGTGTGACTCACCGCGTCTACTTTCTTCTCCCAGTCGGCGGCCCTGTCTCCCACCAAGAGGTCGTCCAGAGCGCGTGTCCTACTCCTGCCACTAGCGTCACTCACCGCGTCTACCTTCTTCTCCCAGTCGGCGGCCCTGTCCCCCACCAAGAGGTCGTCCCGAGCGCGTGTCCTACTCCTGCCACTAGCGTCACTCACCGCGTCTACCTTCTTCTCCCAGTCGGCGGCCCTGTCCCCCACCAAGAGGTCGTCCCGAGCGCGTGTCCTACTCCTGCCACTAGTGACTCACCGCGTCTACCTTCTTCTCCCAGTCGGCGGCCCTGTCCCCCACCAAGAGGTCGTCCCGAGCGCGTGTCCTACTCCTGCCACTAGTGACTCACCGCGTCTACCTTCTTCTCCCAGTCGGCGGCCCTGTCCCCCACCAAGAGGTCGTCCCGAGCGCGTGTCCTACTCCTGCCACTAGCGTCACTCACCGCGTCTACCTTCTTCTCCCAGTCGGCGGCCCTGTCCCCCACCAAGAGGTCGTCCCGAGCGCGTGTCCTACTCCTGCCACTAGCGTCACTCACCGCGTCTACCTTCTTCTCCCAGTCGGCGGCCCTGTCTCCCACCAAGAGGTCGTCCCGAGCGCGTGTCCTACTCCTGCCACTAGCGTCACTCACCGCGTCTACCTTCTTCTCCCAGTCGGCGGCCCTGTCCCCCACCAAGAGGTCGTCCCGAGCGCGTGTCCTACTCCTGCCACTAGCGTCACTCACCGCGTCTACCTTCTTCTCCCAGTCGGCGGCCCTGTCCCCCACCAAGAGGTCGTCCCGAGCGCGTGTCCTACTCCTGCCACTAGCGTCACTCACCGCGTCTACCTTCTTCTCCCAGTCGGCCGCCCTGTCCCCCACCAAGAGGTCGTCCCGAGCGCGTGTCCTACTCCTGCCACTAGTGACTCACCGCGTCTACCTTCTTCTCCCAGTCGGCGGCCCTGTCCCCCACCAAGAGGTCGTCCCGAGCGCGTGTCCTACTCCTGCCACTAGTGACTCACCGCGTCTACCTTCTTCTCCCAGTCGGCGGCCCTGTCCCCCACCAAGAGGTCGTCCCGAGCGCGTGTCCTACTCCTGCCACTAGTGACTCACCGCGTCTACCTTCTTCTCCCAGTCGGCGGCCCTGTCCCCCACCAAGAGGTCGTCCCGAGCGCGTGTCCTACTCCTGCCACTAGTGACTCACCGCGTCTACCTTCTTCTCCCAGTCGGCGGCCCTGTCCCCCAGCAGCGCGGCGGCGTGCCTGCAGAGGTCGTCGAGCCCGCGCGCCCCGTACACGGCGGCGGGCGCACAGCTGAGGAAGGCGGCCTCGAACGCCTCCATCGAGACCGCGCCCGCTTCTCCCCCCGCGCTCCCTACACCGCTCGATACTACATGAAAAAAGCAAAAAAAGTAAAAATATTTCGAATTACGGAAAAAAGGAAAGGAAAGAAATCGGTTATAATCGAGGTTTACATGGTAAAATTGACAATCTTACTGTGTAAATCGATTAAGTGTAGCCAATGTTACCTGGATCATAAAAACGAATCGATTGACACTTTATTCATCAAAATCGGATTATAGCTTAGGTACTATGGAGGAACATACGTAAATACAAGCATACATACTACACCGCGAGTGCTAAAATCCTTTTCTAACCCTTCTGGCTTCGCGTAGCTCCTTTTGGCTTCGCGTAGTCGAGTAAAAAGGAAAATGCATATAAACAAACATACATACAAGATACGCATGAAAAGCTTAACCCTTTCCTTGCACTCGGATAAAAAAATTATGTGTGCGGTCGTGTACAGAAGTGAAACTTCAGAGAAATAGCAAAAGTGATTTCAGATGTGTTCACGATCGATTTATAATTACTTTATATTGTTTAATTTTATAATTTTAATATTGTGTGTTTAATTACTTAAGTTAATTACAGAATGTACAGCCGGAGGCTCGAAAAAAAATCAAATTAAATTTAAACTAATTTATTTAATAAAAGAATTACAATTAAAATTAAATCTAACACTAGTTGACCCGGTCGATGTTAGATCCAAAGTGAACCCAATGACGAGGACACGAGGCTTGGCGTCGTGGTCACGTTGCACAGCCACGGGCTGCGGCGTCAGCGTTTACTCCATGTTGCAATTGTTTTAGTGGGAATTGCCTGTCAGCGATCCCCATAGTGGGCGAGTGCGTAATTCCTCCACCCGTAGATCAGCAACTATTTGATAACTTTCAGTGAGAATGTTGCTGGAAAGTTTCCATCCCCTGGGTTTCCTTCGTTCTTCTCTTCAGATTGACCTGAGCTGTCATAATCATGGTTTTCAGGTTTAGCTGCTGCTCCGACAGATCTCCGTTTGCAGGTAAGCATCTCGTAGCGTCGTAGTACTGCTACGATGGTAAGTACGGCTGCACCGAATAATAATCCGTAGAACGGTATCGTAGTATGATAGATGGTATCCATTACAGGTTCGTTGATTTGTATAGGCGTCTGAAGAGCTATCTTATCTTGGATGCTGTGTAAGCTCTGTAGGTCGATAGAGTGAAGGCTAATGTGAGTTATCTCCGTAGCTTGCGTTTCGATATTTGGGATGTTCATTATCTTGATTGGTTGGCCTTTTATTTCGTCGTTGTCGTTCCTTATAGTAAATTCAGGAGTGCGTAGCCAGCAGTTAATTGGTATGGTGACTAAATAGCTTCCTTGAAGTTGAGTGTAGTCTACTCGGGAACAGGTGAGATGAATCTTGGTAAGATGTGGCAGCGAGATGACATAGTGTTGGTCATCTAGTTTCTCCATTGCTTCCTTATGTAGTGTGACGTTTGTTAACTTGCAGGATTTCTCCATTGATTGTCTTGAGATAAGATGCTGGATACAGTCGGGTACAGTCCGGATTTGGTTCTTAATGTCTTCTTCACAAAGATAGCCGTTAGATAACTTCGGGCATTCAGCCTCTATGTACACGAATTCGTTGTCGTTAGTTGCAATGAATTGGTATGAAGGGATAAGGGCTTGATGGTGTTTATTAGGTGCGACGGATAATCGAAATAGGTCATAGGATGAACTAGTTACTATAGGGAAATTAAAAATTAATACTATCTCTCTATCTATAAAATAATATGCGGGTTTTATAAGATCATAAAATTCGCGTATTTCTAACTCTAAAACATTATCTTTACCATAGATTTTTCTTAATTTCTCTATCATATTACTTAAAATATCTACTCTTAACATACTATGATGAGTGCTCGATGCACGTATAAATGCTAATATATTTTCTAAGCTCATTAACTGAGTATATAACTCATCTACGTTTTCGCTAATTATTGCTAATAATTGAGCAACCTTAGCGAGTTTAAACAGATTATCATTATAATGATTTTCCGCGTCTACAAAAGAACTCAAAGTTCTATTAATAATTCGCTGATTTTCTACTAATTGCGAAATGATGCCAAAGTGTCTTGTCATCCATTCTTTACTGTAGCTAATATGCTTGTTTAACTCAAATGATATTTTATTTTCGTTATTATAAAGTGCTTTGATTGCATTATTATATCTTATTGCGTCTGATTGATCTAAATTACCAGATATACTTTTTATTACGGATCCTAGGCCATCTATAAGACCACGTTTGCTTCTGCTGGGCTCTAAACTATGCAATTGTTCTAATGCTTTATTTAACTTATTATTTAAATAACTAATTTGAAGTTCAAATAAGATGTAAGTGTCATTAGGGAGTCTTGTTTCGTAAGTCTGAATCTGTGACTGAAGCTGTATGATCTTGTCATCTATTTCGCTTAAGTGAATATGTTGTAAGAAAGTATGATAGTGTGTTATAAGTCTAGTCGATCCTAATCTAAATGGTAAAAGTCCAGGTCCATCGTCTAAGCTTTCAAGTTTTATCTCCAGGGTTGTGGCCATCTGGATCAGCAGCATCAGAATCCTGTAACAATTTAGCATGCTTGGGAACACGTTTTAGTCTTGATTTTGCTACGGGTCCACGTTTTTTGGAGGTATAAATGTGTACTGGTAAGTCAGCTAGTACCTTGTCCTGTGTATATCGTGAGGCTACCTTCTGTCTACTGGCTAAAGGGTTCTTTATAAATATTTGTTGTTCCGGGAGATACTGTATTTCAGGTTCGCGGGTCCTGTTTCTGTTTTCTATCAGAGCTGTTCTGTCTGCTAAGGATGTGTTATTTATCAGGTCATACACGGTCTTCATCTGAGTCTTGTGAGTTATTAGGTACTGTTGTAATAAGTGCGGAACAGGGTCTATGTCGATAGGGTCTCTAGGGTCGAAATGTCCAGTTATTAAGTCGAAAGGCTTGCATTTAGTAAAACTATGGATCGAACTATTATAGGCTATGATTGCGTAGGGCATTAAGTTTATAATCGGCTCATTCTTATTCTGTAACTTTAATATACGTAAGTGCTCGAGTATGGTTGAATGGAAGCGTTCTATGTTGCCGTTACCATTCGGAGCATGTGCTAAAATCCTATGATGGTTTATCTTATGAAGTCGAACAAATTCGGCAAATAACTGATTCGTAAACTCTGTTCCATTATCCGTGATTAAAGTGAAAGGAAGGCCATGGTGTGTAGAGAATTGCAATAGGGCTTGAATTATACTGACGGCTGTACCATCTTTCAGATGATATGCTTGGCCGTATTTTGAGAAAACATCTACAAACGTTAAATACTTTTCATTTTCCGTGGTGAAAAGATCTAAATGGATAGTCTCAAAAGGCTTTGATGCTGGTGGTACTATATTAAACTGCTGTCGTATGGGGTTTCTGTCATATTTGGCTTGGCCACATATGGAACATTCCCCTATAAATTTTGCTATGTGTTCTTTCATTTTGGGCCAAAAGTATTTTTTTGAAAGTGCTAGGTAACATTCTGTAATACCTCTATGGTTGGTTTTGCCATCGTGGTAATTACGAATGATCTCCTGCTGTTTTAAATATTCTTTAATGTTTTCTATTTCAGATTTTGCAAGCACTAGATTCATAGACGAACTCTTAAATTTATCTTGTATGATCGGGATAATTGAGTACATACCGAGAGGCGGGTTTATTAGTAATGCAGTTTTAACCTTGGGATTACAATATTCTTTAATTGCGTTAATTATATCAGACTCTAGATTTGTTTCGCTAACTTGCAAAGATATGCGCGTATGAGTATCGAATGGCTTCGTTACTGTGGGCCGTCGTTTGACGTCACCTACAATAGTGATGTGCAACTGTCGATGAAATTTATTAATTGGATCATCGACAATTGGTATTTCAAGAATTGGGTTTTCATGGCTGGTGTGTGCGGTTTGTGTGTTTGAATTTGCCAAAGAAGGTGGTCTTTCGGAAGGGTTCCCTGCTAAAGAACTTATCTCCTCGTTATTAATTTCTATACGAGACAGAGCATCGGCGTTAGTGTTATTTTTGCCTTTCTTATAGATCACAGTAAAGTCGTATTCGCTCAACTTAAGTCTCCATCTAGTCAGTCTAGAGTTAGGCTCTTTAAGGTTCATCATCCATTGGAGTGGTCGGTGGTCAGTGAGTACTTTAAATTTACGTCCGTAAAGGTAAGGTCGGAAATACTTAGTTGCCCAAACAATAGCAAGTAATTCTTTTTCTATAGTACTGTAATTTATTTCACTGTCATTGAGAGTCCGAGACGCATAGGAGATGGGTTTGTCTGAGCCAATGGGTCCTTGAGATAATATGGCACCTATGGCAAGATTAGATGCATCAGTAGTCAATATAAATTCGCGAGTAAAGTCAGGGTATTGTAATATAGGGTCGTTGGTTAGTAATTTTTTACACTGTTCAAATGCTTGTACATAGTCTGAGTCAAACGTTATTTTTTTACCTTTCTTGAGGCATTGAGTTAGTGGCTTTGTGATTCTAGCAAAATCGGCAATAAATTTTCTATAGTATCCAATTAAACCTAAAAACTGTTTGATTTGTTTAGGAGTCTCTGGAATAGGATAATTTTTAATGGCATGAATTTTGTCTGGGTTCGGCTTAATGCCGTCCTTAGTGATAATATGGCCAAGATAACCGGTCTCTAACTTTAAGAACTCTGACTTGTCTAGCTGAATTTTAAAGTTAGATTCACGTAATCGTTGGAGGACTTTTTCTAGGTTAACTATGGATTCTTGGAGTGAGGATCCGAAGACGACGATGTCATCGAGGTATACCAAGCAAATTTCGTTTTGGAGGCCTTTCAGCACATTATCCATGACTCTTTGGAATGTGGAAGGTGAGTTTTTAAGTCCCATAGGCATACGCAAGAATTCGTAGTGCCCATGCTCTACATTAAAGGCGGTCTTTGAAATATCGGTCTCATTCATCTCTACCTGGTAGAAACCTGATGCTAAATCAAGGGTAGTAAAGTACATGCATTTGCCAAGTTTGTCAAGGACGTCAGTGATGTTTGGGATGGGGTATTTGTCGTCTATCGTCTTGTCATTAAGTTTACGAAAGTCTACTACGATTCTCCACTTCTTTTTACCTGAAGCATCTGATTTTTTGGGTACTACCCATATGGGCGAGCTCCATGCAGATGTCGAAGGTCTAATTATGCCTTGTTCTAACATCTTATTAATTTGGTCGCGAACTTCCTGTCTGTGCACATACGGATAACGATAACTTTTGGTGTAAACAGGGGCTTCATCTTTCGTTTTAATACAGTGTTTAATTTGGTTTGTGAATGTAAGGGGTTCACCGTCTAAATAAAATACGTCGGCGTAACGCGAGCATAAAGTCTCAATGTTGGCTTTTTCCTCAGCGTTCATATGATCCGTTCTAAGGCGAGATATGACGTCGCGGGCACGTGACGTAACCACTGTCTGGGTGCGCGTGCACTCAACATTAAAAACTTGCGCTTGCGCTGGGTGATCTAGCGAGAGTATAACGTCATTAGCTGTTGGATTACTGATTTCTAGTATTCCTCGGCTATTTTTTACAGTAGTAATGCACTCAGATATTAGGCAATTACATATTATCTGTTCTGGGATAAGGACGTCACCGTCTGGGGCATTAATAGGAATTCGAACCATCTTCGAGGTACCTGCTTGGATTATGTCTTCATATAGATTGACATTACGAGAGTTGTACATATGAATAGGGTTGATTGCAAATTGAGTTGAGAGGGTTTGATCTTTGAGATCTATCTTCGCTTCCCATTTGCTAAGAAGATCTAGACCAATTAAACCATCGAAGTAATCGTGGAAACGATAGATGAATAATTTCATTTCTTCCGGGCTATTAAATTCGGAGAAACACGGTAAAGTTATAGAATAGTCATTACGACTGGTTGCGTGGACGTTGGTGACTTCGAAAGGATCGTAAGTTAAAGGAAAATTGTGGTAATATTTTTCTATACATTCGGGACTGATAAAAGACTGATTAGCGCCTGTATCTATTAATAACTTAAGAGGTGGATTTGCAATTTTAATATAAGGTAATTGCCGTTGCGTTTGTAAATTCAACTCTATTTTAACTTGTCTGACTGGCGATTCGCTTGAAAATCCTGCTCAGTGGAATTAGATACTTGTGGCTCGCTACTTGACTCTACTATGGAGTTATCAGTGGGCTCGTAATACTGAACTCTATTGTCATAGTCATAAGAATAGTCATAAGTGTTAAAGTCATTTATGTCATTATAGTAGTCATAATCGTAGTGATAGTCTGTGTAATAGGGGTCATCGTAAGCGCATTCGTTTAAATTAACCTCGCGGGTTTTAAAATAATTATTTGGCGGGGGATTGCCAAATTTACGCCAATCATGTCCAGATAATGTCGGCGGTAAGGTTTTGGGTACAAAATGTTGTACACCGCTCATAGGTTTTGGAGCATGTTGTGGATGATGAGGTTTAGGTGGCAATCTAAACATGTTGCTCTGTGCATTATAACCTGGCGGGAGAGCACTAAACATTTGTAAGGTGCGAGACATACGCGGGTTAGCCTGCACATTACCGGGCATACCAAATTTAAAAGGCTGTGGTTGCATTGATGAGCGTAGCGGAGGCGGCGGCGGGTTAAATCGCTGCGCTGCCTGATTTATATTAAAATTATTAAAAGGTTTTGGGACTGAAAAACCTGTATGTGGGGCATTAGGCATATTATAATTGCTAACTAATTTTGGCATGGAGAAACCTGTAGGTTGCGCAGGTGGTGTGCGTAAGGTTAATTGGTGTCTTGGCACGTCATTACGCTGTTGAAGATATTGAATATTTAATTCTTCCTGCACATACTCTAGAGCTTTCTCTATGGATTCGGGTCTCATGCAACGTATTCGGGATCCTAATGGTTCCTTAAGACCTCGTACGAAGGCCTGCATCGTGAGTTTTTTATACAAGGTTCGCTTAGCTTCGATAGTTGTACCTATAGTCTCATGTAACGTGACATAGGTCATAATGGTACTGAAAAGGGTCTGGCAATGGTCATAAAATTCTTGCGGACTACTGTTACCTTGTGTCGCTAAAGAGAGGTCATTATATAAAGCCGTCTCATCTCTCTGGTCGGCAAAATTATTTATTAATACATTCCTAATTCCTAACCAATCTTCAGGGATGCCATTTGAGTTAATAATAGTTGCGGCAGGGCCTGTGATTTTATTAAGGATGCCGTTTAATACACACAAATTATTAAATTCACTATTGGCGTCATCTCTTAAATAATCAGCGCATAACCTATCACATATTCTAATAAATCTAGTAAGAACATTGGCATTCCCGTCAAAGTCTGGGACTAGGCGTAAGGCCTTGTGAATATTGTCAGGGTTAACTACTGCCATGTCTTCAGATATAGTTATCAATCTATTTAAATCTAAATGTTGCCTACGAGACTGCCTACTTGATGCAGACCCGCAGGATCCGGAATTTCTCGGATGGAAAATTGTGAAAAAAAAAAAAAGGAAAAACTAGGGACTATAGAATAGGAAGGGACAAGCAACACGAGAACGATTCTAGTGTACTTACATGCACATATTCGGCTTTTCTTCGTGTATCGATTTCTGGATACAACCTCTGGCTGGTCTTCTGGTTCTGGATTCTCGACGCGCGACTTGATAGCCACCGGACGGCTCGTACGGATATCTTCTAGACTGAAGCGCGAGACCGACCGCGAGAATCCTACCGACTGCGCCAATTACAGAATGTACAGCCGGAGGCTCGAAAAAAAATCAAATTAAATTTAAACTAATTTATTTAATAAAAGAATTACAATTAAAATTAAATCTAACACTAGTTGACCCGGTCGATGTTAGATCCAAAGTGAACCCAATGACGAGGACACGAGGCTTGGCGTCGTGGTCACGTTGCACAGCCACGGGCTGCGGCGTCAGCGTTTACTCCATGTTGCAATTGTTTTAGTGGGAATTGCCTGTCAGCGATCCCCATAGTGGGCGAGTGCGTAATTAGTTTATCGTGTTAGTTATAAGTGTTTTACGTGTGTCCTATTGTATAATTATGAATAAATAAATAGATAAGAGTTGTTTTTATTGAGCAGGAATAGGTGGGCGCAACTTGTACTACCAGGCACAAGTTGCGATACGCTGGTTTCACTTATATACAGCGCAGATTTTTAGTGGAGCACTTATCGCACTCCACTTCACTCATATCGGACTCTCTCTCTGCACCGAAGAAACCAGCCACCGCTGTCTCCACCTCTCCCTGCTCAAACCAACAGTACTACAGCAAGAAAATCGGCCTTCTTATTTCTGCAAGACCCCACCGTCATAGTCTACGTACAAGGGACACAGACACCAGACAACAGCCTGTCGGCACCGGCACCAATACATTTTGGTCCTTCAAGGGCCGAATCTTACAGAAAAACCGAAGAATGCCAGTAACCAGATCGAAGACAGGGAGAATGGAGACAGAAGAACGGCAACCAGCGGTGCAAGAATCTTCACCGGCACCGGCACCAATACCTACAGAAGCGTCTGCGGCACCGCAAATCGAAACCATAACCCGCAGAACGTCACGTGCCAGCACTACGAAGTCCCAACGAACACAACAGATCGCCGAAGCGAAGAAAGAACTGGCACTACGCAAGCTCGAACTAGCCGAAGCACGCCTAGAAGCCCTAGAAGCAGAGGAAGAGTACGATACAGAAGACAGCGAAGCAATAGAAGAAGCTCCGATACTTCGCCGCCGAACCGATGAGTGGGTGAAGAACACCGCATGCGTCGATGAGTCACCACCGCAACCACAAACAGAAAACAAAGAACAGAAGACGGACAAGCTGAGCCTCTCCGATCTTACCGCCGCTATCATCGCTGCTTCACGCTCTACGCCACATCGCTACGAAGAGCTACCCAGCTTTAACGGCAACCACCAAGAATGGCTGGCCTTCAAAGCAGCCTATACAGAATCGACACATCGCTACACAGAAAACGAAAAATATTTTTAGAAAAAAAAATAGGACAACCGACTTCAATGCGTACAAATTTAAACTAAAAAGTAAGAAATAAATAATATTTTTATGAAGTAGTTGAAAAGAGCGTCATAGAAAACCAAGGAAAGTATTGATACACATTTATAATTCTTTATTTATAATTCATACTCCGATATATTTGGAGTCGGTGCCAGCCTAAGCAAAATAAACTTACCTAATAGATACGAGCTTGATTAATCCATTAACTATACATAATAATGAATGATGAAGATAAGAAATAATCCGCCGCTCCGTGAAGTTCGAAAATTGGAAACACTATCCTCCTTGGCTAGCTGGCACCGGCTTCAAATATATCGGAGTATGAATTATAAATAAAGAATTATAAATGTGTATCAATACTTTCCTTGGTTTTCTATGACGCTCTTTTCAACTACTTCATAAAAATATTATTTATTTCTTACTTTTTAGTTTAAATTTGTACGCATTGAAGTCGGTTGTCCTATTTTTTTTGCTAAAAATATTTTTTAGTGGTTAAAATGGTACGGTCTATTAAACTTGACTGATATAGACGTCATCTATTGCCAGTTTGATTCACGAAGAGTAAACTATGATGTGATGAAAGAAGCTCCAGTTACACACACACAAAGAATATTGGTTACGTTGTTATGAACACGATACAAGAAGAAATAACGCTGTTTTAATAATAGATTTTCTCGCTCACCCCAAATTAATTATCATTAAGAACTTCTCTCACATCAATTATCTAGCCCAAATTAAGTCAAAGTAACTTAGATTTGTGATATAAATACACTAGTTTACCTACAAAAAATATTTTTAGCAAAAAAAATAGGACAACCGACTTCAATGCGTACAAATTTAAACTAAAAAGTAAGAAATAAATAATATTTTTATGAAGTAGTTGAAAAGAGCGTCATAGAAAACCAAGGAAAGTATTGATACACATTTATAATTCTTTATTTATTATTCATACTCCGATATATTTGGAGCCGGTGCCAGCTAGCCAAGGAGGATAGTGTTTCCAATTTTCGAACTTCACGGAGCGGCGGATTATTTCTTATCTTCATCATTCATTATTATGTATAGTTAATGGATTAATCAAGCTCGTATCTATTAGGTAAGTTTATTTTGCTTAGGCTGGCACCGACTCCAAATATATCGGAGTATGAATAATAAATAAAGAATTATAAATGTGTATCAATACTTTCCTTGGTTTTCTATGACGCTCTTTTCAACTACTTCATAAAAATATTATTTATTTCTTACTTTTTAGTTTAAATTTGTACGCATTGAAGTCGGTTGTCCTATTTTTTTTGCTAAAAATATTTTATTTTATTATTTTTAGTGGAAATAAAGTATATTTTATTGAAAACGGATAGGCCTACTAGGCGCTCATTAAAACTTAATGGAAACTAACTAAAACGTTTTTTTTGTTATAACTGATTTGTTCAAAAAGGATCGAATATATATCGATACAATTTATACGGGCCATCTCTGATCTTGACGTACCTAAAAAAGAATCATTAAAATCCGAGTCGTAATACTCATAATTGACGAAGTAATCAGGTAACAAACACAAAAAAACCAGTCGGATAGAGGACTTCCTCTTTTTTTTTTAAGTCGGTTAACAAATAATATCACGTCTCAGACCTATAGCTCATTACAAATGCCTGCCATTCATTCAAAATGAATGGTAAGTTAATGAACTATGAACCTAGTTATTTAAGTTAAGTTCATATTGATTATTTTATAAAATAATTTGTCATAGTTTATGTGTTGACTATTGGACCTACTAACCAAAATTTCACTATTGCATATTAGGTAATAGCAAGTTCAAAAAAAAAATTACATTATTTTTGTGTTCGTGGACGATATTATTATTTCATCCCCAATGAAATTATCATTTTAACAAAAAAGTACTGAACCAATTTCGGTATAATTTATACGGGACCACCTTTGGAGTATGTCCGTCCTAACGAAAAAAGAATCTTCAAAATCGATTCATAATTGACGGAGTAATCGCGGAACATACATACAAAAAAAAAAAAAAAAAAAAAAAAAAAAAAAAAAAAAAAAAAAAAAACATACAGTCGAATAGAGAACCTCCTCCTTTTTTGAAATCGGTTGAAAATACAGCAAGACTAAGAAGATGTCTCAAGGGCAACGCCAAAGAAGCCGTCAACTGCCTACTCATAGCCAACTCAAGCCCGGCCGACATCATGGCCATGCTCGAGAACCGCTTCGGACGCCCCGAAGCAATCGCCATAGCAGAACTCGAACGTCTTCGCAGCATCACCCGTCCGACCGACGCACCGAAAGATGTGTGCCTATTCGCAAGCCGCATAAGAAACAGCATCGCTACAATCCAAGCACTCAATAAGAAGCACTACCTCTACAACCCAGAGGTGGCGAAGCTGATAACAGAGAAGCTCACGCCGACACTTCGGTACCGATGGTTCGACTACGACAGCGCACAACCACAAGAGGAGGCCGATCTGGTGAAGTTCGACCGATTCATCACAGCAGAAGCCGACCGCTGCAGCAAGTACGCACCGCCCGAACTCATCCACACCGAAGAACGTCACAGCAGACCACGTCCGCAACGAGCATTCGCCACATCCGAGAAGGGTATCCGAACTTGTGCCTTTTGCAACGAGTCAACACACATCGAACAAAAATGTGCCAAGTTTACCACAGCCGACAACAACGAGCGATGGGAGCTAGCGCGCCAAGCCAAGCTGTGCTTCCGCTGTCTACAACGTCGAAACCAGAACCACAAATGCCAACAGAAGAGATGTGAAACAAACGGCTGCGAAAGAACTCACCATCCACTACTACACTTCGAGCGCCAAACAGAGAAGAAAGAAACAGTTACTTCGACTTTCGTACGATCAGAAAAAACCTTTTTGAAGATTGCACCTGTACGCGTCACCGGGCCGAAGAATTACGTCGACACCTATGCACTACTGGACGACGGGTCGACAGTCACGCTCATAGACGCCGATATCGCCAAGAAGATTGGAGCAAGAGGGCAATATTCTCCGTTGCGACTCGAAGCTGTAGCCGGCGCACAAATCAACGCCGCCACGTCACACGCCGTTACCATCGAAATTCAAGGACAGTTCGACGCTCACCGAATAACAGCGCACACCTTACCGAAGTTGAAGCTCGCACCGCAAGAGATACTAGAAGAAGACATCAGAGGCTGCAAACATTTAGAAGATATAGAAGATCATCTCAAGTACGTCGGCGCTACACCTACCCTTTTGATCGGGCAAGATAACTGGGGCCTGCTGCTAACGCACAACTACCGAAGCGGACCACCACAACAACCAGCTACCGCGCTCACAGCGCTCGGCTGGGTACTGCACGGCAACGGGCAAGCAGCCGAACGCCGTCGCATAATACATCGCACGCACCACCTAACCATCGAAGCGCTCGACGAAGAGATGAAACGATATTTTACGCTAGAATCGATTGGCGTACAACCAAGAACAACACAGTCCGACCCAGAACAACGTGCGCTTCAAATACTCAAGAGAGAGACAAGAGAGAGAGACGGCGGTGGCTACGAGACAGAACTACTGTGGAAGCGAGACAGCACTACTTTACCGAATAACTACGATTACGCGCTAAGAAGACTTCACAGCATCGAAAAGAAGATAGAAAAAGAACCACTTCAACACAAGAAGTACACCGAACAGATAGAAAACCTATTGAAGAAGGGTTACGCTGAAGAAGTCTGCGCACCGCCTACGCCCGGTAGAACTTGGTACCTACCTCACTTCGCCGTGCTTCACCCAGCCAAGCCGAACAAACTTCGCGTCGTGTTCGACGCAGCCGCAAGATGTCATGGGACGTCTCTCAACGACCACCTACTGACGGGGCCAGACCTACTACAATCCCTGCCCGGCGTCCTGATGCGTTTTCGCCAGCACGAGATCGCCGTAGCTGCCGACATCGAAGAAATGTTCCTGAGAATCGGTCTGCGAAACGAAGACAGAGATATGCTACGTTTCCTCTGGAGAGGTGACCGGCGGGAGGGGCCCCCCGCAGAATACAGAATGAAGACAGTCCTGTTCGGCGCAGCGTGTTCTCCATGCATCGCTCTATATGTCAAGAATCACAACGCCGAGAAACATCGTTCGTCGCACCCAGCCGCCGCCGACGCCATAGTCACCAACCACTACATGGATGACTACCTACAGAGTTTTCCCACGATCGAAGAAGCACCCAGAACAGCAAGCGAAGTCGCACACGTACATAGACAGGCGAACTTCAACCTTCGAAAGTGGACGTCCAACGCACCCGAGCTTCGCGCACTACTGGGCGGTGCAGACGAAGATCGAAACCTCAACGACGACAAGGAAGAGAAGATCCTCGGCCTCACCTGGCGGCCGTCCACCGACACCCTCGGCTTCAACCTCAGCTTCGCGCGCGTGCCTACCGACCTCATAGACGGCTCGCGCACCCCCACCAAGAGAGAAGCCCTGCGCATAGCGATGTCGATATTTGACCCGCTAGGGCTTGCAACACCGATCGTCATACAAGCCAAACAAATACTGCAAGAAACATGGCGAACAGGCACCGGATGGGACGACGAAATACCTACTCATCTACGAAGAAAATGGCACAGTTGGCTGCAAGACATCGTTACACTTCGAGACGTCAACATACCAAGATGTCATCCGTCTTACACGCACACCGAAAGAAGAGAGCTGCACACCTTCGTAGACGCCAGCGAACAAGCATATGTCGCAGCAGTATACTGGCGCGTCATCGACGGCAACGGACGACCCCACACATCACTAGCAACCGCGAAGGCCCGCGTCGCACCTCTCAAGATAACGTCAATACCGCGGCTAGAACTACAAGCTGCGCTACTGGGCTGTCGCCTGGCCAAGTCAACTACAGAAGAATACGACTACAAGCCAGACCGACGCTACTTTTGGTCTGACTCGAAGACAGTGCTCGCATGGTTGCGCGCAGGGCCGCGAGTCTTCAAACCGTTCGTCGCACATCGGGTGGCCGAAATCCAAGAAGACACCACCGTCGACGAGTGGCGCTGGGTACCTACCAAACAGAACGTCGCCGATGAAGCCACAAGAGGAGCGCCCACAAATTTCGACGCGCTACATAGATGGTTCAACGGCCCCGACTACCTACGAGGCGAACCATCGACATGGCCCACAGAGCAAGCGACGCCGTACGAAAATACCGGAGAAGAGCGCGTCACACACGTAACGACCAAGGCGCCGTCACCGAAACTTAGCGAGAGCATACCGCAGCCAGAGCGGTTCTCCAAGTGGGAAAGACTTGTTCGCGCCACGGCGCGAGTACTCCAGTTCATCACCCTATGCCGACGTCGCACAGAAACCGTCGCCTACAAGAGAACGAAACACACCGCGGAAGCCGACCCCGCTTGGAAGCCTACGCCGACACCTACGCCGACGCCTACGCCGACATCAAGAACGAAACGGCGCGCCTTCAACGAAACCAAAATAATAGCACCGAGCGCCGAACACATCAAACAGGCGGAAGACCTACTCATGAAAGCGAGCCAACAGAAATCGTTCGCCTCCGAGATCATCAATCTACAAAAACAACAAGGTGTCGCACCCGATAGTCGCCTGCGAAGCCTCGCCGTGTATATGAAAGATGACGTCATAACACTGAAATCGCGTATCGCAGCCGCCACCGATGTACAGACAGAAAAATCGCCTACAGTGATAGACGGCGACAACGAGATAGTACGGCTCTACATAGATTGGACACACCGACAGCTGAGCCACGGCGGCACCGAACTTATAGTCAACGAGATACGACAACATTATTGGGTGTTACGACTGCGACCGAACGTGAAAACCGTCATCAAGAAGTGTCGACACTGCCACATACGAAGAGCGACGCCGCCAACGCCACCTACCGGCGACCACCCACGAACTCGCCTCGCCCACCATTCGAGACCCTTCACATTTACGGGACTCGACTACTTCGGACCCCTCACCGTAACGGTGGGTCGCCAGCGCCAGAAACGTTACGTAGCGCTGTTCACCTGCCTCACCACCAGAGCCGTGCACCTGGAAGTGGCCGCCAGCCTGAGCGCCGACTCCGCTATACAAGCACTACGCCGCATGATAGCACGACGCGGCTGCCCCACCGAAATATACAGCGACAACGGAACGAACATGCACGGCGCCGATCGAGAACTACAGGCCGCAGTAGACGCGACAGAAACCGAGGCACAGAAACGCGCTATCAAATGGCGCTACATAACACCGGGGGCTCCGTTCATGGGCGGCGCGTGGGAACGTCTTGTACGAGCCGTGAAGACATCGCTTAACCACATACTACTCGAGAGGGCACCCCATGAAGAAACCCTCACCACGCTACTATGTGAAGTCGAATACATAGTAAATAGCCGACCGCTGACGCACGTCTCCGTAGAAGCCACCGACGAAGAAGCCCTAACCCCCAATCACTTTCTACTTGGGGGCTCCGCTCGGGTACCTACCCCGGGTAGCTTCGACGAACGCGATGAAAACCACCGACAGCACTGGCGACGAGCACAACTCCTGGCGGACCAATTCTGGCAGCGATGGGTCAGAGAGTACCTGCCCGACCTCCAAAACCGGCGGGAGCCCCACGGCCAAGGTCCCACTATACACATCGGGGACTTGGTACTGGTGGCCGACAGTCAACTGCCGAGAAACACCTGGCCAAGAGGACGAGTCATAGAAACTTACCCAGGCAAAGACGGCGTCGTCAGATCGGTGCTCATACAGACAGCAAGCGGCGGTACCCTGAAGAGACCTACCAAGAAGCTGGTCATCCTGCAGCAGTGATCGCTCACCGGAGAGATGTGCGGCGCAGACTTCGTCGACCCCACACGGCGGGAGAAATGTTCACGATCGATTTATAATTACTTTATATTGTTTAATTTTATAATTTTAATATTGTGTGTTTAATTACTTAAGTTTATCGTGTTAGTTATAAGTGTTTTACGTGTGTCCTATTGTATAATTATGAATAAATAAATAGATAAGAGTTGTTTTTATTGAGCAGGAATAGGTGGGCGCAACTTGTACTACCAGGCACAAGTTGCGATACGCTGGTTTCACTTATATACAGCGCAGATTTTTAGTCGAGCACTTATCGCACTCCACTTCACTCATATCGGACTCTCTCTCTGCACCGAAGAAACCAGCCACCGCCGTCTCCACCTCTCCCTGCTCAAACCAACAGTACTACAGCAAGAAAATCGGCCTTCTTATTTCTGCAAGACCCCACCGTCATAGTCTACGTACAAGGGACACAGACAACAGACAACAGCCTGTCGGGTCGGTCCCGTACAAGATGCAACAGATATTTATATGTGTCAATCTGTCCGTTATTTGACGCCGTCGTGGTGGAGTGGTCAGTAACGCTGCCTACACATCGGGCGGTCCGGGTTCGAGTCCTGGTAGTGGCAAATTTTAGTGTGATGAACACGATCATTTGTTCACGAGTCATGGTTGTTTATATATTTAAGTTTATTTATAAAAATATCTAGATTATTAAGTACATTTGTTCGTTATCTAGTATCCATAACACAAGTTCTAAAAGATACTTAATTTGGGTTAGATAATTGGTGTGAGCGTAGAAATATATATTGGTTGTCAAAATATTCAATAACAAACGTTTGAACTCCACTTCTGCTTACCATCAGGTCAAATCTCAAAATCAAATAAAATTCCAGTACAATTAACTTAGGCTAGTAAATAATGAACTCTATTATTCACATACAGTCTGACTTACCGCTCCCAGCGCTGGTCAGCTTCGCCGGTGGAGGTGGTTTCCTATTCGCTGATGGTAGACTATATAACCCTGGGACCGTTCTCTTCGGCGCTTCACACGCTATTGCCGTTGTTACCGAAACATTGTGGATGTTGCCGTAATTTCGGTTACAGTAATTTTTGAGTGTTTATGAATGTGTTACCGTTTCAATATTGCAATGAATGTGTTATTAATATTACATGTAATACAATTAGGACAAATAAATATAATTTAAAGATAAAATTTTCCAAAATGTAATAAAACAAGTATTAAATTTACTCATAAAGTTACATATTAGAGATTGAGCGATACCGAAAATACGTAATATAAATACGCAAATTTGACGAAAATTAAATATACGCGTTATCAAAATTTTACATTATGTGTAATATATTTTATGAAAAAGTGTAGTTAACCGGGTTTTTATAAATGTATTTGTGTTAATCATATAGTATTTATTGAAGAAAATTTAATACGATGGATGCGTTACCCATATTTTTCAATTATTGTAAGTAATACATTTTATCAAAAAATATTTAGAAATTAACGTGGTTTGTAAATGAATGTGCGTTTATTTTAATCATATAATATTGAAAGAATAGGTATGTATGTTATCGAATATAATGAATTTAGCATAATTTAGAAAATAATGATGTGATAGAGTCATAAATTAATAAAATAAGTATTAGTTGGGTATTAGATGTGAGGTTTAGATTATGGTAATACGGTATGTTTCGTGATGGGTTACGAAGTTAACGTGATCATCAGTGATGAAGCCCAGGTGGTAAGATGATTCCAGACGGCGGCAGAAGACATGGCAGAGGGAGAGAGAGAGAAAAATAGAAAATTAGATGCGATTAACATAGCTGATTTACTACTCTTTTAAACTGTTGATAAATATTTTCAAAAATCTTTACATGCAGTTTTATTACTTTTTACTTAGGTTCTTTTTTACGTATTAAGTTTCCAAGCACGAGCATAATCGTATGCATTCATTGGAATACCAATCACGTTTACTGCCAACCAATTTTGTTCCATATGTACAATCGACAAAATTCCCGGTGTACCACTTGTAGGAGATAATCGACTTAGACTGACGTGTCTGATTGGCAGGCGACCCGGCCCCTATTACCAGTTTGAGCCAATCAGAGCAGACTATGTCGTCGACCACGCTACAGCGACTGTGGTGACGAGAGGCGACATGCGGAGTGAAGACGCTGCGCCTTATTGGCTGCGTCATATTACGTTGATATTCTATTGGCCGGAGTAAATAGGCTTGGTGAAGGACAGCCGTTTAAAGGATGCTAAATGGAACACCGCGAGCTTTGTCGACTGTACCTATATGATGTTAAGGTAGGGTACTAACCTGGCGTGGAAGCCCCGGAGCTGTCTCCGTCCCTACTCCTGGCTGAAGTTGGTATCGTCATGGTCCTCTTGACGCTCCGAGTTATGAAGTCCGGTTCGTCAGCACCTTGGGTCGCTGGAACGGGAAATAAACATTCAAGAGTGTTCATTAGGGCCCTTACACATTGGGAGTTTTGGCAGCGATTCATACGCACGTTTGTATCGACGGAAACGCGTGCTTGTAGCTATTTTGTAGCCAACACTCCATATGTAGACTTACAAATCTTTATATGCACAAAGTCAGCCTTTTGATATTTATGCAAATAGCTTAAGCTCCTTTTTACAGACTTCCAAAAAGAAGGATGTAATACCGGCAGAGTAGAATATCATCACCCCATATCCTCCAATGGGTGTCGTAGAAGGCGACTAATGGATCAGCAAAGGGGTATTGATCACCTACTCCGTCCACTAATCCGCATTGGGCAAGCGTGGTGGACTACCACTTAAACTTCCTTCGATGACAAGGAGAGGCCTTGTGTCCCAACAGTGGGTCCAATTATAAAGGCTGTTATAATGGTATGATGAAAAAGAAGGAGGCTCTTTGTTCCACTATAATGTATTTTTTTTTATGATTGTTCACCGATATCTCTGTCATATGTGGATCAATTTTGAAATTTCTTTTTTTTTGTTCGACAGTGTATACTGCTGAGGCCCCATTGTCACCAAATCAGGATCTGATGATGGGAAGCTTCGAGGAAAACCCTCAGATTTTATATGCATGTATTAGGTTTTGTATATTTTTGTCTAAAGCTAGTCTAGTATTTCAACAATCAGAAAGTCAATATCTCATGTTGATGAGCTAATGAAGGGAACATGTTGATGAGCAAGATAAAACAATGAAGGAAGATAAAACTCCTAAAAGTTGGATGATAATGCTTTAAATATTATAGGTACGTATTGACCGATAATTGTATTTAGTTCAGCAGACGCTGGTCCACTGCATGACTAAATCGGCATTTTCCTCAACTTCAAAGGCGTCGAACCACTGTTTATTTTTACGGTGTGGTAATGGCTCGTACCTGTGGGTAGCAGCAAGCCCGCCTCCCTGGCCTCGTCGAACTTCTGTTCGAGCAGGGCAAACTTCTGTGCCGGCACCAACTCTTTCTTCTTCAAGTCTTGTCTTAGTCTTTCGCCTGGAACAAACGGTCGATTTATTAATAAAAAATATAAAATAAATAAATGCAAATATATTTTTTAAATGGTGATTTATATTGAATTTGGGTTAGACGATGAGGTTGGGAAAAATATAGCTTATTTTATTTCATAAAATTATAGATCTCATTACTAAATAATCAACAGTTTTTATTTCACTTCAATACGATCTACAAAGTTTTAATACATTTAAGGATCTCCAAATCGGTCGGTCCTGCGCTGCCCGCATCCAGCGAACACCGCGCGGTGCCGCTCATCTTAAAAATATTTATTTATTTAAGTTTATCAATAAAAAATATCGAATATGATTTTGTTATTAAAATTGACCGTTATCTATAACACAGTTTCTAATATTTTACGCACCCGACCGTACGACGCGACGCCCGAGCGAGGGAGAGTACGATGACGTCACGGCAGGCGCAATTAGCGCGGAGATTATTACGAATCTTTAAAAAATTATTGTGAAGCCATTTGAAGTGCTACAGAAAAAAATTAAATATCATATTTTAGGTTGAGTCAAAGTCAAAATTTCTTTATACATTTAGGTACAATTTGTACACTTATGAAAGTACATTTTGTTGCCATCGGTTCAAGGTAAAATGTCTATATCTGAAAAAAAAAACTGTTCCCGCCCATATTGTTGTGAAAATAGCTGAAAACGCTACTATTTTGTACGTATTATATGGTATTTGTAGTAATTATCAGAAGAATATCAGCGTCGAAGCACTCTGTGCATCAGCATAAGCTGAGCGTGGATCTATTTGGCCTAAAAAAATCGAGTATTTTTATTTTTGTTACTTTTATATTTGTATTTTTTATGCCAAATAAACGTTTATTCATTCATTTAAAACAAACTTTACCGGTACGGTAGATACTAACCTACGTGCCTGTAGACGTCGACCAGCAGTTGCATAGCGGCGTCCCTTACAGCCGAGCTGGGGTCGCCCACTAACGCCGCCAAGTTAGGCACGGCCGCTCGCAGCTGTAGCTCGGTGGCGCCGTGACTGCAACAACATTATCACGGTGATAAACACAAAGCACTGCAAGGGGTCTGAAGAACAACAACATTATTATTTTGTGATAACGGGATTTGAACGGGATATTCCGGCGCAGTTGCATGCGTCATGGTCACGGATGTACCATTCCATGGCGTATGCAGCTGTGACGGGATTTATCTTTTACTTTAACATGTATGACTTTAAGAATTGTTGATTTTATAATAATAATAAAAACCGGCTAAGTGCGAGTCGGACTCGCACACGAAGGGTTCCGTACCATTATCTTAGCAAAAAAGTACTTAGCAAAGTCCATTTAAATAAAGAGATTTTTCATACAGTCATCTTCATTCATATCTGTAACAAAAACGGCAAAAAAATCATGACTTTATTGTCTTATTGGAGCCCCACTTAAATATTTATATTAATTTAATTTAATTATTTATTTTTAAAGTGAATATACAACTAAATATTCTGTGAATATTTAAAGCATCTACCTGTTGCCGTTATCAATATCGAGCAAAAACAAGCAAAAATAAATCACGTTTGTTATATGAGAGCCTCTTAAATATTTATTTCATTGTGTTTATTAGTATTTGTAGTTTTTCATCATCTGTGAAAATTTCAACTGTATAACTATCACGGTTCATGAGTACAGATGATGATACAATCTGGTGACAGACGGACCGACCACGGAGTCTTAGTAATAGGGTCCCGTTTTACCCTTTGGTTACGGAACCCTAAAACACAAAACGTCCTAAAATCTTGTATTCGGAAAATGATCGCTTAGCTTACCACCTTACTGTACATACATGTAGGGTATGCAATCTTGTTTTTTTTTTTTAAAGGCTTTTTTTCAGAAGGCTTAATCTTTTTGTTCTTCATTAAATTACTTAAATTATAGGTTATAATTAGTGATCTCATTGCATTATTGCATTTATTTCATTTAAGTCACTAAAATTTTGATTGTTTCTTGTTCATTTTTAAAATAAACGTTGATTATTGTGTTCATACAGTGTTGTTTAATTTGAAAAATATACTTAATTATATTACATAATATTAAAATATACTGGTTATTACTATCAATTTGCAGTATTTGACAAAAAAAACGTATTTTTTTCAATTATTCTGCTTAATCTCTAAAATCCCGAAAATCTTGATTCGCTAACAAGATCTCGACCCGAATCTCAACAAGATCTCGAACTGACCAATCTTGATTCAGAAAAAAGACGACAAGATCTTGAATAGTCAATCTTGGTCCAAGATTGCATTCCCTACATACATGATGGTTAGCAAACATAACACTAAACATTGAGTATGTATACTGACGTGTCCAATAAGGCCTGTATGCAGCGCACGGCTTCCTCCCTCGTGTGCGGCGCCTTGTGCTGCAGGGCGGGGGTGAGGCGCGCTAGCAGGGCGCGGGGCGGCGCGGCGCGGCTCTCTCCGAGCGCAGACAGGCACAGCCGGCCCATGTGACGGACACCCTCTTTGGTGTCCGCTAGTCTGAAAACGATATTAGTGGATAAGAGATATGTTACTTTTTGGGTTGAACTTTCCAGTAGTTGCACCCTTGCGCCCATCACTACATAGTATAAAACAAAGTCGCTATCCGCCGTCTGTCTGTCCCTATGTATGCTTAGATCTTTAAAACTACGCAACGGATTTTGATGCGGTTTATTTTAATAGATAGAGTGATTCTTAAGGAAGGTTTATATGTCTAATACATGTATATTTACATGAGCATTGCACCCGTGCGAACCTGGGGCGGGTCGCTAGTTGATTTATAATTACTGACGTTTATAGATTGGCAATGAATCGACTAGCTTGCTAAGCTAGACTGTTTTCAAAAAAATCACGAAAAATATCAAACTTTAACCAATAACTGGATAACTATTAATTTCCCAGGTATAGTGTGGAAGAAAATATAGTCTTAATGATGACCGGAATAAGCAGTTCGCGGCTATGTCATAGGTGTTGTTACACCCGTTATAAAAATAACAGCTCTGAAACTACTGGAGCTATTTTCATAATATATATTCATCTTGTAGGTAGATAATTCATTATTTAATGAAATATTTATATGGGAAAAAGTACTTATTTATCTTGACTTATCTTGTTAAGAAAAATCAATGGTTTCACAGCCACACCTGGCCAGGATGTGGCACTACGCGTAAATACCACTTCCTTGTCAAGGGGTGACTAGGGTTGCCAACTTTTTTATCAGAAATAAAGTATATTTAGGTCTGAGAAGGAAAATAAACAGTATTATAGAAAAATAAACAGTATTTTTACGTTTTAAAGACTTGTAGTGCAAAGCAGTATAATACTGTGGTTAACAGTATAGTTAGCAACCCTAGGAGTGACAAAATTTTGTACTTACCTCGGGTGGTAAAAAAGAAAGCCTTAGATGGCATATTAATCAAATACCTGCGATCTGAGATATTCCATGTTTTACCACCCTTGTTAATAAATGAACCATTAAGACTTTGTTGACATTAAATCAATATTAATAAATAATTAACTGAAATACAATAGCGCTCAATAAGCCTGATTGCCAATACTTATCGACAGAAACAAAACCATCTTTATCTTGTCGTATTTAAGTGCATAGTCGCTAATCACAATGAGACAATGCCTACATATTAAACATGAATGAATAACGATATATTGTGATATGATTCATTAGACATACCGCGCTCCGGTGAGCAGTGACGTCACATCCTTGAGCTTTGCAGATAGCGGACTAAACTATACTTATGATTTATTTATTTATTTTATTGGTACAGAAACAGAAAATTCAAATTATTGATCACAATACACAATTCGTGAAACTAAAATCCAATTAATACTGTACTCAGCATTAAGAAGACGGTAAGAATTTAATTATCGTAAGTATTTAAACTTTACTAACTATAGCAAGAAATGTATAAAAAAAGGCTGGCATTATATTCCTTAGATAAACTCCTTTCACTCTCATAATTTTTGGTTTCCTAAGGATGTATGTGTTTTGGTAGGTGTTGATTTGATCTAATCTGTGATGGCGCAGAAGGAGGCCGCGGAGAGGGAGCGGGAGAACGATCCTCTACAAGCCGCTCCCATCCGGCGTAGACGGACGGGTCGGAGAAGGCAGGCGGCTATGACCGCCGCTCTTGTCCGATCCTAAGGTGTGGCATGGACAAGGGTTGGCCCCCGTGTGCCCTGGTGCAGTGCACAGGTCTCCCCGTCTGAGGATTGCCTAGGGCCCTAGCGCAATCCTCCACTGGCGCGTCGCTCAGCTCCCTGTTGGGCCGGGCCAGCCCCTCAAAACGCCTCCAGAAGGGCTTAGGAGGGTACATGAAAGGGCACCAAACCCAAAAACTAACAACGCTTCAGTGAACTAACAAATGCAGCCAACCACCAGGACAGATGTTAAACACAGTTATGATTGAAATTTATACCAAATTAAATACAAAAGAAAAACAAGAAAAAAATCCCTGTCATTTAAAAGTGCTGAGACGGGACTCGATCCGCGACTTTTCGATATGCGGGCGACTGGTCTTCCAAGAGCTATACAGGACTGTTTAAACACGAGGAACTTATCCATGTCTTTCGATTGATGATTATATTTCATTTTGTATAAATTTCAATCATATCTAAACATGCCAAATACTTACAGATTAGAAAAAAAAAACAATGTTACACCCAAGTATATTCTGTTCCACGTAAAAACTCACCTATCTATAATATGCGGTAACACGGTGGGCACGTAATGTGAGAACTCTGGGCCCATGCGCTCCGCCAGCGCCGCTAGCACCTCCAGACCATTCTGAGCCACCTGAAACAATTTACGGAAATTTTATTTATTTAACAATTAACGTACACACAATTATAAAAGGAGACATACATAGCACAGAGAATTGTACAAAGGTACTGTTTATTTCTACAATAAATCTCTTCTAGTAACCGCTTTATATGGGCGGGCGTTTCTAAATATGAGAAAACGGGCACCCCTACTAATTTCATACACTCATACAAAGTACCACACTTTGACTACGTCCCAGATTAAGAAGGAAGAGAGTCACCCGTATGACCAACAAAATCTTCGTTTCCCCATAGAATCTACTGTGTAAGTAATTTTTTTCCCTTCCATATAACTTTATATGGGAATAAAGCATTATTTACTCCGTAGCTTCTATGGGGAAACGAAGATTTTGTTAGAATCATCCTGGTGACTCCTTAAAAACATGTTCAATTCCCCGTACATAGACACAATCATCAATTCAAAATAACACTTCCTTCTTAATCTGGGACCTAGTCAAAGTAAGGTACGAAATTGGTAGGGATGGCCGTTTTTTTTTTTCAAATGAGTGTAGGTACAGACAACAGCACGTTGGGTTACCACAAGCTGTCAAATTTTCCCAATCGCTTATGCACTTTATATTGAATAGTCTTAGGTTAAAAATGGTTTGGAGAAATTTGACAGTTTTGTATAGCCCGACGTGCTGTTGACTGTACTATAAATCGTTTATTGGTAACATTTATCATCATCATCACAACAGCCATCTGGAACCACTTAATTCAACCCACTGCTGGGACACTAGGCCTTTCCTTGTTATCGAAGCAGGTTTATGCAGTGGTCCACCACGCTTGCCCAATGCGGATTGGTGGACGGAATATAAGGTGATCAATACCCCTTTGCTGACTTTCCCTTCAAACCTTCTACTACACCCATTTGAGGATATGGGGTGATGCTCTTCTACTCTGCCGGCATCACACGGCCCAAAGTAACATTAAATTTGACGTAAATTTTTAAAACATATACATGTGAAACTAGGCTACATACTTGCACAACAAATCAGTATGAAAATTTAAATAAAATTACATTACAGTGTACTAAAAAAATTGAAAATAAGTATTATCAAAATGAAAAGAGGTGCTCAAGAAGTTTCACTTCAAAAAAAAATTTATTCATCTTGTAGATACATAATTTGATTATTTAAATACTTATTCATATGAGAAGAAGCAAAAGGTGTAAAACCCGAAAAGTGTAACCCGACTAGGGAAACATTATAAAACGGCACTCGATTTCAATAGAAATCGACAATCAAACAACATTTTGACATGACAGTCGTAGTTCCATTTTTGGCAATTTCACATTCCTTTAGCAACAACAAGATGTGCAAACTTCAAAGGAATTTAATTGAAATCGGTTACAAGTATACGAAATACAAGATAAATACAAAATATTTTATTAATTCACAAAACCTTTGTTACAAAAGTTTGGTGGCACACCTATTAAGTAACAAAGGAAAATTTCTCAAACTCCTCCTCTTGTTAAAGTCGGTTAAAATGTAGCCTATGTTGCTCGAATTATAATACGAATAGATTGACACCTCATTCATCAAAATCAGATGAATAGTTTAGGCGCTACGATGGAACAAACGTAAATACAAACAAACATAGACTGCTAAAATCATTATCCTTCCTTTTGGCTTCGCCATAGTCCGATAAAAAAAAGAAACCTTGTTAAAAAAAACAAGTTTTCTCGTTTAGGCGCAGGATGCATCGCCAGCACTTATCGTCGCCTTAACCACAAAACAATACTTCATAAAATGATCATGAATTATTATGAATTATTTTAGAATAGCACGCAGCTCATACAACAACAAAAAAGCGTTCAATACAAATTTTCTTTGTCGGTTAAATACGACAGTTTCTGAATGGGCATGCAAATATTTGACGAATTCAACGTCAAAGTTAACAGATGAAAATGAATGATATGATCAAATTACAAGAATAAGATAATGAACGCAAAGACATTATTCACTCACCTACAAGGACGGAAATATTTACATTTTTTAATCTACGAAAGCCAAGATCAATTCTGAACACAAAAAAAAAACACTAATTGTAACCACCAGCATCTATCTGCTATCAGAGTAGGAGAAGAACTGATATAAATCCTGTACTTAATACGTTGGCATTGGCGGAACTATTCTGAATCTGAATTCGTGTAAGTTTAGTATACGAGACGAGAGCAACGCGTTTTCGCGTGCTATAATAATTCTCAGTCCAGGGTAGGATTACCCCACTCATCACATGGGTGTCGTTAAAATTAACTGAAGGATATTTCGATAAAAAAAAACTTTAAATTATTCAAATTCAAGAGCTTAACGATCGACGGTATTTGTAAAAATATCTCATCTTATGTTGGAGATGTAGAAGAGGAGGTCGATGACGCCACAGTCGTGCATTCTTTGTAACGATCATGAAAGCTAAACTAGCAAGTGCGGCGGTACTCGGATTGGTGACCGAAATTTTTTAACTCTATTTTCCGCCGTGCTTCGTCGACACGTTAAGCTGGTGGTCCTGACTGCTGTCGACAGATAGCAGTCGTTCCCAAGGAGGGTGGGTGTCAAAATGTCGATATCAAGACATACTGCACTGACATTAAATAAATTGTGTGCAGGGTGGGAGAAAGAAAGATGTTGAAGATTTAATATCTTCAACAATTATTAGGCATACATCAGCTTGTGACGCAGTCAGACACGAATTTATTCAACTGAGTTGTGGCAGCTCGGTTAATGGTCTATCCACACACATCAGGCTGTATAAGGGAAGTATCCCGGCCGTGTCGGGCGGACACTCAGGCTATGGAGCTCCGTCACCGGCCCGGACACGGGAATGTTTGAACGAGTTACGAAAAGTACGCAGTGATATTTTTGACAACCACTGACGGAACACATCCCGTCTACGCCCCGTACACAGCACGGAAGTGTGTGGATCGAGTTTAAAGTGGGAAACTCACGATCACTCCATGTCAAATCATGACAAGCCTCTCACGTGACTTGGCGGAAATCACCACGGAATCTCACGTGGTTTGAATGGAGTGACGAAAATTTTGGCTATCCAAACAATCTGAAATCCATCACTCCATATCGCTCCAAAGTCTCTCGTGTGCTGCCGATCCCACGTCCGTTTCGTGACGTGTCAAAAGTCGCTACGTAGAGTGAAAGGAAATTAGAGTGACGCGAATGGAGCAATCGTGTGTTTGCTCAATTTTTGGATGGTATCACATCGCGCCGACTGATGGAAATACAGCGATCATGAGTTCCACGGCCGTGGGTTCGGATTATATCACCACATTCCCATGTCACCACTTGATCATGATCATTTTCTATTTAATTTGCTGAAATTTTCAAACATCTTTACAATTTTCTGAGGTGAAGTTCACGCGTATCAGAATAGGCGCGCGCGCGCAATGACGCGCGTCGCCGAGGCGCGGGTAATGGGCATCGGAATCAGACTGTGTATGATATACTCCGCGCTATACTTAACAACAGAATAAGACAACTGCAACACAGTATTATCCCGACCGATTTGGGTGGCGTTATTATTAACTGGCGCTCGCGTCGACTATTGGACTTACTAAGTCAATACTACATTCTTTGGTGCAATCATGTGTCCATAATTTAAATAGATATAATCTTTCTTTTTCCTACTCTGCTTGCTATTTATTTGGGGTCGGTGCAGGCAGTATGTCTTGCTATCGACAGACCCTATTAGGCTTTGGCATCTGATTTTTACGGCCGGTCTCTTGCCTGATAAAAACCTTCCTTGGGTATGCTGTTATGGGTGGCGTGATCGACCCCTTGATGCTATGGTCTGCACAGGGTTCACCAGGATTCCCTAAACCTGTAGGACTGTCTATCTTATAGGAACTATCGAATCACAATGCTGTTAAGCTGTTATTATGGCGATCTACTCCGTTAATATGGAAAATGAAGTAGCCGCTCGAATTTGGAGCTCCAGAACTGGGTTAGTACCTTACAGAAGACCACAGTCAAATAACACTATATTTTTGTGGTGTTGTGTTTCTGGTGGTGAGTTGACGGGGTAGGGAAGGGACTAGGGTTGGCAGCGCGCGAGTGTAACGTCACGTCGGCCTTACAAGCGTTCTTAGGCTACGGTCACAAAAGAAATAGATAGAAGGTTGGCTCAAGCTGATTTTGATAAAGATAAGTTCATTGAATTAAGCGTCAAAGCAAAGCTAGGGTTGACGCTCGGCCTATGTTATTCTGATGTATGAGCTATATTCTTATAGTTTCATTAGAATCCATTGAGTAGTTTTTGCGTGAAAGAGTAACAAACATATATCCGTCCATACAAACTTTCGCATTTATAATAGTAGTAGGATTTAAATTGTAAATCTTATCTACCTTTCTTCATTAAAGGGTAATTTAAAACAACTGATATTGTTCGTAATTACTGAATTATTTAGACATCAACAACCAATAAAATGTTATTCGAATCGTCGATTGATATTCAATCTAGGCCATTGTTAATTACCAGAATTGGGCCCCAGGACAGATGTTACACTCTAAATCAACTCAACAGTCCGGGTATTCCTCGAGTTACGGATATCTAATCTACCTACACCAAACATTGAATCAATAATCTGCTGAACACATGTATGGTTTCCTTATTGTCATTACGTGGGTGATAGATAACCGTGTGTAAAGAATCCACTTGAATTTGTAATTAGATTACTGAGTAACTAGAACGAAAAAAATCTAAGGATGCTGGAAAGGAAACTGACTGAGAATAGATGAATGATTTGACACAGGGGAGAAAGTACCTTAAATTTTATAGATTGAATAAATCATGATGTAACTGACCAGTTAATGATGTGATTAGCTAAAATTGTGCGGGTGTATTTTCCGGTAACGGACAGGACTAATCCCACTCATCCGAGTCGTAAAGGTCAGCTGAAGGTGATTCGGAAGCCCGTTTTCCCAACGAGGGTTGGTAGCAGCCGTTAAACCTATTCCAGAACCTGCAGCAATATGGTGCCACCCCGAATAAATTGGGACCAGAACGTTTGATGTTATGTCAATCCACGTTTGACCACATGACTAATGATAAGTTTCATATCGCATAAAATGGGTCAGGTTTAACAAAAACGGTGATTATAACGCATGAGCAGCGCGAGTTTTTTCAATTCTGAGGAATTTAGAATGAATCTAGAAGAATGAGTGAAAGGAGATTAACGAAAAGGGCAATAGAAATCGAAAGCGAGTGCCCGACGAAGAAGACCTAGGCGAACGTTTAATGATCAAATGGAAAACATTTTAAAGAAGTAAAAGTACTTGGAACCACCGAGCATGTATGAGCACTGTGATGAGAGTAGAGCGAAAGATAATGTAAGGATCGTAGCAAGTGGAAAGATATAATATCTGCCTTACTATTGGAGAAAGGCGTGACTTTTTTGTAATGACTAGGCCATTAAGAGCGTTTACGCCATACGGCAGACTCCAAGTTTAGGTATTTACACGCTGTGCGGTCATTCCCTCTCGCATTACTCGCGCTGCCGTCCAGGTACAGAGCACAAAAACAAATTCGATACTTTTTCACAAAATGAAATTAAATATACAATACAAGTTATTTAAATTGAATACTATGGAAAATTAACGGTTACATATTTAACGTGAATTAAATTTTGAAGTAAGTAATAATAACATCTGGTGGCCACCGGCCACCCTTGTCGCACCTATCATATAGTACATGGGTATAGTAGTTCATGTTACTGTCACGTAATAGGGTTTATTAAAACACGAGCGGGGTATTAAAAAACGAGCCTTGGCAAGTTTTTTAATAATATCCCGCAAGTGTTTTAATACCTAATTATGTGCAGTACATAAACTAGCGTCCCTTTGGCTCCCTTTGCCGTCCCGTTTTGCTCTAAGTTTTTGATTTTTGAGAAAAATAACTGTAACGTATTGAGCCGAACATGTTGCATAATGGTCATTAATTATGCAACAGGTAAATGACCTTTATTTTCATTTTGATTATCTTTCTTAAAAAGAATGTCATTTGAGGTATATCATTGAGATAATAATTTTAATATTATGTCATGAGTGTAGATATTTTTGTGTGTTGGCTATTCCATTTATCGAGGAAGGCTCTAGGCTATTTCATAACCGACATTAACGCGAGCGAAGCTGCTGGCGGCCACTAGTATGATATAAATACTTGTCGCGAGATTTACTTGTGTATATCAGCGATTGAATAAATAAAGAGATATGAATAATAGAAGCAAATCTTGCCACAAGCATATATATCATATAACTAGCGCTCAGCCCGTGACTTCTTTCGCGTATTGTTGGTTATTATATACATAGTTAGCCTTTCTAGATGCATGGTCTACCTCACACAAAAACAATTTTCAAAATTGGTTCAGTAGATCCAGCAATTACCTCCTACAACGTCACAAAAAAACAATTCACAAACTTTTATCATCACAGCCTTTATAATTCATTTCTCTACTGGAAGACAAGACCTCTCCTTTTCAATGAAGGAGGTATAGGCAGTGGTCCACCACGCTTGCATAATGTGGATTGGTAGTCAATACCCCTTTGCTGGCCTATTAGTCGCCGTCTACGACACCCATTGGAGCATATGGGGTGATGCTATTCTACTCTGCCGGTATCACGTATGGCTATTCACAAACTATTTACAAACTTTAACTCTATCATATTAGTATATACTTACCTATAATTTTTTTTAAATGCAATTTAAGTTTACTTTCTCGTTTTTAGAGCAATTAAGTAAAATCTTTGTTTTTAAAGTTTTTATCAGTAATTTATTGTATAGTTATTTTGACACGGTTCATTCCCATTTTCTCTACAGAGCCTTTCATTTGATACCCATGGTAGTGCTAAAAGTAACAAATTTTGGGTAGTCGACAATTCGGCATTTAAAGTAATTTTGTTTCAGTGCATTTTTCTAGTATTATATTTACGCGTTTGTAAACGCAAAAATAAAATTATTCCATAATTTTATTTATTATAAAAGTATTTAGCAAAAACCATTGACTTTGCTAAGTAAAAAATACATAGATTGGAACATAGAACCTCCTTTTGAAGTTCGTCGAAAGTCGAAGAAAGAATACATAAGGACAAACAAACATAGGGACAAGAACGAACAGTACAACAAAATTGTACAGAATCAAGGTGTGGAGGGGAAGCCAAAGCAAGGACCACGGGTTTATCGTTCTGTACATACCTATGATATTTTAAAGAATTATTCTCCATCTCTTAACCGTTACCGAATATTACTATGTGGACCATAATATTAAAAGAATAATCCTCAAACTCCTAACTTTTGCAGTTTTACCCTCCATCATCAGCTCACCTGAAAAACCTGATAGAATAGAAATAGAAAGAAAAAAACTTAATTCAACTGTCGATCTAAGTCGATCTAAGGTACACATAATATTTAAGGAATTATCATCCAACTCCTAACTATTAGGAGTTTTTTTTTCATCGTCAGCTCACCTGAATAACATAAAATGATACAACTATCGGTTTATAAATACATATATTAATTCAAGAATTATCATTCAACTCCTAATCATGGAGGAGTTTTACCTGCCATCACCAGCTCATTAACATGATATGATGACTACCAGACGCAAATACTTCAATAGCTTCAGGAAATAAAATATGAAAAATATAATACCTGCATATAAAATTTGAGAGTTTCTCTCGATTTCCTCGGAATCTCATCATCAGATCCTGACTTGGTGACAATAGCACCATATCAGAAGTATTTAGAAAATAGGTCCACAATTAACAGAGATATCCGTGAACATTCATAAAATAATACATAGAGTGCAACATAGAACTTTATATGAAGTCGGTTATCAATACTAAAAGTATCAACACCATCGTTCGTTCTGTAGTAGCATTACGAATATTTACGCGTGATCACGGAGCTAGCACCGAGCGACGTAACCTCTCTCCGACAAGCCTCATGGGCGACTGATTTGAAAGCGATTGCGCGGACTGTTTTATACTGATTTTTAAATAATTGTTATAAATATATTATAGTTTGTTCAGATATTATTTTTATACCAAAATTTAGAGTATATATTCTTCTTTTAAATTACATCATTTGTTTCTTCAAATAAGGGATATTAATTGTTAGAAATAGCAATTTTCCAAATTGTATTTTCGTAATACTTGCAGTGTGATTTGATTTTTCTTTAATTAGTAATTCTATGAAATTTAATTTTTTTCCTTTACAACTATTTTGTTCGGGATATTGTCAGTTACACAGTATTTTTTATTTCATTGTAATATTAGCCTTTTCGGATATTAAGGGCTTCGAAATTGCATCTAAACGTAAAATTTTAAAAATGCTGTTAAGATATTTTGTTATAATTTATGAATAAAGAATTAAATGAAATATTTTCCTTTACAACTTTTTGCGAAAGAATATTATCTAGTAGTTTTTATAACATTTATATTGGTAGAATAAGAATTCATGGAAATTAAGAAGCTCAAAAAGTGCCGATTTTCGCAAAATACGCGTAAACGCTCTTAAAAAGTCCGATGTTGATATGAAACTATATGGTGGTAGGGGTCCATATAAAGGAATGGCAATTTATTTCAATAAAGGACTTTTTGAATTTGAAAGTACACAGATTTCAGGTATATCATATAAATTAAGTATAATTTTGTCTTCTCAGTGCTTTAGTGTCAAAACCTAATATCATCATCATCATCATGTACATGAGACGAGATGAAAGCTCTTAGCATTCCATGGATTCACCGTGCGGGTCCATCGCAGCAGAGAGGGAAGTCAGAAGCAGTCCCCGGACTTGTGACCGCAGGCGTAAGGGAAGGCCTAGCACTTCTACTAGTCCTTAAATGGAAGATAGTAGGTGGAATTTTGAGAATATAGTTCCTCAGAACACTCGCTACAAAGTCCAAGCACTTCTCCATCGTAGAATAGAACAGTTCTACAATCCAAGGTATAAACAATTTCCTCGCTGTACCTAAATTGTAAATAAATGAAAATGATGAAGTACTGACCTTAAAGTTCCCTCCGTTGAGCCAGGCTACTAGCGCATCTATCAGCTGGGCAGCGAGGTCATGCGTGATCTCCGGCTCCTTGCGTACTAAAGCTGTGAGCTGGTCGCCCAGCTGCTGCCGTAAACGAAGGTCTGGTATGCTGAGCAGAGGCAACGCGGCCTCCAGCGAGGCCGGTTGGGGATAGTGCGCCATCTGGAATAGATATACACCATTTACATATTCTTACTGATTTTAATTATTGTTAAGTCGTGGTGGTCTGGGTTCAAATCATTAACAGCTGACCCGACAAACGTTCTGCCATATAATTTTATTTTTATTTTTAACGGTATGAACTACTTTACGGCCTATTCTCATAACTAACAAATACACACAAAAAAAAATCAGTCGAGCCGTTTCGGAGGAGTGGGACTACACACCGTGACATGATTTTTTTTTATACATTGTTTATGTAATAGGGGCCATAGGTATATACCTACATAAAATTCTTCTATTCGTGTCATTATCACTAAACTACGGTTTCGAATATTGAGCAAAGTGCCATTGTCAAACGACAGGCACCTGAAACTCATCATTTGTCATCATCATTTCAACCGAGAGACGCCCACTGTTGGACATAGGTCAACTCCAAGGATCTCCAAGCCGATTAGTACTGCGCGACCTTCACCAGATCCTCGGTCCACCTTGTGGGACACTACTACCAACTACTCTCGGTATGCAGTCGCCACTCGAAAACGGTCGTCAGTCCTCCTCGCAATGTGCCTAAACCTAATTAAAAGAAATAAGCTTTTATCTATAATATATTTACGAAACATTTAGTAACATCAAAAACAAAAATAGTCTCTCCATTCCCACGAATCCGTTCAACTACTCTGCACTACTTTCACGGCCATTTTTCCACAAAAGACTTTGAACTTTATGCCTACTTTATAAGACAGAAAATTAATTGAAGCTTTCGAGTAGCAAGCTTTCCCATATTAAGTAGGCAGCAAGATTCACTCTCATCGAATTCATTGATAATACAATGGAGTCCTTGACCTTTGAGGACGAATGCTATGATAAAACACCTTGACACAATAATAAAGTGATATGATATAAGCTAACTATATTTTTTATCTTTATATTACGAATCTCTCGACACGAAGATAGCTAGTGCGAGATATTAAGCGCCACACTGGCCAACCTCGCCTTGCCGTCCTGCAAGGTGTTTCTTACCGAATTTGAAGAAAATCGTAAATACTATAACAACATGTCATTTTATCGATTGTAGTCGGGCGCTAGGGGTTGCTGATGATATCAAACTAAAAGTTTAAGGCTGAAGATAATTTTTGAAACGAAATTATACATAATAAGTATAGTGGGGGTTTTATGTCAATTGTGATAACACTAGAAAAAATGCACTGAAAACAAATCGACTTGCCTCAGGCGGGAATCGAACCCGCATCTTCCGCAATCCGGGCGGCTGCGTTGACCATTACGCCACCGAGACACTGCTTTCGCTGTCGAAATTTGTCGGTGCTTATGCTTGGGTATTATTCCATAATGTAATGTAGTTTCATCTTAACTGGGCGTCAATTTGTATGTATAGCGCGAATTCTGGAGTATTCTCTCGAAATAGCGCGCTTTTGCGTACCTATGATGAGAAGAAATCGACTCTTCCATCTTCCCTTCGCCCGCAGTGTAATTTGAGACAAAATAAAAATCAATTTATAAAAAGTCAAGGTAGGGCACAGCGGACTAGCCGCTCAAAATGGGGTAGTACCTCCACCTTACAGAAGACCACAGTCAAATAACACTACATTTTTGTGGTGTTGCGTTTCTGTTGGCGAGTAAGGTCGCCAGAGCTACACGGAGTAGAGAAGGGGACTAGGATAGGCTGCCAACCACTTCATCACATCACAACAGCCTTTATAATTAGAACCACTGCTAGGACACATGGGCTTCTCCTTGCTATCGAAGGAGATTTAGGCAGTAGTCCACCACGTTTGCCCAATGAGGATTGGCGGACGGAATATAAAGTGATCAATACCCCTTTGCTGATCCATTAGTCGCCTTCTACGACACCCATTGGAGGATATGGGGTGATGCTATTCTACTTTGCCGGCATCACGCGGCCATGTCAACCACTAACAAAAAAAAATCAAATAAGCCATAGCTACCACTCACCTTCTAGCAGTGTTCCTCGTCAGCTAAATCCAAATCCCTCTTCGAGTCGCAGAAATGGCTCCGGAGCAAATTCCCTCTCATTGCAATCACAACACAATAGTTTTTCCACTGTCACTTTATCTACACTAGATCACAGATTCTACAGTCAATGTCCCAGGCACTGGAATATTATGTCACATGACTTTTTTTCTTGCACTGCAGACGGTTAGATTATTAAGTCTATGCCGTTAGGGTTGCCACTATTAAGGTTTATGAGTAACAATTTAATTCGTACTGAGTCGAGTTTTAACTACGTATTTTTAATATCGCGTAAACGAGATGTATTATTAGGTGTTGCATGCTGCTGAGGTCCCACCACTAAAAGGTCTCTGCTTGTATGGTTACTAAAAAACTCTGCATAATCACTTTTGGTATTATAATTGCGATCTTAATAATAAAAAGATTTGAAGTTTAAGCAGCTCAAAAAATGGTAATTTTAATATTGATAATTTAATAACATAGCCTTATCTTAACACATTGACTGTCCGTGCATTATATGTAATGCATTTCAGACTCAGCCATGACGTTCGTGCATTACATGTAATTCATTGGGTAATACAAACTCCGTTGACTTTTGTGCTTAATTTAAATTGTAAAGAAATTTTATTATGATTCTTGATTATTCCTATTGTAAACAAATCATATCTGATCAATATATCGAAAATAAATCTGGATGGTACGTAAATTATGCTTGACAGTCAATGTGTTAAAATTGTAAGGAAAAAACTTAGTTAATTTACTATTAATTTATGCATTATGTCCAAGGTTCATATTGCTAAATTTTTAAAAATAGACAAACTTGAATAAGTATTATTCTTTTTTCTTGATCATAAACTTTTAAAAAAATTTAATGTAACTTTATTTATAGGTAACTATTCGCAATTGACGCAGTTTTCATAAAACACAACAGTGGCAACCCTATTTCAAAATACACATATAGTTACTATAAATATAGAATAGTTACTACATCCGAAATAGTGAAGAAAGTGTTTTGATGCTAAATCTCATTGCTTGGATCAGAGAGAAAATGAAGTGTGCAATTGAGAAACTTCTCTTTCTATGAAATATTATATATTTTGGAGTTGTACAAGATGCATACTTCCATGATCATTGTTCAATAAGGATACCGTGGTTTTAAAGTTTAAGTTAGTGCAAACTTTGATTTTTTTTTCGCTAGTATATAGGTAATATCTTCAACTTAATTTTTTATAAGTTTCAGTGTCAAATATTAGTTAATATTATACAGGGAAAATGTTTGTAATGAAAAAACCAAAAATTACTGGACCTATTTCAAAAATTCTTTCACCATTAGAATGCTTTATCATTACTGAGTGACATAAACTAAGTTATTTGATTCATAAAAGCGTGGGCGGATCGCTAGTTATTTATAAAAACAAAAATCTGCTCGTAAAAGTCGGGCGCTCCAGTTTTAAGCAACTAATATACAGTATAGTAACCTATCTTATAAAAATTGGTAGTGGTCTCCCCTTGACTTTCTCGTATACCGAAAACGACTCAAAAGTTGATAGAAACCTTATATTTTGATGTATGCATGTTAAATTTTGATCACCCATCCGAGTATCGACCTCGCACTTGGTTGCTTAACTTTCGTGATCGCCGACTCAAAAGTTGAAAGAAACCTTATATTTTGATGTCATACACGCATGTTGCAATAAGTTAAAGCATACTCGAGTTAACGTGCTAATGCACAGACACACACACACAGACATAATTCCATAAACGGTATTTAGGTTCAAAACGTGTAATTTATCCGTCGAAATCTCGAAGTGGAATTTTTTGACGATTACAAGACTTCCTCTATACTACGGATACGAGAAAGTAAAAAGTAACGTAAAATCTTGATAGCGACAATACTGCTAGAGGTTTTGTCATTAGATTACTATGTGTGTGTGCCTGACACCAACCCTGCTTGGTAACGACTGCTATCTATTAACAGCACCCGGGACTTAACGGCTTAACGTGCCGACGAAGCACGGAGGAAAATCGAGTTGAAAAATTATCGGTCACCCATCCGAGTACAGACCGCGCACTTAGTAACTTGGCTTTCGTGATCGTCACGAAGAACGTCAAGAAAGTAACGTAAAATTAAAGTATTAAAATAGTATTGCTCTAGGCTAGTCTCGTCAATCAATCAGGAAGAAAGTTATCTCGTGAGCATCGCAAGATTTACGAGCACTGTAACAGTGTCTATAAATATGACTTTGAAGTCCGCGAGACCACTTCAAACGAACGGGGTGGCTGCACTTGTGCGATATTGTCAGACTATAAAAATAGATTCGGGGGTAGTTCTATAAAATAGGCGGTTATAATCGTACGTAAGTTATTAAATGCATGATTGATTGTAAACAATCGTTGCCTAACAGCACGAAATTGTTTTTATTATAAATTTCAACTCATCGATCTTAAAGTTTAAACGTATTTCATCCCATAAGAAAGCATTAATTTTACCACATACCATACCTATACTTCTATTGCAATTTAGTCGAAAAGAAACTTTAAAAAACAGTGACCCCGCTGAATTTATAATCTTACAATTGGGCGTTAGAGTGAGTATACCTTTGTTTTGTCGATAATCTTAGTGAGGTAACAGCCCACGTAATAAAAAACGACAATTTGTGTCAATTGCAATACCCATTTCACAATCGCGAAGGTCAAATGAGTTTACGACGTGATAACCCGCTATCCCGCGCGATGATGTCATCGGTACATCAGTATCCCAGTGGTACCTATCCCGCTTGCTATCATTTATAGGTAGATAGTATATATGGGGCTATGCATGCTTTTAAAAAACCATCTCCCTTCCCTCTGAGGACTAGGCGTGCCGGCTTACATTGTCCGACAAACTGTGACCACCATTCCAACACGAACTAAGATGGGCAACTTTCTTTCCAACCTTACAATTCTGGGTCATTCAAGAAGCGTTAAGAAGCACCTCGCAGACAAGGCGAGGGTGCTTATTCATGGAAAAGGGGACAAATGAACAGACGGTAAGCGATCACCGCCGCCCATGGACATCTGCGACTCCAGAGGATTCGTAAATGCGTTGCCGCCCTTTAAGGAATGCGGTCTTTTTTTGAAGCTGTCAAGGTGGTATCGGTTCGGCCGAATACTGCTGGCGAAAGTTGGACCATCATTCTTGTGTAATGGAATAACGCAAGGTTGTGGACAACCAGGTATTAATTATCTCTCGCATTAGAGTCTTTGCACTCTACTCTGAAATCAGTCTAACCTGTCACAAGTTAAATGAGACTGAAGAAGTTTAAAATAAATTTTACATCGCCGAATCAACGACTTAGTTCAAAATATTTGAGCAACAAATTCATATGGTGGTGTTTTCACATACTTTCCAACACAATATAATGATGGGAACAAGATTACTTTACTCTTATCACTGGCTAATAAACTTTCATTCATGAGACCCGTACTGCTGATTAACTTCGAGTGTAACATCTGTCCTGGTTGTTTATTGGTAAAATGAAGGTTTAGCTGAGTTTGATGCCCCTTTTTAACAGACTTCAAAAATGGCGGCGGTTCATAGGGATAGACAGAGCACTTGCTTCCACTTGCCAAGATCCTTACATAAGTAATACCTCTCGCTTAATTTTTTTTATAT
Organism: Elophila nymphaeata; assembly: GCA_955850985.1. NCBI lineage: Eukaryota > Metazoa > Arthropoda > Insecta > Lepidoptera > Crambidae > Elophila > Elophila nymphaeata. The sequence continues at coordinate 31,085,655 of OY039066.1, forward strand.
ATAAAAAGGTCAAGCAAATGTCTCCATTCCACCTGATGGTAAGCAGAAGTGGAGTTCAAATGCGAAGATAGCCAGTGCGAGAGATAAACCGCCGCGCTAGTCACCCTCGCCTTGCCGACCTGCAAGGTGCTTCATCATGCCTCTTTTGAATGACCCAGGATTGTAGGAAGGAGGGAACACGTGTGCGGGCAGTGAATTTCAATTCTTGATTGTGCGACAAAGAAACGAGTTGCCAAATTTCTCAGTTCGCGTTGGGATGGTAGCCAGTTTGTCGGTGACAACGTAAACCAGCGCGCGTAGTCCTTAAAAGGAAGGGAGATGGTGGTATCCACTATCATCACTGTCCTCGTACATGTGTCCTGGCCGTCTTTAATTTGATTGATAAACGTTCGCCTAGGTCTACCCGTCTCGCATCTCAGATCACTTCCTATTCATACTTATACCCTTTTCATCAATGCTTTCTACACGACTGAATCAACGAACCATTTGAGCATCTATTTCTCAATTCTTATCACTGTATCTTCTTTCAAACCACACCTATCTTTATTTATACTTCTAAATATTGTGATTACAACGGATAACAGACTCTATTACCATTATATTAATGATAGAAGCAGCCTATCTCTCAAATAGATAGATTATTTCGTGAGAAACGCAACTCGTAATAGCTCAATAAAGTTATAAAACTAATCTTGACGTATGTTGCGGTATTAAAATGTCGTTATACTTTGATAAGAACATGTTATTTCCTATTACTTATTAGGGAGATTTAGTTGATATTAATATTTTTTCCTTTTATGGGACCGGCAAAAATACTTCAGGAAGAAACGGTGTAAAATTTAAAATTACTTATTTTATTGGTAAAAGAGCCGTGGAGGCCGACTAAACCCCATACAGACTATCGCAGCAAGGGTCATAGGTCGCTCGCCAGTTTCAGAAAACCACCCACAGCAGCGTTCCCAAGGAGGGACATAAACCTATGCAAGTGATTTTTTTTTATATTTTATTTTAACGCGTCTTTAGTACACTCTAGGTGACTATGTCAGCCTCATGGGGCAACTCGATTAATCGCAGCTATTACTTTCTATTCACGCTCATTAAGAGTGTTTTACAAATAAATACATTAGTAGTAATTTCTAACTAAGAGGCTGCTTTAATATTAGGTTCAGACCACCATTTACTAAATTACTAGACGAAAGATATTTTTGTCTACTGAGTTTTGTCAGGTCACACTCCATCAAAAAGTAGATGAGATCTTCTTCCTTATTAAATTTAACACAGAGTGGAGATGGCTTGATGCGCATCATAATTATTCAAATATTTATTTAGTGGGATATGACCTGACCTAACTCTAAACGCCGAAACAAGCATTTCCCTGGAGAGGCTGACACAATCAAACCAGGGTGCTTTAAAAACGCTATCAAAAATGGAGTAGTACCAGATACCCTTTGCAGCATATTTCTTAATGATCATTTCTGTAGCATAGGGCCATACAGTTGTAGTCCTTACCCTATATACTTCATAGCGCCTTTGTAGACGTTCTTTTAGACTCACAGAAGCACTACCTACTTTTACTGACTTATGTTATGTTTATTTGGGAGAGGTATAGCAGCTAACAACCCATTATGTACGCTCTTAGCATTCCATGGATTCACTGTGAGGGTGCCCGGCGACTAAATAAGTAATTACAGTGTTACTGACTACTGTGGAGGGTAAATAGTGTTGCCACCTTTTTATGAGACAAATAAAGTATTTTTACATTTAGTAAAAAAAAAAGTACACAGCGTCAAAGAAGAATACTTATTTATTTTAACCTATTTATCTTTATAAACATATTTTTTATTTTCGCAATACTAATTATTATATGTAACAAGTCAGTAACAGTCAAAGTAAGTTCACATCCTAAATAGAGTATTTTATTGGTGTCGTAAATTATAAAGTACACCTACGCGAAATAGAGTACAATACTCTATTTTAGAGTACGGGTGGCAACCCTAAGGGTAACCGCTGCCTACACATCAAGCGCTCCGGGTTCGAGTCCTGATAGGAGTAAATATTACATGAACACAAAAATTTTTCACGAGTCATGGTTGTTTATGTATTAGAGTTTATTTATCCGTTATCAATTATCCATAACACATGTTCTTAATGATATGGAAATATATTATATTATTATTATACCCTATTGGTATAATAATATTTTTTTTTTTTTTTGTTTTTTTTTTTTTTTTTTTTGTTACAGTTTTAAATATTTATATCTGCCAAACTGCATAACAGTTTGTCAGCAGTAGTTCTCGTGACCAGAAATTCAAATAACTGTTTACCATAATTATGCTAAATTAAGTACCTAATATACAGGGTTACAGGAAAAGTCGACCTAGATCCGTTAAGGGCGTGTAGTACACATCATTTCTGAATGATTTCACTATGGAACCCCCCATCCTAAACTTAATCGTTTTCGAGATATTCGTGTTTTAATTTTTTTTATGAAAATGCCCAATTTTTCGGCTATTCAATTGAATATTTTGAATTTTTTTGATTCTAATGATTATTTTTTCGGTTTTTTACATGAAGAATGAGATGGTTAATGACCTCAATGACTAAAATTACACGTAAGTTAAGTAAATGGGTCATTGTAGACGATCGAAACTTAAGAAAATAAGTACAAATTATAAAAAAAAAATTTTCTTTTCTGGATATCTCAAAAATTTATCATGGCACTTGCTCTGCAGATGTGCTTAAAAACATCTACATTTTATCAGCTATCCAACGAGGTATAACAACCTAGGGTTGTATTTAAACTCATAGAAAAAAACATAGTTGAAAAGGTTCAGGTAGTAGGTCTAACGGTGAAACTTAGTTTCTAAGGCTACATGGGGCATTCAGAATAAATAACACTTATTTAATCTAATTAATTTGACTTAAGTTCAGCATCATCATTTCAGCCTACTGGCTTCCACTACTGAACGGCCTCCCTCGGCTAGGTACAATCTTCATGCATCCATCGATGTCCCGCTATCCTGACCTAGGAGATCATTCAGTAATTCACCTAATGTTTTTGAATAAAATTTTATAGTTCATGTTCTACGTGTCCACCTCTATTTCGCACACATTTTCTAATTCTTTCACGTAGTCCACTTTTCACTACACCAGTGGTTAATGTTCTTCTTATGTCGTTAGCAGCATTAATTATCCTTTCTTTGAGAACTTCCACTGACGATATGGGGTTGAGCTCACTGTAAACGAGGCTCTTCATGTGCCCCCATACATAAAAATCCATGGGGGTCAGGTCGGGAGATCTGGCTGGCCAGGGTAAAGGCCCACCTCGTCCAATCCATTTGTTAGGATAGTTAGTGTCCAACCAATCCCTAACGCTTCTTCTGAAATGAGCAGGGCAGCCATCATGTTGAAACCACATGTCCCACAGTAATTGTAATGGGAGATCATCTAGTAGGTCACCTAAGTCACCTCTTAAGAAATTTTGATTTCGTTGTCTTGTTCCTCGTCGTCATCAATGACACGTGGTCTTCCTAAGTCCGTACGTCGTCGCAAAACAGAGCCAGTTTCACGAAGTCGTCGGTAAACTCCGTCGAAAACGCTCACATCAGGTACTCGACGGTCGGGATAGCGTCGTATGTACTCACTCAGTCCGAGCTTGTGCGAACCTTTTCAACTATGTTTTTTTCTATGAGTTTAAATACAACCCTAGATTGTTATACCTCGTTGGATAGCTGATAAAATGTAGATGTTTTTAAGCACATCTGCAGAGCAAGTGCCATAATAATTTTTGGAGATATCCAGAAAAGAAAAATATTTTTTTATAATTTGTACTTATTTTCTTAAGTTTCGATCGTCTGCAATGACCTATTTACTTAACTTACATGCAATTTTAGTCATTGAGGTCATTAACCATCTCATTCTTCATGTAAAAAACCAAAAAAATAATCATCAGAATAAAAAGAAATCAAAATATTCAATTAAATAGCCGAAAAATTGGGCATTTTCATAAAAAAATTAAAACTCGAATATCTCGAAAACGGTTAAGTTTAGGATGGGGGGTTACATAGTGAAATCATTCAGAAATGATGTGTACTACACGCCCTTAATGGATCTAGGTCGACTTTTCCTGTAACCCTGTATATGTCTACCTTAATAATAAATCTACTTATAACTCAATTACACGCCTTATGGTGGGTCCAGACTGAGTAACACGTTAACACGCGACATAACCTATGCTATAATATGCCATACAACATGTCAACATGTTACAACAGCATTTAACACTGTTTAAGATAGCAACCTTAATAGACACATATAGACAATATCGTCCACATCAGTTAAACATGATATATAACTATATGCTCAATACCACGTCATAGGTATAGGTATAGTCTGGACTCACCCTTAACAAACAATAAAATAAAATAAAAATCAACACAATAAGAAAAAATCCAGCAACATCAAAACAATGCCAGCAGTACAAACGCATCCAACAAAATAGTTTCTTTTTTTTAATTAATTAAACCGATATCCAAAATAAGTTCCTTTCACTATCACTTCTCTTTTTTTTTTTTTTTTTTTCTTTTTAATTCTCAACAGAATTTAATATCCTTAATAACATGTTTTAGAGTTCATACCTCCTTATTTTAATATAATAATATAATATCTCAATGGCACAGTAAATATTAAACAGGTCTCTACAGTAAATGAATGTTTAAATTAAAAGATATGTGTGGGAGTGTCCCAGACCTTTGCCTTAAAAGACCGTGATAAAGGTACTATGCAAATTTTAAAAATAACTGTATGAGAACAGTTGATTAGCTTCATAATATAACTTTTCAATGAAATTTTTGGTTTGTACACTTAAGATAATGTGTTATTCTTTATAAATATTATATGTAATTCGTGTATATTATTCTTATAATAATAATAAAATACTTACCAGAATTTCTTAAAAAGGAAAATTTTACTTAAAATTTCTAAAGAACCTATAATCCTAGACAATATGAAAGCTCTTAGTTTTCTCCCGAGTTCTTGTTGTAAAAAAACGTGTTGAGAGACTCCATTTATAACCTCAATCAACCATACAATTTTTGTTACTTAATTACAATTTCACTTGACATTGGCAAAATGCTTCACTGTATTCCACAGTTGCATGTTGCTGCGTCTAATTAAATGTGGAAGAACATCCACCAAAGATGACCCTCGCTCGGGCCGCCCCATAACGGTAGTGGCCTCACTTTTTTGGGAAAAGGGGTTCATGAGGGAATATCTCGATCATGGAGGTAACAATTACAGGCTCTTCGTATGCAGAACAAATAACTACATAACTGAATTTGTGAGAAACGGCAAGGCAAATTAGCCAAAAATGTTCTGTTCAAGCAAGATAATGCCACAGGTCCGCCTTTGCTGTGACTGCAAATTGATATGCTGGCTTCGAAATACTTGTCCATATTCACCCGACCTAGCCCCTAGTGATTCTTGTTTATTTCCAAGATTAAAGGAGTCTTTGATAGTACTGAGATTCGAAAATGATGAAGCAGTAGTTGCTGCAGTACAGGAATTTTAGGTGCTTGGGCTGAAGACAGAAATTTTAAACTTAGAAAAAAGCTTTTCCAATATAATTCGCCTTTTAACATAATACACATTATGATAAAAGGTGAATTATATCCAAAAATAAAATAACATTTAATAAAAGTTACAGGCAACATATATTTTTATAAAGAGTTCCAGCAAATGATCCCATTCCACCATGGTGTGCTGAAATGGAGTCAAATGTAAAGATAGATAGTGCAAGAGATCTTCACACCTTTTTTGAATGAACACATGAACATACATAATTTGATATACTAGATAGGAATACACATGGTAAAATGAAATAAATGACTACATTCAGTCTTGGATATAACCTAACTTAACCAATGATCTATATAAATCTAATTGTTTTTTAAATTGATGTTACACTACAAGTAACCACCTAGGTTGGGTAAAGGTTGTGAGCAGAAAAACTATAAAAAACAATTGTACAGACAACAGCACGTTGGGTTACCACAAACTGTCAATTTTTCCCAATCGATTATGCACTTAATATTCAACAGCGTTAGGTTGTAAATCGTTTGGTGAAATTTGACAGTTTTGTATAGCCCGACGTGCTGTTGACTGTACAATCTTACATATATTATAAAATCATGCCTTTCTCTCTCAGGAGTAGAAGTTGAAATTGCAAATATAAAGAAGTGATCTTTGTGTACGTCCACAAAGATCACTTCTTTATATTTGCAATGATCCTTGTATATTTATACTACACCTGATCAGAACAGTAGCTATTATTCCCTCATATGTAAAGAGAAAGTTGATCTTTCCTTCAGCCTAAATATGCGGGAGGAAAAGTTGTATGAAATTCCATTTCTAAAGTGTTTAGTGGGAAGAAAAGTTGTCTCAAAATCTATTTCTAATGCAACGTCCACCGCAGCGCAGTTCTTAAATTTTTGCATTAGTCCCATACAAATGTAATAAAATAATCTCTTTATAATTTTATTATACTGCTTATTTCAATTTAAAAAGTCTTTGAATATGCCTCACAGGTGTAGTATAAAGCACTATGTAATAATTGTGAGAAAGTTCAATTCCCAACTCGGGAGTATTATGGCTGCTCCCTCTGCTCTGCTGCTCCCTGATTGGTAATTGTCACTTTCTTCCCGCGATGAACAATGTACTATTCTTTCGCTAAGTTACTCTCATCACAGTCCTCATATATGCTCAGTGATTTCAAGTACTTTTGTGTATAAGGTGGTCTTCCCTGTCCCACATCTATACTTGTGTCTCATTCGTTCCCTTTCATCAATCAACTTTCACTCATTCTTTCTACATGACTGAGAATTCCTCTCCCTATTCTTGCCATTATGTCTTCTCTCAAACCATACCTCTCTTATCACATCATTGTATAATCTATCACTCAATTTTACCACACTCATGCTCCTCAAGGCTTTACAAAAATTGAGGGTAAGTTATTATTTGAGAAAGTTATCAAGTTCATATTATGATGAAGACTAGATGTTTTAATTAAAGCCTTCCAATTCACTAATAAAGTTCGCGATTACACCTCAATTCCTTGATTGAGGTGTAGTTTCAATGAGATAGATTTGATTTGTTTCAGAACTGTTTAATAATATGCAATGACTGTTTCACACTTTCTAAAATTTTGTTTAAGTAAATAAAACACAACAGGAAAGAGAATATGCATTTTAGATTATAAAATATGTAATATGTTTACATAATCGATAAGATAGTATTTATCTGCATCGAAATCTTCATGAAATGATTATGTTTGTAAGTAACTCAAATTCTTCATTGTTTTATCAAATTAGTTACAGCTATATTGTTTCGCAGAAACATAGTTAGATATTTTTATTTACATTTGAATTGTACGTGAGTGAATGTTATGTTTTCTGTTCACATAGTGATGTCATCATTTATTTAGCAACTAAATCGTTGGTGAAAATTTTATTAAACAAATATGTCATTGAAACACCTACATTAGGGTCTCAAATTGACGGCGCATCATTTTTTATACAAGTAAATTGGTGTACGATGCAGTTACACTAAAAAATAACCACGATTTATGTAAAAGAATACTTTGTATTGAAACAGGACTACAAAAAGGACGTTTCAACTCAACAAAGATCTGTCAAATCAAATTTGTGCGAATTTCTGTAACTAAGCGAAAGTTGATGCGAATAAATTAAGCAATTTAAAATGTATTACCGTATAGCTCCAAAATCTCGTTGAGATTCCGATTATAACAATGAGATGACGAATTATTTGGCCGAGGATACACCATAATGAGAAGACATTTCCATTTTCAGTATGACCTTTGCAATAAAAAACACTTCCTTGCACTACACGACACTTCACGAAGTAAAGATGTAATGTTAGTTATGAAATACCGAAACAAAAACACTAGGAAATAAATATTTATCAGTTTTTTTCACGTAAAACGTCTCACCGTTTCAAAATCAAGAAAAATTTAGCGATATCGCGCATGCCCAACAAAAATTTACATCACGTGACCTGTCATGGCGTCATTTCAACAACTTTTTTATTTGTACAGTTTTATGCTAAGGAATTTAACTACATTCAGCCACAGGTAATTTATAATACTACTGAAACATTCTGCCGTTTTCCGCGGGGGGTGAGGCAAACACGCATAGCACACATTTACTCAGTCGTGCACACTGTTGCAAAAATTTTAATCGCTACATAAACGTTTGTTCACGTACTTTACAGAGGGGAATGCGTTCGCTTGCCACGTCCCGTGTTAAATAGTCTAAGGCTGTAGCCTCAATGATGCTGTAGCACAATCTCAGATTTATAAATAACGACGTATTGCAATGAATTGACGATTGGCAATGAATAGATTAGGGTGAGACTAAAAAAATACACCAACATGTGATTAATACGATGTGTGCGTGAAATATAGTAAGTAGGTACTGCAGTCTGACAGTTGCTGTCTTTTCTACGTGAGTGACAGGCCGACCTAGGCCGCCTACGTGTACGTGAAATGGTCTTGTCCATCTATCTCGCTCTAATATACGCGGGCTGATTTCAGAGTCAGCGTTTGAACTGCGCCGTCCAGACGCATGCGCTTGCAAAAGTAATAGTGGGTACATAGTTGCGTTTTTGAATCGCTGAAATGACGCTGTTGAATCGCGCAGCTAGTTTGACATAGAGGTGAATTTAAAATCCGCGCGCGTCTGGACGGCGCTGTTCAAACGCGTGACTCTGAAATCAGCCTTAGCGAGCTATTTCTTTTTCAGATTGCCGATCTACCATAGTATAGGATAAAGGTCAGTCATGCTACAATTTTATGCGATCTACAGTTCCCTATATCTATGAGCATAATACATATTGTAATGTTATTACGATTTCATATGAAAAACTATCTCATCGTTAATTTATTATTAAGCATCGTCATCAATTCGCGGTTTTGGATCTGGATGGCTTCAGGATAGAGCGTAGACTTCATGAGTCGATATCTTTCGGATTTGACGTTGAAATTCAATGTGCCTCTTACTATTCGGTGATCACTCCCCGTGTTAAACGTATTGATCACAGATACATCATTGAATATCCGAATCAGTCTACATGATGAAGTCAATCTCATTTTTTGTTGTATTACCAGACTTTCCCATGTCCATTTCCGATGCAGCCGATGCAGCAAGAAGGAGTTTATCTATAGAGTCCCTCCCTATCCATATATTCGGCTAGCAAGTCTGTGCTAACCATTTATCAACGTAGTGGATGCGTACCAGGGTCGGCTTTACCTTTGGGTACCAGCCATACACAAAGGGGCGCAACAGGTTACAAAGGGCGTCATAGGCGCCACTTTTTACATGTTCATATGTTAGAAATCTCGCCCAAGGAGGGCGCTACATGGGCTAGAAATTCACTCATAAAATTATGGAATTATTCGCCTACAATTCCAACTCAAATACAACAAAATGATAAATAATTTGCTTAGTGATCAAATTTCCTCGAAATAATTACGCTGCGAAGTGTGGTCTGAGATGGTTGTAGATGGGCCCTAACCCTAACTACAAAGAACCTGTTCTGTCTTTTTTAATATCTACACTACCGAGCTCAGATTTTGTCGTGAGCACGAAGATAGTTCTAGTAAAATATAAGCTTCTTGGTCGTGAGCATCAAGATGACGGGATCAAGTCCCCAATTTGAAATGTATCACATTACAATGTTTGTGCTACATAATTATACTATTTGTACCCCGAACCAGGCATTTGTACCTGTAAAGGTAAATGAAGTATGTCAAGATCTCCCTGATCCCGCCACTTTGACGTCAAAGTGGCAAGACCTTCTGAAAGCGCTACTCAGAGTCAGGTCATTCACATCCGAAAACTTAGTACTACATAATATTTAGTACTAAGTTTTACGTTTGACTCTTCGTAACTTTCCTCTTTAAGTCATCGTAGCACTACCACTTACCAATTATTCTGGAAATATGAGCTCAATAATACCCGATCAAAACCATTTTGGGTTGTGGAATAATTTTATTTTTGCGTTTACAAACGCGTAAATATTAATACTAAAAAAATGCACTGAAAAAAATCGACTTGCCTCAGGCGGGACTCGAACCCGCATCTTCCGCAATCCGGGCGGCTGCGTTGACCAATTACGCCACCGAAACACTGCTGCAGATTTAGAAGTGCAAATTTCAAAGATTTGATGAAACAATGTTTACCATAAAAACATAAGCACCAAGCACTGACAAATTTCGACAGCGAAAAGCAGTGTCTCGGTGGCGTAAATTGATCAACGCAGCCGCCCGGATTGCGGAAGATGCGGGTTCGAGTCCCGCCTGAGGCAAGTCGATTTTTTTCAGTGCATTTTTCTAGCATTTTGGTTTGTTCCATTTCTGCATAAATGTGCCCATTGCAGAGATGTAGAATGACAGATAACTTTGATGTACATACTTATGTACTTAAATTATGAACATGAAAATAACACAAGTTCATGTACTTAGGCAGTACTAAGTTTCCACATTTGATTTTGCGCGAGTTGTAACAATATTCATTTATTTCAGCGATAACATGAATCATCAAATTGGCGGGACCAAGGTTTTAATCACATAACTTTAATTTGGCAATTACAATTGTGTTGAAAATTGTTTGTGTATGTGCGTGCGTGCGTGCGTTCGTGCATGCGTGCGTGCGTGCGTGCGTTCGTGCATGCGTGCGTGCGTGCGTGCGTGCGTGTGTGTGTGTGTGTGTGTGTGTGTGTGTGTGTGTGTGTGTGTGTGTGTGTAGTGTACATATTATGTATTACTAAGTTTTCGGGTGTGAATTACCTGCCTCTGAGTAGCGCTTTCAGAAGGTCACGCCAATTTGACGTCAAGTTGGCGAGATCAGGGAGATCATGACATACTTCATTTACCTTTAGAGGTACAAATGTCTGGTTCGGGGTACAAATAGTACTTATGGAGCACAAGCATTTTTTAAAGTGATACATTTCAAATTGGGGACTTCATCCCGTCATCTTGATGCTCACGATTTCGTACTAAATCTTCTCGAATGCTTCATAATCGTACAAAACTTTGATAAAAAATCATCTATTAGGTATATTCCTAGTTCTGAGGTGGCACCTCAATTTGAACGGTTAGATCGAGTTGCCATATTTATATTCATATAACATTTGAAGAATTCCACTAGAAAAACTGGTAGATACCTCAATTTCAACACACATACTTACTATTGTGTCAAACTCTTAGAGAAAAAAAAACGAATAAAGTAGGTATGTTTGTATATTTCAAAAATAAAAACATCGTGGGGGACCTCTGTAAGGTATCCACATAGGAGGAGGAATAAAATGGTCATACTCGTAATCTTCCATTCGCAAAACACAACCCGGTCTTCCTCGGAGCCTTCTAAGCCTGCGCCCACATTTGCACAATTCTTCTGCATCAGTACTATTTGTAGAAGTTAAACGCCTATTTTTAACGTAAACTGGGTCTTTAGGCAATATCACTGATTGTTCTACCGTAGGAGCATCTTGAGCCGCTTTATATCTTAAATCAGAGGCAAATTGATCAGTTGCATACCGCTTCCCAGCTATATTCGGGAACGAAGTACCTTGAGTATTAAATTCTTGAGCATTTTTTTCTTGGATAATTGATGAGCTGGCAGGAATGTCTCCCCCAAACCCTTGGTATCCAACTGGTATAGTTCCGATATTACTATCTGCTTTAATACCACGGGTTTTCATGCTACAAAATTGTATGTCCGATTCCAGTCTAACAGGTATACAATCTACCTTATCTGTAATAGTTGTATTCATTGGAAGAGCCTTTCTAAAAGCTTCACTGGTTTTTAATTTATGAATAAAGTCATCAACTTTATTGCTGCTAACTTTTAGATTTAATTTTTCAAGACATCTAGTAATACATTTCTTCATTTTATTATCGTTGTCACAATTGTGCCCTTTCCTCTCAATTTCGTGCAGCTGTTTGGCTAGACTTAGTTTAAGGTCTTTTTTTAGTGCTAATTTATCTTCTGGTACCTCGGGTAAGCCCAAATCAGCGAAAAATTCTTGAACTTCATCTTTCATTCTGATTTCCTCAACCTCATCTTTCAATATAGATGCAGTAGGAACTGGTACTTTAGCTAGTTCACATAATAATTGATTTTGTCTTATTAATGGGTCTACAGGCGGCTCGTCAGCACTATCCTTAATATCCTGAAAGTATTTCAATAATATTTCATGTAGTTTGGCTTTGTAAAACTGCTTGCCGTCATCATCGTCTTCATTATAATATAATTGTATGAAATTATCGACAATATCGTCTCTGAGTTGATTAAATATAGCTATTTTTTCTGTTGTTGTATTTAATGGCTCTATAAGCACTGCATCGATTGTAGTTTTCAGTTCTTCTTTATAATTATGCCTAGACTTTTCTTCTTTCATTAACGGCATTATCGACTTTATTGCTGCTTTCAATTGGATTTTTTTCATATATTTTGTGTTTTCAAAGTCACAGCAAATCGGCAAATTAGATAATAAAGCTTCTAGTTCAGCGTCCAAATAATAATCGTACAATATTTCATCATTGAAAGTAAGAGGGTTACTGTTTAGTTCGCATATTTTCATGATAACATTGGTAAGTAAATTATCTCGTATTATTTTGTTATTTTCATGATCCGATGGGGTAATAGTTGGAAGCGGTAGTTGCTCGCACCATGCTTCAACGATTTCTAATATCATATCTGCTGGTTTTTTTGTAGGAGTAGGTGTTATCTGACAACAGCTTTGTGGTTCAGTGGCAGCAGGTCTAACCCAACAGAATCTAGAATTTGAAGGTTTCGGCGACTTTGTTTGCCCTGCATTATTTTTGTTTTCTTTTCTTGTAGAATTGGTATCGCATTTCCTTTCTTCTTTTGAAGTTTTCAATATGGTTAGTAAATCATTAGCAAACTTACTAGCGTTATGTTGCTCACCTGGAAGTAATGGAAATTTCATAACCCATTTCGTAATTTCTTTATGCATCTTTTCTTCTGGCTGTTTTTCAATCGTTTCCATTTCGTGTAATCTCTTGGCTAGCATTGTCAATAATTTATCCCTTTCTAAAAGTTCAATGAAATTAGAAGGTTCCTGAATATTCAAGTTTTTAAACCACATATCTATTTCACATCTTGTTTTCACTTCCTCTACTTTATCTATCAAAGAACCCTCCTTTGGAATAGGAACTTTGAAAAGAGCGCTGTATAGTTCATTAAATATTTCATTTTTAGTAACTGGAACGGCATTCCTCTTTTGTACATTTCGAAAATATTTATCAACCTCATTTTTAATATTTCTTTCGTATTTCATCTTTGCAGCATCGTTACTATGATCGAAGTTGTTTATAATAAACATATCGACTAATCGACTTTTGTATATTTCAAATCCAGGGTCATACATTTGCCTATTGGATATAGGATTCGGAATAGAGGCCTCGATAGTATTTTCTAGTTGATGTTTATAATTTTCGGCAACGGCATTTTCTTGGGCAATACTTCTTGCGTCAATAATTTTATCCACTAATTCATTTTTTATAGCATCTTTCTTTTTGTTAATACTAGGATTATGAGGTATATTATTCAATTGCATGTTAACTTCTTCTGAAAGAAGTTTTTCAAATAAATTATTATCATTCGTGACTTGTGGGTTCACACTTAGTTCCCCAACTTTTTGATAAAGTTTAGTAGCAATTTCCTGTTTTATATTTTTTTCTTCATCTTTGCTATGACTTTGAATAGGAAGATTACTACTCCAATTTTCTATAGCTTCAACAGCAACTTGTCCAGAATTCTCTGTTTTACCATAACTACTACAACTTGAGTTACATTTTGGACGTTTTGGTCGTGGTTTAATTATTTTATTATTATTTTTGGTCATATTAGAAGATTTATTTTTTGGGGTATCCTGTGAAATTGTATTTTTCTGATTACCTTTATTCGTTGTTTCAATTCTCTTTAGCAATTGTCCAACAAGAATTGGTTTTACAATTGATTTCATGGAGTTAATAGGAATTTTGTCTATCCATTGATTAATATATTCCTTTATTTCAGCATCTGATTTCGCTGTGTTCGTGGCAAGTCGGTTTTTATCTCTATCTGCCAACATTTCAGCTAATTCACAAATCAGTTTCATTCTTATTTCATCTGCTTGTGGATTTCGTAATAAAGGTAGATTTTTCGTCCATTCTGATATCTCTCGGGCATAATCTAGTTCCTTTGCGAAAATTTTCACTGAATCTTCTCCTGGTATAGAGATATCTATAAGTCCGTTGACTTGCGCTTTACATAACGTTGATGGGTCTGTGGTAGTTTGGGCGATTCTTTTAATTTCTTTTAACACGCGATTAGACCAAGCATCTGTTCTAATAGAGTCGTGAGCAAAATCTGCAGCATTTTGGTGAATATAATGATCAATAAATTTACTAATGTGTTGTTCCTGAATCCCAGTAGAACGTTGCGCTGATGACATCCGGTTACTGTTTTGACAACAAGGCATAAGAGTTCTGCTCGCAATAATTTTGTTCATTAATTGGTCGGCCATTAATGTTACATTAAGTTCGTGTTCAGGAAATATTGGTAACTCATTAGTAAATTGAGTAATTATCGAAGCTAAATACATGTTATAGTCCATTGCAGTCGGTGAACCACGACGTTCTTCCTCTACTTCATAAATATTTTTAGCAAGATTATTAACAAATTCAATTCTTTCTGCATTTTGAGGAGTCTTAAAAGTACTCCGAATTGGACTATGTCTCAGCCAATCTGATACTATTTTGATATATTCCAATTCTTTATTAAGCCTCTCGGTTGAAAAATCTTCGTTGGTTTTTCTATTCCTAAAAATATCGTATTCTTCTTTTCTAGTAGGTAAACTTAATTTACAGAACTCTCTTCTTAATAGGTCACCAAAAGCTTCTCTTGCTATTGTGTCAGCGACATCGTAATTGTGTTCCATGAATTTTATGACAAACTCCTTTAAAGTGTTATCCGGATTATCTGTAGGTGTTTTGATATTTGTTAAATTAGATTGATTTAAATTTAATTTAGCTGCTTCATCACGCAATTTTGCTTGTATTTTCTTATGCAGTTTCTCTCTCAACGTATAATCTTGAGGGACTGTAACGATTCTCTCTTTCAAACTTTCTGCTAGTCTTTCTCTATTCTTTTTCTCTGATGATTTTAGAATCTTCTTTAACCATTTTGAGATTTGATCTGTAATTTCCTTTTCCGACTTCTTTTCAAACAAATGTTTTTGAAGTGTTGCTGCCAGTTCATGTATGTTTTTGTGGCGATTACTATCGTCATTTTTCGAATATATTTCTGTAGGTTGTTCATTCATCCAAATAGAAATTTCATCTTCTAAGACATCAATTCCCTTTGGAACAAAGAAGTCCCTGTCAGATTCCTTAACTTTCAATTTCGCTAAGTCTTGACGATTGCCATATCGAGGTTTAGTTAAATTAGGAACTGCTATATCATTGAGATGTTTAATTAACTCTGCTACTTGAGGCGGAGTATCTTCTGAAAGATCAGCGAACACTTCAAACCTATATAGCCACCTAAATATAATGTATGACATAATCTGGTCTCGGTCTAAAGGATTTGGAACTAACTGTTCAAGTTTTATTTCATCTAAAATGTCTCCTGCTAAGTCCGCTATAATAGTTTCTTTGAAATATTTGTCTTCGTTAAAACTTTTTGGTAACATTTCCATCCAAGCTCTAATTAAATTCGAAACTTTCTTAGTGTATTCAATTTCTTCAAGACTATGTTGCTTATTATCTCTTTTATCTGATTTATTTTTAGGCGTTGATGTGATTGGGTAGCTGGATCCAGATAAGTCGTGCTCTGAAGTAAACACTGCAACTGTGTTAGAAAAACAAGGTCTGTTTACAGCATCTGAATACTTGGCTTCTCTCATAACGTCTTCAGTTAACTCATCTTTCACATTTTCTATAAAAGTACCAGATATTGCATCTGAAGTTTGATTATCTGGAGTTTCAGTAGAGAGACAAAATACATCATTTTCTTCGTGATTCTTTATAACATCTTCAGAAAATACTGTTTCAATACATTCAACTAATATATTTGTTACCTCTTCTATTAAATTAAACCGTAATTGAAAATTATCAAGGCGGTTGTTTTGCCCATCTAGATTAGATCTTCTTAAATTGGAGTTGCTATGAATAGCCATCGGATACATAGTTTTATTTGTAAGAAATCGGCAGCAACTGTCCGAATCGCAACATTTCACCAGTATGTATGTTAATCTGTTTGTCAGTTCTTCGGCAATATGTTTTATATATTCTACTTTATTTTCTGGATACTGGAGTACATTAGGCAAATCATTCAATGTGTCTAAAATAAGACCTTTTACTAAGAACTTATAATTGTTTTTATTAACAGGTGTATTTAATAAGGGCATTAAGCGCCTTGTAAATACATAAGTTGTATCTATAATGTTAATAGTCCTTCCGATTTCCTCGCTTTCTTTGAATTTGATTTGCATAAGCCAGTCTATTATTTCACTTTCAATTAGTTTTACAATCTTATCATTTTCCAAGTTATCTAAAGGAAATAGTTTAAGAGATATATCAGTGTTAACAGCATCATCGACATATACTTTACTACGTAATGCTCTCAATTTATCTAATAATTTTTTGCAAAGTCCTTTTTTCAGTGAGTCATTATTATTCCGTTTACCATCAGGGTACCATATAGGCAATGAATTCAAGAAGTTATCAATTTCAATTTTGACTTTATCTTTATAATTATCTTCCGTTGTTTCTTCATTTGTTAAAATGAAAATTTTTTCAATAAATTCGTTAATTAAATTTCTTTTCTCAATTTTCCCCAAAGGCGTAACGTTTGAGTATATTGGAATATTTTTAATCCATTTAATTACGGTATCTTCTAAATCGTCTTTCATCAAATTATTTTTCGTGGTAAAAGATATCTTGTTTTCATTGTGACACGGTTTTAATTCGTCAGTATTCTGGGAAGAACTATGTATCTTAGTGGTTTCATCATCAGATTTGAGTGCATCATCATCTATATTGTCTTGTACAGTATGATTGAAGTTCTTATATTTTGCCAGTGTTTTCATAGAATTATTTTCTTGGCATTGGGTATCGATGGTACGTTTCAAAATCGATACCTTGGGTGATACTGCTACCTGTAATAGAAGGACATTTTACTCGAACTTCTTTAGCCTACTTTGCCCTACTACCGATATTAGATCCAGAGGGCTTAATTTGAGGGGAGTACAGCTAGTGCTCGGTTTGGTTGGTGGTATGGCCTGGCCAGCAACCATCATTTTATCAATACCATTAACAGCATTATTTTGTTGTTCTATACAAACTTAACTGCTGCTCTATATGAACATATAGGTTTCTTTTCGCGATTTCAGGGTTTGTTCCATATTGAAAAATGTTTGCATCTTTTTTTATATAACAAGAGACCTTTATATTGTATGTATGTAGTGTGAAATAAATTAAGTGCACCGCATCCAAACGGCACAAGTTGTCTCGCAATAAACGCTGTGAGCACAGATATATCAATCCAAGGAGATCGGTCGGATCGCCGAGTTCATAGGAAGACCGAGTGTCGCGATCAGCGGCCGTACTACATAACATATTGGTTCTAGTTGAGCATGCCTTAATATACATTATTCATTGCGCGCGTCTTAAAGACTGCGAAGCGATGAAAGTTAAGCACAGCCGCAAAGTAGATCGGTCAAATCGCTGAGTTACGTATTCACTTGACTTTATCGGAAGGCGAAGTGGCGGAAATGTATGCCCACAGGGCATACACTTGTCACAAATTAAACGCTGACTTGGCCTATCTCCTTGTATTATTAAATCTGTGGCTGTAAGTAACTTACGTGTTTCATTGTAAGACAACTTGTGCCGTTTGGATGCGGTACATTTTTTGTTTATTTCGCACTACCTACCTACTTGGATAATAATAAAAATTTATTTTGCCTATCAGGTTGTAAGCAGAAGTGGAGTCCAAGTGCAAACATAGCACTGCAAGAGAAGAGATCATATAAGCGCCGAACCGACTACCCTCGGTTTGCAAAACTGCAAGTTGTTTCTTCGCGCCTCTTTTGAGTAACTCAAGGTTGTAAGAAAGAGGGAACACGCGTGCTAACAGTTTACAATCGACAAAGTTCCCGGTGTGCCACTTGTAGACGATAATCGCGTGGCAGTGACGTGTCTGAATACCGGTTTGAGCCAATAAGAGCAGACTATGTCGTCGGCCACGATAGAGCGACTGCGCGGAGGGTAGGCGACCTGCGAAAGGGGGAGTGAAGACGCTGCGCTTTCTTGACTGCGTTATTACGTTAACATTCTATTTGTCAGAATAAAAAGTAGGGGGGCTTGGTTCAGGACAGCCGTTTAAAGGATTCTGTTTGCCAAATGGAACACCGGCAATTTTTTTGACTGTACATTGCTTACCGACGAAGTCTTCGTGGAGTGTTTCAAAAATAAAATTACTGTACCTTTAGGTAAATCAATACTAACCGATCTCTGGACGCAAGGTTCTGCAATCGTTAGTCGATGGATAGTTTCTCTTGAACCTGCTGCAAGCAAATATACATTAGTATTGTCTTATTCCCTTCTCCAACTCTCTTTTTCTCCTACCCTTATCCCTATTTATTTGGAGTCGGTTTAGTAAACAGTGCTAAGGCATTCGACATTAGATTTTTACGACTAACCGCCTGCCTGACACCTATCCTGACACCTATCCTACGAGCTACTGCTATTGTTCGGGACCAGCTTTTCGTGCCTTCCAAAGCACCGGGGAAATTGAGTTTAAAAATGTAGAGAGTGCTGACGCTTCAAAGTAGGCGTAGTTACTACACCATAATGGTAGCATTCTAGAAGCGTTCGGTGGCGTAGTGCGTAAGAACATTGACTCCCACCCGGGAGGCACCGGTTCGAATCCCGCCACGTACCAATGAATGTGTGTTCAAATTTTGAATTCTTAGGTACGTTTATTCTACGCTTTTACGGGGAAGGAAAACATCGTGAGGAAACCTGCACACACCTATGAAGAAATTGTTAGGTTGTGTGTGAAGTCGACCAACCCGCACTTGGCCAGCGTGGTTGACTAAGGCCTAATCGCCCCTAATGTGGGGTAGGCTCGAGCCCGAGGTGGGGACATTATATGAGCTGTTGATGGTGATGATTCACATTCTTTAACTGTACCTACGAGTGCACTCGCTTGTCACCCCTCGGTAGGTACTAGGTACTTGGCACCCGGTGCACCCCTCTGCCCCTTATGCCGTCACATAATAAGAAGAAGAAAGGTAAAGGTTATCCACTGAAGCTTACAGGTGGGGTAGAATCATAAAAAAAATATCATTAGTTGCCTTTTAATATTGAAAATAAACACTAAGTACTTACTGTCAGCTGCGTCGTGTGATTTCAACTTCTGTGGAATTAACATTAGGATTAAAATATAAGGAATTGAATAACATGCACAAATAACTTTTTAGTATAGAAACTAAATGATGAACGAAAAGTATAATTACTATTTAGAGAAAAGCGTGGGGTGCTTTTCTCTAAATAGTAAATATACCTACTATTCGTTCATCATTTAGTTTCTATCTCTATCTGACCAAGTTTCTATACCTACTAGAAAGTTATTTTTCACTTTTTAGTTTTTATTTAACATAAAAGCGTTTTTTTAGTTTTTTCAATACTATTATTTTATTTTCCACTTTTTAGAGTGAATTATAATCGCCGATGAAAGTACTTACTTAATGACAACGCCATCTAGTGACGTATAGCTGAACTAACATTCTTAGTCCTGGCGATTCTAGTCAGGATAATGGGATATTCTTATCGAATTATTGTAATGTCATCGGTCTTTGATAACTCTATAAAGTTTAAATGAAATCTGACCGTTTAAAGTGGGTCAAAATCGAGTCCAAAAGAGTCAGTTACATACATACAAACAAACCAGCAAACAAACATACAGGTGAAACTAATACATATGCGTGTTAAAAAGTCAGACTTTGATAAGGTAGTACCTACCTAGCTAGCCAGGTCGATTTAAACAAGTCTTTTTGTGGTGTTGTGTTTCTGTTGGTGAGTAAGGTCGCCAGAGCTACACGGTATATGGAAGGGCAGGCAGAGCGCGATTGTGACCTACATGTTGTGAGCGTCTATAGGTTACGGTGCTGCTTGCCAGTAGGCAGACCAACCAAATAACATTAAAAAAAAACTGAGAAGCCATAGGGTAGTGTAAATATGTGAGTGCTGATGCATCATAATGCTGCTTTAACCTTAACGTGAGGCACAAGCACTAGTTTGTTCTTCCCCTAACATTTTTCATACGGAAATAGCCGTGAAGGTTACATACTGTGCGATTTTCATTGTCACGCGGTTCCGTTGGTTTGTTGGCGGTTTGGCTGTGGCACTCCAACTGATGCTGAGTCAGGCGTTTCTTGATTACGCTACATTGTTCTTGAGAGCACAACTGGAAGTAATTTATTACTGATTTAAAGAGTATAAGGGTCCTTCTAGAGTATGTTTGTTCGCGGGCCCGCATGCGTGCTGCCGCAACCTATAATTTAATATTTAATAAGGGTTCGATTCCCGCCTCGGGCAGGTCGAAATTTAGTATTACACGTTTAGTTCGGATCAATACACTATAAGCTGTGTGACGTCATTCTAAATCCAATATGGCAGACCATGCAAGATGGCGGAATAGTTATTTGTAATGCACTTCTGCAATATGGTATCAAATGAAAGGGCTTATACGTGGCCTCAAGTAGAGTAAAATCATTATAAGGTCTCCTTATTGAAGAGCTAGACTGTTCTAAATCAACCGGCAAACGACATGAATAGGCTCAGAAACCTAGCCAGCGTTAGCTAAAAAGTTATCCTTATTTTAAAAGGATTTTAATGTCTTATTCCCATGACATCCTGTATGGCTATACCTGTTTATGGGACGTTGCTAAAATCGGACTCACTCACATACGAAGACTTAATTTTATTCCTTATCCTGCGAATACTCTCTAAATATCGTATCTCCACGTCTCTGCTCTTCTGGGACCGCTTTGGACCTTCACTGGTAAGATCTTCAATACTGATGTAAGTGTTTATTGGAATGTCATCTTTATTTGCAGCATTCATCTGAATCCTTATTGGAATGTAGATTTTTCTTCGAGCCTTTTTGGATGATTTTTTGATGTCTGTACAACAGGTAAACGCAGTCTGTAAATGGTAATTTCGGGACGTGGACGCTGTTCTGTCGTGTGGTGAGAACTTTAGAACATAATTTTAAGAAATTGTACCAAAAATCAATAACTATGGAAAATCAAGAAGAAAGTCCGAGCTTCATCATGTGCTGTGACTATTTGCGTTTCAGTTGAAAGGCAGAGTTTAGTAATAGGTAGGTAGGTACTTGAATGTCGATGTCGTAGTTCGTTGAAGATAAGCATGTTAGGTAGTGCCTCCTGAAAACAGTCTCACGGGGATCAATCCTGACCACAACCATTTTTAGAAAACTCACCCTATATGTATAGTAACGCCACTGCGTTTCATGACATGCTGAGCCATTCTACGATCGGAGTCGGACGGCGACTTATTAATATTGATACCGAAGTATTTATTTATTTTTCTTTTCTTAATCGGCAAAGGGTAGGTTAACATAAAATCTGAAATGTTCTTTTAGAGTTTCGTCAAATACCTTCCATACTTCCATTGGCATGGAGTTACCATTAGATTTGCAGTGTCATTTGTTCGAATCAGGTACCTATCTTCTCAATGCAGAACCTGTTTATGAACTTAACAATCAAATTAATATAAATATTTACAAAATGCGTGACAAGTTTGAAAATTCTATGGCAATTAAAATTTTATATGAGGGTGGCGGGATCGGCGGTTTAATTAGCCCTCGCACTAGCTACCTTTACATTTGGAATACTTCGCTTACCATCGATCGTGTGGAATAGAGTGATTTCCTACGCCCATTGAAATTAACCTGCATGCAGTCTTCGTTTAATACATGGATTGATAGGTATTTGAAAATAGTTGGTTTTAATGGTAGGATATCTTATTTACTATAAACGAAAAGTGTGTCTCTTCATTTTTGACTGTTGTAACTTGTAATGACAGACGTTGAACTGTGGTATTTACATTCTAGTTTGTCCATGCGTAGGCGAGACATTAAAATTGTTCAAAAAATATCATGCTCCTATTTATTCCATACTAGCTTTTGCTTGGCTATGGCTTGGCTTTTGCCCGCGACATCGGCCGCGTAGAATAGAAATATTTTGTTTGCACGTAGGCATCGAGCTAAACCGCGAAGCTGACCGCGATGTATCGCAGTGATGTATCCTTCGGCATGTGCGTGCGTGTTTATTAGCATGCATTTGTTTTACATGGAGGTGACATCGATGTAGCGAGCTAAACAGCGACCGCGAGGTATCGCAGTCTGAGTATATTTGCTCTTAGATCGCAGTAAAGTATCTTCGGCATGTTCTTACCCCAGCGCGGTAGCGCAGGTGCGGCGTAGTTTAGTAGGTGCGGCGAACGCGATCATCAATTCGGGCGGTTTCGCTTAGTTTTTACTAAAAGTTTTTAGTCTAGATATTTAGTATTAATCATTAGAGAGAATTATCTCAGAAGAAATTTTTGTTTTTTTTGGAAGGCCTTATGGCTTTTGTAATTTTCGACTTTAAATAAAAGCGAACGTAGGTAGGTAGGTAGGTACTGGCTATAAACAACTGAGATTATTTCTCTGTATTTCTTTTAGCTATTTCTCTTTATTTCTTCTCTCTGTTTGTTGCCATCAGTCATATAGATGGTTGTCTGACATTTTATAACATTATCAAAATTGCGAGTCCTAAGTCCTAAATAACAAATTCATGTAATAAGTATTTGTGTAGAAAAGCAGCATAGATACCTAGTCTAAATTATTGCAAAAAATAATGTAAGTTGATAAAAATATTTCCTAGGAATTCAATACGAAATTGTAAAGGCTCACATTCATTAGCCTCGCTCCGAGTCGAATATTATAATCGAATCGCAAAAATTGCCTTCCTCCTAAACATTTATTATAATGACCATACATATAAAGTCACGACTTTCTCCTTCCTTTCTTCTTCTAGGGGAAGGCAGAGGTCTGTTCTTGCGAGGTTATTCCCTCCTCACCACTGGCTTTGTTCCCACTGGTGACGACTGAGAAAAATCCTAGTTCTTGGCTGTTCCATTTGTCATCACTGGTGACAACTGGGAATACATCTCTTTGATTTTTCCCCACCAGTGGGAACAAAGATAGTGGTGAGGACTGAGAATAACCCACCAGGACAGTTAATGTACTCTTTAATGATCTTGGCAGTCCAGGTAAACTTACTAACTTAATTGAAGTACCTAGTCATTGAATCCCATATTGAATGCTATATTCCAGGACCACTCCCTGCTGCGAGGAATGGCAAGCCTGTTACAGGCTTGATATGTGCCAGTCTGTTGTGAGGATGCTTAAGATGACGGTACAGTAGCATTGTTGTTAAACATTTGATGCCGTCGTGGTGGAGTGGTCAGTAACGTGGCCGGTGGCGTCCATCCACCCGCTTCAGAAGTGTACGCGGTGGCCGCGGAGGTGACCACCGACTACCGGTGGCAGCCACGGACCACCTTCGATTGCGCGGTATCAAAAGACGTGGTGCGCGTAGGGATACCATCCGTCCGGATTAGTCCGGACATGTCCGGACTTCTAGGGTTCTGTCCGGACTTTGTTCGGTCCTCTAGTTTGTCTAGATGGAATACGAGTACTAAAACTTACATAAATAAGTTATTTAATCGTTAATAATGTTTCACTCATCTAAAAGCGACTGTTAGCTACCATGTCCATATTACTTTTACGAAGTGCGTACTGAAGTGCTGATGTTTGCATTTTATGATTAAAATGTCCGGGCTTTTTTGGACTGTCAGGCATTTTGTCAGGATTTTTCAAATTTCTAAATGGTAACCCTTGGTGCGTGGCGCCACCGGTAGTATAGGTCGCAGGATGATTTTATAAATCGTATTTTCACGAAAATCCTCGGAACATTTTACTTTTTACAAGCTTTTATTAAACTTGCACTGTTCGTAAGTATGCAAGTATTCCTTCAAAATTTGCAGAACATTTTTAGACCATTTGTTGGTATTAGATTGAGCTGAAATTTTGCATACAACTTTAGTTTGGATGACAATGCATGCTTAGTTACGTGACGTCATTCTAAATCTAGTATGGCGGACGGCCCAAGATGGCGGACTAGTTACTTTATACGTTTCCGTTTTTACTAGTTTTTCGCTATATGATATGGGTATCAAATGAAATTGTTTGCTGAGAAAAATACGAATTAACTGCGTAAGAAATAAAAAACGCACCATTTTTAAAAACATGCTTTTATTTTTAAAGAAAAGCTTTTTTTTAGAGCATTATTAAGCAAATAAAATATTAACACAATTTAAACTTTTTTATTGGTCTGAGATGTTACAAAATCTTGTCCCGAGATTTAGTTGTGTAGATAAACAGCGATAGATAGAATAGACTAAGCGATAGATAGTAGTTAAGTAAGAGGTAATCGACGATTGTAAAAAAAATCTCGCGACAAGCTTTTATAACATTTAAATTGTGTTATTTTATTTTCTTCTTTTTAGAGCATTTAAATAATAGCTTGTTTATAAAATTAACTTCACTGGACAGGCATGGCATATAACCTGTCCGCTGCCTCTCTTCTCCGCTCTGGTGGAAAATAGGACTTATCAAGATCAGGTTAACCTTATAATAAGAATACTACTAGGTAGAAGAAGATTACGACTACGCGAAGCCAAAAGGAAGGGTTAACATTTTAGCAGTTTTATGTAGGTAGGTATGTATATTAGAGATGAAACGGATATCCGGTAACTGTCCGGTATCCGGCCTAAATTTACTATCCGGCCGGATACCGGGTAGTAACTTAATATCCGGCCGGATACCGAATATTCATAAACTACGACAATTTTCCTTTAATAAAATGTAATACATTAATTTTTGTGAGGTAAATATCAATAAAATGGCTTAATAATTATGACGGCTTTTATTTAAAGTGGAAAAGTTACAAGAAAGCCCTAAGGCCTTCCAAAAAACTAAAATTTATTCTGTAATATTCACTCTAGTGATAAATACCTACATAAATAGTAAATATCTAAACAAAAATCTTTTAGTAAAAACTTAGTAAAACTGCCCGAATTGATGTGATCGCGTTCGTCGCACCTGTGCGGCGCTAAACTCGTCACGACATGCAACGAAACAATGGGCCCATTATCCTCCCGCCGGATATCCGGCCAACCGGCCTCGCAGCTCAACGGATATCCGGTATCCGGTCAAACAACTATCCGTTTCATCTCCAATGTATATTGTATGTACACCTATGTTTGTATTTACCTACGTGTGTACATCCGTAGCGCCTAACTTTTTATCCAATTTGATGAATAAGCTGTCATTTGATTCGAATATGGTCCGAATAAACATTTCAACAGACTTCAATAGGAGTCAATTTTACCTCGTAGGTAAACCCGGATTTTGACCGATTTCATTTCTTTATATTTTGACCGATTACGGCAAAGCCAAAATAAGGGTTATGATTTTAGCAGTCTATATAATTATGTATTATGTATCGATGTCTATCGATTCGTTATTATAATTCGGGTAACATGGGCTACGTTTCGTTTAACCTTTGATTATTTACAAGGTTTTAAATGACTTTATTAATATGAGGGGTCAATTTTCCCTTTAAACCCCGATTAAACCGATTTGATTCTTCATAAATGATTAAGTATTATTATTATTAGTTTACTTTTTTTCGTATAATTACAGTGTTTTACACCTTTTGCTTGTTATAGCTTACACCTGGCAGCAAGTAAGGCAAGATGGAGGGTGGCGAGGGTATGGTGGCGGTCGTTCGCGGCTTGCGAGACTCGGGCCTCGCAGTTACACTGCTGGACGGCAATAAGCAATACACGCTGATGCCTAATTCTGCAGAGAGCAGTAGGTATTCTAATAAAATAAAAATAGGTACAGGTAGGGCACAGCAGCTTACAGAAGACCATTATCAAATAACACTAGGTAATACATTTGTGTGGTGTTGTGTTTCTGTTGGTAAGGTCGCCAGAGCTCCGCGGGAAGGGGAGGGGACTAGGGTAGGTAGCACAGTATATCGAGAACAGTCATTTAAAGGTCTGGAGGCCTCGGGGCAACAAAGGAGTGGAGGCCCCTTAGCCCCAAATTATTTTCCAAATAAAATGAACAATTTTTTGACGTGACAACGTCTTATAATTCGATAGAGCCGGCTGCACGCACGAAAATACATGACGCATGCGGCGTTACCTCGCTCTGAGGCGTTCCATGTAAGGCTTGAAGTGCAAGCAAAAATCTATTAAACAAATGAAATTATTTTTTTCTTTTGAAAAGACGTTGTCACGTTCAACTATCGTCAGTAAACCGACTTTACAGACAACCAATTTTTTCAATCGAGTTTTTGGTTAAAAAATAGGCATTCTTCTTTACGACCTTTAATCAACGAACAAAATAGAAAGATATTATTATTATTATTATTCATGTAATCATGTTTGTACAAAGTACCGTAGGTAAAGGTAAAACGCGAAATAAAATATGAAAGGAAAAGTTGTTTACTGGTGTTTACTAGTCTGAATTTGAATTTTTTTTTCCGAAGTCTATTGTGGGGGCCCCTCTTTTGTGGAGGCCCTGGGCTGTAGCCCCGCTTGCCCTCCCCTAAATCCGGCCCTGAGAACAGTAGCTCATCTACGGGCTGTCGGCGAGTTATTAGCCTACTCTGCGTTGACGCTAGGGCAATCGTAAATGCTCCGGGCGGGAACGAGCGGCGAGCGAATGTGCACACAGATTAGGGGTGCGTTCCAAAACGATCTCAATTTACTCGGGGTAGAGTAAATGGTAGCTCACTATTGGTCGTTATTAAGAAGCGCTTTCACCATTGGTTAGTTTTGTTAAACTATAGTTAATTTACACCAATTAGAAAGCTTTCTTACGCTGTCTACTTGGCTTCACCTGGTTTTGGAACGCACTCTAGAAAGAATATGTCTAAAGAATGTGCAATGACATAAAAACGCGCGATCACACCGAGACGGCAACAGGCGGCAAGACTCCTTATGCGCCCATATTTTTATGTCATGTGTGCGTCACAGTGCACATTCTAATGGATAGCGGCCAGTTTGTATGAAGACGTACTACTTTTCTTGATATACTGTGTTGGTAGCGTGCGAGCTGCGAGTGTTACAAGCATTCTATAGGCCACCGCCAGACTGGCAGAGAGAGGCGTAGGCGATGTGGGCGATCGCCACAGATATATCAATCTAAGGAGATCGGTCGAATCGCCGAGTTCATAGGAAGACCGAGTGTCGCGATCAGCGGCCGTACTACATAGCATTGGTTGCATGCCGTAATATACACTATTCATTGCGCGCGTCTTAAGGACTGCGAAGCGATGAAAGCTAAGCACAGCCGCAAATGAGATCGGTCGAATCGCTGAGTTACGTATTCACTTGACTTTATCGGAAGGCGAATTAAGTGTCGGAAATATATGCCCACAGGGCATACACTTGTCACAAGTTAAACGCCGGCTTGGCCTATCTCCTTGTATTATTAAATCTGTGGCGATCGCCGACGGTCTCGCGGTCCGAAGGGCCTCGCGCTCCACCCAAGCGACGCAGACGAGAATACAAGTGCCGTGACCGTGTGCATGTGAAAAGGGCCTAAGGGTCTTCTACTTAACTTTCGGCCTCGCGCTGTAGGTATACCTCGCCTACGTAAAATTAGGTCTTGTTCCGCCACTGGCTGACCATAGGTACCTACCTACGTTTCTGCCACTGCCGCACAATCAAAATGAAAGAAAATGTAAGTAGGTAGTTCCTGCCAGCACACGTGTTCCCTCCTTCTTTTAATCCTCGGGTCATTCAAAAGAGGCTGAACGCCTTATCTTTGTCAGTGATGCAGTCAGGTGCGAAGTCTTACGTGCGCGTCATGCACGATGTGGCCTCTCAGCAGAGCCATGCGTTTGAGGGTGGGGAGCCAACGCGCTGTGACTCTGCCGCCCAAGCAACCGACGGCAGGTACACCAGCATGTATAAGGTAAGTCATAAACCGATTTGCAAAAAAACTATTTAAATAAAAAAACCGCCTTCAAAACTAAAATCTGCGAAATAATTTTTTTATTAAAGGGTTAAGTGAAAATTATTTCTTATTTATAAACCACGCCTCTCTCTTAAAATGTCACTGTTTTACTCGACTTTATATTCCAAAAAATATCATAGTACCTATTTTTGTAATATTTCAGACGGCTCATTGCAACGTAAGCCCCACGTCACCTCCGGTAGAACTGGCTGAGTTTCCACCACAGCGAGCGGAATTATCTCGAGGTGAATCTTAGTGAAGGAAAAAAAGAAAGCCTTCAATAATTTTTATTCTTCTTTCTTGTACATAAAAATATAGGTGTCACATATTTTAATGCATCTAGGGAGTACTTGGCGAGAAATTCATGTCAACAGATCTATGAAAATTGAATGAAAAAATGAGGCGGGATTCCCATTATAAAATTCTCAACGTCATACACACCACAAAACCTTTTTTCAATGATTCCACATAACCGCTCGTCAATACGGATATATTTGTGCATCAAAATAACACCAATTTCACTGCACAAAAACCACTCCGAAACAATTTTGAATAGGGATGATAGAAAAAAGTGTGGCGAGCACCATCATCACACAAAATAACACGGGAAACGTTTATGCCACACTTGACTAGTAGGTACCAGTAGTGTAAGTTTTTTTTAGTAAAAAAAAGTAACTGGTACTGGTATGAGCATAGAGTTAAGAGGTTTGAATGGGAAACATGATTTACGCTTCTCTCCGCTAAGGGCGCTATAATCATGGTTCCCATACAAATCGAGCGTATTTCCCCTTTATTTGGGTTAAAAAACAGTGCGTACAAAATAATTAAGTTAATTGTACCACCAACAACATTAACCACAGATTACTTGAAAACATTACGATGCGGTAATAATAACATCTTTAACAATTTCATTGTGTAGTAGAAACTTACAAAGGACTAAAATAGGGATAAATAATTCTCATAACGCAACTACAATAGTTACGTTTTTTATACGAAAAACTTACAGTACGAGCACTGAAAGTGGCATTTTCCGCCCGGTACGGGTACGGAAAATCCCACTTCCTGGTCAGGGGGTGACATTTTGAATTTACTTCGGGCTTTAAAAAGAAAGTCGCAGATCGCATATTAATCAAATACCTGCGATCTGCGACATTATTTGTTTTACCGCCCTAGTTAATGAACGTAGGTAGGTACTATTTAATATTTTACACAGGACATTGCAATTTCGAAGTCGGTGGTTGTGGAAGCGGGGAGAGCTATATGCTCGGCAGGTCAGGAGCCGCTAGCTCCTTCAGAGGTTTATCTTGCCCTGATAAAGGTGAGTTTAATTAATACTTTATAATCGCTTTAGATGATATTTTGTTATGTATACATAAAGTTACATCTGGCAGTATGGACCATGTAGTGCCCTAAAAAGAACTATCATAAAGAACCAACAATAAGAACTCGTGCAATAATCAATAGCAGTCCGAGTAATAGTTAATACTTCAATGAGTTCACCCTATATTAGCCATGTGATGCCAGAGTAGAATAGCATCACTCCATATCCTCCAATGGGTGTCGTAGAAGGCGACTAATGGACCAGCAAAGGGTTATTGATCACCATAGACTCCGTCCACCAACCCGCATTGGGCAAGCGTGGTGGACTACTGACTAAACCTCCTTCGATAACAAGGAGAGGACTTGTGTCCCAGCAGTGGTTCGACTTACAAAGGCAAAATTGAAATCTGAATACTAGACATATAATTTTGATCACGACGACAAGTAATTGAATCTTTCTTTTAATTAGGTTCAGTATGTTCTCCTAGACCGTCACGTCAGCCAGATGCCTTTGCCGATTCACTGAGGAAATATCCGAACTTGGCTACGGAGCGATCCGCAGAAATGGTGGAACGACTTATCAATTATACGCAAGCGAAGAACTGTGAGTCTTATTTATGTTCCATTTTACCTAATCCCACCTTCTCCCTTCCTTTTAAGGACTACACGTGCTGGCTTTCGGTGACACCGACAAACTGTGGCTACTATTCCAAGCGAACTTACGATTTCTTTGTTGCATAATCAACAAAGGGAATTTACTGCCAGCAATCGTGTAATCCTTCTAATCCCAAGTCATTCAAAAGAGGCGTTAAGAAGCACCTTGCAGGGTCAATCCGAGGGTCCCAGTTCCATTTTGACTGCATTTCTGCTTGATATGAGGTCTTGATATAAAGTCTTTTGCTAGTCCCTTTTTTATTTTCCACTACTGTCGTGGAAGCATTTTAGAATTTCAGGAAAAATTATACTGTCTAGATGGTCTAGATATAGAAATATTTAATTTATTCAAAATAATCATAATTTCAGTATCAAAATCCTACCAAAATCGTCATTCATCACCCTCTCGATACGTAATTGAGCAAAACTCAACACAAGCCATCCCTGAGAGAAGTACTTCAAGAAATAATCACAGAAATCTCAGCTGCCAGAAGAGTTACGAAACTGACGCTGTTAGCAAAGAATACTATGATATACATGGTTTAAATGAATCACCAACGAGAGATATATGTCCAAGAGCTGAAGAGCTTGATAAATGCATGGATAATAAAAGGTTTGGAGCGAAGAATTCTGAAGCAAAGAATTTGAAGGATGTTCATAATAGAACTACAGAGAGCGATTCCAGAGTTACGATATCCTATGTATGTATTTGCATGTTCAATTTGACATACAACAGTCAACAAAGCTCCCGGTATTCCATTTAACAAACATAATCCTTTAAACGGCTGCTCTACACCAAGCTCCGCCTACTTTTCACTCCGGCCAATAGTTTCCGTAAGTCACCTCCCAACCGCGCAGTCGCTCTAGCGTGGCAGCCTATCGTACATAAAGATCTTTTTTTTTCGTCATAGGTATACTTAGCTAACCCTTTAAATCAAAAAGTACTAAGTACCTAATCTTCAATCTTTCAATCGTCTGTACTAATATTATAAAGAGGAAAGATTGGATTGTTTGTTTGTTTGCATTGAATAGGCTTTGTAACTACCGGACCGATTTTGATGATTTTTGACATTGAGATATTTTGAGACCCTGTCGGAAGGACATACTTTTTGGCTAAAATCCCACTAAAATTTCACCGTGTATAATCCTACCTTTCTATTCTAATTTTATAAAACTACATGAGAATCTATTCTATTCTATTCTTAATTAATGGCCTCGCGTCGCATTAAGCGTACGCATTTTGCCAATGTCAAGTGAAAATGTAACTAAAGTAACAAAAATATTGTTCGGTTGATTGAGATTAAAAATGGAGTCTCTCAACACGTGTTTTTACGACAAGAACTCGGGAGAAACTCCATGAGAATCCTTTTTGCAATTCTTGTCCCTGTCTTATTTTTCAAATTCACATTAGTCTGCTCCTAAGTGCTTTTATGTCCACATAATTAATTCCATTTTCATGTTCTTCCATACCCAGCTCTCAGTTCCAAACACAATGTTAGGAATGACAGTCAATAAAATAATCTTTTATTATTTTAGCCAGTCAGTCATCGCCTAGCTTATCCACAGATGAGGGAACGACATGGTATGCAACAGCAAAATTGTAATCAGACATCCCCTTTGACGGTTAGTAGAGGCAAAGTATAAGTAGAGGTATTACGTATTATCTTTTCAATGTTTAAGTAATGCTCAATACTAATCTTGTAATTAGATTGATAATTTTTGAGAGATTTGATTGATAATATTTAAGGACAAAAGTCACTCACACACACACACACACGCTATAAATAAAGTTTATTCTTCATTAAAGATTATTTATTTTAATTTCAGGCGACGACTTCTATTAATATGGAAGTACAAGGTAGAACATTTTGAATAGGATTTTGTGTTATCATCAACTTGTGCTTTTATACCTATTATTTTTGCAGCGGCTGCTGAAATGGTGTCAAAACAAGTAGCAACAGTCCCAAGAACTCAATTCGAGAAGAGAACTGTAAAGTTTATTCCTAATAAAAGAGACTATTCGCATGGTTTTTAAATGAGCAGACGATGCGCGCTTGTATTGCTACAAGCACAAATGAAACGCGCAGAGTGCGCAAGTATTGATATCTTTCCGATTTGATCGAGTTCTCCTAGGTTTTACCTGTTCTAGATCTTAGATGCTTTTCTTCAATCTATCAATCATTATTTCTACATGAGCAAACAACCTTAGGATGAGTAATTTTTTTCAAGTCTTGTCGATATCTTACTTTAAGTCCATTTTCTCAATTTAACAACAGCTTTTCTTCTTAATGTTTCTACCGGATTTATTCTGTTTTCGTGCTTTTTCTTTCATGCCTAACTTTCATTTTCATACACATTGTTGAGAAACAGCACTTGCTGTTCACTCATTTAAAAACGCTGTGTGAATAGAATCTAACTTCTACGTAAGTATCACTTGCTCGCATATTATCACCAAGTGTCTTCAGCTCTTTATTTGTTCTAGGTAGCCGTTCCTCTTTCCCCGAGTACATCAAATTATGACCAGAAACTCAAAGGTGAAGTATCAGTACAAGTAATTCCACAAAAAACTAATCTAACATTTAAATCGATTCAAACAGTTATTCGTAAAGAAGATTTTACGATGCAAGCGTGTAGCTCAGCTGAAATGGAAAATGTTTGCAATACCGTTACTAAAAAATCAGAGGAAATAATTGCTACAATGAGAAGATTAGAGGCAGTGATATTGGAACTACTTGAAAATGTTGTTTGCCCTGGCGTAGACCCTACAACTGAAGATGCCAGGTTAAAAATTCTGAAAAGAATGAGTGCAAAGCTGCAGAAATTGTCACAGAATTTAATGAGGTACGAAGCCAGACAAGAAGCTAAAGATGCATTCGATAAAATTTTGAAATGTGTACCCCTATTGATTCCATTTGGTAATGCTCAAGCTTATAGGATATCCGAAGATATTACTAATAAACTAAAATGTTTCCAAACGATTCATGATATATATAGAGCTGAAATATCTCCGATACAATTTAGTCTGCAAGATGAACTAGAACAAGTAATAAAGAAATGGATAGGGACTTTACCTATTAAAACAAGCGATTTCTTAGGCTTGTTAACTGAAAATAAGCGAATAATGACTATGTATACCAAACGTATACATTCTTTATTTCTTACCAAATTAGATACAGAAGAGGACACATTGCGAAGTGAACTATTAAGTATTGTTTCAAAAATGCCTTTAAATATCAAAGATTGTCATAAAATAGACTATTTAAATCAAGTAATTGAATTATTGATGAGAAATTTTAAACAGATTACCGATCAGAACCCTAAAATACCGGATAATTTTAATAGTAAATTAAAGCTTTATGTACAACCCACAGAAAATGAATTAAGAGGAGCTATAAAAAGTGACCTGAAATTTTTTTTCGATACGCATGTGGCAGATAGAAATATTAGAAGTTACTTGGAGTTAGAGCTTATTGATATACTCATTGAGTCAATGCAGGCTCTTAGACTAGGCCAAGATAAGGAAATCGAAGACGATATTATTATGTTATTTCAAGAAGTAAGTGATGTGACAGAAATTGTAGTAAGAAATTTCGCCAATGTATTATTTTCACATTTGAGACATGATTTTACCGACAAGTGTTCAACTAATAATTACTGCTTATCTGCTATCCCAATATAAAATTATGTTGTCCTTCAAACTACGACTGGTGATATTACACAACAAAATCAGTCTGTGCGAAGTAATGAATCTTTTGAAGAAAGTATAGATCGAATAACAAAACAAGATATTGATACAAATCTAGATGCTTATATAAATGTACTATCTCAACAAATAGAGGAATGGTTACAGAATTCTAAAATAAAAATTCCAGATGGTCACGATAAAAGATTTAGGCAAATAGCTATCAATGATTTAGCCGGAGACATAGTTGATCGCCACAAGTATTTAGAATTGAACCCATCTAGTACAGGTTCCGATGATGATGAACTCGATCATTTAAAATACCAATTGTTTAAATGGATTAATAAATTTGCAGGCGAAGAGAACTTGGATCCCTTGGAACATGCTTCTGATCTTATGCGTAGAATACAAAGTATACCGATTCCAATGCTTACAATACCACAGTATATTTCTGGCTCTAAAACAAATAAAGGAGATGTATTAAGTTTTCCGCAAAGCAAAACTAATAAAAATAGCATACATGTAAGTGATAATACGCCATCGAATGCAATGGCATCAAGTTCAGGTTTGAAAAACCACAAGATTCAAGAGTCTTTAAACCAATTGTACTCTAAAAAAGACAGTTTTCCCCCATCGTACTGTTCCGATGCGCAAACAAATAAATCTTTGCCATCAATTAAGCAGTTAAATGACGATTACGATAAGTTTTTGAAAGATTGGGTACAAGAAATACCAATACCTTCTAATACACCAGAAGAAATTGCTTTGGCAAATAAAACAAGACAAGGTGTATATAATGGTGTTTGGAAAGCCTTGACCAAACTTAAGTTTGACCCAGTATTATTTCATAATACATTTTACTTCGAAGATGTACTAGAAAATGAAATAGACGAACTGTTAAATTGCTTGCCCGTATCATCCGAATTGAATTCTAAAAAACATCTTTTGAAAATAAAACTTATCAAAGAGACCGCTAACACTAATCAGTTGGTTCGGGAATCGTTTGCTCCTGCGTCATTTAAGCAGCAATTACTAGAAAATGTTTCTCAAAACTTACCATTCCACAAAATGGGTTACAATAAAAATGAAACTAATAATGTTAAAGAGTTTGAGAATTTACAAATAGAAAAAATAGTTGATGACTACATACTTTGTATGAAACATAAAGGAATTAACAACGAGAAATCCGAAATATATAGGACTAAACTTTTAAACGAGGTTCAATCAATTGTAGAAAACATAAAGAAAACCCATGGCAGGGAACTAAAGTACATAGATTCAGATTTGTATATTAATAATATTCTAAGTGCTTTACATAAAGTACCTCTGCCAAATTATGAAGTTATATCAAAAGAAGCAGAAGACATACAAATGGCAGAAGAAATTCTGCAATGGTTTATAGATTTACCTATTCTATTAGAAGGAGATCAAGGAAACCAGTTGAAAAACAGTTTTGTAAAACGAATTACTGATTTAAGAAAGATCAATAATGAACATGGCTGCTTAGGGAAAGGAGCTTTGAAAAATGAAGTCATGTTATTTTTGTCTAAAATTTCATTCGTTCCGGGAGAAAATGACGACATAGAATTCATGGCTGATGAATTAGTAAATAGAATAGAGAACAAAACTAAAGATATTCAAACTGATGAAAATGAAAGACAAAAATCTGTTGCATTTCTAGACTCTGTTGGTTACTATGAATTCAGCGTACAAATGCCAGCTTGTTCAAGTTTTATTGAAGCGCCCAACCAACCGGCTCTAATAAATCAATCAAGTTACATAATAAGAGATGGCCAAAAAATAAATATGCCTTTAAATGGTTTTCTACAATCAGGCACTTCCAATCACATTCTACCGTCTAATGAATATTTTACTATGGAAGATAGTCAAGCAGCAAACTTAAAACCAAAACAGACAGAAATCAGTTATCACACAATTCCGTATAGTCAAGATATGCTAGAAAGAATTCCTGCAAAAACCTTGACAAATTCGAAATTGGTGAGGCAGCTTTCCCCTTGTTGTCCAAATGAAAATCATCAAACACCGGATCAAGGTGTGCCAGTACCTCATGTTGCAAGTCAAGCACAAATGTATAAGACAGCTAGAGGAGATCGATTATTTATACCACAACCTTCTCCCATTAGAATTAACACTCCAATTCAAACGTCATATGAGTTAAGAGGTGAACACAACAATGAATCATCGCAATTAGCAGATTATCCTTATCCAAATATATTACATGAACACGTACAAACAAATAGCCAAAACTATGAACAATTTGCACCTAAACGATCAGTAGCCCCAGACCAAAGGTTTTTTCCAGCACAAGAAGCTTTAGGTATTAATTTAAGACGGCCTGTTCATAACGCAATTGAACCTTCACTAAATCCGCGTACAACAGCCAACCCCACTGAAAGAACTGAAAGCATTGCAAGAAACGATTCTATAGAGTTCCATGGTGGAAATAAAATTCTTTCCGGGGGCATAACTACCTACGGGCGACCACAGGGATATTCTACACCTCAACAGACCATAGCAGAAAGGTCTCCACAGAGACCAGATAAAAAAAGAAACCGGCGACAGCAAAGGTTTCAAAGTAACTTTGCAAAGAGGCGTCTAGAACTTGATAGTGACTCGGATGGAAGTGATGATATAGATGGACCTTGTATTTGTATGAAAAGAATGCTACGTCAGAGAAGATGGTTACCGCGTTATCGATATGAAAATTTTGATATGGATGATCCAGAATGTTATCCATATCCATATCCCTGTCCTTACTTCTATTAAATTTTGCTCGGAATATAACTTACCTACGAAAAAGTTGAATGAAATACATTGTAAGGTGCTACAATTTTAATCACATATTTAAACATCATTATTTCCGTTTACAGCACCAACGTTGGTAACAAACTATAGCTGTACGAATCCACATTGTAATGTGAGCATGAATATTTTGCTATAGATGTCTCTTTTAATTTCAAAGAGAATCAATTATGAATAATGATTGCAGTATTTAATTTCAGAACGCAATGGTTATAGAAGGAGAATCGTATTGGAAAATAAATAAATCGGTTGAAACTTCGTACAATTCTGTAAATGTACTAAGGCCAGGTAAATGTCATCATAGAAATAGGAAAATCAAAACGCAAAATAAGAACGAGGCACATGATCCGCTGGAATTTGTAACAGATAGTTTTCAGAAGAAAAGAACCACAAAGATTTGGAAGAAAAAAATTCGCAGACTAGCTAACCAATTAGTTGAACCAGGGACAGAAGAGCAAATCAAAGAAAAAATTAGAAGGTTTTTACATAGAGTTCCAAGTCGGTCTGATGAGGATACGGATGAGAGAGAATTTAAAGAGCAATTACCTGACTGTATTGTAAGTAAATTTAAAGATGAATTTAAAAGAAGTTACAAAAAGACACAAGAGCCGTCAATAAGAATCTTGAGAATACAATTTCCTACAAATAATAAAAAGTCATTTAGTGGAAAAAATTTAAATGTTATACCTTACAATAGTAATGATTCCTGCATTAAAAACTGTCTTACAGAACAAATTAAAAAGGAAATACGTGAATGGTTTCATAAAATACCTTTAAAAGCGAATCTTATTAACACACTAGATAAAGAGGCATTAGAAAAAGCTTTCAACGATTTAGCTGAGGACATCATTGATAGACTAAAATATTTGCAACTCAATAACGCTATCACATTTGAAGACAAAATTGAAACACCGTATCTGCAATACCAGATATTTAAATGGATCAACAAGGTAGTCGGAGAAGAGAACTTGGCAACTATTCAAAATAGCGTAAAATTAATGAAGAGAATAAAACCTATCTATATTTCTAACATGGAACACCGAAATAATAGATTATATCCGTTCCAATCGCGACCAATTAAGAACAACATAAATTTTCTTTGTAGTTTTAACAAGGTTGACAAGAAGGTACAAGAAGAAATGAAAAACTGGTTTCAGGGAGTACCATATATTCTTAACAGTGCCAAACTATCGAATGAAACAATGAAGGGAATTGAAATAAATGAAGATTCAAATGTTGTTAAAGCCTCAGAAATCAACCTTGGTGTAGAAGAACAAAAAGTCAAATTAGATAAACTTAGTCAATCTCTGATAAATATGTGTACGGAACAAGTTTCAGCAGCGACTATGAATTCGAAGCAAGAGAAATTATTTAAAGAGCAGTACGAAAATTTAATAGGCTCGTGGATAAACGATCATCTGTATAATACCGAAAGTAATATTTTGATCGAGAGAAACCAAAATGATCTTATCCACAAATTGGCCGTAACATTTTATAAAATAAAGTTCTCAGCGTGTTATTTCTCAGAAAGCGAAG
This sequence comes from Elophila nymphaeata, assembly GCA_955850985.1. NCBI lineage: Eukaryota > Metazoa > Arthropoda > Insecta > Lepidoptera > Crambidae > Elophila > Elophila nymphaeata. Next base: position 31,123,926 of record OY039066.1, read on the forward strand.
TACTCAGTCAAATTAACAAAGTTCTTTCAGAATGGTTTGTTGAATTCAATAGTCCTAATAAAATATTATATCATACTAAAAATGATATAATAGAATTGGTAAACACTATTTACCACTATAAACCAAAGAATAAAGAAGTAACATCAAAAAAATATTTACTAAGAACTGCCATAAAAAATTGGCTGAATACATTAAAAATGTATGAAAATTCGGATACTCAGAAAAAGACAAATATTGACGAAATAATTGAAACCTTAGCAAATAGTTTAGAAGACAATTTTAAAGACTCTTATTTTCATATATTAAGATGCATGCAAATGCTTTTTTCACCTTCAATTGAAGACGATGATATTATAATAAATCACGCCAATGATTTAAAAGCATATTTACAGAGCCATAAATTGTATATGCAGACATCAAACTGTACAAATAATATTTTACAACATAATAATAATCAACTTTTTAATAACTCTGATGTTGCTGTTTATGGATTTACTTTGCCAAATACTACTAAAGCGAACGACAGCAATTCATCACATAACATTATTGCCCCAATAAGAAATGCTGTTATTAAAGTTAACTTTGATTTATATGCGAAACATTTAGTCGACCAAATATATGAATGGTTAGAAGATCTCCAAATTCCAAACATTAACGATAAAGGACTCAAAGAAATATTAGTAAATGATTTAGCTAGAGATATAATTGTTAGGCTTAAATATTTAGAATTAAACCCAAGTAGAGGACCAGATGATAATGAACTTGAGCAGGTCAAGTATCAGATTTTCAAATGGATAAACAAACATGTAGGCGACGAGCATAATGAAACGTTACGACATGCTCCAGAACTAATAGAAAGAATACGAAAAATACCAGTACCTATACTATATTTGGACACTCAGAGTATGAGAATTCAAAATGAAAACAGTATTTTTAATATTAATAAAAATGTCAGACTATTAGGATTTCCTACTGGACCAATGGCAGCTAATCGTATAAATGCATCAAACCTAGATATAACGAAAGGAGAGAAAAGCACAAAAGACGGACATGACAGTGAGGTACCTGCACAAGGAATATCATTAACGGGAATGCAACATGGTCAAGCTGATGCTTTACAAGATTGTGATGAAATACCGAAAGGAATGTCTTTATCTGAAGTTTACCAATATTTTGGTAATATTTTTTTGAATAAGCTTCAAAAATTACCTTTGCAGTCACCAACAAGAGAACAAGAAAATCTAGTTAATTTGGCTAGAACTGGAATTTATAATGGCATTTGGAAGACTTATTTTGCTTTAAAAGCTGACTCTGAAATAGAAAATAACTATATGACTTTCGAATTGCTTTTTGATGAAAAAATCAACGATATGTTAGACTGTTTACCACAAACAAATGAAATGATTGAAGTTAGGCACGGATGGAAAAGAAGTTTACTGAGTAATATTATGACTATGTTAAAATACGAACATGATATTACACATACACCTAGTTTCCGAGGTTTAATTGATAAAGGAGCAGATAAAATTCAAAATGACTTTGTCATAAGAACAGCTGATGCTTATATACTTTACACGAAATATAAGGAAGAAGATCCATTAAAAGCAAATATTTACCGACAGCGTTTGATGAAAAGACTCCATGAATTATCAGAGTGTATTAGAAATTATCATAAAATAGATTTAAGTTCTGTAAATACTGCTCAATTATGTAAGTTAGCTTTTGAGGTGCTCGAGAGTGTACCAATACCTGGCCAAGAAACCATTGAGAATGAAGCCGAAGAAATTTTAATAGGAGAGGAAATAGAAGACTGGTATAAAGGCTTACCAGTCAAGCCAGTACAAAACGAGACTGATGAAATATTACGGAAAAGACTACGTGAAATGTTGGCTAAAAAGCTGTGTACTATAGAAAAACAAATAGAAAGGTTAGGTGATCCTTCTTTACAACTTGATATTAGTTTGAAACATGAGATATCATATTATTTAGAAAATAACGCAGAACTCAAAGAAGGTAACGATTTAAATATAAATAATATGGTGGATGAATTAACCAATAGGATAAGAAACAAACGCCAACACAATACGTTAATATATAAAAAATTCGAACAAGAGCACCCTGTTAGTTCAACATTTGTTCAAACTGAGCCAGCTGATGTAATGTCTCCGTTGGTAGATCACAGAAAATTACTAAATGTAAATTTTTCTCCCCAAATGGGTCCTCAAAGCCTCAACATACCTAAGCACACTAAGGATTTGAATAGACAAAGATTAAACTTCTCTTCAGAAAAATATCAGCCTTGTTGTTCATATCAGACAAGATCATATGCTCAATCAGGAACGAGGAAAAATATAAAAATTAATGAACCTGGTGAACTCAAGGCAACACCAAATATTTCTAAGCCTATGTCTCGAACAAGCCAAAATATACCTATAATCATAACAGAACCAAGTCTATCAGTAAATAAAGTTGAACTTTGTGCTCACGACCCAATCGAAAACGAAAACTTTTTGAGTCGACCATTAACAGCAACGCAAAGTAGTAAATCAGCTCAGGGGCCTAGTTCAGGTTTCGTAACAAATTCTTCCCCAACAAGGTCCACAGCCAGAGTTGGAACGAACACAGATTTCCCGCATACGCAGACTAATTCTGATAATGAAAATTTAGACGACGAAGATGATGTACGATACAGGTGCCGCTGCATAGAACGAGTGTGGAAATGCAAACGTCGACGTCGGTATTGTGATGGAATGCGTCCCTATATTTTTTGCTATCCTCCGATGCCATTTCTTAGATATTTCTATTAATACGAGTATTTTTAGTGAAAATATTATTATCATAATTGCAGTTACTTTGTTTGTGGTTTTTGTGTATTTTAGTGAACCTTTTGGTTTTATTAACAATGTTGTGGTATTTTCAAAATAAATACCTATTTATTACCTATTGTTTATCATTAAAGTTTAATTTTTTTTCCCGTTTACAATCATTAAAATCATAGTTTTATCGAATCGGTTAATGTGGAACCGCTCTTGAAAAGCTATCTACCCTTATTTTCTGGTTTCTTTTCACTTAGTACCTTCATGCATTTAGTGGGTAGACAATGACTTATCCTGAAAAAGAAAACATATCCTAATCCGCGTAGTAAGCACCTACAAGGACTGTTAAAAAAACTGCCTATATTGATTCAAGAATGTATATTTTTAATAAAACACCACAGATAAACATACACATGGACATATAAACACTACCTACTTGAAGAAAAGGTAACTAGGATGAGGACAATGCATGCCGCAACATTTTGGGCAGTGGTGCATTGGTGATTCATTGGCAAGGCATGGTGTATGATTATAGGTTTTAGGTCTCCTGTTAATGCATTTAGTGAGGATACGCTCTCTGCAATGACATTTCGTTTTTTCTTCTTTTCTCTCTTTGATTAATTGCCCATCTTTTGGCGCAGAAATTCTGTAAGATCGCGCCCGTCTTCTTGGGCAAGGGGTACCCCAATCTGTATCTTCTGGGAAACGTATCGTCCATTCTGAGTCTTCGTCTGGAGATTCGTTATGTTTCTTTGCTTTTGGAGACTGTTTATCACAACATTTTGAGCAGGGATTTGCGTCATCAAAAGACCCGAATTTAGTACCGCGCGGTTGATCTTTGTACGATCTTTTTGTAGACTCATCATATTGTTCAAAAGGAGAAGTACTCGATATATCAGGTGATCTAATTCCAGATTGAGCTCTTATGGCTGGTGGAGACCTACTGGGAACGTCACGTGATGTGCCAGGGGGTGATCGTGAAGAAAATAATCGCATTTGAGGCATGGAAGGTGGTGGGGTATGTGCAGTTACCAGTGGTGACTCAGGGCAAGAGGGCTGTGGCATTTCGAGCGAATTCCTCTGTGCCATATAAGGTGGTTGATCAATATAAGTTGACTGAGAGGACGTTCGAGGTGGCTGTGGTACTGAGTTTGGTAGTTGTTGTATTATAAATGGCGACTGTGTTGGCGTGTCTGGTGGTGGCATACTTCCGTAAGATGATTGGTTTGGTAATGTGTAAGTATTTTTTTGACTATTTTCAGTCGTCGATGGAGACTGCGACTGATTTATGTTCTGATAAGTCAGATTTTGCATATTTTGGGTTGGTAACGAGTAAGATTCAGTCTGCTGTGCTTGAGTCACCAACGGAGCCTCCGAGAGATTGCTCCGATAACTATTATTTGGCATGTTTTGATTTGGTAATGAGCAATGTTCCCTCTGTAGTCCTTGAGTTGCCAACGGGGATTGAATATAATTTAAGTTATGATAACCCAGATCTTGTATATTTTGATTTGGTAGAGAATATGGTTCTGACTGCTGTTGTTGATTTATCAAAGGGAGCTGTGACTGATTAGTATTGGCAAAGTTCTGATTTTGCGTGTTTGGTGTTTGGTATCCATATGCATAATGCATATGTCTTGACGTCATTGTGGGGTCAGTGTTCTCCCAGTTATATTCATTTACAACGACATTTGGTGAGATCGGTTGATTTGTTGATTGATGATGTGGTAAAAAATTATTAATTTGTTCAGACTGAGAATTAAGAGGTTGTATTACTTGTTCTCCAATGTGTGTCTGATTGCCAACCTCTACTGGTTTCGGGCTAACTGATGCATCCTTACTTTGCATATTTTGGGGAGAAGTAGAAGATGTTTTCACTCTTTGTCTTATTCTTTCTAAGTTTTCTCTATCCTCTGAATTAAGAGTGCTTTTTGGAGGCGAATATTGCTTCAAAGGTTCTTTTAATGGTAGTGAATACTGTGTAAAATTATCTTTTGATGGTATTTTGCTAGGTTGTGTTCGACGTTGAACTTTCGGAGAAATACCAGATGTAGAAACCGGTGGAGAGTTAGCAATATTATTTTTTCTCTTGACTTCGGTTAGTTTCAATCTCTTTACTAGCTTTTCTGCAACTTTGTCAATTTCATATTCTGCGCCTCGTCTTACAGGTAGTTTGTTAATCCATTTTATAATATTTTGCTTCATTCGATCCTCAATATCGAATTTTGGATAGGAATCCTTTTCTTCTTCTATGTCATACAATTCTTTAGCGAGTATTGATACAATTTTCCTTTTCTGTAGTTCTCCTGAAGGAGAATGATCTATTGGTAGATTTTCGAGACAGTCAATAATTTCATCTTTGATTCTCATCTGTTCTACTTGTGTTTTAATAGTCTCATTTTTAGGAACTGGAACTTTTTGAAGGACGGTATACAGCTGTTGATTGAGTTGGTTCGGGTCCATAGGTGTGGCTGGAAAACGTTTTAAATATTCATTACAAAACTTGTTGATTTCATTGGTAATTTGTTGTTTATACCTATTTTTTAATTCATCACTATCAGCAAAATAATATAAATTAATGAAAGCGTCAGCAAGATTATCTTTTAGTATTTCAAATGGTATTTTTTCTTCCTCCATTATATTTTTCGTCGAAGGTAATGTGTTTGATATAGCATCTCTTAATTGTTGCTTATAAGCATGTCCAGCTAGTTCATTTCGTGTTTTTTCTTTGGCCTTTTTAACTTTATCCAGCAAATCATTTTTAAAGGTTTTTAAATTCTTTTGTGATTGATAATTTAATGGTAAAGTTGAAAGTAATTCATCAATTTCATCTTTTAATAAGTCTTCGTATAATGAAGCGTCATTAAAAATTTCAGGTTGCATATTCAAATCCGCTATCTTGTTAATTAATTTACTAACAATATTTTGCTTTATTGTTTTAATTCTAGATTGGTCATTTGGAGTATTTTCTTCTTGGATGGGCAAATCTTCACACCATTTCATTAACTCATCATACAATACATCAGTGGAGTTTTTGAATACAGATGTTGTGACAGAATCATTACCATGCACTGCATCTGTAGTATTACTAACGGACATACTATTTAGAAAATCTAAAAGCTTATTAACTAAATCCGATACACATTCATTTGTAAGTTTGTCCTTTTGCAAAGGTAATGAATGTATAAACTTGCTTGTCAATTCTTCTAAAATGTTCCTTTTTTGGATACTACCATCCAACTGAGAATTTTGAAATACTCTTCTAAGGGACGAAACATAATTGACAATATTTGTCTCTATATCTTTAACAGTTTTACCCTTTTGAAAAGGTAAATTTTGCAACCAATTTTGAACTATATATTTAATAGCGCTAACATCGAGAAATAGTCTTCTTGATGGCTGGTTTTCTCCTAGCCGATGTAATATTTCTTGCAGATCTTCGATTTTCTGTTCTAAGAAAGCCTCATCTTGTTTTTTAGTAAATTCCAAAGGTATTTGTAACAAACATTTTTTAATGTTTGATTTGAGGTTCTCATCAAATTCTTTAGACGATGGCAGCTGATTCTGTATTGCTTTAAGTTTTTCTTTAATTTCTTCCTTAGTATTTTCTAACCGCTGCCTATCTGATGAGGTTATTTGAGATTTTAATGGTAAAGTTTTCATCCATTCTTCAATTTCTTTGACCAATATATCATTTATATGTTGAGAGTGGTTTACTGTCAGATTCTGAAATTGTTCCAAATTTTTCAAGCAGCTTAAAAGTTCCGAGGCCATGGAATTAAGAAATTGCATGTCGTTTTTAAGATACGCGTCCATAGGCATTTTCTTAATGTGTGATTTTATTTTCTGTAAGAAAACGGCATCTTTCTCGAAACCGTCTGTTACAAAATTTTCATTTTCTAATGTGTCTTTCAAAGCTTTTGACAGTTCTGCAGCTGTCTGTTCTTGTAAACGTTTCTCAGCGGAACTCCTTTTTTTGTAAAAAGGTTTTTCTTTGAGCCAATCTAGAATCATGGACCTTATATCTTCTTGAATGATACGGCTGTTTTCACGAGCTACTTCAACATCAGGCGATAGGGCAATTAGTTTTTTATTAATTAAAATGGCTTTCAACCCTTCTGACAAATTTTGTATGGACGACTGATCATATACCATTTTGTGTAGCCACTCAGATAAAAGATTATCTAAAGCTGTTTCTGTTAAAGTTTCATTACTTTGTATATGGTTAATATCTTCGGTTAATTTTTTAATCATTTGGCGATGAAAATCCTTATACAAAGATGTATACTGATTAGAAGGTATCGATTCTATCCAGGTAGAAATTTCTTTATGAAGTGATTTTAAATCGCCTACTTGTTTTGACATTGTACTCGCAATATCACTAGTTGGTATTTTATCTTTAATTAGTTGAGGCACAGAAACCGTTTTTATCAGATCCATGAGTTCTTTCGTTTTAGATAGGGATGACAATAGTCTTTTTATATTTGGTAATTTATTAAGCCATCTAAATACTTGATAATTTAGATGCTCTAATTCTTCTTCATCTGAAGATTTTACACTGGGGTTAAGTTGTAAATATTTTTGTCTGTCTACAATATCACTGGCTAAATCTCGGACCATAATATCTTTAAAAGCTTTTTGGTCCTTGGAGTTTATATCTATGTTTAAATTGCGCATCCAGTGACCAATTTTATGTACAAGTTGTGATGTGTATTGTTCTTCCACCTTACTTGGTGCTTTTTTTCTTTTAAATTGTTCAATTAGTTTATCACTTAAAATCGCAGACAGTGTAGAATCATCTGAGTTTCGACGTGGTAGAAATGGTAAGCCTTTATCAATAGATCTTCGAGGAGTGGACGTTTTAGGAGTTAAACTCTGCAATTTGTCAACAAGTTCTAGTGCTTGATCTTCTGATTCTGCATAAAAATCAATATTAATGTCTTGAAAATATTTCTTTACTTCACGCTGCAATTTCTTTTTCTCTTCGTCTAATGAATCATCAGAATCTAGTATATCGACTATACGCTCTGCCAATTCTTCTGCAGCCTCGCCATAGTTTCTTATGGAACTAGTTATATCGCTAGTGTAGTCTAAAATAGTCTTTTTAATTTTACTATAAGCCACAACCCTCGGTGTTTTAGATTTTTCTGTTTTTGAAATAGTACTTAGCGTTTCAGACGATCGTTGAGAATTATAGCTCAATGAAAATATTTTGCCTTTGGCAATGAGGTCTGTGGCAACTTTTTCAGATTCTTCATCAGATATATTGGCATTTTTCAATATACTCGTTAAATAATCTTTTACTTTAGCGTCGGTTTCACAGCGCATCATTTGTTCAACTAAAACGTTAGACAGTTTTGTTTCTATATCATCTCTATTCTCAAATGTTATATCAGTATCATCCAAAACATGATTGATTTCTTCTTTGAGTGCATTTTTTAAATCTAAATCTTGTGAAATACTAAGTCTACTATCTTGTGGTATAGTTTGCATGGCTCGTAAAATCTCTTTAGCAGTATTCTTAGCTTCTTTATTGGATAATTGTGTTCCTTTTTTTATAATATCCGTTATTTGCATCAAAGTGTCATCATTGTCTTCTAATTTAAATCTGTCGGAAGGTTTGGATATTACAGATAATATTTTACTTTTAATCTCATTTTTGCTCATATTGTCTATATTAATAAATTCGTCATCTAGAATCCGGTTAATTTTATTATCCTTTGATTTTTCTCCCTTTTGGGATTTAACCTCCTGTGGTTCTTGTGCATTTATTTTGTTTTCTTTTGAATATAAATTTATATTTTCTCTGACATTAGTATGTATGTCATCTTGAAGCATGGGGTCATTTTTAGTGCTGTTTATTTTATTTATAAGATTTTTTGCTAATTCTATTTGAGTCCTTGGCTCTACGCGTTCGTTTTTAATTTTCAATAGGCGACCTAACCACGCTGTTATTTCTTTTACCAACATATCACCAGTGTTTCCTTCAGACTGTAGGTCATTTAATGTCTTACTTAATATTTCAGCTTCCTGATAATTTTCAAACTTTGTACCTTTTATTTCGGGTATATCTTCGAGCCAGTCTAAAACTGGATCAAGTAAACTATTTTTATTTTTAGCTTTTAAAAGAGCTGCCCTGTTAAAGTCTTGTAATAGTTTTTCAGACAGTGTAACTTTAGATTTTGTACCTAAATGACTTGTAGTATTGTCTTCGAGCCATTTAATAATTTCTTCTCGCAAGTTTTCTTGAATTGTTGTATCACTGATTCCATTGGGATTTAGTGCCTTAAGTTTTTTTGCTAAATCCATAACTAGTTTTTCATTGTGGCCAATACTTGTACTATATAATTCTGGGATATCTTCTACCCAATCCGAAATTTGCTTTACGTATTCTTGCAAGTCCGCTTTATCTTTAGTAGTATCTTTTGACAAATGTTTAAGTTTGTGCACGAATTTATCCCCTAAATTGCTAATGTATCTTGACTTATCACCTTTCACTTTAATAGGAAGTTCTTTTAACATTTTAATAATCTCAGCTTTCAGTTTATCAGGTAAAGGAGGATTTGTCACTAGACTGTTCAATTTGTGAATTACATTATCCTTAAGATATTGTTTATCGACAAGCTCTCCTAAGCTATCCAGAGTATCAAAAGAAATATCATCTACCAACTTCAAAATCACTTTCTTATCATCGGAATCACATGAAATGTGCCTTATTTTGTTCATAAGATTATCAATAACTTGGGATTTAAAATCTTCTTTGTCATGTTTGTTCATGGGCTGCCACATAGGCAAATTATTAACGCATTCCAAAATCTCATTTTTAGCATTTTCTTCGTAGTATTCATCACGTGGTAGACTATTTAGTCGATCTATCAGATCTTTTACTAAATATTGTCTGGTATGTTGATCCTGAGGTTTCTCATTGATATAAATAGGTATTTCTTTTAGCCAATCGTACACCTGATCTTCTATATTTTTAGCATAACCACTTTCTCTTGCGATAGAATCTGATGAATATCTTGGACTACAGTGGCAGGGTAGCGGTTCATGGCAGTAACAACATCTTTTGTTATATTGTTCTGAACTATGCTCAGCTTGTATCTGTGGAAAAAAGTTACTTTGTAGGATAGTAATACTGCGCTACAAGTGCTTACCTATATTTGTACAGTATTTTTATCACTCGAATGCAGGTGGCGGAAACAGGATTTAAACCACACACCTCTGTTTTTTGGTTAATACGATGCTATTTCGGCGCATATAGTACATCCACCGAAATATGATTGGGGTTAGTAAACTTATCACGTTATTAAGGGTCGTTTTTGTATTACACTGTCACGACAACCCTTAGCCTATTGACCAATTGCTTTTAGGGGTGTGTGATGCAAATATGCAATACAATTGCATTAGAAAACTTTGCCGTAAAGACATCTGATTGTAATTTACTCAAACAACGACTTTTTTTAATGACTGGACTCTGCCGTGGTGGAGTGGTCAGTAACATTGCCTACACATCGGGCGGTCCGGGTTCGAGTCCTGGTAGTGGCAAATGTTAGTGTGATGAACACGAGCATTTGTTCATGAGTCATGGTCGTTTATATATGTATTTAAGTTTATTGTCCGTTATCTAGTATCCATAACACAAGTTCTTAAAGATACTTAATTTGGGCTAAATAATTGGTGTGAGCGTAGAAATATATTTGACGTCTTTTTGACTCCTCGATAGTACAGTCTACAAAGTTCCCGGTGTTCCATTGAGCAAAGAGAATCCTTCAAATAACTACCCTGCACCAAGCCCCGCCTATTTTTTACTCCGGCCAATAGAATATCAACATAATATGGTACAGCCAATACGGCGCAGAGTCTTCACTGCGCTTCCGCAGGTCGCCTCCCCTCCGCGCAGTTACTGTGGCGTTCCCGACGACATTGTCTGCTCTTATTGGCTCAATCCGGTTGATAGACATCAGACACGTCAGTAGCACGCAATTATAGTCTACAAGTGGAACACCGGCAACTTTGTCGATTGCACCCGTAAGTTTTAGATACATACACATTGTCTATGTGTGTGTTTTAGCGAGAGTGCTCAGTAACGGCACTGACGCACACATACAATATGCAGTTATATCTTCATAAATACGAAAAGACCTTGCGCGTTACACATTTCTCGTTCTGGGTCTATCTATAGGCAGAATTTCTTATGGGTGTGTCGGTGTTTCAATTACATCTGTACGGAACATGACGTAGACTTATTTAATACTAGAACCACTCAATTTAAACAGCTACTTGCAGACCATTTTTTTCTATAATCATTTTATTTAATTTGCTCATTTTGTTTTTATCTGGATGTTTTTTTCATCTAAGTGTGATGTTTACCTATAATGCGGAAACTTGTAAATGGCCTTCAGTACATAATATTAATATACCTACTAATATGTAGGTAATATAGCTGCATGTTTTCTGTAAAATACATTTGAAAAAATAGTCATGGCTCCTTCCGCCATGGTGCTTTCTTGAGATAAAAATAATGTAGCTCAAATTATTAATGTAGGTATGTATTGACTTGTTAAAACAAGAAGGTGACTATAACATATACATGAGGATTATCACAATGACTCAACATCTGTGGTCTTTAACGTCGCAATTTCAAGATACTACAGAAGATTATTAGAATAATTAATAGAACTTACACCTGGAACATCTTCACGAGGTAACGAGTTTGGTACTCCAGTTGAGACCATCTGGACGGAAGCTGCCGAAGGGATTTTATATCAGTATCATGATTAAGGCACTCCTTTTATACATATATTTAGGGCTACTACTATGTGGTCTACTGTGCACCTTGTGGTCGGTTCCTCTGTCTATCAGGGTTTTGCATAGAGAAACCAGAATGAAAATGATAACAGAAATAATCAATCCACTGATTATTTCTGTTATCATTTAAAAAAGAAATAGTTTTACTGTTTCCTTGTGAGCGAATCAACATGCTTATAACACAGACTTTAGAAGTTCTTATAGTTGTTCGACGAGCACGTCTAGACAGGGCAATCACGAGGGGGACGCGGGACGAGAGGGAGGTGGCGCCCCCAAACTGCGTTAGGTCGCTCGGGACACGATAGCTCATTATAAGTCTACTGCACGCTGTCTAGACAAAAGCGGCATTTTCCTCAACTTCAAAGACGTAGGACCACTGTAAGGTTTTACGCTGTGCTTAAAGCTTTGTTGTAAATTCAAGTCTTCTTCTTCCAATACACTAGTTATTTCATTAGTTTTACATTGTGATCAGTGCACGATGTGTGAAGTTCTTTCGTATTACCTGTTACCTTTTCCTCTACCTCTTCAACATATTTTAGTTTTAATATGATGGGGTAGTTCTTGGCTTTCATAATTCTAGGTTTAGGGAAGAGAAAGCTTAAGGTGGATGCAATCAAGCACTAAGTGACTGGTTATCCTAATAGTTACTTTTAGAACAATAATAAGGCAAAACGAGTCTTCCTCAGATCAATATTGGACTGGTGGCGTAGGGTAGATTGGAACCCGGGACGACGAGGGGAGGGTGGTGCTGATGGTCCAATCCAAAGTTGGCTACTAGGTTCTTCAAAATGGTAGCACTCAGAAACTCTAACGTTGTCACCCTTTTTCGTGCTGTCGTTGTTACCTCTTGGTGCTTGGCACCCGGGGCGGATCCCCCTCCCCACCCCCACCCCCTTATACCATCAATGACTAACAGGGCTTAATCAAACAGTTTCGCTAAAAGAAAATATATTACCTTGAGCTTCCATGTTGTTCGAATCCGAACTCTGAAATCATAAACATAAAGATATCTAAGTTTTGCATTAATAAAGTCCGCTTGTGTATGCGCCATCTTCAAAATGGAAATGGCAAGACAGATATTCGGTAGGTATAGAAAACAGTGAATTACACTGATATTAGGTACCTACCTACCAAGAAAGTGGGTCGGCAATGGAGGAGAGGCACAAGATTGTGCACTATTGAGAGATCATGAAGATCCAGCAGTGTATCAAACAGGATTGATGAAGAGGTAGGTAGAGAGAGAGATAGTAGCTATTTCGCTCCCACGTTGTCTTCAAAAAGCGGATGATTTGAATGATTTCTAGTACAGACTACAATGTATGACATTAAATGGAACTTATCACTCCAGAAACTTAAATGTTAAACCGCTATGTTAAGCCGCTTCTCTTCTAGATTTGTAGTTGACTTACTAGCATCAGATTCAGAGATCATATCTATTCTTTCGCTTCACCTATCTCATCACAGTCATGATACATGCTCGGCGATTACGAGTATTTCTGACTTGGCCTTCATATAGGGTATTTTCGATTTGATCGACAAACGTTCCTCAGTCTTTCCCATCCTGCGTCTCACCTTCCAGTTCATCTTTTCCGTTAATTTCCTTTCACTCATTCTTTTTACATGACTAAACACTCTGAGCTAATTGAAATATAATATAAAAAGAACAATAATATAGAAAGGTCTTACTGAATTCTGGCCAATAGTTGCTCCATGATGCTGCCTCCTATGATGACTGTACCGACTTTGCATATTAGGGCACACCTGGCAAACATACTGCAAGATTTATTATGAAATCTTCTTCCTACCCTGGTAGCAATTTATTAGGGGTTGGTGCAATATCTCACCATACTGCCATAGTTTAATGACCGGCCGCCTGCCTGACGTCAATCCTCCTTGGTAGGTTACCTACATCGATAAATCAAGTACGCCGATCCCGATCCCCACAAAGGGCTTAGGACCCTCCGATACCTATAAGGTTTTTAGTGGGTAAGACCGGTGTCGTTTTCACGGCTTCGGGAAGTCCCACACACGCCGGATCGTCTCGCCAAAGTTGCTTTACGGTCCGCAAACATCACGGAGCAAAAAAAATGGTTTTGTGCTCCGTGGTAAATATACACCGTGATTTTTAACCGTGACAAATATTTCAAGGATCCACATCGAAATCGATAAAGCAAATTCAGCTGGTCCATACATTTTGGTTGCGTACTTAGGTGTTGCACTTTAAATGTGCAACACCTAAGTACGCAACCAAAAACTATTTATTGCATACTATCATTTTATCCCGTGGGTGTCCTAATCTCCAACCCGGTCGGTCCTGCGCTGCCCGCATCCAGCGGCTTCCCGCGACTTTTACTAGATATCGTCATACCACCTTGTGGGGGGCCTACCTACGCTGCGTCTCCCGGTACGTGGCTGTCATTCAAGAACCTCACCGCCCCAAAGGTCGTCAGTTCTCCTAGCAATGTGCCCTGCCCACTGCCACTTAAGGTTTAGCCCACTGACGGAGATTCTGTAGCTTGCGCAAACATATGCACCAAGGAGTCACTTGCCGAGTAGGTAAAGGTACTCCTACTTTTTAATTATGAAATCTCGCCTCTTATTGTTACGTTCAGGTTATGTTCCCTTTGTAAGCTGATAAGTGCGTTACGACCTAAAACCAACCACAACAACATTCCCAAAGGAGTCAGCCAAGAAGCCGTGCCAAAACCTATAACAGTGTAGTGACAATGCATCGACCCCGAAAAAATTGAGGCCAGGGTTAGGAAGAAGATCCTATGCTCCCCAATGTCAGATACCGCAAAATTTACGAATTAGGCTCGGCGCAAACGGGCAGCCGTGGCTGTCGCGCGCTACCGCTACCTACTTAGCAGCGGCGGAACAGCATCGGATGTGGAAGCTGACATATTTTATTTGATTTTATAAACCGCTCTCTGCTGCTCAGTCTTCGATGGATTCCGACATGGAAAGATTGTTCGCGATAATTTACTATACATAAAAAGGCTCAGGAAAGCCGGTTTCATAAAACTGTTCAAGTCTGCGCTATTTTACGATTCGTCGAGGACAACCCGTTAGAGCCGCGTTTTTCTCAACAGATAGCCGCCCGACCCAAGACCCGACGCTTCACTAGATTGACATCCGTCAATCTAATTCCAAGTTTACACTCTATATGCATTCTCTCTATTCTATTTACACTCGCCTACATACAATGCTGGTAATACACTTGGGGAGTGCCGTGTGAGTGAGTTAACCATTATGCATAGAACGCATAATGGTTAACTGAGACAGGTGAGAGTGTGGCGCTTGGCTGCCACCGGGCAAACGTGTGTACCGGCCAAGCCTATATCAAACGTATTAAAAATCAGCTTGTCACCAGCCACCTGTGGCTGTGGTCCATTTGCGTCTAGCCTTATGTGTTCTGCCAATGGAAGGCTACCTGAGTTCTGTGGTCACAGATCGGTCGTAAAGCATCCCTCAAGCGTCGAGTCACTTCATTCAAGTATCTAACTTCTGTGTCTACGTTGAATGGCCGCGGCGA
Organism: Elophila nymphaeata; assembly: GCA_955850985.1. Taxonomy (NCBI): domain Eukaryota; kingdom Metazoa; phylum Arthropoda; class Insecta; order Lepidoptera; family Crambidae; genus Elophila; species Elophila nymphaeata. The sequence goes on from OY039066.1 coordinate 31,139,088, forward strand.
AGGGCTCCTCAAGTAGTCGAATGTTTCATTCACTTGATTGTTCTTATATCTGAAAGGGATATATAAGAATCCATTAATGTGTTTTCTTTTTCAAAACAACTCTGCTATGAGTGCTATGTAGTGCTATGTAGGATGCCCTGAGAGGATGTTTGGTGGGAAGTGCGGGGAACACCTTTACCTCTGAGTTCCACATACTCCTGCAGAAGAATCACGATCTGCGAAGATGATTAGAGTATAACATCCGTCCTGAGTCGGATTTGTTTGTTGCACTGAAGGTTATTTTATGGCAAAACTGAATCTCTATAAAAGGGGTTTCAAAAACCAAACTTAAAAATTCTATATTAATTTAGGTACAATTTGTACCTAGTAACAAAGTGAAATTTGATGCCATCGGTTCAAGTGTACTAGGAGGCTTTGTTCTGAAAAGAACCGGCAAGAAACTCGGCAAGTTTGTTCCTCCTATTACATTTTTCATAGCTATTAATTCAGGGAAACGTAATTTCGACAGACCCCAGACCGTACCTAACTCTGTTGTGCCAACCAACCATTAGGCCACGGAGGCTAAAAAATACCTAGTATCTCGTATCGAAGTTCTGTTTGTTCTAGAAGCTTCTTTGCTTGTCTTCTTAATATCATCACGTTTCTCAATACGCCGCATACGTGTGTACGTCTGTACACTTTTATTTCTATTACAATTATTACTCGAAATTTCTGCAGGTTTTTCTGTTGTTATTTTATTGGGAAGATTCTTGATGCGTTCGAAGTGAGATGAGCCTTTCGAGACTGGAAAAAAAGAGTGTTTTATGATATGTGGTTAGCAAACAAACAAGCATACGACCCTAAGGGAAGCAGTCAGCATAGTCTATAGACGATTTTAATACTGAGGTCTCACTCCCGCACTGACAATACTAAGCTCATACCTTACACCGTGCAGTCTGTCGACTTTACTCACAGACAGATTCACAACGCCACGAAAATGTAGTGTTTGACGTCTAAACTGTACGGAGATACTGCCCCAGTTTTGGTTTGCAGCGGACGAGTAAATCGACTAACGTGAGAAGTTTACGATGGGTGTGTGGAGCTGGAGCAACAAGAACGGTCAAAATGAGGAATAATTTGACCATTCTTGCTTACAGGAAGTTTGAAAGTAGCACCAGTAGCAAAAACACTCATGGTTAACAGATTGGCATGGTATGCGCATATAATATAATGTGAGATGATGAGCATGTAACAAAGAAGTAATGATAATGTATGGATATAAAGGAAGGGGATGACTTAAGAAAAGATGTATAGACCGTGTGAAAGGTGATATGGCAAAGAAGGGTGGTGTTAATGTTGAGGATGACGACTTGTCAAGGAGAGTGGAACAAAAAACATAGCAACCGAAATAAAATTGACCTAGGTACTAGAAAACAAATATCACGATGATGAAGTATTTAAGTTTCTTCTCAAAATTGCTTACAGTTTTTTGCTTGTGTATAAACCAGAAGTCTCTGAACCAAATCTGATGAGGCGCTTCGTTGTGTAGATATGCTGGGATATTTTCGCAATGATTGGATAAATGGCTCTGTTCCTCTCGAAGATTGAAAATCTGTAAATACAACAAAATCACACTGAATCAGGCTCAGTCTTTGAAGTCGCTGCAACGTCTACTCGAGCTTTGGTTGTACGTTGGCTGGTCCCGAAACGCGCTCCATGAGCACTTTACAGTTAAGCGCTTCTAACCATCTTCTAACTACACCCACGGGAAAGAACGGAATAATTGTAATCTTTTTTTTTTGGAAACCTCCTCCTATGAAGTATGACAACGGTGGATCAAATTACAAAAAGCTTTGAATGAATAATGAAATGGGGTTGATTTATTTAAAAGGTTTAGGTTAGAGGTGGAAATACTGGAGCAGTATAGGAATATACTTTACTGACCTCTATTAGGAATCATGAATCCATTCCTAGCCGACAGATTTATTCCGTTAGAAAAATGACATCCATCATTTGCGCCAGAACCTACTTGGAAATTGCCTTGAGCTGCAAGAACAAAATACAGAACAATCGTCATCCTAACCCGGTCATTTTCTTTGGGGTCAGTGCTGCTATAGGTTTTAGCACAGTTTTATGGCCGTTCTTCTGCCTGACACCGAGCCTAGGTTAAATTCACTAACAATTTTACAAAGGGCGACCTGGGGGACCTTATCGAAGAGAGCGATCTCTTCCTGATAATATTCATTAATATGCTTTATCTATCTTACAAAATGTTCATAAGCTCTCTTAAACCAATTCGGTTACAGTTAGAATAAGTATGTTAAGTCAGAGGAGTGCAGAGGAGTGGCAGAATACCGAGCCCGCTTCCTGAGGTCGCCGAGGAGCGGCCAGGAGTTGCTTGGCAACCTCAAGGCACTAGACGACTTCCTGGTAGAGCTAGGATGGCTGGAGTGATCCGGCCCACACCCTCCGACGCAAAATAGGCGCACCAGCCGTCGAGTTGCGGGAACTGCCCGTACGAGAAGAAGAAGTATGTTTAAGTATACGAGTTACCAACTTCGATTGTGTTGAGACCGTTGTAATGGGAACTCCGGAGTGAGGACCGGCGGCGAGGATGGCCGAATGTTGCAGTGAGCCAACTGGAAAAACAGTAGGGAAAATAATTCTTTAGGAAAATAATTGGTTTGTGATTGAGGTAGGCTGGAGGAGTATCCAATAACATCTCTCTAAATATATTATTAAAAGACCTCAGTTTTTCTAGAACTTCCATTGTTTAATTAAATTAGAAAATGTAGTAGTTTAGTTCCTATTCAGTTAAATTTACTAAAACACAGTAAACACCTTTATTCCCAATGTTATAAAATGCACTACCCGAAGTAGTACCATTAATTAAGCGAAATTTAGTCTTATCTACATGAGATAGCTGTTCCTGCAGTATTATTTAAACTTTCTATAGTGTAATATACAATCAGGTCTTTAATTTATAGCAAACCTACTATAGAAAATGTGATCGTTATTGACCATTAAAGAGTAATGGTCCAAGATTCGAACCCTTTGAAATACTAGTAGGAAAAATAGCAGGTGTCGAAGTATAAAATTTTAATGCCACAAGTTGATTTCTGATGAATATAATTATAACTACTAAGATTGAATAGCCAAGGACCAGATTAAGTATAAGATTTTCTCAAGTATGTGTGGTCGTACAATTTATCAAACACTTTACCTGTTTTGTTTAAGTTTGCATTTCCTCTTGTTACAAGGCGATCTATCAAAACTGTCTCTATGCTAAAGTAAAGTGTACCTGGTAGCTACTAGTATACGTGTCATCGCATATCTGAGCGCCAGTCTGCGACATCAAAGGCTTGGTGCTGGTCTCCACAGAAGATTTGGCGTGGGTCAGCTGGCCTGGAGCACCTGAAAAATAGGTAAGCAGTTAAGAAAGGTATGAAAAGGCTAGTTGACCACTTAAATGTACGGCTGTTGCCCTTAAGTCTTCATCTTCGTCAATAATCTAGCTAAGAGGGTATCGCAAAGTAGCGGGTTGTGCATTTATCTCGTAAATTTTATTTGTGTCATTAAATACATAAAATAAAAATATTTCAATGTAAGTTAAATAGACTAAAACAAAACAAGAAGATGATACCATTAAGTTTGCATCTTCCTGAAGCACCCATCAAGGTGACAGCCAGTCCAGCATCTTTCAAGCCCTGAACGATGGCCACCATACCCTCGCCGTCACCTTCCATATTGAATCAATTCGGCAACGGTACATACTGCAACATAATAATAATTTTACTAATATTTCTAATGTGAAAGTTCCGTTGTTTGTAATATACTTTTTTTGCTTTATATTGCGAGATGGCAAACAAGTTTGCGGTCCACCTGGTGTTGAGTGGTTACCGTCGCCTATAGACACAATTGCAATATTATGGGTAGGTACCTAAATCACTTAACACTGCAAGTGCATTGCCATTCTGGGGAATAAGATGATATGCACTATTATACATACCTACCTATAGGAAAAGAATATTATTTTTGTACCGTTATCAATAAAAAACTACTGCTAATTTCAAAATTGCTCTACACCGATTAGTCTCTGGGCCCTGGAGCTCTAGGCCCTTGCTCGCCTGTGGTCAGCTAAGCAGGCTCACATTTCTCACTAGACATCCCCTCATATTATATTGATTTTAATAATAAATATTAAATAAACATTGATTTTTTCTTTGGTGTACCTACCTCTCATCATCATCAACAGCTCATACTGGGTGTAAAAGACATGAACAGTCAAACGAGATTCTCGTTTGACTGTTCATGTCTGTTCATGACTTGGATGATAACTATTTAAATATTAAAGTTACTCCTATTACGCTTGTAATCTCATGACGGACTGAGCAGAGTCTTATGTAACATTTTGTCACACATAAATTTACCTCTGACAGTATGGACCATGCAGTGCCTCCAAATAGTGACAGGTTGCCAGCCTGTCGCCTACATAAAAAGGGCACGAAACCCATAAAGTAATCCCCAGACTGGCAAAGAACTTCTAATGTTAAGTGATTTCCCCTTAATATTGCAAGTGTCTACAGGCGACGGAACCATTTAACACCGGGTGGGCCACAAGTTTGCCATCTCGTAATAAATATAAAAAAAATCAATTATTGACACTAAAAATAGAAAAATAAACAACTTTTAAAAAAAAGTCAAACCGACTTCAAATAGTATAAAAATAACATATTATTAAAATGTGTGCTAGGTACCTGCTGTACTGTTTGAAGTGGGCTTGGCACCGCCCACTAAGTATTGTATAGATCCGCCTGCCACATCATATTTATTGATCAAACCATCCCGCGATTGCGACTGAACGCGCCAGCTTGGGTGATGAGGCTCGTTGCGCTGAACTATTGGCATGGCTTGGCACCGACTTCAAACAGTACAGGAGGTACCTAGCACACATTTTAATAATATGTTATTTTTATACTTTTTGAAGTCGGTTTGACTTTTTTTTAAAAGTTGTTTATTACGTTTATCATCTATATAATTTCAGCTATCAGATGTCCACTAATTGATTGACATTTGGACATAGCCTACATAGGCGATATATTTACTAGGTGGTAGACCCATATGTAGGGTCGTCTGGGTCAATTCTTATTTCTGCCGTCAAGCAATTCGCTGTGTTTCGGATTGAAGGGAAAGGTAGCCAGTGTAATTACTAGGCATGGAGGGCATATCATTTTAGTCCCCAGGAAGGATGGCAAACGCACTTGCGGTGTTAAGTGATTTACACTTAATATTGCGACCACTTAACATCATTTGGGCCGCAAGCTTTGGACGGCAAACACGTCTAAAAAAAAAATAGGCCTTCCGGAAATAATGCATCCATCGCTGTTTTTTCTGCACGAAAAAAAGAAAACAGGAACTTTATAGTTTGAAATAGTAACGTGGCGCTTCAAATGCGTGCTGCCGCGATCTGCGATTCCTGCGGACGAGCGGGTGCGTATTTTGAACTATGCCTACGCGCCTCGCTCGCAACTAATACCTAATGTTCGTGCAGCACGTCTCACTCCGCGCTCTGGATATCGGTCGAGTTGATATGGCTATGAAATTTCTGCACTTATACTATACTATTATTTATTCTGTGGCCAAAGTTAAGTAAATGATGAGTTGTCCATTCGTCTGTAAAGTGTGAATTTGGCCGCCCTCTGAAATTGCCGCCCGGGGCATGGGCCCCGGCTTGCCCCCCCCTAGATCCGGCACTGAACGAGAACCATGTATTCTATACATCAAAATAAGACATATTTCAAAAAAAATATTGCTGGGAAATGATTTTTATTTTTTGGTCTTCAAAAAAATTGCAAATTGTACCGCGCAACGTAAAGGGCTCAACTCGCACGCAACTCGCAAAACCGCGATGATTTTGCCAGACGGCGGCCCCGTTCGTTAGTGTCCGTGCGCATCGAGTGAGCTACATTGAACGCTAACGTTTTTAAGCCATTTTTTGTTATGAAATACTAAAAAAAATGATAATGTTTCTTTGGAAAATTATTTAGAAATAACGTATAGAATACGTTTTCATAAAAAAATGAAAAAAAAAATTATGACTTTGACCTTCAATAAAATCGTAACTATCAATATCCCAGGTATAGTCTGAAGGAAAAAAAATGTTATGGTGGTGAGCAGAATACATGGTTCTCGTTTGACTGTTCATGTCTTTTACACCCTGTATAATGTCCCCACCGAGGGGCTCGAGCCTACCCCACATTAGGGGCGATTAGGCCTTAGTCAACCACGCTGGCCAAGTGCGGGTTGGTCGACTTCACACACAACCTAAGAATTTCATCATAGGTGTGTGCAGGTTTCCTCACGATGTTTCCTTCACCGTATAAGCGTCGAATAAACGTACATATGAATTCAAATTTTGAAAACACATTGGTACGTGGCGGGGATCGAACCGGTGCCTCCCGGGTGGGAGACGACGCTCTTACACACTACGCCACCGACGCTTCTCTATCTACTTCTAAAATCTCTTAATTTTTGTGTACACAAAAAGTTTGCGGAACACTGCTCTAGTCTTAGATTAAAGCAAAAGTGAAGATACGGCATCCTCCTTATCGCATCTTTCAAGAAGCAGGCCTCGTCAACTACATACACAAACTATGCTGAACGTGTCGCTCTCGCATGACTCTTGCATGTTTTATCTCGCTCACCTAACAATGCAGCTGAGACGTAGTAGGGCCATTGGTCTCAATTTTGTAGGCACACGCGCGTTACTCGGGTAACGTATCTTGTATCTTCCCTCTTTTGCTTTAAGCTCTAGGGCAAGGTTTCGTTTTTTTAGCAACGTTTTTGTGCCTTTGTAAATCTGCTGTTTTAGTACCTGTCGCGTGGCGTGCCGCTGCGGGAACTAAAGTTAGTTATTTCTAAAATATTATAGGTCTGTACCTGCAAATACTCTCCTTGATTAAATTGCTGATAACAATGCAGAAGGTATAGGTACAAAGGGGCGCCCTGGTTTAGTACTCCGTGTAAAGGGTATCGCAGGCGCCACTTTTACCTATCCATAAGTTTGGAAGCTATAAGACTAGAAACTTCGACCAGCTGGCCTATGCGCTAACTTTTTTGACACATGAAAGTGATAAATATAATCACCAAACTATTTAGATACTGATTTACTATGCGTACATCACTTATGCGAATGGTCACACAATTCTCCTGTAAAAACAGCAATGGATAAGTAGATAATTAGGTAAATAACTCGGTAATTTAATTATCACTTTCATATGTCAAAAAAGTTAGCGATTAAGCCGGCAGGGCTGGTAGTGCTAAAGCCACTGCCTGCAAACATATAATAAGGGCAAGTTTTATTTTAAATGCATCGTAATACTACAATCATAGATCGAAAATGCTCACAGCGCGTTGTGATCACTGTCAAATATCCTCATCGCGAAAGTGTTACTTATAACACTTTTCGCTTTATGACTATTATGAAAACGACACGTTAAAAAACGTTCGACTGGGTGTCCTAAGTTTTCGCGTACCTACTTTATTACACTTTCGAGCGATAGTACTTTCGCAATATCATCTTCGTGCTGTTGTCATGTAGGACACCCCGTTCGACAAAATTCGTGTCGAGACTAACATATGCTATATTTTTTGATTCTTGACAGGGAACTATTTGCCTTCATCTTCTCTGATGGTAAGTAACGTTAAGGCCGAAGATGCAATCGAGCTCCACCTGGATTATTGCACCGACTACAAACAAATAGGGATTAGGGTAGGAACATATTTTAGGAAGCCCTCGGTCCGTGTAGCACTTGATCGATACAAAAACAATTCAACTATTTAGACACTACAAAATTATGAAGAGTATCTATATAATTGAAATGACATTGGTCGCCGTGAATAATAAGATACCGTGTTATTGATTGATGATATCAAGGATGATGTCATTTGCTCTTAAACGAAGTATGATTAAAGTCCAATTATTATTATGTGTATAAGGCGTAAATTCGGCCCCACGTGGAATACAGACGGGGGCACCACAGTACTAGCTTCTTCCCTTAGACCGCATACTGAGGAGAGCGGCTTGACACTTTGGCATTGCGTAGAGATGATCTTCTATCGCCTCTATCACGGGGAGTGTTATCTGAGGAGTTGTTCGTATACCAGCTACTGCATTCCGTCATCGTTCTTCGCGACGTCAAATCTACACCCGCAGTCTTGATGCATGGTTGTCCACAACCGTATGTTATTTCGCGCAATTTCCTACCGCGAACCACAAGGCTGTGGAACCAACTGTCACCAGCGGTGCTCCCAAACCGATACGACCTCGAAATCTTCCAAAAAAAGCGTATTCCTTCCTTAAAAGCCAGCAACGTATTTGCGATTCCTCTGGTGTTGCGAATGTCTAAGGGCGGTGGCAATAAACTTGAGTTCAACTTGCATAGGAAACATGTCTCTCTCATATGTGGGGCTGCTGGAAGAGATTTCTGATGGAAATAAGCAGTACCTACCTTTGTACAATTTTCTGTCTATTGTATTGTTCCTTTTGTAATTGTTTTGTGTGTGCATAATTTGTTAAATAAATAAATAAATATTTAGCGATTCTTTCCGCTAGGGGCGCTAATATCTTTCAACGGCAGCTAGGACCTAAGTGCCTTCCGAAGCATGGAGAAAATCAAGTCAAAACATTTTTGGTCCTCTATATTTTTATTTCATAGGATGACACAAAATAGAAACTTATAAATAAACAACAGAAAGCCAATTAAAGGTCCTCACAATTGCTTACAATACACTATTTGCACATATACATATACCTACCATTGTTGTAGTTTTTGACCACTTACTACAAGTACTTAGCCGTTAACTTAGTTTAGATTCAGAAGATCAATCCGCTTGAATGTTACACCTTATTGTGTAAAAGAAAATAAATGTATGTAAATGTATAAGGAAAAACGCACACATTATAAAGTACCTATAGAAAAACAATTAACAACAAAAAAGTCCGCTAACTCCTGAAAATGTTTGGTTCAAAAGGCGCTTTACCGATGTTAGGCTAGTATTAAATAAGTCTATACATATTTTAGGCTGACTATTAATTATCTTATGAGATCTATGTTGAGATTGCTACCTTGACCAAGCTTAGAACCTTGGCATTTCACGGTTAGCGCGTCAAATATCTCATTAGGAGAGACGCATCAATGGCATAGACAATGAAAACGATGCGTCAATGTCATAATGAGGAAATAAGTGGGGACGACGAGATGACGTGACAAAGTTTAAAACAGCGTTTCGCAAATCATAGTACCGGTGGTAAGATAGTCTTTCAACATCATCATAACAACCTTTATAATTCGACCCACTGCTGGGACACAAGGCCTCTCCTTGTCATCGAAGGCTTAGGCGGTAGTCCACCACGCTTGCCCAATGCGGATTGGTGGACGGAGTATAAGGTGATCAATACCCCTTTGCTGATCCATTAGTCGCCTTAAGTACCTTACAACTGTGAGAGTATGACGTGGTCTTTTGTCCGCCATACTTTCTTCTGGCTAAATTCTACCACTTCATTGGGTTACAACCACGTTACAACGATACAGTTACAGCATGCTACTATTTATTACCTAGTACGGGGCCAACTTTGGTATCAACCTACCGACATCTTCAGCAGCCGAAGTAGGGAGAAGCAGAGATCAGGCCGGTAACAGCCTTGCCACTCCTCGCTGTCGGGTGGTGTCCTGGTACATATAGGTATGGAGAAGATGATTTTTATTGCTTTTCGAAGTCAAAGCCTATTTAATATTGAAGCGTCGGTAGCCGAATACGCAGGCAGGTGGATTCGGTTTCTGTGTGAGTGAACGGAGATCGATCCCCGGCCGCCGTTAGGATACCGACGTGAACCCACTCCTGGAACTAGTATATAGTTTAGTTGGAGGGGTTGACAGGATTAAATGTAATGTCACCAGCACATTAATATTATTCTTTAAAAAAAAATACATTGTTCTCGGAATAATTTTATTTTTGCGTTTACAAACGCGTAAATATTTTTAATACTAGAAAAATGCACTGAAAAAAATCGACTTGCCTCAGGCGGGAATCGAACCCGCATCTTCCGCAATCCGGCCGCAACGCAACATTGTTCTCCCTGACCTCTTCCGTTTCTCTCTCATTCCTTCCTCAGGGAGGAGCAACGACCTTCCCGGAAGGAGGAGGTGTAATACATCATGGATACCCGGAGGGCGGCCCCAGGGTTATGTCGGTCTCCTATACATATACCGACTAAGCATGCCATGCCTAGTTCCCAAGTTGGAAAATTAAAAAAATATTTCGAAATTAATATTATTAGAAAAATATCGCGATAAATTATCAATCTTAAAATTAGTTCTTTATACCTATTGCCTTCTAGATTTGAGCTTTCAATAATCATGTAGAGACGAGAACTTTAGCATAGGTATTACCTATATAGATTCACCGAGCACGACTTATACTCTACTATAGTGCGGGCATAGTATGTCCGGGTGCCGGGACCATCCCGTAGAGGGGAGTCAGAAGCCGTGTCTGGGACTGATGACTGCAGGTGTAGGGTTAAGAAGGCTTCCTTGTGGTGCACCGGCACTCCCCCTTCACTGCCCTGTGGCTTCTCTCTCTGCCACATTTGATAGATACGATTCCACGAGAGCCGCTTTACCGTATTCCAGTAACAGAGCATAATGGAAGTTCTAGACAAACCAAGGTCTTTTAATAATGTAGGGATTTAGCTGTTAGGTAATATCTATCCATATACGAGATTTAGGCAACATAGGAACTAAGACGCAAAAGTGTTTATTGATGGATATTTTAACTGTTAAGGTGTTCTTCCAAAATCAATGAACAATCACCGTGTATGGTCTCCAAGAAATTAATTCTGCCACGAGTAGGGAACACATCAACTCTCTTACAATCCTGGGTGAAGAAGAACCTTGCAGGGTCAAGCCGAGAATGGCTAGACTCTTCATCTGCTACCGTCTGGAGGCCAGGTCATTTGTCTGACCTTTTACTTAGAAAACACACCTATCTTATCTAAAAATACTCACATTATATTCCAATATGGACAGTGAATAAAATTTTGGATTAAAAATAATTTGGAATTAACATTACACTCAAAAATCAACTATCTGCTAAAAATTTCATTTTACTGTACAAAACCAAAACTAAATGGTGACTCAAAATGACATCACTCACTAGTGACATATAGAAGAAAGGTATAAATGACAGAAGATAGACAAACGCCTCTTCAGAAAATTAATTTGTATGAAGTTTCGCAGCTAGCGCGATAGCGGAATCCTCTGGAATCGCGGAATCACCTGGGTAGGCGATATCGTTTCGCTTGATTTGCGTAACATGTTTTGCCAGTAGGTACTTACCGTTTCGTTCATCGCTATCCATTATAAAAAAATCGGGAGTGGTCTCCCCTGAACTTTCTCGTATACCGGAAACGACTCAAAGGTTGATAGTAACCTTATATTTTGATATCATACATGCATGTTAAATTTTGGTCACCCATCCGAGTACCGACCGCGCACTTGGTTGCTTAACTTTCGTGATCGACGGCTCAAAATTTGATAGAAACCTTATATTTTGATCTCACACACGTATGTTAAATTTGGTTGCAATAAGTTAAAGCATGCTCGAGTTATCGTGCTAACGCACAGACACACACAGACACAATTCCAAAAAAAATATTTTTGGACTCAGGGAGGTCAAAAATGTGTAAATCCGTCAAAATCTCGAGGTCAAATTTTTTGACGATTACAAGACTTCTTCTATACTGCGTATGCGAGGAAGTAATAAGATGTTTTATTTCACTGGTACGCAGGATGCGCTGATTTGCACTCACATCTGAGGCATTCACGACAGTGACTGCTGTCTAGTCATCAGTCAAGTTTCGCTGGTCTAAGCGAAATGTTTCCCATCGAGGTAGCGAAATTCGCTTAGGTTTGAACAGTGCGAATACCGCATACAGCAGCGCGAGCGGTATTAACCAGTTATTATTATGTATACTTAATTAACAAGTTGTCTAGCCAATTTGATAAATGTATAACTTTATCCGGATGTTATTCAAAATAGCAGGTCAAAGTAAATCAAAGCAATAAAGTGTCTCGTTTTCTTTCTTTCCTGTCCATCCAATGGTTGTCTGGAAGAGATCGCTCTTTGCAATAAGACTGCCCATTGTAAAATCATAATAATATCTTTGATTATAATCTAAGATTATTATGTATGTATAATTTATTATAAATTCTAAATGTCGATGACGTATGTTTTACAATAAAGAATATTCTCTTCTATTCTATTCTATATTTTGTTCAAAATTTACGGTTTTATTTATAAACCAGTGACGATTGTTATCCCATAAATAATTATTAGTGCAAAAATTTGAAGCGATAACGTTCAACTATCGAAAATAACCGTTAAAAAGTCGTTACGTTGTCCCAGAGTTATCAATCGAGATGACCTCAATGTGTTTATTACCTAAGCGATTGTTCCTTCCGAAGTGTCAAGCGAAAATATGATGAGAGATGCGTGGAAAACTTTTGTTCTATTATAGGTCGTTGAACCCAGACAAGCATACGGTAGCCTATAGAAGCGTCTACACACTTAACACTGATGTGAAACTCGTGCGTTGACAACCATAGTCCCCTTTCCTACCCCGTGGACACGGTAATACGTGGAGCTCTGTCAACCTTACTCACCAAAAGAAAATTACTGGGCATGGAGGGCATATCATCTTAGTCCCCAGGATGGCAAACGCACGCGGTGTTAAGTGATTTACACTTAATATTGCAAGTGTCTATAGGCGGCGGTGACCACTTAACATCAAGTGGGCCGCAAGCTTATTTAAAAAAAACAACCTCACGCAAATGCAGTGTTATTTGCCTGTGGTCTTCTGTAAGGTGAAGCTGTGGTGGAGCTACTACCCCAGTTCAGGCGATCCAAATTTAAGCGACTAATAGGTGGCTGTGCCTTATTTTGATTGAAATATTAATTTGATAGCTCAACGCAGACAGAATGTTGTTTAGGATTCAGGAATCAGAACAGATGTTGCACTCTTAATAGCTCACCAGAGTCTGGGTTATTAATTAAGACTATAAAAATATTACTGAGGTGCAGTGTATTGATAATATCTAGTAAGACATACGCGTAATTATGGAAAAAAAATCGTGAGAACAAGCCGGCCTTGGAGCTAACTCGACTCGCCTTGATTTCCGTAACCTAATACGGTATTTGTTAGTCAGGTTTACATAGACAACAGGCAGACATTAGTATTACTAACAAGGAGCTTATACTAAGAATGGAGTCATTAGTCAAATTAACAAAGTGAGGGCAAAAATTTTGACAATACTTGACATTTCAAATTTCACATTTCTCTTTCTAGAAATTGTCGTCATCTCTTTAAACACGACTACATAGAAACAAGATTTCCCCAGTATTTCGCCATCTTTCTAAAACAAAAGTAGAAAAGTAGCTAAAAACTTAACATATTGTATTCAATTATCAGTATTTATTATCAATGAAAGAAATAAATATAATATATTGACTTTTAACGTTTAGGTTTGTATTTCAATCAACTGGTGTATCATTGTGTTTTTTCCATAACTTATGGGAAATTAAGGGATTTATATAATGACAGCTTTGTCTTCATACGTCAATCACGTTGATGTCCCGAAATCTCAACATGACATATTGATAGGTATCGACTCGCGATTTTGGTACGGCTTTTTACATTTTAATAACTATAAATAGTGCAAAATGGTGCATCGCTGTATAGTTCGTGGTTGCAGAAGTGAGTGGTATCCAGGATGCAGTGTGAAATTTCACTTGTAAGTGTTATAATTGCATATTATTGTTCACCTAAGTAAAATTGGTTTTTCACATGTAATTCCATATGATTATCGTTATTGGGCGAAACTCCATAGGGGAAAGTAATTTCTGATACTCGGCTTTCATACTATCTGAATTTAATTAATTTTCATACATAAATTACTTATTCAAATATGTGTAAACAAATTGACTAGGGTGACTAGGATTAGTATAAAATAATAACCTTTTTTTTTTTAACTTATAGTCTTTGAAATAGCTGTTATATAGATATTATATAGATTATTTATATAGTTTATAAATTATGTATATTGTTAGCAGAAATGAAGAATGAATCGTTGCGAATCATGACGTCACCACAACGCCGCCATAAAAGCAATCGCTAGTTCGCTCTCAGCCCATTTGCTTGTCGGACGTTGAAGAGCGAGGTCGGTTGGAAAGGTATACGCCGTAATGGCGGTGACGGCTCGGTTGAGTCAGTCGTGTTCCGACCGCCGGACCGAGCGGACGTCTGCCACCACAGTGTACAGTGAATCATAGAGTGACTTAGTGTTATAGCACAACCCTCTCCCGACATTCCGGAGGACACCACAGTGGTGATCGATGTGATTTGCAGTTAGTCATTTGTTTCATCCTTATTATTCGGTTATTGTGTAAAGAGTTGTTTTCTGTGCAATCGCTTGTTACTTGTTGTGAAAATCTAATTGAAAGTAAAATTGTTTTACGTTACGATGATAATTGTTTATTTTTATTTTATTCCATTCCTGATTCCTAAAATCAGAAGTGGGATAATACTTCCTACGCCTACATTAGAGGTTTTTTATGTTTAAAAGAGAAAATAACAAGCGGTTGCAGGGATTCGATTTGTTATGCCGCTACCGTCACAGAATCGGAAAGTGCGCCACCGCGCCATGAGATTAAGCGTGGTATGTACAGGCAAATCACATCGGACACCACTGATGCTAGCAAACGCGTTGGTGTTTATTTAACGGGGTCACCCGGGGCGCGGAGGGCCGATGCTGCTCATATGGGTTGGAGACGCTGGCGGTCGTCATAGCATTGCAAAGCTCTGAAGGCCACCGAGTGCAAGAAGGATCTTCTGCTACGAGTTGTATGCTGTAGGATTTACCTACAAGTTTTTAATTTTACTTTCGAATATAGAAAGGGGAATGGTGTCCCGAGAGTTGTGAAGAATTTTTCGAAAATAAGTTTGTGGTTTACCTAACTTTATGTTACAGTTCTTACTTGCGAACGTCTATATGTGCGTGTGTATGTTTGCAAGTCACGTGGCGCTCTGGCGTGAATCAAAGGAGCGTTTACCCAGGCGCGAAAGGTGCCGTGCAGAGATGTCGGCGGACTAGTGGGTGGCATACCTATGTAGTGGGATGGACGAGCGGCACTGGGTTGCACGTCTTATGACGTGCGTGGTCTCGCTTTTGCGAACCGGCAGACGTATCATTCGATGCGTGGTCTCGCTTCGGCGAACCGGCAGACGTATCATTCGATGCGTGGTCTCGCTTTTGCGAACCGGCAGACGTATCATTCGATGCGTGGTCTCGCTTTTGCGAACCGGCAGACGTATCATTCGATGCGTGGTCTCGCTTTGCGAACCGGCAGACGTATCATTGGATGCGTGGTCTCGCTTTGCGAACCGGCAGACGTATCATTCGATGCGTGGTCTCGCTCTTGCGAACCGGCAGACGTATCATTCGATGCGTGGTCTCGCTCTTGCGAACCGGCAGACATATCATTTGATGCGTGGTCTCGCTTTTACGAACCGGCAGACGTATCATTCGATGCGTGGTCTCGCTTTTGCGAACCGGCAGACATATCTTACGATATGTGTTGGGCTTCGGCCTTGCGGACATATCTATCGATATGTGTTGGGCTTCGGCCTTGCAGACATATCTTGCGATATGTGTTGGGATTCGACTTTGTATCCATATCCATTGATATGTGTTGGACTTTGGTCCTGCAGACGCGTATGGCTTAGCCTTGTACGTAGAATTGTGAAAATAAGAGATGTGTGTGGTCGATGAAGCAATCAATCATCTTATTACAAATGATTGTTAGTGAAGTGTTAAGAAATAACATCGTGTGTATCATTGAAAGACGGCCTTGATTGTGTGAGGAATGAAAGAATAGGCAACTTTACAAAAAAGTTTTGTTTTTGTGTTCATGTTGTTTCTCATCGACAGATTCCGAAGCTGAAGACAATGATGACACCGGTGCTAAGCCCTGGTCTGCTCAGGTTGACCCTGTTGAGGTCTTCCATGAAGATATCTTGTGAAATGCGGCCGAGGACGGCGCATGATCAGGATAGGCCGTGTTAGCAGAAATGAAGAATGAATCGTTGCGAATCATGACGTCACCACAACGCCGCCATAAAAGCAATCGCTAGTTCGCTCTCAGCCCATTTGCTTGTCGGACGTTGAAGAGCGAGGTCGGTTGGAAAGGTATACGCCGTAATGGCGGTGACGGCTCGGTTGAGTCAGTCGTGTTCCGACCGCCGGACCGAGCGGACGTCTGCCACCACAGTGTACAGTGAATCATAGAGTGACTTAGTGTTATAGCACAACCCTCTCCCGACATTCCGGAGGACACCACAGTGGTGATCGATGTGATTTGCAGTTAGTCATTTGTTTCATCCTTATTATTCGGTTATTGTGTAAAGAGTTGTTTTCTGTGCAATCGCTTGTTACTTGTTGTGAAAATCTAATTGAAAGTAAAATTGTTTTACGTTACGATGATAATTGTTTATTTTTATTTTATTCCATTCCTGATTCCTAAAAATATATATAATACATAAATCGTTCTACCCATTTTTGGTTGGGAACGTTTATTTACAAACAAAACATGTAATTTGTGCAATGTACATTATTTTAATTGAGAAACATATTCAAAATGATTGATTGTATTTTACCAGTGTAATAGTGAATTTTATCTTTCACATTTGCATCTACTAACATGTAACGCAGAGTGCAATATGCACAGTGACCTCAAACTTCACTCGAATTTGGGTTAGTACATTTGACACAGCATTAATAAAATTGTGACTGTGCTATTCAAGCCTATCAAATGATAGTTTTTAATATGCTAATTACAAGTTAAAGGTCCTGTATACATAAAATTTTCTTTTCTTTTTAGATTTTCGAAAGACCCTAGGCGACGGCAAATGTGGTTGTCTAATGTGCCTTTAAAAACAATATTTTATGAAAGTTCAAAAATATGTAGCCTGCACTTTCAAGGCACTGATTACATAGGCAACTACTTACGTCAAACTGCATGCCCTTTTTTCAAAAACACGGACACTCCTGAAATGGTTAGTAAAATTTTTGCTTGATAATATATTCCACTAGCCTCAGCCCGCAACTTTATCCTCGTTTCCTTCAAAATTGCAACAGAGAGGAATTCATATTTTCAATTGTTGGTCTCATGATAGAATAAAGTCACATCTGCATAATTCTTTCTTTATAGCAGAGCGATTTTAAGTTTGTCTTGTACAAAATTAGCTGTAACTTTTTTCTTAGTTGTTTTACAGAGTATTATGAAACATCGATTGATATGAAAGTAATATATTTTAGGTCAATATTTTGTAATTTAGAAGTATCTATGTGAATATGTAACTATATTCTGCGGATATCACTGTATCATCCCTACTAATATTATAAATGTGAAAGTAACTCTGTCTGTCTGTCTGTCTGTCTATCTGTCTGTCTGTCTGTCTGTCTGTTAAGCTTTCACGTCTAAACCATTAATCCGATTTTAATGAAATTTGGTACAGATATAGATTAGATCTCGGGGAAGGACATAGGCTACTTTTTATCGCGAAAAAAAGGTTGAATGGGTTGAAATGGGGGATGAAAGTTTGTATGGAAGTTCGTCATTTTTGAAGATAGAACCATGAAACTTTGTATTTAGGCACTAAATAAGACAGAAAGAAATATTTGTTCTAAGATTTTTGAAATTTTGACCTGTGTGAAGTGAAATAGTGGATGAAAGTTTGTATGGGAGTTCAATATTGTTAAAGATAAAACCATGAAACTTTGAAATTAGGGACTTAATAAGAAAGAAAGAAATATTTGTTCTAGGATTTTTGAAATTTAGGCCAGTGTAGGGATGAAATTGGGGATGAAAATTTGTATTGAAGTCAAAATAAATTTTGAGACCCAAGATGACGGACGTGACTTTTTGACAAAATGTTAATACGGGTATCATTTTCGTGGTTTTCGGGGGTCCTGATTCCGAATACGACATCTATTTCGAGATTCAAGATGGCGGTTGCGACTTTTTAATATAAAATCGATATGGGTATCATTTTCGTGGTTTTCGGAGGTCCCGATTTTCAATACACTATCCATTTTTGAGATCCAAGATGGCGGACACGACTTTTTAACGTAATGTCAATATGGGTATCGTTTTCGTGGTTTTTGGGGGTCCAGATTACGAATAAAACCTCTATTACGAAATCCAAGATGGCGGACGCATCTTTTTGACAAAATGTCAATATGGAAATTATAGTCGTGGTTTTTGAGTGTCCCGATTCTGAATACGACATCTATTTCGAGATCCAAGATGGTGGTTGCGACTTTTTAACATAATGTCAATATGGGTATCGTTTTCGTGGTTTTTGGGGGTTCCGACTCCGAATAAAATATCGATTTTGAGATCCAATATGGCGGTTGCGACTTTTTAATATAAAATCGATATGGGTATCATTTTCGTGGTTTTCGGAGGTCCCTATTTCAAATAGACTATCGAATTTTGAGATCCAAGATGGCGGACGCGACTTTTTAACATAATGTCAATATGGGTATCGTTTTCGTAGTTTTTGGGGGTCCGAATTACTGATAAAACATCTATTACGAAATCCAAGATGGCGGACTTGACTTTTTGACATTATGTCAATACGAGTATCATTTTCGTGGTTTTCGGGGGTCCCGCTTCCGAATACGACATCTATTTCGAGATCCAAGATGGCGGAAGCTACTTCTTAACATAATGTCAATATGGGTATCGTTTTCGTAGTTTTTGGGGGTCCGGATTACGAATAAAACCTCTATTACGAAATCCAAGATGGCGGACGCATCTTTTTGACAAAATGTCAATATGGATATCATTTTCGTGGTTTTCGAGTGTCCCGATTCCGAATACGATATCTATTTCGAGATCCAAGATGGCGGTTGCGACTTTTTAATATAAAATCGATATGGGTATCATTTTCGTGGTTTTCGGAGGTCCCGATTCCTACTACACCATCCATTTTGAGATCCAAAATGGCAGACGCGACTTTTTAACATAATGTCAATATGGGTATCGTTTTCGTGGTTTATGGGGGGTTTTTGGGGGTTGTTGGGGGGATTTTGATGAAATTTGGTATGAAAATAGACTAAACCTCGAAATGAAATAAAAGCTATCTTTTTTGTACAAAAGGGAATGAAGAGAAAAAAAAATGAAATGTTAAAATATGAGATGTTTTTTTATGAGATTCCTCATTACCAAAGATAAAACCATGAAATTTTTCATAGCACGCGATAAGAAATAAGCAAGTATTTGTTCTAGCGTTTTTGAAATATTGACCCATGTGGGGATGAATGGTTGCATGTAAGTTAGCAAAGGATGGGAAAACATGAAATGGAAGATTGTAAAAATTCCATTTACAGTAGTGTAGGGCAGTTTGTATGTGTATTTTTTGCAAAATAAGTACCTACACAAAAAAATCAAATGCTGCCTAACGTAACTATTCCACGCGGACGAAGTCGCGGGCAAAAGCTAGTATAATAATAAAGGATTTTGTTCTTTTAAGTATCAATATTATGTGTATATATAACTTTGTTTTACATAAATTCTTGAGTCACATATGTAATATATGAATGTTTAGATTGTTATTTATGTTTAGATTTAAAATAGAACAGTTCTTGTGATCAAGTTTTTATTAAGGAATAAACTTAGTGTGTTACAGAATTTATAAAACTACCACTACTACTACTTTATTTATTTTTAATAACTACCCAAAATATACGCATGTAAAACTGTAAATTAAATTAAATTGATAATTATTTATTGACTTGTATTGATGTTTTGAATTAATTACAAAATTGTAAGCTGTGGAGTTCTTCGCCGGAGTCTTTCGCCATTTCTGCTCCATCTCAGCATAATAATTATTATTTCGTCCCGAAATGGTGGTAGGGCTTTTGACGATTTAAAAGTACTTAGCAAAGTCCATTTAATAAAGAGCTTTTTCATTTTTATATTTCGCCAATGTTAAGTGTAAATTTACTTATAGTAACAGACAGTTGTACGGAAGATTAAAACTAATTATTATGAATGTTAATTCTTTGTCATCGTAAACTCAAAAATATTTTAAACTTTGAGTACTAATTAATTTTATTAACTTAACGAAGTCCAAGATTGTCCGTAATAATTTTTTCTGCTATAGGCACCCTACTAGAAAGAGACAGAGCCTCTCTAGAAATGTCAAGAAATGTCAAGGGTTGTCAAAAATTTTGCCCTCACTTTTTTCATTTGACTAATGACTCCATTCTATAGGTAATATAAGCTCCTTGATTACTAACAAAGATGTTTATGTCCAAAGTCGTCATTTGTCTGCTTCCCAATTATTAAATTTATTTTATTTAATCATTTATTTGTACACGAGAATTACAAAAATAGGAAAAGTTACAAATTATAAATAGTACAAAAGGTGTGGCTTATTTCTAAGAGAAATCTCTTCCAACCCACCTGTGATAGGAGACATGCTGAGAAACGTTATTTTATTTTTTGACTTCTAACTTTATCTAACAATATCTGCAACATCTTACATATAAAATTTCCATGTCACAATGTTAGTTACCATACTCCTCCGAAACGGCTTGACTGATTTTCATGAAACTTTGTATGCGTATTCAGTAGGTCTGCTAATCGGCTACTATCTATTTTCCATACCCCTAAGTGACCAGACGCTACCACGTGCCGTGCGAGTGACAGGGAGCGTCCACCAGTTTGCCCTTTGCTGAAGACCACGTGCAAGGGAGGTGTCGTTTAGTCAGCCGCTGAGGTAACCGCATGGTTGATCACAACAGTACTGTATGGAATTCACCACTATACCTGTAAGCTAATGTGTCCATAATATTAAAAGTAGCGTTTTAAGATCCATAAACTTTGTAAAATTTAACTTAAACTTTTTTTATCAGGAATAAAATTAACCGTCTCTCGATGTCAGTATATTGCTTCATTTAAAGATTGTATTTAACTTTAAATTAAACACGTAGATATTTTATTATTTTGGATTGTGTACTAGAGGCCATTCAATAAATAATTTACATTAAGAAATTAATTTGTTTCATTTGGTTATCGCTGAAGTCGCTTGTGGTTGGAATTCCTGGCGCCCTTTACAAATTCTCTTGGAAGTCCAACCCTCCAAGGCAGAACATCTTACATTCACCCACAACCCTGCTCACTAGCCGGAGCACTTAATTAAAATTATTACAGGGTTGTTCACCCATAATTTTTTTTTGACGATGTTTTTGTTTTTTTTTTGTATTATGTGGCATTAAAAAATACATCAACCCTAAATTTTTACTTTTTATCACCAACCCCTATTTTTTTATAGCCATTTTAGTAGGTAAGTAATTTAATCATTTTTGTAAGGCAAAATAACGTTTGCCGGGTCAGCTAGCAGGTTATAAAAATGAATTGCTGTTCGTTAGACGTGCTGTAACTTGAGAACAGTTGGACTGATTTGGATAATTTTGGTTTTGAAATATTTGTGGAAGTCCAGGGAAAGCTAAAATGGTGAAAAAACATGACAAAAAAGTATTTGACCACATAAAAAAACTGTTCCTACTTCCTACCTTGCAAACATTTAATGTCGGCCCGTCGATCGTCGTTCAGATATCACTTTCTTTACAATACTTTTTTTGCTTAATTTCCGTTATTAGCCGTTTATTTAAGTACTAGTGGTTGCACGCGGCTTCGCTCGCTTTAATGTTGGTTAAATTATGTATCTCTTAAATATTATTCTGATCGAAGCGATTCGTTTTCGCTAAATATCACATAACTAGGTAACATTTAGCGAAAACGAATCGCTTTATGCCCGTATTGTTCCATTTTCTCAAGGTCGATTATGTAACCGATTGCTTGATTTTTTTAATATGCGTTATCATTAATTAATTGACAACTTCGATCATCATATTAATGATCGAAGATTGAAAATAGTATTATTCCGTATGCTAAGAATATGGACCGCGTATAGTATCTCACGGCATTATCTCCAAAAATATGAACACTATGAATATGCGGTTTTTGGTAGCCTCATCTTATTGTGTGTTTCAGCGCTACCAGGCACGGAGTAATATAGGTACCTAGTCTTTGCTACCAGGGCACTGCTTCAGCTGTCGAAATTTGTCAGGGCTTGGTGCTTATATTTTTAAAACTAGACAAAATACACTGAAAAAGTCGACCTGCGGGCGGGAATTGAACTCAGCATCCTCCGCAATCAGGCCACTACGCTACCAGGGCACTGCTTTCGCTGTCGAAATTTGTCAGTACCTGCTTGGTCTGAGGTACCTACTTGGTGCTTATGTTTTTATGGTAAACATTGTTTCATCAAATCTTTGAATTTTGCACTTCTAAGATCCGAACGAAATATTTTTGCAAATATTTGACGCCCAGTTAAGATGAAACTATCGCCTTTGTAAACGCAAAAAATATTCCATAATCTTAATATATATAAATCTCGTGTCACAATGTTTGTCCTCAATGGACTCCTAAATGCACTATCTAAAGTAGTAGATTGGTTTAACATTAATAATTTGCTATTAAATGAAAATAAAACCAAACTAATTAAGTTTTGCACACCCAATGTCAAACGGGTTGAAACAATGGTACAAATAAATGGGATTGGATTGGAACCTGTTGAATCTACTATTTTCTTGGGCATAGTGTTGGATGCTAAATTGCAATGGGGTCCACACATTGAGAGAATATCTGGTAAGTTAAGTTCAGCTGCATATGCAGTTAAAACTATCAGACGACTTACCGATGTAGACACAGCCAGAATTGTGTACTTTAGTTATTTCCATAGTATTATGTCTTATGGAATTCTTCTCTGGGGTAATGCTGCGGATATTAACACCATATTTGTTTTGCAAAAACGAGCAGTACGAGCTATTTACCAATTAGGTCCTCGGGTTTCACTTAGGGAAAAGTTCAAAGAAATAAATATTCTAACAGTGGCATCACAATATATATTTGAAAATTTAATGTACGTACGAAAAAACATAACAAATTTTTCTGAAAAGTGTGACATTCATAATGTTAATACGAGGAACAAACATAATCTTGTGGTACATGCTACTCGTCTCCACAGAATAAGCAATTCTTTTATGGGACAATGTATACGCTTCTATAACAAACTCCCAAATAATATTCGAAGCCTACCTATTAATAAATTCAAAACTGCTATTAAAAATAAACTGTATACTAAAGCATACTATAAGGTGTCTGATTACATAAATGATTCTAACGCATGGGGGTGAATTTGCTCGAGGTCCATGCATTTTAAATATGTTTATTAATTATGCATATAATCTATAATGTGTCTTATAGTTGACTCGGAAGCATAACTTTAGTTTAAATTTATTTTAGTTAATAATCAAGAAGCATGTGTATGTCATTCTCACTAAAAAGGTCTTGTGGCGGTGTCGTCTTGCGTCGGGTCGTTCCGTTCCCTAAAATATGGTTGAGCGAAGCGATGGCTGATTCTTGCGTCATGCCTGTGAACAGGTGCCGCCAGCGGGGCCTGGTCATCTCATGTTTTCTTGATTGATGTAAACGTAGGTCTTATAATTAGTTGTTATCTTTAGATGGACAATTGTATGACACATGCAATAATAATATGTAATAATTGTTTTTTTTTTTTGTACAATGTGTGGACATTGTATTCTTATAACA
Organism: Elophila nymphaeata; assembly: GCA_955850985.1. Lineage (NCBI taxonomy): Eukaryota > Metazoa > Arthropoda > Insecta > Lepidoptera > Crambidae > Elophila > Elophila nymphaeata. The sequence goes on from OY039066.1 coordinate 31,162,869, forward strand.
TTGTTAACCGGGTCTTAAATGTATGCTTACCACTTATATTGAAAGGAATATCTGTAAGTACCTAACTAACAATAACATAAAATGGTGGTGGGTATCAAAATTTAAATTGCTTAGTTCAATAATAATTATGATTAATTAAATTATATAGAAAAGCTTTTCACAAGATAATAATCCAAATGCGTGGGAGTAATGACTACCCAAACTTTACGCATGTTAAAATGTAACTTAAATTATATTGATAATTATTTATTGACTTGTATTGATGTTTTGAAATCATTACGAAATTGTAAGCTGTGGAGTTTCTTTCGCCATTTCTTCTCCATATCAGCATAATAATAATTATTCGTCCCGAAATGGTGGTAGGGTTTTGACGATTTAAAAGTACTTAGCAAAGTCCATTTAAATAAAGAGCTTTTTCATTTCATTTCATTTCATTTCATTTCATTTCATTTCATTTCATTTCATAAACCACTTAACCGATTTCAATCAAATTTGTACACCGTGTGCAGTTTGATCCAACTTGAGAGATAGGATAGTTTTTATCTTGATAAGTAGTCATTTTTTTTTTGCTGCAGATACAATGTTACAGGTCAGTAGTATGAAATTACCACAGCAACGCGTAGCCGGGCAGCTAGTTTATATTTATAATATATCTAACCATACAGCTCCAACTAGGTGTGCGACAGGGATAAATCGCAGAAATTAACGGGCGCGGCGGCGCCCCTTGTTGTTAAAATTTTACTATCTGACATTCAAATTGTGATTATACTAAAAGTGTAGAAAATAATATATATATATATATAATAATAATAATAATAATAATATATTTTCACGCTCACACCAATTATCTAGCCCGAAGTAAGTATCATTAAGAACTTGTGTTACGGATACTAGATAACGGACAAATATATATAATAATTTTAGATATTTTTATAAATAAACTTAAATAACTATATAAACAACCATGACTCGCAAACAAACATTCGTGTTCGTCACACAAACATTTGCCGCTACCAGGATTCGAACCCGGACCGCTTGATGTGAAGCCAGCTATACTGACCACTCCACCACGACGGCGTCTAAATATATATATATATATGTATATATATATATATATATGTATGTATTAATAACATAATCGAAAATTATTTAAATCAGGAAACAAACTCAGTGCATCAGTCTTTATTTCGACAAGTAGAAATATTTTTGATTCCTACTCATATAACGCAAATTGAAGGCGATAAAAAATATGCCGAAAGACCGATGTTTAATGACCGTAGCGTGGTAATTTTATGCTTTTGATAAATCATAAAAATAACACGGGGTCGGCCTTGGAGGGTTTAATTTTTCAATATTTAATCCGCAAATAGAGATCGCCCTACCAGTGTTTTATTGCGGAATAGATATTTTATTATTTATTGAGGCCTTACATGTACTTCTTTAGCTGTGCATTGGTGTTATACGCTCCTGTCCGTAGAATTTGCAAGAAGGTCTTTTAGTCTTATGTTGTAGATATGTCTGCTTCGTCAGATTTCAATGGTCAGCTAGAGCCCAAATGAGTCCAAATGCGAAGTTGGCTGTGCAAGAGATAAACCGCTGCGCTAGCCACCCTCGCCTTACGGACCTGCAAGGTGCTTCTTCACACCTTTTTTGAATGACCCAGGATTGAGGGGAACACGTGTGCTGGCAGTGAACTCAATTTCTTGATTGTATGACATAGAAATGTGTTGCAACGTAAGTTAGCAGGGATTAGGGAAAAAGCTCAAACAGAACGCTCGCCGTGGTATATAAGGTAGAACGCGTTCAATAACGCCACGTGCCTGTTTATTTAAAAAAAAACTGTCTATTCATCAAAAATGTAATTTAAGAATTCCCGTTACCTAGCTTTAGTCATTTAGGCTAGCCTAAGTTAGAACTTGAATAACACAATACGATTATATCTATACTCAGATGACTTGTACCACGTGGGAATAAAGCTCAAATTAGATAGAGATAAACATGTTTTACCTGACACCGCATACCAGTGGAGTAGGGAGCTAGTGCTGAGAATTTGTCGATAGATTTTAGTATCGATAATATTGAAGTGAAACTTTTTTGGAATCGTTGCGACACCAAAAAGTTTTTGACGCATATAAGTTTGTTGTTTTACATTTTGACAACCAATGTAAACATCTGTTTCTTTTGAAATAACTTTTGCTACTTTTCTGAAGCACTTCTGTCGTATACTTATGAATTGTACACACACTATTTTTTTAATTATTGAATGACAAATGAGAATAATATTTAATGGTATATTGTATTCCATCCATTTTATGTAGTATTCCAGCAGTCCAACATGATCATGACTTCAGCGGAGAGATGCCCACTGTTGGACATAGGATCATCAATCCGATCGGTCCTGCGCTGCTTGCATTGGACTGCCAATGCCGCGTATTCTTGTGAGCTTTACCAGATTGTCGACCCACCTTATAGGGCGTCTACCAACTCCACGCCTTTTGCGCGACTTTCAAAAGAAAGTCACTTCACTAAGTGGGGCCTCTAACGCAATATCTCTCGGTAAGAGACCGCCTCTCGACGAGCTTTTCGCCCAATGGACTTTATAATTTTTTTATTGAAAAAATACATTATTATTACATACATACTTGGAATAGCAATTGACTCATCGCTTAAGTCAGACGTGTCTTAATTTACAGAAAAAATTAAATAATCGAAATTGCTAAATAGTGACCTCGTTTATAACAATAGCCGGTAGTAAAACAATCTATGTCAAATGTTAGTGTAATATGTGTATAGTGATTAAGTGAAAAATTAATAAGTGAAAGTTTTCTATTAAACTATAAATAATTATATTTAATTATGGAAGGCAGTCCTTTTAATCGGAGTGCCAGGACTACGCGTACTCCTCCCCCTACGCCTCCGCCCGCGCCCACGCCTGTGCCCGCACCCGTCCCTCGTTCAAGACCTCCGATACAAGAAAATGAGCTCGAAGTTATCCCTACTCCTGAAATCCAAAATTGGATGATTTCAATTGAACAGTGTTTGAATGAAGTATGCCATATTGCCACAGAGGGCAAGCTTAACTCTGACCAAAAACTACGCATCAGCAATCTGTGTAGAAAAGTAAGTCACGGGACTTCGCAAATGGCAGTTCAGTATCAGTCTATCAAGTTAAAAACTGTACAAGCCCATTCGACTATACAAACTCTGGAAGACCAACATGACTTAGCTAAACAACTAAAGGACCTCAAATTAAATATTGCCGAATCCACAAAACCAGTCCTTGGAACTTCCTTTTCCGATATGGTGAAGAAAGGCACGAATAATTATATACAGCCGCTAAATATCAGCTCAGTGGCCATTTACCCATCTAACAAGCTTCAGTCAAGCGAGGACACAAAAAGCCTTGTGCAAAAAATTATATGCCCTGAACAGATGAAGCTACATGTGAGAGGGCTACGCAAAACCAGGAATGGTGGAGTTATAATTAGTACAGAATCCAAGGACGACATAGAAAAATTAAAATGCTCAGAGAAAATAAAGAACTCAGGCCTAACTCTCGACGAGCCTTATAAAAGAAAGCCAAGAGTAGTTATTATCGGTGTGCCCTCATCCATGCACGAAAAAGAAGTTTTCACATGTTTATACCACCAAAACGTAGCCGACGTACTTCAGAACTCCACCCTTGACACATTTTTATCTAGCATAAAATTAAGTCATAAGTCCGGCAAGAAGGACGCTGAGACCTGCAATTTTATAATAGAGGTTTCTGCAATTATACGAAAAGCCCTTATATCAAAAGAAAGAGTATTCCTAAATTGGTCATCTTGTCCAGTAAGAGATTTTACTCTGGTCACTCGGTGCTACAAATGCCAGCAGTACGGTCATGCGGCTAAGTCGTGTAGGGACTCATCATACACCTGCGGACACTGCGGTATTCAAGGCCACTCAATAAAAGAGTGTACAAAAACAGCCGAAAATGGGAAGTGTGCTACGTGCTTGCACTTTAAGAAACCTAGTAACCATAGTACAGGTGCTGCTGATTGTCCTGCGAAATTAATGGCCGAGAAGAGGTATATTAACTCTATTGATTTTGGGGGCGCCTAAGAGCGCCGTATTTATAGGGTATTTGCGACCTTTTATTCTATTTATTTATTTAAATACTACTTTAGTTTTAATTTTTATATCTCTTTCACTTTTTATTATCTTGATATTTTTAATGATTAATAATTTAATTAATGATTTAGATAACTTCTCTGTATCTGAGTCTAAACTTTGTGACGTCGAAAACTGCAAGCAATATTTTTCATCTTACCGCAACCCACTAACAATATTAACGCAAAATATACGTAGTATTTTTAAGAATTTTGATGAATTTTGCATTTTTCAAGGCAGGTTAAACATTAGTTGTGACGTACTCGTTCTAACTGAGTGCTGGACTTCTAAAGATTATAACATTCCTACACTGTCGGGTTATAACGCATTCAGAAGTAAAACCAGTTATAACAAAAATGACGGCGTAATAGTATATGTAAAAAATAAATTTAATGTAAACTTTGAAGAACCAATTATTCATGACTGCAATAGATTGTTAATAAAAATAGGAACAGAATATGCAATACTAGCTTTATACAGATCTCCCTCTTTTAGAAACATAAATAATTTTACGGAATCTCTAAACGATTGCCTTAGTGACATATCTTCGTTTAGAAACATAATTTTAGTTGGGGATTTAAATATCAATATTATCTCGGATAGTTTAGATACATGTGCCCATGACTACCTCAATTTGTGTTCTTTTCATGGGTTGCTTCCCGCACACACTCTTCCCACGCACCAGAGTGGCTCATGCTTGGACCATATCATGCTTAAAACAAATTACCCATCTCTGACGCTTGTTACTAACTCCTCAATTACAGATCATAGTGCTGCCCTACTAACCCTTGACTGTAAGATGCCTAAGGTAGACAATAACCGCACAACATCTAGATTAAACATAAATAAACTCGAAAATGACTTACGCGGCATAAACTTCGACCCAGTGTATATTTCTGCTGATCCGCAATATTGCATGTTGTACCTAATAGAGAACGTTCAACTTGCAATTCAGAACAATACAACTACTATTCAATTATGTAATAAATATAATAATATCAAACCGTGGATTACGCCAGGTCTCGTAAGGAGTATGCGTCATAGGGATAAATTGCATATTAAAGCGAAGTCTAACCCAAGTAATTTAATATTGCAATTATCATACAAACGTTATCGCAATTTTTGTAATGATCTACTGAAAAAAGTTAAAAATAATTACGATAAAGCCATGTTGCAAATGGCAGGAACAAATAATAGAAAGATATGGCAACACGTAAAAAAGATTACTTATAGTTCCACACCGAGTGAGTCATGTTCAGGTTTATTTCAAGCACATTCTTCTCATTTAACAACAGCTAACCTAGTAAATAATTTCTTTATAAATATTGGTAAAAATCTGGCAGAAAAACACCAAATACAGCCAAATCACACAACAAATTCCACATTTAATTTCAGCACTAGCCTGACCTCTTTCGCGTTACTTGACACCGACGAAGACGAGGTGCAGAGAACAATAATTGCTTTAAAAGATGATTGCGCGGTTGGATGGGATGGCTTATCAAATAAAATTATAAAGCAATTCAAACATATTTTGGTGCCTCCACTTACACATATTTTTCGAAAGTGTTTAACCACAGGTCAATTTCCAAAGTGTCTCAAAAAAGCCATTGTCATTCCCGTATATAAGTCTGGAGATAAAAATCTAGTCTCAAATTACAGGCCTATTTCTTTACTACCGAGTATATCCAAAATATTAGAAAAACTCATAAACAAGAGGCTAGTATCATATTTAGAGAGTAAAAGGATTTTGTCTAAGACACAGTTTGGTTTTAGAGCAAAAGTTTCAACTGCTGATGCTGTCCATAAATTAACTGATCACTTAGTACAAAATCTTGATACAGGTAAGCACACAATTGGAATCTTCTTGGACCTCGCCAAAGCCTTCGACACAATTTCAATCCCTGTCCTTTTGCGCAAGCTTGAAACGTTAGGTATAAGAGGAGTTCAGCTGAAACTTTTCTCGAGCTATTTAGAAGAACGTACCCAATGTGTAAGGATGGACAATATTCTCAGTTCTGAGTCAAAAAATACTACCTTTGGCGTTCCCCAAGGAAGTATTTTAGGACCTACTCTGTTCCTGATTTATATAAACGATCTCTGTAATCTAAATCTAGAGCATGGTACAATCATATCTTACGCTGACGACACTGCTCTTCTTTTTGCGGCGGACACAGAGGAAGACGTATACAGGTATGCGCAAAAAGGATTTAACATTGTGAATAATTGGCTTCAGCACAATCTATTAACATTAAACGCAGAAAAAACGAAATACATTAGGTTTTCTATTCGGAAAAAAGTATATAAGAAAGAAAGAAGAAAGAAAAGAAAGAAAGAAAAAACATTTATTGGCCACGACAGAACAACAGAAAAATAACATAACAAAGTACACATTAAAATAAATACCTACACAATGTCCTGTGCGAGGCCAAAAGGTACCTGCCTCAGCATGTGCTCCTACGACAAAGTGCCGTAGGAACGCTGTTTTTCTGGCAGGGCCTTCTTTGCTGTGACATACGGGTCATGCTGTCCACAAAAATAAATAAATATATAACATATATATGTAAGTAAAATAAAATAATACGAATTTATATCAGGATAAATATAAAATACTTATGTAAACATTTGAATTATTTAAGACTCGTTATAGCTACTTTAATTACTACAATAATTATCTTTTAATCTATTAATAATCTTAGAGTGCTATTTTAATGTTTAAATAATTTTTACTCCTCTTCTTGGACATTTGACATTTACACACAAAGCGTGGATCAAATTGATTGCACGCAAATAGTGCACAATTGCACTTAACACCGTATTCATTTCGGTCCATGGCGTATGCACTGTTAGTAGCGTTCGTAGTGTTTGCGCATATCGGACCGCAGACTGTCTGTGTCTGTGGTTTGTCAAATAGACATATAAACTCTGTAATCTGTGAAAGAACATGAAACAATATGTCACGTTGCTTGGGATAAAATAACGCAGAAAGAACACGTATTTCCTGCCACGTTTCACTATTTCGGCCATATAATCTAAATTAATAAATATTTGTTTACACCAATCTAAGGGGAAATAAAAAACATGTGCTACTACGCACAGTTTCGCACGCGCACCCGAGTTCGTAAGCGATAACAAAATGGTGCTGATCCAAGAAGCTTAAAGGTAAAACTGCTGATCATTCCGATTATAACTGCGATGTGAATATTTAGATGGTGAGTAAGCTAAATAGATTTTTGCATATTAAGTAAGAAGGTTTTATAATGTTTTTTAAATGAGTTTTTTGATTTTAGGTTACGCATTGGCGGCGGGATGTCATTCCAACAACGAGAGGCAGCAAATTTGAAAGATCCCCGAAAAGCGCGAGTACGATGCTGGGGGGTCGCGAAAATGCCTGTGCAAGTTCTCTTCTGAGCCCGGTGAGATTGTGCCCATGTCAGTTTTAGATAAAGATACTGTGGCTTACTTGTGTTTATTATACCAAACATGAGGCACGCAAGATGAAGCTTCCTTCGAGCTTCCATTCTCAATATACCAGCAGCGTTATGAAATGGTGTTACATGTGATCGTGGAGGAATGTGAAATGAAAAACGTGCACAAGCATTCTGCACCCTCTGCACGAGTTTTGCTGTCCTGGACAACAGACATGGGCCATAAACGGTGTCGCAATAATTTAATTTTGACAAGATTAATGATTCGCACAGCCTGATTCTCAGTTCCTCACACAAGTAAGGTCGTATATTGTACATTATCTTTAGGCGATAGAAACAACTTCGAGCACATTCCATTATATGTTTTTCAAAATTAAGGTGACTATCAAAGATAACACCGAGATTTCTCACTGTGTCTACAGATTCAATAAGCTCTCCTTCTATATATATATTAAAAGGAGTATTTGAATTTTTTACTTTGTGCACACTTTTCCTTGTACCCAATAAAATAAGTTTAGACTTTGTTGGGTTCAGGACAAGACAGTTCATCTTACACCATTTTGATATTCGGGCCAAGTCATCAGATATTTTGGTTACTGCGTTTGCACTCTCCAAGGCATTGAAGGGTAGATAAAGCTGTAAGTCATCTGCGTATAAATGATATTTGCAGTTTTGTATATATGCGGTGATGTCTGCACTATATAAAATATAAAGAATGGGACCCAGAATCGAGCCCTGCGGTACGCCTCGTGTCACTGGAAGTGGGGGGGATCGTAAGCTGGTTCCATTTACTCGAGCTAGTTCGACATATTGCTGTCTGTGCGTCAGATAGCTATCAAACCATTTTATAGTGCTACTATCTAGGCCATAGTATTTGAGTTTAGATAACAACAGAGTTGTGTTTATTGTATCAAATGCTCGTGAGAAGTCCAGCAACAGCATAGCTGTTACCTTTCCCTCATCCTGTGCTGTAAGAATATTATCCACCACATCAGAGAGAGCAGATGCAGTACTGTGGCTCTTACGAAAACCTGACTGAAAACAGGGAAGGATATGTTGTTGTTCGAGGTATTTTGTAAGCTGACTACAGACAATTTTTTCCAAAACCTTTGAAATGCAGGGAAGTAAACTTATCGGTCTTAAATCACGCACTGTGGCTGGCTGGCTGGTTTTAGGCAGAGGCTTAACCACAGCCACTTTCCAGGTGGCAGGGAAAGTGCATTCTTTTATTGACTGGTTGATCATAGTGGTGACTGTATTTAGTGAGTGTGGTAATGTTAATAGGAGCATCTCAAGGGAGAGTCCATCATGCCCTTGGGCATTGGATTTAAAACTATTTATAGTTTTCAGGACAACATCCTCAGACACAGTGTGTAGCTTGAAAGTTTCTGAAGTGAATCTATGATATTCAAGATATGTTAATTGAGAGAATGAGACCTTGCTCTCATCGGTGTCTGTGTCTAGAAAATGTGTATTAATCGCACTAGGATTGTCAAAATGGGGAGGCAAGTCTGACACACCTTTTTTATTTGGTAGCACTGACATATGGAGGTTTTGCCACAGCCTCTTGGGGTTACTAATGTTTGAATTAATATGTTTCTCAAAGAAACATTTTTTTTCATTTTCTATAGCCGTAATCACAAGATGCTTCATGTTTTTATAACATTCCCTAAAGACATCTGTGTTATGTTTTTTAAATTTTTTGTGATATTTATCCCTAATAGTCATCATTGTTTTTATGGTATCTGTATATCAAACTAACCTACATTTGCATGCTCACTACTGTAATCTTTCCAGCAACGAACGATGCCAATGCCCAGACATAAAAGTCACTAATTCAATAAAATACTTGGGTATTATATTAGATGACACTCTGTCATTTAAACAACATATAGAAGCATTAAATAATAGAATGCGGAAGATGATATATGTCTTCAAAAAATTACGTAACGTCGCTGACTGGACATTAATAAAACAAATATATTTTGCTTTATGTCAGTCCATACTAACCTATTGTATTACAACTTGGGGTGGAGCGGGCAAAACATTGCTACTTACAATCGAGCGAGCTCAGAGAGCGATTCTCAAAGTATCTACTTTCCGGCCTTTTCTTTTCCCCACCAGCCTTCTCTATAAAAATTGTAAAGTATTAACAGTCCGACAACTCTTCATTCTTCACATAGCACTAAAACAGCACGCAACCCTTCCCTACAGCACCGATATAATGAACAAAAGACGGAAAGATATTGTTTGCACCCAAATACTAGCGAAACACGCTTTTTCGGCCAAATTTTATACATTTTTAGGTCCTCTTCTTTATAATAGACTAAATTCTATATTCAAGATTTATCCCATGAATTACAAAAACTGTAAGAAAGCCCTTCAAGATGGCTTTCAAAACATGTCCTATGAAGATACAGAGAACTTATTAACTGTATTTAAATAGTTTTAACTTATTTCAATCACTAATTTGTTTTATTTATTTTATTTTATCGGCACACATTATGTTATTTTATAATTAGATTGTAATTTGTAATATAGTGAAATTTCTGAAGATTATTTATATATTTTACACTTATTTTAGACGTAATCGCCTGAAACACAGGATTATCCTAGTTCAGGCTCCTAGATCATAAATTTTACCTTTGTAGTTACATTTGTATTCTATTTGTATGTATTGTGCTCATCTTTATTGAAAATAAATTATTATTATTATTATTATTATACTGTCACACTCATCCCAAAAGGGTTGAGCAGTGCTTTGAGTAATATTTGGTTACCCCTAAAGCCATATCTGGCATTATGGGCCATGCAGTGCCTCAAAATAGTGGCTGGCTGGCAGCCAGTCGAGTGTCGCTTACATAAAAGGGACATCAAATCCAAGCAGCTAAGGCTTCAGTGAACGAACAGTGACCCAACAAACAAAAACCATCAACCAAGACAGATGTTACAATCTAACTATGCGCGTACGCACCGTTAAGCGGGTACCCATGGTGCGTGTGACATGAATAAAGATCCCAGCACACTTATCAGCTCGGAAAGGAAACGCCACTTTTTCCTTTTTTTTTGTTATACGAAATTTTAATTATAATGTTAATTGTTTAAATTTAAGTTTATGTTAAATGTGAGAAAACGGGATTTATACCACGTACCTCTGTTTTTTTGAATTCTCCGATATTTCGGCGTAGTTTCATGCGCCAAGGTCACGGATGAACTAAAGTCTGTGCGAGTTGATGGTTATTGACAGGTACGTGGTATAAATCCCGTTTTCTCACATTTAATTGATAGTGACCACGTAAGTTTAAAACAATAAGTTTATATTTAATAATTTTTGACAGTTCAACGCGATAAAAATATCATATCGTGTTTCGGTGGTCATGCTAGGCGGGCTGGTTGCCGGCACCTGTGAAAAGGCACTTAGCAGTCCTTACAATGCTATCGAGCAAATTCTATCGACTTATTACTACTAAACTCACACGCTTTCCCATCACTAGCCTTTCGGCCGCCAAACTTCAGTCCACAGAGTACATTTACGCGCAGAGGCCGCGTCCGTGCGCAACGCGTGCAAAATTAATTCAAAAAATAACCGTTCACTTTCATAACGACTTTTTTGTTACTCAACTTTAACAGTGCTATAATTCTGTGGCTATTTCGTGTGTAAAGTGTTGTGAATTAACCAGGGCAAGGACAAAGCCCCAAATGGTGTTGTTTCACAATGGAGGACGTATATACAATAAAAGTTAAAACTAAACCCGATACAAGGAACCTGTATCCTTCCGAGAGAAGGTATTCGGCGTCTACTGTGTCTGGATTAGCCTGGGTTCACATAGCATTGGCTGCTACTTCATTTTTGCTGGCTTGTTTAGCGCTAGTCAACCCTACTTTAGACATCACGGCTAACAACACAACCGAATACAGAAATGAATCGAACGACCTTAACGTCACAGAGGCTGCAGGCGAACCTAATTATAATTACATATTAGTTGTAGCACCATCTTTGATTACAATATTCGGGCTAGCTGCAGGTTTCACAGCCATTCTGGCGTCAGTTAGATGGTATAACGACCAAAATATAACATGGTTCTTCATAACGTCATGTTTATCAACAGCTGTATCGTTTTCATCGTTCGTTATGATCGCGGTGTGGTTCATAAACACAGCTGAAGGAGATATATCGGAATTCTACAAAGACAAAGTACCTTTTAAAGACATAATAGTGTTAAAACACAGCGATGTCATCGATAGAAATGATTCTCACATGACTGTCGCTTTAAATCCCCATCATGACGAAGAAACATCGACATTGTTTACAAAGACAGTGTTATCAATAAACATTCTGATTGCAGCGTTTTTGGAGCTCCTGTGGTCTATATTAAGCGTGAAAATAGCTTACAAAGGCATGAAGAATAATTACAAAGATGAAAGCAACAATAGAAGAGGAAATTGTATATCAGTTGTTACTACTATAAAGGGTAATGACCCCAAGAATTTGCCGCGGAACGGAAAACTGTTGCAACCGAAGCCAGACCTCATAGAACATTATCCCAGCAAGAAAATTAAACGTATAATTATGGCGGACAACGAAAACGGGTTCTATTTGAAAAACCAGAACGGTAAAGGGAAAGAAAATACGGACACAAGCTCAGAATTTTATAAAGAACGCATGATAAACTTTTTGAACAGATGTGCTTCGATGGGCGATGTGTCGAACCCAGAGAGGACGCCGAGCGTTCAATCGGAATCAGTCCTAAACGCCATTCCAGAGGTAGCTAGCGTCGAAATTAATGTAGAACCCAATCCTAGCCCCCAAACTAAGGATAGAGTGACTCCAGTCAGCTGGGGTGACTCCCCAGACCACACAATTTACAACCAAAACAACTTGAACTTTGAGAAAATATTTAACTTCGCGAGAAAAACGGAGGAAAGTGAAAATCGCGAAGCCAGTGAAAATCTTGAGAATACTTAATAAAGCGTGACTTTAATTGGTTGTCGAACGAATAACGATCTTAAAGTGAAGTGATAATGTCGAAAGTGATAAAGAAACTTTTTTTTATATCAATCAACTTATTTATAAGACGAATTTTGTAGTTTTGTATCGAGTATTATTTAGTTTTATTGTATATACTTTCTACAAAGTTAAGCTATCAGACCAAAAAAAGTGAAGACCACCAAGAACTCAACTGAGGCCGGTAAAATAAAACTACGCCTCGCCCGTGTATTTACACATTGCGTTCCCATTTGTCGGGTGTCAGACCCGGATTTTAATCGGATGTTCCAGTGGCAGAACATTTTACCTATATAAAGCAATTCACACTTGTCTGACGCCGATTTTGTGTTGGCCTCTTAAATTCTCATTTTTCCTACCTTGCTCCCAATTTATTTGGTTCGGTGCAGATGCCTTGATTTTGATTTTTATGGCCGTGTACAGCAGCGGGGACCACCAGATTAACGTGCCAACCAAGCACTAAGGTAAAATCTATGCGAAAAAAAAAATGTTTCGGTCACCCATCCGAGCACCTACCACGCACTTGGTTGCTTAACTTTCGTGATCGTTACGAAGAACGATCGACCGCGGTGCCATAGACCTCCTCTGGTGTCGATCCCATATGTCCCAGTGACGCAGAAAATGTCATCAGAGACAATCTGCAATAGAAAGGCATTAGAATATATAAAAAAAATAATGTTCTATTCGATTAAAATCCGGGTTTCGGCACCCGAAAAATGGGAACCAGCTCTTCACACATACATGTAACGAAACTACGCCTTGGTTACCTACATAAAAACACCGGCTCACGCACTACTTACATCACATCTGTAAAACCGGCCTCATTGCGTTCTTCACCTTTTTATTTGGTCTGAGGTTAACTAGCTATGGTCATTCCTATAATGAAATACTCAACGTTCGCATTAATTTTATACTGTTTTTATACAAAACGAAAAATGATGAAACCTATACCTTTAACCTGTAGATTGTTATTTTTCTGCACGGAAAGTTATAAATTAATTGACAATTAACTTTCTGCAAACTTGTATCTAAGAAAGATCTCATCCAATCAATGAATGTATGAAGTTGTGGGAAAAAATATTAATAATAACGTAATGTGATATAATTATTATTTTTGTAATTTGACGGACACACTACGTTATGTTTTAGTAGGGAGTTTCTCCAGAGTACTTGTTGTAAAAACATGTGTTGAGAGACTCCATTTTTTAATCAAATCAACCGTAGGTACAATTTTTGTTACTTTAGTCACATTTTCACTTGAGATTGGCAAAATGCGTACGTTTAATGCGACGAGACGCCATTACCTAATTAAGAATAGAATAGAATGTTTTGGTGAATTTGATACATCGGAAATATAACTTTGAAGGTGCGTACGAATTGCGATGGTTTTTTATTTACTTAGCGTTAAAAAATATTACTTTCAATTACTTTGGTATCTGTAAAAGTAGTTTATACGAGGTTTATAACATCCGGCAGGAAGTGATAGGGATGTACCCACCGGTTATCTAACATTTTATCGATAAATTGAAAAGAGATTTTATTTCAGCCAACGCCATAAAACAGTAATAAAGTTAGAATAGAAATAATTTTATTCTCACTCACAACACAAACAACGTACTACGTAAACAATAAGTAAATCAATGACACAAATAAATAACTTAAAGTAAAAAAAAAATGTACTTAGAAAAAAATGGTGCAAGAATAATTGTGATCGCAGGCTGTGACAACACGGTCAACCCACACTCAGCTTGTTGCTGTGCTACGACACAGTCGCAACACAGCGCTGGTTTTCAGTGTGGACCCCAGGTGAGTTACTAAATTATGTTTTTGTATTCAGTCTCTTTTTCGTTGCTTGCAGGAGGGCACAGATATATCAATCTAATATAAGGAGATCGGTCTAATCGCCGAGTTTATAGGAAGACAGAGTGTCGCGATCACCAGCCGTACTACATAACATGGTTCTAGTTGAGCATGCCGTAATATACACTATTCATTGCGCGCGTCATAAGGACTGCGAAGCAATGAAAGTTAAGGACAGCCGCAAAGGAGATCGGTCCAATCGCTAAGTTCATAGGAAGTTAGAGTGACGCGGACGACGAACTAGCGGTAATGTATGCCCACTGGGCATACACTTGTCACAAGTTAAACGCCGGCTTGGCCTATCTCCTTGTATTATTAAATGTGTGCAGGAGGGTATATAGGTATTGTAAATGCTTCTTAGCGAGCGAGTTCCTTAATCAAATTTCTCCGAAATAGAAATGAAAGGAGTCTTATTAAGCGGCAGTGAGCACCTAACATGTAGGTATGTTTATAATTTTATTAAATAATATAAGTCCATTAGTCCTCCTCATCGATTTCGATGACGGCGACCCTACACAATCCTCCTATTGTGAGCCCTGATATGGCTGGCAAAGCCGAACTTGGTTTTAAATTTCCTGTGGCACTCATGACAGAAAAGCTGTCCCACTGAATTATATGTGTAGTTGTAAAAGAGCTTAGGCCTATCCTTGCGCAACTGACGTTTTATATCCAAATCAGTGAGGCGGCTTTCGTCAAACGATTTAATATTTTTGTATATTGTAGACCGCCAAGATATCCTTTCTACTGCAAGCTTCTCCCAACATGCAAGATCGATATTGCAAGCAACAAGGTGTCGCTTGAACAAGTCCTTATGGCGAAGATACTGTCCGCCATGTTTCTGTTTACCCTCAGCCATCTCGGAATAAAATACTGCCTTGGGTAAACGGCGGTCCTCCATGCGAAGGACATGCCCACACCATCGGAGCTGGCGTTGCACTAACAGAGCCTCCATGCCGCACATCCCAGAACGACACAAAACCTCAGTATTTGAGACACGATCCTGCCACTTGATCTCAGGATATATCTCAGACACCGTAGGTGATATGTGTCAAGCTTTATTGTGGCGGTTTTATAGAGGCACTCTGAACTGTATAAAAGGACAGTAATCATGGGACCTCCAGACACAGTCAGTGAGTGGCCCGAAACTAGCAGCGGCGCTAGCAATGCGTGATGGAATTTCTGAACCTAATGTGTTGTCATTCCGAATTTCAATGTCGCCGTATCAGCAATGTCCAACAGTCAAGTTGGTAGAGCAATTTAAGACGCTGTAGTTACCCAATCAATATGGCCGATGATGACGAATTTCGATATGTTATTGTTATGAAACGATTGCCACTTGTGAAGCCCGCTGCTTATTTTCGTGGAGCTCCAAATTTATTCATCATCATAACAGCCTTTATAATTCGACCCACTGCTGAGACACAAGGCCTCTCCTTATTGTCACCGAAGGAGGTTTGGGCAGTAGTCCACCACGCTCTATACAATAACAAATGAACGAATTTCCATCAAAAGAATTTCGGTAAGCAGAGGTAAACCTATGAGTGAATGCAGCCGTCCGTAACGATTGCAATTAACTTCACGATCAGGATTTTTACTGTATAATTAAGTAATTATTAAGTAATCTGTGGTATAATGTAGATAATAGGTAGGTAAAATAAGAATCTGTTTCATACGTTGGGAGATATCTTCAACAATTTTTTCATGTGACAATTCTAGCAAATGACTGACATTCCACCTGATGGTAAGCAGAAGTAGTAAGAGAGATAAACCGCCGCTCTAGCCACCCTCCCCTTGCCGACCTGCAAGCTGCTTCTTGCGTCTTTTTGTAAAGGCCGGCGCCCTCTGGCGGTGCGGCACGACACGCTTCGGCACGCACCGGGACACCGACCTATCAGTGTTAAAATTAAAGAATGTCAATGCTAAATTCATTTAAATGAGGTCGAAAATCATTTGTCCACGATAAAAATCATGTGCCATGCCGCCGCCGGCCCTTAGATCACATGAGTAGATTTACTAATGTGCTTAGATCTTCCTTCTGCGTACGGGGTAAAAATATTTACCTATACGATATTGTAACAACAATGAAATAATTAAATTAATATACGTTAATGTAATGCGATACTTACAGATATATCAATCTAAGGAGATCGGTCGAATCGCGAAGGACTGCGAAGCGATGAAAGTTAAGCACAGCGCAAAGGAGATCGGTCGAATCGCTGAGTTACGTAGGTATTCACTTGACTTTATTGGAAGGCGAAGTAGCGGAAATGTATGCCCACAGGGCATAGACTTGTCGCAAATTAAACGCCGGTTTGGCCTATCTCCTTGTATTATTAGATCTGTGGTTATCTCTAAGAACTATGTAATCAGGGTCTCCCTAATCTTCCACCTTAAGGGTCGGTTTTGTATTACGCTATCGCTGACTGCCTTTAGCCTGTTGACCAATAGAATTCTGAGTGAAGATCCCAGAGTGATGCAATACAATTGCCTTAGCAAAGATTGCCGTAAAGACATCTAGTTTCAATTTATTAAAATAATTTAAATAAATTTCAATCAGATGACTTACAGAACAAAATAGGGTCTTCTATTGGTCAACAGTAATAGATGGCGAGTCAACAAAAAGGGCTCGCTTCAAACGAAGAAAAATTTTACTGTGTGTAAAAAAGGCCATTGTTTTAATAAATTGTGACCGGATGTGTTTACGGCAATATTTGCTAAGGCAATTTGTATTGCATCACTCTGGGATCTTCACTCACAATTCTATTAGTCAACAGGCTAAGGGTAGTCGTCGACAGTGTTATACAAAAACAACCCTTAAGGTGGAAAATATAGACCCTGATAGTACTTACATACCACCTATTGATATAAAATACTCGAATTGTCATTTTAAATAGAAAATGCGGCGTAAGTAAGTAACTAGGTAAGTATTATTTTTAACTCAGCATTTTGTAACAGTTGTTGATTGTTGAAACTGTTAATGAATATGTTAGGTACTGTGACCGAATAAGCAATTATTTTTATGAAATGAAGATACATAACACAATTTTAAAAATAAGCAATTAAATTATGCCTCTGACATTGCGCTTATTTTACATTTTCTACACCCTCAGACCAAAAAGGGCTCAAGCAAATGACCCCATTCCGCCCGATGGTAAGGCAGAAGAGGAGTCCAAATGTGAAGATAGCTGTACGAGAGATAAACCACCGCGCTACCACCCTCACCTTGCCTGAGACACAAGGGTGGACACTCCTTCGATGACAAGGAGAGCCTTGTCATCGAAGGAGTGTCCACCACGCTTGCCCAATGCCGATTGGTGGACGGAGTATAAGTGATCAATACCCCTTTGCTGATCCATTAGTCGCCTTCTACGACATCCGTTGGAGGGTATGGGGTGAAGCTATTATATTTTGCAGGCTTGGCATGGCTTTTAGATATTATTAGATTAACAGAAGTCGGCGGCTTACAGTTCTCATTCTAACAAAAAGCTGTCGGAACAAAAGACCTAGATAATTATTCATTGTTAGAGCTTGATAGAATGGACGCCAGGCGCCAGCTACCGGTTATTGTCGCGTGGCCTAATGTTGCGAAATCAATAAGTCATTGCCAAACTACAACCAAATAATAAGTGACGACGGAGCGCTAAGGAGAACGCAAAGGCCGGTACAACTCTCATACATACCTACTAAGCCTCCGCTAGACCTTCCTATCCTATCCTAATATCGGATGTTTTTGATTGAAGTTCTAACTTTTATCAAAATCGGAAGTCTGGTTAGGATGTCGCCAAAGGGGTGTAGGACTTAGGTTAGGTTAGACTAGCGACCTATAGGTACGGGCGAGCCGAACGAGCATGCCGCGGCAGCGGCCGGCGAAGCGCCAGAAACATTTTTTTTTGTTTTTTTCATAACAAGTCTTACAATACTTCATTTTCAAACGGACTTAATTTAGGACATGTGCATTTCACTGTCGCAATCAATACGTTCCATTTTTCCCCGATAAAAAATCGGTCAACGATTTTCGGACGTGGGCGGTCACCGTAAAAGGACATATACACCTACATACATTACCTAATCACGCTCACATTCCCAAAAGGGGTTAAGCAGAGCTTCAGGTAACATTCGGTTACACAAAGCCACATCTGGCAGTATGGTTCAGACAGTACCCCTAAATAGTGACAGGTTGCTAGCCTATCGCCTACACGAAACGGCACGAAGCCCAAAAATTAACAAGCCTTCAGTAAACAAACCAACAAAGGTATCAACCGACAGATGAAAAAAAAAAAAAAGATGTTACGCTCAAAATTATCTGAGCAGGCCACGTAACTTTATAGGTAGGTAGGTAAAGGACGGCGTCAAATATTGACTTTTCTATTGGGACACCGTTCGTTCGCTAGTTAGCATATTTTTTTTATGTCAACTGGTGACTAAGCTTTTTCAACAACACAGGCTGCGGACTCGAAGTCAGCGACGAGCGGGGCGACTGCGGTGCGGCGGTTACCACAGAACATAGATATAACCTCTTATATCTATGTTCTGTGGCGGTTACCGACCGACCGACCCGGCCTCGAAGCCAGCTGGCAGAACGCGAGGCGCTAGAGCGACGTAGGGTTGTGTTATGATGAGAAATTAAGTACCTAAGTGTTAAGTGTCCTGATCCTAGCAATTTAAATAATTGAAATAGGCACTATTCAAATTGCAATTTAAAATAAGTGAAAACTAACGATGGACGGACTCTCTTGGATGACAGTAGGGAGGCTGTTCCACAGCAGAGCAGCACGAAACGAAAATGAGTGGAGGAGGAAGTTGGTGTTGCCTTTAGGTAGCTCCAAAGTTTCGGTAATGCATGGTCGTCTAGAACGTGTGGGAGGTGCACACAGCTGGAAACGCGAACGTAGGAAGGAGGGGGCATTAGGATTATTTAGGATTTTATAAAGGGTGGAAAGGATATGCACATTACGACGGTCCCGAATCTGAAGCCATACGTGATCATACTTACGCAGGCCATAAATGAACCGAATGGCCAGATTCTGTAGACGATCAAGTTTGTTGAGCAATTCTTCAGGCACATCCAAATAGCAAATGTCAGCGTATTCAAGAACAGGGAGAAGTAGAGATTGCGCGAGCATAATTTTGGTTTTGAAAGCGAGAAACTATTGAAGCCGCCTGAGAGAATGATATGAAAAATGCATACGCCTACTAACATTTTTTTTTTTTTTATGTGACGAGATGGCAAACAAGTTTGCGGCCCACCTGACCACTTAACGGTCACCGCCGCCTATAGACACTTACAATATTAAGTGTAAATCACCTAACACCGCAAGTGCGTTTGCCATCCTGGGGACTAAGATGATATGCCCTCCATGTCCAGTAATTACATTGGCTACCTTTCCCTTCAATCGAAACACAGCGAACTGCTTCACGGCAGAAATAAGAAAGGCGGTGGTACCTACCCAGACGACCCTACATATGGGTCTACCACCTAGTGGTTCATTAATTATTAACATCATAACACAAGTTATTAATGATACTTAGTTTGAGCTGGTTAATTGGTGTGAGCGTGGATATATATTTATTTTTATTATTATTTTTAATACAGACGCGCGGGCACCGCTTGACTGAAGCGCATCACTGGTCGCGCCGCTGCCTTCGAAGCCAGTTCCATTTAAATCTATGCATTGAATCGCGCCGCTCTCGGGCTGCTGGCGCCCGCTCGTCGCTGACTTCGAGCCCGCGGCCTTAGTGCTAATAAGATTTTTCAATAACCGCACTAACCTAGTTACAAACTGCTGGTTTGATTTCTAGTATAGGTAGGTACTTAACCTAGATATAACCTAATTTTCTATTTTTTTTATGAAAATTTTCTTCCTCCTACCCTACTTCCAATTTAATTGGGGTCGGTGCAGTATGTCTTGCTATCGACAAGCTGCTATAGGTACATTATCCATTAAAATAGATAGATGCATAGATTTATTATTACTGACTATAGGTTGGCTGTGAATAGACTAGGGCGAGACCAAAAATATGTAAATAGTACTGCAATCTGACAGTTGCGATCTATTCTATGTGACTGACAGGCCGACTTAGGCCGCCTGCGTGTACGCGAAACGGTCTTTATCTGAAAACTATCTAAAATGAAATTATCTATCTCGTTCTAATACGTGTTGTATGTTTTTTCTCTTTCAATTGCCCATCTACAGTTTCCTATATCTGTGGATAGATATTACGGGTGCGGCATTAGGTACAGTGACAGACGGCTTTGACACATAACTTAAACTGTTCCGAGTCTTATCCAAGCCACCCTTGGCACCACTATGGGGGACCTAAGAAAAGGTCCTTTTTAGGATGAGCGGTGCCTTGCGCTCGGTGGAGGCCGGTCTCCAAGACCGGCGATTGAACGATGCATCGGTTCGGCCCGAAAAGACAGGCATAGATGGCTTCCCGGACTTCTCGGTGAAAGTGGCGAAAGTTCGTGATGCTGGATCGCTGTCGTAGTGTGCCTTGGCTGGATGACAAGGAGTGGATGTTTAGTGGTAGTGGGGGGAACGCCTTTACCTCCGAGTCCCACATACCCCTGCAGTGCGATGCAATTGTATGATGATGATGCGTAAAAGATTTACTAGGTGGTAGACCCATATGTAGAGGGCCGTCTGGGTAGGTACCTTATTTCTGCCGTGAAGCAGTTCGCTGAGTTGCGGATTGAAGGGGAAGGTAGCTAGTGTAATTACTGGGCATGGAGGGCATATTATCTTAGTCCCCAGGATGGCAACGCACTTGCAGTGTTAAGTGATTTACCCTTAATATTGCCAGTTAACACCAGGTGGGCGGCAAGCTTGTTTGCCATCTTGTAATAAGTATATAAAAAAATGCAAACACATAAATAAAAAACATTTTTCAACAAGAAGCATCACTTTATTTCTAAAAAAAAAACACTCAAAAAATAGTGTGTACAAACTTTGTATAGGTACCTATTGACTAAACTTATATTGATACATTTTTTTTATTAAAGGCACGAATTATTATCATTTTAAAACTTAACATATTCGATATCGTTGAAAAATAGGACCAATATGTAGTAATACTTAACATTATACATTATAAACTATATTCCTTACATAAAAAAGCGTCGGTAGCCGAGCGTGCAGGCAGGCGGACTCGGTTTCTGTGTGAACGGAGATCGACCCCGGCCGCTATTAGACTACCGAAGTGAAACCACTCCTACACTAGCGTTAGCTTAGTTGGAGGAGTTGACACGATTAATATTAATGTGTAAACAGCCATGAAGCTAATAAGCTTCTTGGCAAGCAGCACATTAATATTATTCTTTTTAAAAAATCTATTCTATCCTTAATTAATGGCCTCGCGACACACAAAGATAACGCATTTTGCCAATGTCAAATGAAAATATAGGGTAATTTGTAAAACACCAACAATTATTTGTAAATTGTTGATTATTTGTAAATCACATCAACACAAACCACTTTTACTGTTAGCCCAAGAACCCAGAGCTGTCAGACGTTACTTATTTTCTCAAAGATGAAATGTTTGCAATAGAGTAGTTTCTGTGTACGTTGAACGCACACATACTTGTTAAGTTGGTCAGGCGGCCAAATGACACCGTATCAGGTGCTAAAGGGGAGTAAACATTGGACTCACTTCACTCAAATTGTGAAGACTGATTTTTGACTATTTCAAAACGATAAACAATCCATATAGACAAATCTTAAGGGACAATATATATATATATATCACTCCTAATTTTCTTTACACAAACAGCTGTTTTTAAAAGTCATTGCTAGTCTGATTCATGCAGGAGTTATGAAACAATGAGATTATCAATGTTTTTGTGTAGTGTGTGTCGCGCCTCTCCTGACATAGCAATAAGTTAGGCTAAGTTATATTGTAATTAGATGTCAGAATTAGTAATAAACTTGACGTTGTTAAGAACACTTGTCGTTTCTATTGATACTCCCGGGTCCCCACATCATTTATGTCTAGGAGGATGTTTGGCTCTTAGGATTTGTTTGCCTAATTGTATATGTTCTGAAATAGTCCTTGAATAACATATACGCCGTGTTCCTGAGGTTACTACTACTATTCTTAATTAATGGCGTCGCGTCGCATTAAGCGTATGCATTTTGTCAATGTCAAGTGAAAATATAGCTAAAGTAACAAAAATTGTACAGTTGATTGAGGTTAAAAATTGAGTCTCTCAACACGTGTTTTAAAGCTTAATTTAGACGGTTCATTTTTACATTCATTTGCGATGAAGCATCGAAAATGAAATGTCTACATAAGACGATTCCTCTTTCATTATTGATGCGCCTTTTCAATGAAAGTCACCAGCCGACCGAAAGCTTTCATCACATCGTTCACTATCGGGCATCTGTCATCTGTTTGAAATCAAAATCGTTCATCGAAAATGTAGTATAGTTGATTAAATTTATAAGTGGCTGTATAAGCAGGATTCCTTGGTTTAGAATAGAAGATAAACAACTTGGCACCGCCATTAGTGATTGGGTGTGTGAAATTGTGAATCTGATGTCACTAGCTCTCATAACTTAAAATGTGTAAAGGTTAACGAGGAAACAAGTGAGTTAACAATATTGTTTTATTTAATCTGATCACCACACATTACATGGCACAGTCATGGCAGTTGCCGAATTTAACCTACCAGAAAAACTATCAGTCACGGGGGATCTTGCCGAGAATTGGAGGCAATTCCGACAAGCTCTGGAAATATTTTTGTTAGCATCTGGGTTGTTTGAAGCCGCAAGTGAAAGAAAGCTCGCAATACTTCTTAATGTGATTGGAGAGGATGGCTTAAAAATTTACAACAATTTCAAGTCAGTAAAAGCAACTTTTGAAACAGTGTTAGACGAATTTCAAAAATACTGTGAACCAAAACGCAATATTTTACATTCTCGATACATATTTCAATGTAGGAAACAAGAACTAAATGAGCCATTCGATAATTTCTTGAATGATGTCAAAAAGTTGGCAAAGTGTTGTAACTTTGGGTTGTTTGAAGAGGTAGGATATGGCGCTCTGATAGCTTTTAAGACCTACATTTTTGTACCCATATTTCGCAAATAAAGTGATTTGATTTGATTTGATTAATTTTTGGCAGTAACGACCACGACACAAAAGAGATTGATGATGGAGAATGGAGATGAGTTCAAATTAGAAGAGGCTATACAAAAATTAAGGATTGCTGAATTATGTAGAAAGCAGATGTTAGTACTTGAGCATAATGGTGATAATAATATAATTACAGTAGAGAAAGTAGAGGCGAGAATTAAAGCTGTTATTTGTAAATGGTAGACCAGCAGCAAATTGAGTCAGATTGTACAAGTTGTGCGCGACGTCGTGAAGCAGAATGAATTAATTTCATACTCATTTAACATTTACGCCTAAATAGGAAAAGTCGCTCACTGTTCATCGTTCACCAAAAGTGAATCAAAAATACAGCCCATTCACTATCGAACAAAATAAATCATAAGCGAAATCATCCAGCATTTCCATGTTTTCTTTCATGGAATTTTCAAAATCTTCAGAAAACGGCAGTAGGACTGAATAGAACTAATAAAAACATAGATGATGAGTACAATAATCTGGAGAGACAATAAATTTATGAAACATAAGACCTTTCAGAAGTAGGTACGAAAAGTCTCGTCTAAATAAACGGCCCAGGCTTGTAAATAATAATATCAGTATCATCATCTTCATAATAGCCTTTATAATACGACCCACTGCTGGGACACAAGGCCTCTCCTTGTCATCGAAGAAAGTTTAGGCAGTAGACCACCACAATGCCCAATGCGGATTGGTGGACGGAGTATAAGGTGATCATTAACCCTGCCGATCCATTAGTCGCCTTCTACGACACCCATTGGATGATATGGGGTGATGCTATTCTACTCTGCCGGCATCACACGGTTATAATTTCAGTATAAAGTTGAAGAAAGAGCAAGATTCTCACGAGACTAATTTGTCATAATGAACCTACAAAACAGAGGGCGCCAACTCAATGGAAATTGAAAATTTCGATTGCAAACTTTAAGCAATGGCAAGTTAAATGTGCATTACGAGCAAAAGGATTAAACATAGATTCGGCAAGATCCCATGAAGCCAGTTCGCAAGTGCAATGGAATAAAGTTTATCTTGACAACATCAATGGATTTGAATCACATATCACTAATAGAAGCCTGCGAGACGATTAGAAGCAATTTATGAACGAACATCTGAACATAATAAAATTATTATTCATGACAAATACCAGTATTAATATTGTCCTGGACGATTGACAGTAAACGTTAATTAATTAATTATTGTATCAGTTTACTTAATAAAAGATTTCATTATCGTTAGTTATAAGTTACAATGTAATTACATCAAATTTGTAATGAATAAACGCGTGGCTTAGCGAGATACACTAGAACTAGACATACAAATACATGAGAAAGCGAGTTCTCGTTAGATAGGGCACTAGTTATAATACCCAAAGAAAGGTGTATAGTTAATTATAGTCTGCGTGTCTTGCTTTATCTATGATATAGTCTGTGGTAAGAGGCGTCGGATCTGTGTCATGGCGATAGTTTTATATAAATAAAACTATTATTGATCTTATTGATCACGGTGAATTGAACTTATTATTTGTCTCGATACATGGCGCAGTCTAATGAGCAGACAAATATTAATTACAGAAAACGACGTTCAACCTACCGGAGAAGCTTATTACAACAGGTAATTTGGCAGAAAATTGGAGATCTTTTCAACAATCATTGAACATTACCTACCATTACATACCTATTAGATTCAGGCCTTGATAGAGATAACGATCAAAGAAAGGTGGTCATTCTATTGAACATTATTGGAGAAAATGGGCATAAATCTTTAATAATTCCAATGTTTTTAATAATTTCAATGTTTGTAAAAAATCTTACAAAGAGGTTATTAACCTATTCAACGAATATTGCGAACCGAAGAAAAACATATTGCATTCTCGATTCTTATTCTTTCGCCGTGAACAGGAAACAAGGAGCTTATACTAAGAATGGAGTCATTACACAAATTAACAAAGTGAGGGCAAAAATTTTGACAATACTTGACATTTCAAATTTCACATTTCTCTTTCTAGAAATTGTCGTCATCTCTTTCTAAACACGACTACATAGAAACAAGATTTCCCCAGTATTTCGCCATCTTTCTAAAACAAAAGTAGAAAAGTAGCTAAAAACTTAACATATTGTATTCAATTATCAGTATTTATTATCAATGAAAGAAATAAATATAATATATTTACTTTTAATGTTTAGGTTTGTATTTTATTTTGAAAATCATCATTGTGATTCTTTCTATAACTTATGGGAAATGAAAGGATTTATGTAATGGCAGCACTCTTTTCATGTGTCAATGTCCCGAAATCTCTACATGACATAAATTGTCGTAATTGACGTATTCATAAATATCGACTCGCGATTTTGGTACGGCTTTTTACTTTAAAATAAGGATAAATAGTGCAAAATGGTAAACAAATACATATTTCGAGCTGGTGGAAGTGAGTAGTATTGAGGATGCAGTGTGAATTTCAATTGTAAGTGTCATAATTGCATATAATATTGTTCAATCTATAAATTTCATTTTTCACCCGTAATTCCAGATTATTAGCGTTATTTTGCAAAACTCCATAAGAGGGAGAAATTTCTGATACTCGCATTTAATCCTATCTTAGAATTTAATGAATTTTTGTACATAATTTACTTATTCAAATATTTGTAAACAAATGAGTAGGGTGACTAGGATTTCCGGAATTATAAGGAAATAATATCCCTTTCTATCCATTCCTTTTATAAATAGCAATCAAAATTGATAGATTATTTTATTTAATTCTTTGAAATAACTGTTACATAGATAAAATACATAAATAGTTTTACCCATTTTTAGTTCGAAATGTTTATTTACAAATAAAATATGTAATTTGTGTAATGTAAATTATTTTATTTGAGAAAAAGATAATGAGAGTATTGATTGGATTGTACTAGTGTAATAATGTTTATCGTCCACATTTGCATGTACTAACGTGCAACGCAGATACATTGCACACAGACAGACAGTATTAATAAAATTGTGGCTGCGCTCTTCTGCACTTGTAATCAAATAGCATATTAAAATCTATCAAATGATAGTTTTTAATATGCTATTTGATTACAAGTTAAAAGTGTACATAAATATTTATATACACTTTTAACTTGCATACATAAAATTTTCTTTTCTTTTTAGATTTCCGAAGCGACGGACCATATGGTTGTCTATTGTGCCTTTAAAAACAAAATTTTAAGTAAGTTCGAAAATATGTAGCTTCCACTTTCAAGACACCGACACTTTCAAGGCAACTGCTTATGTCAAACTTCAAGCCCTTTTTTCAATAAAACCACTACTCAATCACTTTTCAAAGGCAACCCTTGAATTGGTTAGTAAAATTTTTCTTGATAATATACAGTTAATACAGAGAGCTAAAATGTTTGGAGAAATAATTTTAAGGGCATCAGGCATCATCAATTATTGAATATACAATGACTCAATTGAATTTTAACATTCTGCATAGTCACAAAAATGGCGTAAAACGCAAAAATGAGAAACCAGGATTTCCGAAGTAATTAGTCTATTGTCACCAACACTTCATTTATCGATGTTTAGAGTAGGTTAAATAAAGCGTAAGAAATATACATGCGAATTAAGTTAATATAGTATGAATAATTTCTAATCTAGTCCGTTACACTTTTATCTTGATTATGCTATGCCCAAATGGGCACCATGATTTATTTATTTATTTATTATTTATTTATTTACACTTTATTGTACACCAACAAATTCAATACAATATACAATATATAATATACATGATGTGCTGGTGTTGTTTGTGAACATCTGTTATTTACATTCATGAATGCAATAAATTATTTGATTTGATTTGAATTATATTTACAAGTTTTGTTTGCCTAATCTTCTTTTTATATACCGATAAATGTCGAATCGAAACTGACGAGTTGGGTCGATTTTATTGCACGTAAGTGTAGATAGCGGTCATTTTTATCAATATAAATTAATAGCTTTAGATATTTTTATAAATAAACTTAAATAAATATGTAATAACCGTGACTCGCAAACAAATATTCGTGTTCGTCGCACAAATATTTGCCGGCACCAGGATTCAAACCCGAACGGCTTCATGTGTAGGTAGCTATACTGACCACTCCACCATGACGGCGTCAAAAAGTTGTTCATATTGATGGCCTAAAACACCCCAAATATTACATATAATGCAGGCTGTAACATGTAGGGTACCATGTTTAAGTACCCTTCATGTTACAGCCTGTATTATAGTAAAAACCAAGTGCTACTAAACTTACTTTTAGCCGATTTGTAGCCAGTCGCTGTTACTAATGTAACTAATTCACGGAAAGTTACTAGAGCTAACAATTTCTTCTGTTGTATAAAAAACCGCACTTCGGCTTTCAGCCGTAATATCTATCAATATAAAGAAAGTCTGGTAGTAAGTTGGTAAGTTGCGCATCATTATGGCCCTATTATCATTACTCAAGAACGGCTAGATCGGTATACCACACAATGTATTTTTATAGCATTGCTAACCGGAAAACCTTAAATGTATGCTTAGCACCTAAAAAAAAAGAATAATTTAATGTCTATGAGTTGACGTGACATGAGATAAGCTATATAATAAACTGTAACGTGCCTCTTAAAATCAAGAGCCACAGATGCGATAAATCCTCGTATTTCGGTTGCTGATTTTTTTCCTGGGAGCCGAAAGTAGATAACATTACCGTGCTAAAAGGCACTCAGGAAAAAAAGTTTAAAGTAATTATTATGAATTTTAATTCTCATGGAAAACTCAAAACTCAAATTATTTTCAAGTTGTGGTTTTATTAACGTAACGAAGTTCAAGTGTAACGTTACACATACATATTTTACCGACCTACATACATAATTTTTTTTTAATTAAATCAGATTACACTATTCATAAATATTACATAAATTAAGATATAAAGGAAGCTCATCTAATTGAAATATTTCTTTAGAGTTCGCCTCCTAATTTTATCAACAGGTTTTAGCGCTCCATATCAACGTTAATAAGCTACATTTTAGTGACCGTACGACTGTTGCGGGCAATCTCCGATAGATTGCGCCTGCGTCGCCGGGCAGTCTCGATCTTGTCAGGAATCGCATACAAAGGCTTGGTGATTCGGTCTTGCGCTTGCGTGGTTCGCTAAGTAAATTGAGCACCGACTAATACTAATTAACTAATTTGATAATCGTGGGCAATAATAGTTATTTATTTAATGTGTTTAACCCTTATTTGGGGTCCAAGATTAGGCTAAGGTAGCCGCTGTCGCCTCCGCTACTTCACTTCCGCCCAGGGCTGGACTTACAGTGAGCAGCAGTACAAGCCGCCCTAACTCGTCCCACCGAGCGACCCTCACCGAGACCATCTCCGGCTACCACCAGGGGAGTACACGCTATTGGGCATTATACCACCATTTAATAAATTGTTCTGCACGGATCTCTCGTGTCTCATTTAACTCCGTCATTTGACGCCGTCGTGGTGGAGTGGTCAGTACAGCTGGCTACACATCAAGCGGTCCGGGTTCGAATCCTGGTAGCGGCAAATGTTTGTGTGACGAACTCGAATGTTTGTTTGCGAGTCATGGTTGTTTATATATTTATTTAAGTTTATTTATAAAAATATCTAAAATTATTATGTATATTAAAAAAAAAATGTCCGTTATCTAGTATCCGTAACACAAGTTCTTAATGATACTTACTTCGGGCTAGGTAATTGGTGTGAGCGTGGAGATATATTATTATATTATATATTATATTATATACCTTAATTTACTCCCTATATCTTAGGACCGTGGGAGCACGTGAGACCTTACCCGTGGCACAAGACTGTCCGTGATTAATTTGTGCTACAGGCACCTTACTAGAAAGAGACAGAGCCTCTCTAGAATTGTCAAGAAATGTCAAGTGTTGTCAAAACTTTTGCCCTCACTTTGTTCATTTGTCTAATGACTCCATTCTATAGGTAAAATATAAGCTCCTTGACAGGAAACCATTTGACAGTTTCATGACATGATATTAAATGTCAAAAGGTTGCCAATTTCAATCAAGTGATGAAGCGATTCGTGTTCAGCACTTCCGACAGAGAAACCCAGCAGAAATTCATTCTGGAAGGTGATGCTGATTAAGAGGCTGTAACTAATCGTCTGCGATTGGCCGAAATGAATCGTAAACAAGTGGCAATATTGCGAACAGTTGAGAAAATTATTGTTGTTGTACAGTGAAACGATAAACTTTACACTTACAGTGTAAATGGTGTTGTGTAATAGGATTGGGCACGAGGTCAACATAAAAATGTGTCCTGCTAGAGGAAAAACCTGCAGTAAATGTTACCTGCAACAAATAGGACTTAGCCCTCGTGAAATGGCAACCAAGGGGTCAAGTTTAAAAGAAAACGAGTTCTACAAAAACATCAGTGAGGTTTGGACGAAACTTAATCCCAGTGTATGTTTGCGTGGCTGGGCTCCAAAAAGCAGGAAGAACACCGTACAATAAGAGCGCTGTCTGTAGTGTCAGAGACTTATGATATCTATGGTTGAAAAGGAGGGTTTACTAATCTATGCTCTCTTGGTCTGTGCTCTCGCGCTCTCATGATGGCTTCCGGGACATACTTATGGTTGGGTAAAATATCTTGTTTTATTTCCCTCATCCATTGAACTTAAACTCAAACATTACATGGTGGCAGCGGTGTGTTTTATTCAAGCTTTATTCCGTTTTGATTTACGGAAAACATGTCGAAACCGCAATCAGAGGGAGCTTCGACGACTCAAAGGCTGCCAGTGGCACAATTGGCAACATCACAGAATATAATGGTGAATCCGCCTACGGAATTTGATTTTCAGGATATCAATGCTTGGCCTCGATGGCTACTAAGATTCGAACAATATCTGATGATTACAGGAAATAAATCCGACAAGGAAAAATGTAACCTATTGTTGTACTGCATGGGCGAAGGGAGCCTAGAAATACTGAATCAAATAGGAAAAACAGAAAACTATAATGAACTCATAAATAGACTAAATTATTATTTTAATCCCCGAAAAAATTTTATATTCGTGCGGACTAAATTTAACAGAAGGTTACAAAATCAAGGAGAATCGGCAGATGAATTTATAAAAAACATATTTCACTTGGCGCAAAACTGTGAATTTGAAAAAATTACTAAGGAAAAAATACTCCGGGATAAACTAGTGTCAGGAATATTAGATAGCAATTTATCGGAAAAACTACAAATGAGAAGCAATCTTACTCTACAAGAAGCCATACAAATTATTCGTGAATATGAAATACAGAAAAATCAGACCAAAGAACTATTTCAACAAAGTGAGGTTAATTTTCTACATAAAAATTCGTATACAAAGAATTCTCGAAACAGTGCATATAATTATAATAAAGGGAATCAGAAACTCTACACTGATCAGGTCCGATCAGGATTGTGTGCCTACTGTGGTTACAATGATCATCAAAGATCAATTTGTCCAGCTCGTAACACGGTTTGTTTCAATTGTAATTTAAAGGGACATTATTCAAAAGTCTGCAAGAAAGTTAAGAATGTAAAATCAATAGAGGAAACATCAGCAGGTATTGAAAATAGTTTTTTCTTATGGTCTATTAATGGAAAAGAATTAAATAAGAATGGTGCATGGTATTGTGATATACATATTAAAGAACTTAATATAAAAGCTAAATTTGTAATAGATTCGGGTGCTGATATTGTCTGTATTCCTTTATCATTGATTCCAGAATATATTTTACCTAAATTGAAAGCTTCGGATCTCTCAGTAAAAGTAGCTGATGGTAGAAATCTTGATATACTAGGATATCTTTTTGTAACATTATTATTTAAAGATGAATTATTCCACACTAAAGCATATGTAGTAAAGTCAATACAGAAACCAATTTTAAACAGACAAGCAAGTCAATACCTAGATATTTTAACTGTAAATTTAAACGAAATTAAAGTAAAAAATGAAATGTTAAGTGCCGTTAATATTAATAAAGAGTTCCCATCACTATTACAGGAATTAGGTCAATTCAAGGATGTAATTTCGATTAAACTCATACCTGATGCTAAACCTTTTGTCCAGTCTACACCTAGAGTGGTCCCTATTGCCCTGCTACATAAATTGGAAGATGAACTGAAAAGGTTACAAAAATTGGATGTGATTGAACCCGTGGAACAGGTAACTGAGTGGGTATCTCCTATTGTTGTCGTACAAAAAAATGAAAAAGAAATTAGATTGTGTTGTGACTATACTCATCTTAATAAAAATATATTACGGCCTTATTTTCCAGTTCCAAAAATAGAATATACTTTAGCAAAGGTTAAAGGTGCTAGATACTTTTCAAAAATTGATATTACAAAAAGTTTTCACCAGCTCATTTTAGATGAAGATAGTCAATTATTAACAACATTTATTTGCCCTTTTGGCAGATACAAATATAAAAGGTTACCTTTTGGACTGAACTGCTCCACTGAATATTTTGTTTCTAAGTTTGCAAAAATCCTTCAAGGTCTTGATGTAATCTTCCATGTTGACGATATACTTATTTTCGATAAAACTATGGAGGGGCATGATAAATGTTTGAGGGAAGTACTAAGTCGCTTATCTCACGAAGGGTTATCAATTAACCAAGAGAAATGTATTATTGGAGTCCAAAAGATTAAATTTTTAGGTTTTATATTGTCAGCTGACGGGATTTCAATTGATCCTGATAGAATAAAAGCTATTCAAAAAATAGTAGTCGACCCATTAGGCAAAAGAAGAGACCTGTTTGGTTAAGTGATTATGTTACTTAAATAAAACTTTATAATATCATGATTAAGTATAGTACATAAGTCTTAATAAGTAATTCTTTAAATTAAGTTAATTTCTTTTGTGTTTATTTCATAATAAAAGTATTAGGTACGGAAAGCATCCTGAGAAGGGGGATGTAGTGTCAGAGACTTATGATATCTATGGTTGAAAAGGAGGGTTTACTAATCTATGCTCTCTTGGTCTGTGCTCTCGCGCTCTCATGATGGCTTCCGGGACATACTTATGGTTGGGTAAAATATCTTGTTTTATTTCCCTCATCCATTGAACTTAAACTCAAACATTACACTGTCCCCGCAGAAAAATTTCATCACGTTAAGCTTGAGGAGTGGAACTGGCACCTGGCGTCATCACAAGAACCAGATGTAGGGGTGCCTGTTTTTCATGAGTTACCCACTCTGCCTATAGTGTCAGTGAAAAACTTTCAGAACATCAACTCTACTGAAGATTCCAAAAACTGTGAAGCACATCCAGTCCAAAAAATACTGGAGATAAGTTTAAATTATTGGAATCGTTATTTAAAAAAATCCGAACCTGTAACTGATCCGACAGTGGGACCAGGGAAAGATACCCAAGTTGATGAAACATCACACCTTTGCTTTGCTTTGCCGAGAGCATTTCTGAATTCTGGACGTGCCTTTAGGGTATGATTTATCATCGAAAAATAAAGAAAACCCAACACCAACTCGAATTCGGACAAAAATTAACGTTCTAGTTGACAGTCTCGTAAATTTCAAAATCGGTTTTAAGGACCAGCTGCTTTGCGAAATAGACATAATCATCATCATCAACAGCTCATATAATGTCCCCACCTAGGACTCGAGCCTACCCCACATTAGGGGCGATTAGGCCTTAGTCAACCACGCTGACCACGTGCGGGTTGGTCGACTTCACACACAACCTAGGAATTTCTTCATAGGTGTGTGCAGGTTTCCTCACGATGTTTTCCTTCACCGTAAAAGCGTCATTAAACGTACATATAAATTGTTACTTGGTACACTTCTGGTTTTAAATATATGTTTCACGTACCCAAAATGAATATTATTGCTTGGCCAAGCAGACATAACTCTAATTCAATCAGTTAAGGTTCAAAATACTTTAATCATTAGGTAGTTCTAAAACTACTCTTAGAGGTGGGACTGCACGGCAAATGCGACTGTTTCACTTGCCCCAGTGGAGAGGCAAGTGAATCAATTTCTCTTCATTTATCGATCCTAAATGCATCCTAGGGAATATTATGTTAAATTAATAATTTTATGGCTTTCGCAGAGTAGCTTATTGACCTACTATTTTAGGTATGCTAGTCAATTTTCGGTAGAAAAGAATAAATAATGTTTCACTTACTTAATTTGACCTTATTGAAAATTAATAAGGTAAAAAATCCGCTCAAAAAAGGAACGAATACGGATCTTTCTTGTCCATCGAATATTAACGGATACGGATACGCACATCCGGCACATCACTAAAATGTTCCATGGCCTGCACCTCCACAGACCAACATTGACCATGAAGCATGCAAAACGTACGAGTCACTATGGCACAACTATTGCAAAGCGACACAAATGGACATGTGGCCAATAGAAAAGTCAGTATATTATTTGCCACTATCAGTGAGGACGGAATAAAGAAATATAACATCTCTCAAACTCATGGATCTAATAAAAACTGTTCAGACGCTTTAAGACATGAACACTAAAACGGTTCCTCGTAAAAATATTATGTAGGTATAACCGATTCATATTCCAGTCTCGCGACCAGACCGATGAAACATTTGACCTATATTACAATGATTTGACCTATATGAATGATAAATAAATTAATAGACGAATGTAACTACAAAGATAGGAGGGACGAAATCTTAAAGGACAAAAATGTTTCTGGAATTGAGGATCGAAACTTAAAAGAAGAAAACTTAAATTTAAAAGAAACATTAATATATGTAGAGCATCAGAAGCAACAGACAATCAAAAATTTTAACACATTCTGAAGTCTCTGTTAAAAGACAGTCCAGCACGCATGTTGCTAATGATATAACGGCACAGCACGTTTCCAAAGTGGGAAGTTTGGGAAAACAATTGCGGGAAACTAGTGAGAAACTCAGTGACACAGCAATAGTGGCGAAGATTCCATGCACACATCCAAATACCGACCACTGAGACAACCATCACTAGATCAAGATAGACAAACAGTTCAAACTCTCACATCACGCTTAAAAGATAAAGAGGGAAGCCTTGACACATCTTGTAGTGAGATTGCAGTTATAACCACAAAAGGAAATTCCAAAACAAGGAATGGAAATAATCGGAATAATTCAATAGTTGGGACTCAGAGATAAAGGGGCAACCTCCACTCATTATATCAACCAAGAGACGCCCACTTTTGGACGTAAAGTATGGTTGTCATTAGATCAAAATAGTTAAACAGTTCAAAATGTCACGCTTAATAGCTGAAGAGGGAACTTGGGCTTTGCCAATGACACATCTTGTAGTGAAACTGCCTTGTAACCACAAAACGAAATTCAAAAACAAGGAATGGAAATAATCAGAATAATTCAATTGTTGGGACTCAGAGATGAAGGGGCAATCTCGACTCGTTATATAAGCGGAAAGACGCCCACTTTTGGACATAAGGCATGGTTGCGTTCGATCAAGATAGACAAACAAGCCTTGTCAAACAATGACACATCTTGTAGTGAGACTGCACTTCTTACCACAAAAGGAAATGCTAAAACAAGGAATGGAAAGAATCAGAATAATTCAATTGTTGGGACCCCATCATCATCATCATCAACAACAGCTCATATGTCCCCACCGAAGGGCTCCAGCCTACCCCACATTACATTTGGTACTCCTCAGTCCAGGGTTTCAGATTACTACTACGAAACCAGTTCCATATTACTGGCACTACTAGGATTGCGTAGAGTTCATCGATTTGATGACTTTGCTGGTGAAAAGGGACGTTCTGTTGCGCTAAAGGCACTTTGTGCAAAATGTCCATTTAAATATGAGTTGCCCAAAAATGCATTAAAAGATAATAATTCTACAAATCAGTAGGTCATTCAAAAGCGTCGTAAAGAAGTACCTTACAGGGTTAAGCCGAATGTGGCTAGCACAGCGGTTCATCTCTCGCACTAGCTTGCATATGGTCCCTTCTCTACACTTCTGCTTACCATCATGAGGAATGGAGTCATTTATAATATGTATTGAAACGGTTATTCCCAGCTTTCACCACTGGCTACGTTCCCACTGGAGACTTCCCAATCGTTGCTAGTGGTGACGTTTGAGATTAAAAATTCCCGATTACCATCAGAGGAAAAATCCTAATTGCATCATAAAAACCCAAAGACATGTAATAGTCGTTTAGTAAAATGTAAAAATGTTTCTGGCGCTTCGCCGCCCGCTGCGGCGGCACGCTCGCTCCACTCGCTCGGCTCGCGCGTATAGGTCGCAAGTCTAGCCTAACCTAAACCAATGTTATACCTACCTAATTATTGCTTGGTTGTGGCTGAATGAAATAACCTCCTTTGCTTTACCATTATCGATAAAATTTTAAAACAACAACAGCTGTCAAACTATTTGATAAAATATTTTTGAAGTGTGTTTGTATGCAATTTTGGAATACTGCAATTTTGCATTGCCACCAAAAAATTTTATTTCATTACTGAACAATTGGGTTTTTTTTTTATCCTAACTGTTACCAGTAGCAACAACTGGGACTTTAATAACCCATCCGTCACCACTGGCAATAAATGGGATTTTTTTCTCGTTTGTCGCCAGTGGGAACGTAGCCAGTGGAGACGGCTATAAGCGTATTAAAACTGAAAACTTACTAGAAAAATGAACTTTGATTTAACAAACCGTTGGTAGAGACGAACCGCGGGGGGTATACCAGCTAATTCCCTATATACGTTATTAAAAGACCTCGGCTTGTCTAGAACTTCCATAAGTTCTGTACTGGAACTCGTATCTAAAGCGGCTTTCGCGGAATCGTACTAAATATGGCTAGGCAGCGAGAAGACAGGGTAGTGAAGGTAAGTGGATATAATAAGGACTCGGTGAATAAATAACCATGACTCTTGGTCACACGAATATTTGTCCCAGGATTAGAGTCCGGACCGCTTGGTGTCTAGGCAGTGTTACTGACCAGGACGGTGTCTTATTATTAGAAGCTTATACAGCGTGTTTGGTACATAATATTTTTATTTTGGCAATAAAAAAGGTAAACTATAAAAATAGACATTTTATTATTATTATTATTGTATAATATTGAGCATTTATTTTCCCAAAAATGGGATAAGGTGGGGCTTAGCACCAACTGTTTAGAACCATGACTTAACTTAGGTTCTAGAAACCTTAAAAACCAATGACAAATCACCGTATATAGGTCTCATATCCCTTTTAGCGGCCTATACACGTACAATCTATAGTAAGAACACACGCGTGTGAAATGCACACTCCAACACGCGTGTATCGCGCGCAATTAGCCTTTACACGCCCGCTCTCCGATGTCCAAAACGATAACAGGCTTGCCCGCTTTCCCGCGTGCAATTTTGTACGCTTCTGAGAACGCGTGATAGAGCGTACATGTAAATGCAGCTACTGCCTTAATTTTCAAGTATGTTATCTTATGAAGCGGGGAAGCCACGAAGGTGTGTAAAGTACGGTCGCCGAGCAGAGATAATTTCGTACAATGACCCTCTTCTCCCCTTCCCTTTTTTTTTCAGTGCATTTTTTTCTAGTATTTAAAATATTTACGCGTTTGTAAACGCAAAAATTATTCCATAATGTAAGGTAGTTTCATCTTGTGCAAAGTGCAAGTCAAGCATCTTTGTGCAAGTGCAAATTTCAAAGATTCGATGAAACAATGTTTACTATACAAACATAAGCACCAAGCACTGACAAATTACGACAGAAGCAATGCCCCGGTGGCGAAGTAGTTAACGCAGCCGCCCGGATTGCGGAAGATGCTGGGTTCGATTCCCGCCTGAGGTAGGTCGTTTTTTATCAGTGTATTTTTTCTAAAAAAAAATTTATTTAATTCCAAAGGGTTTAGGTACATCATATCTCTGTGTAGGTACAGTTTGGGTACCATTGTTTAGAATAGAGGGTGCCTTCAATTGACAATAATAATTAGTTTTTCCATACATTTTGGTTACAAAATCATTTTTGTATGCAATAGCTGATTTTGTAGATTAATTGATTTTCCACATATTTAGGTTAAGCACTATATCAAGTTTTAAGACACTACATGTGATATCGTGACATTCACAAATAATTAAAGAAACTCAACAGTTTTGGGTAGCCTGATCTGTGTTGTGTGTTGTGTTTGTGTGTCAGTTTATCTGTAGATACCTATCGTTACGTCAGCGGCTCGTCTGTGAAGTATGGGTGTTCGAGGCAGTCGAGAGCGGTGAGACGCTTCGATGGATCGAATACTAGCATCTTCTGAAAACAGAAATACGGCAATTTCCAATAGTTGAAATCTTGAATTTTGTTGCTAATTTCATTTGGAATGATTTAAAATGTTTGAAATTTATACCAAATCATATAGAAAATGATGATCCCCATGCCATGATCTGTCGGGTTATTCCCAGACCTTTCCGGTAGCTTGGTTCCCACTGGTGACTTATTAGTAGTCTAAAAGATGGTTTCACCAGTTGTCACCAGTGGTAACAAATGGGACTGTCAAGAACTGGAATTTTCCCATTTGTCACCAGTGGGGACAAAAACCACTGGTGAAGTCTGGGAATAATTCGATCTGTCATGTGACGGCTTTATCATGACAGTATTTTTTTCTTGTCTTTCGTATTCTATTTAATTTGTTACAAATTTCGATTAAAATCTTTGTGAAACTCAAAATCAAAAAGTTATATTAAATGAACTTTGCTAAGTACTTTTAAATCGTCAAAAACATAAATTACTACAAGAGCGGCTGTGACGTAGTAGGCCATAAGTAGGATATGTCAATGTCATGATAACTACTTAAAACACCAACTCCCGATTTTACGTCTGTTGAAATCAAAGGTGTGAAAGCTTTAGGGTAATTTTTTACAATACTCTCTAACCATATTATCTTACATTATTAATGTATATGAAAAAATCATATATAATGCAACATAACCTAAAACAATAATATGTTTGGTTGTTGATATAGACTATGACGTTACACCAGCCGTGCGTTTAAAATTCCCGCGTAGGTTGTCTATTTTGTTTTTAAATTAAAACATTTTTTCGTAATATTCTTATTTCGTAATGAATATTTTTGTATGTACTTTATAAAGGGGATGTAAACTACTAAATACAAATATTTAAAAAATCATGCATATTCATTATTTTAAGCTGGTGGAGAAGAAAGGGCACAACAAACTCCCTCAGTTTAAAATAACAATGGCGAACTTGTTTTATGTCTCATAATTATTTGGGGTAAGCACTACGAATCATAGGTAGAATCTTTATTTTAAAAGGATGCCAATGTATTCCCAGTTACCCGGTATAAAAATACCCATGACTTCGTCCCAAGTTTCGTACTAGGTCCTATTACGAAGATTGACATACAGGCAGCGTTACTGACAACTCAATCACTAACAATGTCGTTATTTTTTAAACTTACCCTAATAAGGTCCAGCGCATGGTGGTGGGCACCCGGCATAAGCGCCGCGAGATCCCTGGGGGGGTAGTCTGGGAAACTGTCTGGTAGGACCGACACCGCGTCCGGCCACTCGTACCTCGACGGACGACCTAGCAATCTGGGGGTAGACATTAAAATAGTTAATAGGGTTCTACTAACATTTAATGTGTAGAGATATCTCATTTAATCATTTGCAAAACCGTTTCCGTAGTAACGCACATCTCAGAGAAGTACTAAGTTTTGGAATGGTTAAAGTGACTTACAAGGTTTTAAAATGTTAGGTGTATTAATATGTGCACTTACTAGGTTTCTGAGCTTTATTGTCTTTGATTTTATGCGAGATTTCAGTTTTGGTATTTTAGTATTTTGTAGTATTAGCTGGAGCTGCCAACGGCGCTGACTAACTACCACCGGAGTTATTCCCTGTCGTCACCAGAGTTGACATATGGGACAGTCAAGAACTAGAATATTTCCCATTCATCACCAGTACGAACAAAGCCAGTGGTGATGACTGGAAATAACCCGACCACCGTCTATAAAAGAAATGCGCAGACCGAGCGCGGCCCATTTGCTTGACGGTGCTCGTCGCGGTAACATCTCTCCAAGGCTTGTGGGACACTTGAGCCACTTAGTTTTATGATTTTAGGTACTGTTTTGTATTAAATTGTGTGACTTTCGTGAAATAAGTAAAATTAGGTTTAGAAAGAAAGAAAAACATTTATTGGCCTCGCCAGGACAAAAACAAAAGAAAAATAAAATAACAATATAGAAGATAAAATAAATAAATAAAATAACAATAGGTTTGCTAGATTATGGAATAAAACGGTTTTTGTCTAAAGTGTGTTGTACTAGGTTTAGGAATAGGACAACCGAGAGGGCTTCGGCTCTAAAACTTGTTGGCTGGAAGAAATCAGTAAGTCAGTTTAAAATACTTACCGGAATATACAATGCAGTTGTTCAGAATCCGAAGTGCCCGGCATTAGAGGGGCTCTTGTATGTAACTCTGCTAAAACACACCCACAAGACCATACATCCACAGCTGTGTTGTATGACGCACCAAGAAGAACTTCAGGCGGTCGGTACCATAGAGTCACCACCTGTAAGGTTTATTAAAACTTTCGTTCGAAATTTATAATATCTTGAGCCTCTCCAATTGCGTCGTATTTAGCGCGTTCTACCGTCTGTACCACGGCGGGTGCTCTCAGGAGCTTTTTTCCCCTAATCCAACCAACTCCTTCCTTTTAAGGGCTATGCGTGCTGACTTAAGGTGCCACCGACAAACTGAAGCCACCATTCTAATGCGAACAAGAAAGTTGGCAACCCATTTCTATGTCACCAAGAAATGGAATTCACTGCAAGAACAAGTGTTCCTGGGTCATCCAAAGCGGAGGTAAAAAGAAGAGGGTGGCTAGTGTGTCCACGACATACGGCCGATAGTATAATTGGCCACATCGTGATATGCCGCAATTATGTCGTAGGCCAATATCTACTATGCCGCAAATAGCCCACCCCGTTTGGTCATAAAAAAATAACCCTGAACCTCACTCAGTCCTGAAGTCCTGACCACTACTATGGGTTATTCGACCAGTCATCAAGATTTTTATGGTCCAGCAGCGTTTCATGATATGCCGGCATCCAATTATACGATCAGCTCACGACATACTACCAGGGTCTCCCTAATTCGTTTTTCGTCTCTGGTGACGTCACAAGGCCACAACAGACTAGCCACTCTAATTTTGAGCGCCCAAACTTGGGTAGTACCTTTACCTTACAGAGGCTTTAGACAACATGCATTTCGACAATCGCTCTCGCTATCGCTAAGTAAAAAAATGTATGGGATTGACATAAGCAATCGATCAGTTTTCGATTGCTTATGTCAATCCCATACATTTTTTTACTTAGCGATAGCGAGAGCGATTGTCGAAATGCATGTTGTCTAAAGCCTCAGAAGACCACAGTCAAATAACACTACATTTTTGTAGTGTTGTGTTTCTGTTGGTGAGTAAGGTCGCCAAACTCCACGGGATAGGGAAGGGGACGTGAGTGTTACGAGCGTCATAAACAATACCCTAGATGAAGATCTAAACCCGCACCTTCAGAAAGGAAAATAAGATGGACGTATGAAAAAGAGTTACTAGTGTTGTATTACAAATGTACTCACCACACTGGTCAATTTCATCTCAGTATCATAAGTCTTTGCTAGACCGAAGTCCGCCAGTTTCACTCTGCCAGACGACGTCACCAACAGGTTATGGGGCTTCAAGTCTCTGTGGACTATCCGGTGGGAATGCAGGAAGTCTATCCCGGATAGGATATCGTAGGACATGCTCTGGAAATAATACATAATACTATTACGCTCGTAATCTCCAAAAGTTAGAGCGGAGGTAACATTAGTTAGGTTATACGAAAAGCCGCATCCAACGGCTTCCAGCGACCTTTACCACATCGCCGGTCCACCTTGTGAGATGGACCTTTTCACCACAACAGTCGTCCTCCCAATGTGCCCTGCCCACTGCCACTTAAAGTTCGAAATTCTTTAGGCTATGTCGGTGACCTTGGTTCTCCTGCGGTTGTCATAATTTCTGATACGATCCCCCAGAAAAACTCTAAAGCATAGCCCTGTCCATTGCCCTTTGAGTGACCTTGAGCGTTTTATGAGGCCCATTGTATGCGGCCACGTTTTGGATCCATAGGTCATCACTGGCAACACACAAATTAAAGACTTTCGTCTCGAGACACTGCGGTAGATGGACCGAGAATATGCCAAGCTTCCCGAACGCTGCGCAGCCGAATTGGAATCGTCAGTTGGCCACTTTCTAGAAGTTGGACTTACCAAGTTGAAATGTTTGTCCCAGGTAAACATAATCGTCGACAAGTTCAAAAGTATCAAAAGTTTGAAATCAAGCAGTGACAAAGATTTATTTATTAGGTGGTAGGCCTCTATGTAGGGTCGTCTGGGTATGTACCACCGCCTTTATTTCTGCCGTGAAGCAGTTCGCTGTGTTTCAGATTGAAAGGAAAGTGTAATTACCGGGCATGGAAGGGATTTCATCTTAGGGCGCAGGATGACAACGCACCTGCAATACCAAGTGATTTTTTCCTTGTTATTGCTGGTGTTTATAGGCGACGGTATCCACTCAGGTGGGAAGTCATCTTGGTGGCGTAGTGATTAACGCAGCCGCCCGGATTGCGGAAGATGCTGGGTTCGATTCCCGCCTGAGGCAGGTCGATTTGCTTCAGTGTATTTTTTCTAGTATTAATAATATTTACGCGTTTTTAAACGCAATTTTTTTTCCATAATGTAAGGTAGTTTCATCTTAACTGGGCGTCAAATATTTGCAAAAATATTTCGTTCGGATCTTAGAAGTGCAAATTTCAAAGATTTGATGAAACAATGTTTACCATAAAAACATAAGCACCAAGCACGCAGCCAAGCACTGACAAATTTCGACAGCGAAAAGCAGTGCCTCAGTGGCGTAGTGGTTAACGCAACGCAGCCGCCCGGATTGCGGAAGAACCTGGTTTCGATTCCCGCCTGAGGCAGGTCGATTTTTTTCAGTGTATTTTTTCTAGTATTAATAATATTTACGCGTTTGTAAACGCGAAAATTATTCCATAAGAGAAGTCAGCTTGTTTGCCATCTTAGAGTATATAAAAAATATCACATCTTTTCACTTGGTACAATACTTACATACATCCTTCGCTTCATCTACTTACAAGCAGCTATTGCGAGTACTTTTCACATGCATTTTCTGTAGTGTTCAGGTATCAGGAGTTGTGCAATTCTTACCCTGATCCTATTCTCCGACAAAGGTCCTGGTGCTCTCTTCAGGTAGGAATCGAGATCTTGCTCAACATGTTCGAACACTAGAAACAGTACCAGCTGCTGATCACGGTCCATCGGCTGACCTCCATGACATACATCCAGAAGCCTGTTGATGGTTGAATAAACTGTATTGTATGTTCAGAACACAGATATAGGAAAGAGAAAAAGCATACTAACGCGGTTATTAGAGCGAGATGGATAGAATGATGGATAGTAGGATGAGAAATGGTCTCGCCATTTCACTGTACACTTAACCTCATCCAGGCTGTTAGTCTGTTTAAAAAGGTAGTAACTGGCATAGTGCGTACTATTTTTCACGCAAACATACGCATATCTCACATTGGTGCAATTCATTTTTGGTCGCGCCCTAGTCGATTCATTGTCAATTTATAAAAGTTAGAGTGTTTGGCGGGAAACCATGGCGTCTGGGTTTCGATCTTTGTTTCGATAATTTAAAATTGCTTCGCAGTGGGGTTTGTGCGGTGAAAATGGTGTTGTTTCGTTGCATAAGCATCCGTGTTGAAGATCAGTTATTGTAGAATCATTGAAATAAAGGTTTTGTAGTGTGACTGGTGTGTATGACGTTGAGAATTTTATAGTGGGATCTCATCAGGGCTCATTGGTCACCATCATGAGGTCTGTTGCCATGCATTTTTCATGTATAAAAATTTGTGACGCCCACATTTTAATGCGAAAATCAAGCCGTCCCGATAACTTTGCCGTCCAATTATACGGAAGTCAGTCATTATAAATCATGAATGGTTCAGAATAAGAGGTGAGTTTCTCTAGAGATCTTGTTGTAAAAACTCGTGTTGCGAGACTCCATTTATAACTCGTGTTGCGAGACTCCATTTATAACTCAATCTACCAGACAATTGTTGTCACTTTAACTACATTTTCACTAGACATTGGCAAAATGCGTAATCTTTGTGTCCCGTACGCCTTTTTTTTACTTGCTTGCTTGACAAGACGCAAGTACGGTCCTGTGTAGAATATTGCTCGCTGGAATATTGATGGCTCCACCAAACACATACTCGATGTTCTTAATACGAAGAGGTGACCAACCATCTTGAGCCTCTCCGATTGCCTAGCTATGTTGAGTCATTGAGTGAGTCCTACGATCTGTGGTCTGACGAGCTTTTTCCCTAATCCTACCATCTTCCTTCCTTTTAAGCAGTACATGTGCTGGTTTACGTGCGACAGTGATATTGTGGCTACTATTCCACGCGAGCTCAGAATATTGGCAACTTGTTTCTTTGTTGCACAATCAAGAAATGGAATTCACTGCCAGAACACATGTTCCCTGCTTCCTACAATCCGGGGTCATTCAAGAGGCGTGATGAAGCACCTTGCAGGTCGGGAAGGCGAGGGTGGCTTGTGCTAGCTATCTTCGCATTCAGATTCCACCTTTGATTAACATCAGATCAAACTGAGTCATTTTGCAACATTTTTATTTAAAATAAAAAAATAAAATCACAAGTACTCTTAAGCTATTACCTGACAATATTAGGATGTCTATAAGCTTCCAGCTGCCTTAGCAGGGCTATCTCTCGTAGCGTGGAAAGTGGAATACCATCTTCAGTTATCGGCACTTTAACTTTCTTCATAGCAACAAAATTACCTTCATTATGGAGGTCCCGACCTTTGTATACGGTTCCATAGGCACCTGAAACACAAATAGAAAAATTATTATTATACAAACGAGATATGAAATTATTACAATATCATCTATGTCAATTAAATAGGCATTAATTAGGGATAACTGAAAAACAACTCTTCAGATGTGGATCAAATTTAAATGGGACCACATGACAAGCACCAGCTTCCAAACGTTATAAGAAT
This sequence comes from Elophila nymphaeata, assembly GCA_955850985.1. Taxonomy (NCBI): domain Eukaryota; kingdom Metazoa; phylum Arthropoda; class Insecta; order Lepidoptera; family Crambidae; genus Elophila; species Elophila nymphaeata. The sequence goes on from OY039066.1 coordinate 31,207,557, forward strand.
CTTTATAATCAGTACACCCAGTAAAGAGTTATGAGGTAACACGCTTAAGAAAAAAAACATAGCCGAATTGAGAACCTCCTCCTTTTTTTTAAGTCGGTTAAAAAGCAATTAGCATTGATTTTGAGTAGTGTAAACAAATTAATCAAGGCACAAGAAATTTAAGTATGTTATTTGTCAGTTAATATGTCTGTAGTAGTTGTATTGTTTATATTTTATCATCATTAAAAACTTGTCACTATTGTAGTGTTTATTAATAGCATTTTTAATTTATTCATGAAAATTGTGTCTTGCTTTTCCAATTTTAATTTGTCAGGTACTTTATTATAAATTTTGAATGCCATTACATTTGGGCTCCGGCTGTGCATTTTATAATTAAGAAGTTGGTAGGATAAGGTTATGATCATTTCAAGTCGAGAAAGGTCAGATTTTTTTTAAAAAAAATATAGGTAAATTTACATATTTCTAATATTATATTATTATACTATTTCTATATAAGATGTACTACATTATGGAATAATTATATTACGCGTTGTAAATGCAAAAATTATTCAATTACATATTTCTATTGTATGAATTGAGGTTAGTATCATGATTATAGCCATCATGTGTTCATCATCAAAATCGAATTTGGAATTAGCTACAGGGATTTTGCCTGTCAAGTCAGTTAAGACGAGATGCATACCATGAATTCACGAGGGTGCACTGAGTCCATCGCTTTGCAGAGAGAACAAACAAAAATGCAGTGCTTGGGACTTTCAACCCAGGTGTAGGGTTAAGGATGCCTCTTGATGGTACACTAGCACTCTTCTCCACTACCCTGGCTTCTCAGCCTAGCCATATTTGATATGATTGCGCGAGAACCGCTTAAGATATATATATTTTTTTATTATTAGCTGTCAAAGAGTAATCAACCGACCTTTAAATTAAGTAAGGCATTAAGAACTCGTGATATCATAGTTCCTTAGTTAACTGACTGAATATTCATTTTGATACAGTAAAAAGTCTAATTGTAGAGATAATTTACAGTGGATGAGTTTCTACTATCATCAGGGCTGTAAGTATTTTTGCCCATCACATGGCTAATAAAATGGCAAATGAACACGCAAAATATTATATTATATATTTCTTTTCCCACTCATATGTGCTCTTTTCATCCTGTGGTTTGACTTTTTTTTAAATCTTACATTTTAATGAGATTTTAGTACAAGTAACTATGTCAGCCTCATGGGGTAATACGATTAATCATAGCAATTACTTCTCATTCACGCTTAAAGTAGTGTTTTACAAATAAATTATAATAAATAAGTTTTGAGCTAATCTAACATTCACTCTTTTTTATAGAATAGAATAGAATAAATATTTATTCAGCACACAAATATACGAGTAGATACAATTTATCATGGTTATAACCTAACCAAACCCATAATTCTAAACATGTATGGGTTATTTATGAATGCCTGCCACCAATCCAGGATCATGATTTATTGCCACCAGAACAAATAAAAATACCTAACAGCAATATCCTCAGGCAATATCAGTATTATCTGTCCAATCATCTGTCATCACATGTAGATTATAACCACAACTTGTAAACAAAACAATAGATAAACAACAATAACAAAGACAGTACAACTTATCAATAAACGAAGTTCAATATTGCAACAACAGTATGTTTTAAAATAATAAACTGCAACTGTAATAAGGTGTAGATAGGTAACATTAAGGCGTCGTATCCTCGCCGCCGCGAATGCTAGAGGTTACAATCTTACAATTTATTTTACCTGTTCCTATGACGCTAAGCTCTTCATATTTCTTAGCGTTTTGGATTAAAGCACTAACGTTACTTATAGACGCCATAGATGGAGGACTTTTAGAGTCGCTACTGCTTCCAGACATAGTTTTTTTCTATCAAACAAATAACACGTTATCGGTCTCAAAACAGAGCTCTTTTTGCACCTGTTACTTTAATTCTTAACAAATAGAATTCATATTAAACACTCAATGCATTATAAGGAACTAATGAGCTTTTTATACTAATTATCTATACAGTGTATACATAACACATAGGCTAAAATAATTGCAAAAAAAAAATTGAAAAAGAAAAGGCATTTCTTAGCAACAAAACAAATCAAATAAGTGCTACCAACTGCCATGCATGCCAATGCCAGATATTTTTTTTTAATTTATTGGCAATGCCATAATTTTAACTTATCGATGTTACTACCCTAAAATATCGATATGTTGATTCAACTATTTTTCATATCGACAAAATTTTAAAATGGATTTAGAAATACAGTTAAAAGGGTACTTAATAGGTATACATTTCATTTTAATAATATATTTTATATATAGGAAACTCAGAGTAAACACAGATTTAGTTTTACGCTGTGTGAAAATTTTAAAGTGGTTATCTGATCTACTCTAATTCAACGAAAAGCGAAATTTGGATCGAAACTTCACACGTTTCCTACCACGGCTCTCATTCGGACCGAACTTCGTTCGTCCGAAAATTGTTTGACATTTATAAGTTCTAAACCTACTCTAATTCACGAAAGTGCCAAACGAAAATTTGACAGATTTTTATTCGGATTTCTAGCCTCAATTTGACGAAGCCAAAATCGCTACCTTTTGATTTTCGTGGTGTGATTTTTTTTGGGAAATCTTAATAAAATGGGATCAAGATTATTTCTGATCGAGGCTGCTGTGCGTGAAGAACGTGTAGAGCGTAGAAGCTATAGCATCATCAACAGAATCATACCCATAGAGATGCCCTCGTCACGTGCGACGGGTGACGCAGCGCTGCTCTATGGAGATGGCGTGAACAAGCCCGCCGCGGGTGCCCGCGCCTTGCACCCGCTTAAGGGAGCGCACGGCCTAACACGGCACGTGGCATAGCGCAGATTTAGTAGGTACTGAAAACATTCTGCCGTTTTTCGCAGGGGGTGAGGCAAATACGCATAGCACACATTTACTCACTCGTGCACACTGTTGCAAACTTTTAAATGAGCGCACACTCGCGCGCTCGGCTAACCCGCTTACCACCATATCGCCTAACGTTGTTATATCGTTGTTTCTGTCGCAAAATTTGTAAATGAAAAATTGTATTGTTATGTGAAACGTAGTTTATTTGAATCGAAAATTACTTCTGTGTGATAAGCACCTCCGCTTTAGGATAACTTTAATGTTTTGTGGGCGTCTGGTGGTCGTTTATAAGAAAACACTCGGCAACCAAAAATTTTTACGAGGTCCGATACGAATTCAAAATGGCGGTCGGTCGTCGCGGCGAACTAGTTTTTATAAACTGACATGAACGTTTGTTCATGTACTTTGGCCTAAGAGCCAATATACCAAGGCAGAAGGGAGCGCGTTCGCTTGCCACGTCCGTGTTAAATGGTCTAAGACAAATATTTTTTGAAACTAAAAATTATCTAAAGTCTGAACGCATCTTATTTGAAACGTCACTTGCGCCATCTAGTTCAAATATTGTTACCACTATGTAAGAGCTAGTTCATAATAGCTGCTATAGATGGCAGTGTTTACAATTTATTTAGAGCCCTTCAAATAGTAGTAAGTAAAAAACTATTCGAATTTATTTTCAAATACATTATAAAATAATCTATTGCGTGCAAAATAAATTAGCTTACCTATTTATTTTGTAATTAACTTGAAAATTGCGTATTAAGTATACAAAAAATAATCCAGTTTACACAAAATCAGAGAAATTTTCAAAATACAATACGTTAATTAAAATAATGGAACAATAAAATAATAATCTAGGTACCATCAAAAATGATTACATTTGGGCTCGTCCGGGATTTGAACCCGGGACCTCTCGCACCCGAAGCGAGAATCATACCCCTAGACCAACGAGCCACAAGCGTCAAAGTCGAATTAGACATTCAATTTATATAGCCCGTGACGTCATTGTTATTTTTAAAAAATATACTTTATAGTTTTATGCTATGTTTTTTAAATGATAAAATGACTCTTAAAATTAAGATGACACGATCGAAGCTAATACTGTCGGCAAAATTGTTAAAAAATCGATAAATATATATTTTTTTTTAATTTGGCCACCAATTAGATGTGTGATCTCTCTGATGTTAGCGAAGTACACAAATACTTAATTAAAAATATTCGAACCAATGCTCTAGCACCAAAACAAGACCGAAACACCTCAAGGCGTTTTAGAAAGTTGACGCGCGAAAGGAGAAAAAATTACCGCTACATGACACCCTATATCCATCCCTCTTACTCACATATAAATTTAGCTTGCCATCTCTTTCGTACGCGTAGCTTGGCCGTGTCGTTTTTGAATCGAGTCAGTCGAATACGGACGTAGAGCGCGCGCGTTCCGGCGTTCAATTTTCAAATATTAAGAAAAAGAAAACTTTTTAAATTAAACTTTTCGGCTTTGGACTAATTGTATAAAAAAATCTTATTTGTATTAGAACAATAAATTTTTAAGAGTAATTATTAATAAATTCTTTAGCAGTGCTTAAACTGAACGGTGTGGTGTGTGAAATGTGAAAGTTTCTTGAAGAAAACAGTGACGGATGTTATACATACACAATATACTTTAGTCTTACCCTACATTTTGGTTAAGAACAGCTGTTTTATACGCGAAACGCAAAGGATTATTTCGGTAAGTGACATAACTGTACAGAGTTTTTAATTGAATGACTTTTTGAATGTTTCCACAAATAAATAAAGTTTGTTTTGCTGTCAAAACTATTTATCATAATTTACTTTATTGTTTTTTTAAATTATTATTTACGTAAGTAAATATTCCTAAATATTGTGAGTCAATAATATTTCATCTTTCAACAAATTGTTTGCGATATACATAGATTAATTTAGACAAAAAAATCTCGAAAGTTAAAAATAGAAAAAAGCAATTTTTTGTGTTTTATCATTTTCAATCACAACGTTTTATTTATATCCAATAATGACTAAACCAGTTTGATACACGATTGGTTATGGCTATAAAACGTATGCATAACTAGCGCGTTGAAGTCTTTTATATGTGACATTAGAAATCTGTAATGTACTATAATAATTTTAAGGAAAAAGAGTTGTATGTAGTGTTTTTTTTTTATTATATACCGTCTAAAAATTAATGGACTGATTTAAATATTCTTTCACCTTGTTTGTTTTGTATAGACGAGATATGGCACAGCCGGCTAGACGCTCGAAGTTGAACCACAGTTAAATAACACTACTTACATTTTTGTGGTGTAGTGTTCCTGTTGGTGAGTAAGGTTGGCAGAGCTCCACGGTGTAGGGAAGAGGATTAGGGTTGTCACGTCAGATGCAAGTGTCTATAGGCTACGGTGACTGCTAACCACCAGGCAGGCCGTATGCTTGTCTGACAACCATATAAAAAGCTGCACCGACCCCATATAAACTGAGAGTAGGGTAGCAGATAGAAGAGTGCCACCGCCTTTCCATTTCAGCCGTGAAACAGTTCGCTGTGTTTCGGATTGAAGGGAAAGGTAGCCAGTGTAATTACCGGGCATGGAAGGCATTATATCTTAGACCTCAGGATGACATCCAACTACCGTAGTTGGGACGGCAAACGATGGAATAGAGCTCCATCGCTTGCCAATATGCCCTAGGGATTAAGAGAATATTCAAGATCCCTAGACTGTCCTCTTTTCCCCACTGGCGGGAGTAGAGGCCTAATGAGGCCAACCGCAGGCGGTACATGCGGATGACTATATGCTTCCGCTCAGCCGTCGATATGCGTAGTGAAGGGATTCGTCAGTTTTTAGTGGGTATGCCAGCCTTAAGGGGTGGGGACTCCCACATAAATCTGGCGTGGCCCTATTCATGACTAGGGTACGTATAAAACGTTTTCTGTCCAAAAAAAAGTCCTCAGAATGACAGCGCACCTGCAATACCAAGTGATTTGTTCCTTGTTACTAGCAGGTGGGCCATTTGTTTGTCACGTTGCATTAAAAACCTATGTAGTGTGTATCTACCGATAGCTTGGTCATGAAGATTGTTCCGCATCACATTTTCCCCGCTTCAATTCGCTTCTTAATTATCGGATTAACTGTTAGTTTTCATGGCCCTCCTGGTAAATGGGTGAGTGTTTTTTTAATCATTTATTTCGGTTTAGATACTACTACTCCTCGTAAACACCGTGGCGATTCCTATAGTGTGTTGTTTTGGGTTGGCTCCAGGCTACAGTTAGGTACCTAATTTTTCTCAAGAAAAATCTAAAATTAACTTTATTAATTAGATATTAAACTGAAATACGAATCAACAAATATATGTTATATAATTTGTAAATTTTATTTACTTATACATTATGCTAACCAAAAAGACCAATTCAATCAAAATTTACGCGAGTACAAATTTCTTCCTGGCACCTATCAAAGCGCCAACCAGCCGCGTAATAAATAGGTCACACTAAAAGTTTCCGGAACTGGCCACTTACATAAACAATATTTAAAAAGTAATTACAACATTTGAAATCGGAACTTTTTGGCTGTAAAATGCAGTTTGTTTCATCTGACTGTCAATTGTTTTTTTTACATTGTGGCGTCATTTTAAAAATTGCGTGTCTACATTAACATGGATTTAATTCGGGAAAATTTTCGTAGAATGATTTTCTACCATTTTAAGTGTAATTTGACAGCTCAACAGAACATCGCTCGGCTGCAATCTGCTTTTGGCGATGAAGCACCATGCAAGACGACTATTTATAGCTGGTTTGCTGAATTCAAGCGCGGTCGTGTCAATCTCAGTGACGAGTCTCGCGCTGGTCACCCGTTCAACATCGATGCTGTGCGCCGTATGATTGAAACAGACGGGTTGACCTACCATGAGATTCGTGCATCCTTAGATATAGGCATGAGTCAAATACAATCAACCCTACACAAAAATTTGGGGGTGAGAAAGCTGTGCTCGCAGTGGATCCCACACAATTTGACCGAGGCTCAAAAAACGCGTCACTTGGTGCAGCGCCATGCTTACCAGATTCAACGAAGGTGCATCAAATTTGGTGTGGGACATAGTAACAGGTGACGCAACATGGATTTATTGCTACGATCCCAAAACAAAGCAGCAATCGAGCGTATGGGTCTTTCAAGATGAGCCGAAACCAACCAAAGCGGCGCGCGTGAAAAGTGCATCTAAGCGGATGATTACTTCTTTTTTTAATAAAACTGGACACGTGGCTACTGTTGCTTTAGAGAATCGTCGTACCGTGAATAGTGACTGTACACGACCATTTGTTTGCCGGAAATTATTGACGAGCGCCGTAAAAATAACCATAAACGCCGTATCATCTTGCACCACGACAACGCTAGTTCCCACACGGCCAGACAGAAAAACGAATTTTTGAACGTGAAAAACGTAAAACTTATAAGCCATCCTGCGATTCCCGACCTGACACCTTTATTTTCCCAAAAGTTAAGAACCAATTACGCGGTCAACGATTTTCATCACCAGAAGAGCCTGTCGAAGAGTATGAAAATCTGTCGAAGGGGGCCATCCATAAATTACGTCACACGAATTTTAGGACTTTTTAACCCCTCCCCCCGTCCTTGTCACACGTTGTCACATTTTTAGAACCCCTCCCCCCTGATGTGACGTCACACATTTTTTAATTTTATGCATGTATTTAGAAATAATCAAAAGAAAACAGTTATTTTAATTTTTTCTCATTTTTTTCTTAAACCTACTCAAACCCTTACCAGAACTCTCGTAAATTTTGTGTCTAACTTGCATTACAACGCCGCTCTAGAAGTTGATTGTTATTGCAAGAGAGATAATCTCATAGCGAGAGTGCTAAAGTATTAAAAATATAGATCGAGTTCGAAAATATTTAGATTTTTTTATTCACATATAAATTTCGCGTTTTAGTACTTTAAATTTTAACATGTAACGTCACAAAGCTTTTGCCCCCCCCCCCCCCCCCCCTGCCCCGTGTCACACAATGTCACATTCTGGTGATACCCCCCCCCCCCCCCCCCCCCTTTAACGTGTGACGTAATTTATGGATGACCCCAAGAGTATGAAAAACTGTCGAAGAGTATGAATTTCTGAGGTCACCACGGAGCAGTGGCACAAAAGTATGAAAAATTGGTTTATTAAGTTTTCAATATTGGTTTTCAAAATTAGTCGGGTAAATATAGTAAAAAAAGGAAATTCTTTTCTTTGATTACTTATACATAGTTGTCCACGCTGCCTAAATGAGCTCGTTATTTTAAAATAAATCATCTGGACTACAGATATTTCAAATGTCTTTATACTCACTTGAGTCCGCGCTGTCCCAAGAGGACAGACAAGGTAGAGAATAAAAAACTAATAAACAGGTATGTTATTGCCGCCGGTACTTGCATACCAGTGTAGGCCCAGTGACCGCCAACCGGTCCTCTTGTGGGTCATTGGAACTACGCCCTTGGGACGCTAAAAGTAAGAGCTTTGGATACAGTCAGTGAGAAAAATTTATGACCAAAATACATTGGGTATGTAAAAAATAATTGTTAAGTATGGGGTTTGGTTGACGTGTGATTGTTGTATGTGTGAAACAAGTCCTAAATGAAATATCAATAATGTAATACTTAACTTTAGATATTAGAGTGTACATTCATGATTATGAACGTCAAATCTATGTCAATCGAAGCCAAAAAAAATTGTATGGTTTATTAATTTAAGTATATTTTCTTGGCTCAAATATCAGAAAATATTAACGTTATATGAAGAGCAGAGCCTTTTGTCACAAGAAAGAAAGAAAGAATTTATTGGCCAACAATTAAGGATAAATATACGTAAATAAAAACAAAACTAATATGCCTCAGAGTAATGCCACAGCCACTAAAGACACTATGGCGTGGGTATTCTGGCAGGGCCTACGGTTATTCACATTAAAGCTAAACATTTATGTACCTTAATTATACAAGTACCCATGTCTTTGAACAAGTTTCAGTTCCTAATTCGAGCACCTAATCCTTCGTGCCCTATTTTTGAACGTTCATTATATTAATTCGGTCATAAATTAGAGTTTATTTCAAAAACGTTTTCACTTTTTACTAGAGGTTTCGTCAACTCATGCGGGCGTGTTATCAGACGCTCAAATGGCCATCCAATTTTCAGTTTTAATAGTCTAGAACTAAAAGTATTACTATTGATGGAAATACTTGCCTACATTTAATCCAACCAAATTTTTGCTACCGCAAATTATTTAAAACCCCAAATTCAGATTAGATAATTTGCACCACGTCATATAGGTACATGCCGAAATGATTTAGCAAAATGAAACTTTCCACCCTCGGCCTTATTACCTTACCATCAGGCGAGAAGGACGAGAGCTAACCCATCATGATAAAAAAACCAGCCCACAAACATAAAGTGAACCTGTTATCTGATGAATATTTTAATAACACCGTGGCCAATAGGCTGTGCTATTATGTTTGACCTACTCACTGTTATCGCTCCATCGCTGTATGAGTGCTTCAGCTTGTACAAGTTTTTCAACTATTATGGCGTAAAGAAATGAGTGAACAAAACATTGATTTTATTACTCATTATGTGTGCCACAGACTCCCACTGTTCCTAGGCCTCCCCAAGGATCTCCAATCCGGTCGGTCCTGCGCTGCCCGCATCCAGCGACTTCTTTACCAGATCATCGGTTCACCTTTGGGGGGCCTACCAACGCTGCATCTCCCACGCGGTCGCCACTCAAGGACCTTTCCGCCCAACGGCCGTCAGTCCTCCTCGTGCGCTGTTCCCTGCCCGCTTACACTTAAGGTTCACAATTCTTGGGCTATGTTATAGTAGCTTTTTTAGTTCTCTTCTAGATTTGCTAAAAAGGAAATTGAAAGCCGCTTAGGTAACAAGATTAAAACTATCCTAGTGTAAGTTAGAGCCAGCATGAAACTCATTTACAAAATTATCATTAAAATCGGTATAATAGTTTCAGAGATAATACTTACATAAACCGGATATTGGTCAAAAGTAAATAAAGAAAGTGTGACTTAATAATTATAGATGGACGAAATCTGAAGACAAACATTTATAATGGGAAAATAAAAACGTTGATTTGACTATTTTCCTTGCAATTTTTTCACAATTTCTCAACATTCAACTCAGAAGAACCGGCAAGAAACTCAACAAGTTTTATCCTACCTTTACAGTTTTTATAGTTTTGATTTGGAAAGAGATTCTAACCTTAACGAATAGTACTTTTAAATCTTCCTCTTGAATCACTCTATTTATCGATGAAAACTGTTCTTATACCTATATGTACGTTTAGAATTTAAAAGTTCTAACCGTACATACAGAAAGAGCGACTTTGTTTTATACTACGTATAAATATACGTTTGTTAGATCATTTTATAAAGAAAACTAGACGGAAGCTAATTTATTGAATTTGCAATATTCTCAAATAAATCGTACTTTCAATAATTCATGCATAAATTAATAGTAATAAGCCATATTTTGCTGTCGAAATAAATCAATTATTGAGTGAATACGATTTCTATACATTTAATTAAGGATTATCTGTCGTAATGTGAGAACGTTCTGATTTAAATAAAACCGACTTTCACCTCACGGTCAATTTCCAGGGAAGTAAGAATCAGCTCTTAATAGAATACAATATTTATTAAATACATATGTACATACGTACTCCCTATATTTAAGCAGAGCCTTATGTAACATGTAGTTACACATAAAGCTACATCTGGTTATGCAGTAGGTAACTCAAAATAGGCCAGCCTGCCAGATTGCCAGCCTGTCGCCTGTCGACTGGTGTTCCGGATAGCTGCAGCTTTTATGCCAGACATTGGAAGCGAACGATGCACCGGTTGGGATCAAAAGGGCGGGAACAGATGGCTTCACACTAATCACCTATATATAGTACTAGCTTCCGCCCGCGACTTCGTCCGCGTGGACATTTTACCCTCTTAGGGGTAGAATTTCCAAAAATCCTCTCTTAGCGGATGCCTACGTTATAACATCTACCTGCATGCCAAATTTCAGCCTGAACCGTCCAGTGGTTTGGGCTGTGCGTTGATAGATCACTATGTCAGTTAGTCAGTCACCTTTGAGTTATATATGTTTAGATTTCACCCTATCAATTGAAAATTAATAAGGTAAAGATCCGCGAGAAAAGTAACGGATACGTATCTTTCTTCTCCCTAGGATATCCGCGGATACGGATATCCAGAACGTCACTACTTTTATCTAGTTATTTCTACTAAGGCGTGGTTTTGTCGTTAGATAATAGAGTTTAGATTAGCATAGAAATCTTGATGTAAAACTGTATCTGGTAAAAGTTATATGATGTCATGTTTGCCAATCAAATTTCTCGAATAGTATTAGTCGAAAAACTGTTATGCCCATTTACGGATGGAAATTAGTCGTCTATTTGTAAACCAGTTTTTTGTAAGTTCGTTGACTTGTAAACCGTTTGAATTACATTTATTCCAACTGTTATTTATAAATACCTTTCAACTTTTTTATTTTAATAGGGAAGCCTTAATTCTCACCTGGGCCCTGTTTAATAAAGCTGACAAGTCCGACATAATGTCAAAAAGTAAAAAAATAGAAAAAAAATCTGTTTTAAAATAAAACGTCGTCATGTTGGATTGTCGCGTCGCGACAAAACGACATAATCGAAGTTGCACTCGTGATGGATTCATTCTTTTACTTTGTTATTATTTTTTATATTTTACCGTCATTCAGCTTCACAAAACAAAATTAGAAAGAAAAACGTTTATTGGCCTCGCCAGGACAAAAACAAAAGAAAAATAAAATAACAATTATATCTACGAAAATAACAATATACATACAACTTAACCGTTATGTACACATAACGTTATGTGCAAGGCCAAATTACATATTTGCAAAAGCTTCACAAAACCAAATTACATATTTGTAAACTAGCGCTTCGCCCGCGACTTCGTCTGCGACCTATAGCCTATGTCACTTAATAATAATGTATTCTATGCATCTAAAGGCGAAAGAGTTTTTGAGATCAATCCAGTTGTTTTTGAGTTTATTCGTTTCTCCAAAACCACTGGATCGATTTAATTTTTTTTTCACCAATTGCAATTCTAATGATAAAAAATTTTTGAAATCACGTCGTCCTCATCATCATAACAAGGCAAAAAATCTAAAGTGCCTTAGTTTTTTCTCTGAATCGCCATCTTTCCTCTATTTACCTATTTGTTTCAAAACTGTCTATCCAAAACTTGCTTGGAAGAGATCGCTCTTAGCGTTATGGCCGGAATGCGTTGTGCTTTAATTTTTTCTTTATTTATATTCTACCAGCCTCTACCCGCGACTTCGTCTGCACAGTTGTTGCAGCAACCTATATGCTGTTCTGATCTATGAGAATCCATTCAGTAGTTTTTGCGTGAAAGAGTAACAAACATCCTTAAACTATCCATACAAACTTTCGCGTTTATAATATTAGTAGGATTCTACATTTAACGGATTACACATTAAAAAGAACTAACAATCTTGCCATTTTAATTATGCTCGCTACGATAGCAGCCGGTGAAGCGGCGCACGCGCATGTGGGTCGGCACCTGCCCACCGTTATACGGATACCGGCGACGCATCGAGAAACGTAATCGATGCCTCATTGTACGGTATTGCGAATAGATTCCGAGAGCATCGATTTCAATCAGCCGCTCCTGTTCACGATGTCTGTGAAACGACGATTTGTGTTTGCTTTCTTAAACTTAAAGATGCACTGGACCGGTGGAGTCGTGCGAAGAGAGTCATCTGCAATAACGCACTCGTTAAGCGTAATCTCCAGAGCCTTGACCACAAAAGACGTGTGACTGCCTCTCGATTTTTTATCGATTACATTTCGGAGTGTGTGCGGAAGTTTTGCATTATTGGATCCCCCTGCCCCTTTCCACGAACGAACAGTCGCGGCGAGGGCTTTCACCCTTATGTTGTTGATATTCCTTCTATTCGCACGAAGCGACTTGCTTCCGCTTTCATTATGTGAACAGTTAATCAGTGGAACTCTACCGAGATCTGTTTTCCCAGATCAGTATAATCTGGCCATCTTCAAGGTCAGATTGAACAAGCATCTTCTACGCGAGCGTGTGCCACCTTAGGCCTCGTCATCGCTTTCCATCACGCATGATTATGATCAAACGCCCAGCCTATTGAAATAGTAAAACCATAGTATTATACACAGATAGAATTATAAACAACGAATGTCAATATAAACAAAGGAGACGTTATCATCATAACAACCTTTATAATTCGATCTACTGCTGGAAGTACTCCACCACGCTTGCCCAATGCACGAGTGGATTTGGTGGACGAGGTGATCAATAACCCTTTGCTGATCCATTAGTCTCCTTCTACGACACCCATTGGAGGATATGGGTGATGCTATTCTACTCTGCCGGCATCACATGGCAAGGAGTCGTATACAGATAGATAAAATTGTATACAACATGTAAATTAAATAACGAACACCCTGAATACAGGTGGTTTGGGATCGGCTTCTGAGTTGATTTCAATATATTTTTTTTAAAAAACGAATTTAAAAAAAATAAATAAAACAAAAGTACCCAGAAAATGTTCTACAATATTTTCTGGGTACTTACTTATTGTATTTTTTAAAAAAAAATATTGGAATCAACTCGGAAGCCGATCCCAAACCACCTGTATTCAGGGTGTTCGTTATTTAATTTACATGTTGCAGAGGCAGTACAAATAAGACTACAACGTAAGAGCTCCAAAAACATATTGAAGGAGAATTTAATAATACATAAATAATAAAAAAACCCAGCCTATTTCATATAAAATTATATTACTTGTCTTTTAGAAATATTAAAAGGCAAACTAAAACTAAATTAGTTGCTATACACGTCTTTGCCATCTTGTGTCTTTGCGCAAGCGCAGTGAGTCAATGGGGTTTCGTTGTTACGCAACCAACAGGATGCTAATGCAGGTCAGATGTGACATTGTTATGAGTAGACGTAAAGGTTTTACTTATTCTTTATTGCACTTGAAAATACGTAAGATTATTAAAATACTTGAAAGGGCGGATTTATATTGAAACAAATCTTCCGATTCAAAAATTTCCAGACGACCAAAAGCAAGATATTTGTTTCTACTTTTATTTGGCATGATTTAAAATGTTTTTTTATTTGAAGGACTTATCATGGCAGATTTTTTCTTGTTTTTGTTTTCTTTATAATAAGTTGTAAATTTCAAAAATTTAAAAGTAAGATTTAATACATAATAATAACGATTTACAGTACCTAGGTATTTTTTAACCGTGAACAGAGTATTCGTGTTTGCAGATTTTTATCACGAATGCGGGTCAATGGATCCTTTACTTGTCTAAGGTGAACCCTGACTGTGTACACTATAGAGGATGATCAATCCAAATGGGTCAGCAGGGAGAATTCAGAAACTATGAGAGATAGTGGAAATCTGTTCTCGTGGCGTTAATGGCATTAAATTTTTTTAAACTCTCACACCTAACCGGGAATCGAACCTGGTCAAAATATCTGTTAACAATGTAATAAATACTATAGGAGTTTTCGTTGTTATCAATGGTGTTAATTATAAGTCACAAGGAACACATTTTTAATGGAATCTTGTTTGTAATTGAAAGAAAAACTCATATATAAGATTTTAAACTCATATAGAAATTATTAAGTAAATGTAAAAAACAGTAGGCATTTTCCTGGATGCAAGGATTAATATTAATTGAAGGTCGTAGAAGAACTAATGACGACATTTTGCAAATTAAATTACGGGCATTTCAGTCTAATGCTTAGACGAGATTTCATAGCAAAATTTGGTCCTAAGACTCGCAGGATCAATTATACGGGAATATGTAACAATTTGTTTTTTTTTCTACAAAGATAAAGAACAATATTATCACAGAGTATCTTATTGCAGTGCTTTACTGCTTGACACTTACAGATACATACGTTAAACTTATTGCATTTCTGTGTCAAGGGGTGGATAAAAGTACGCTATTCGTCACCCATCCGGCTTGAAATAGTTGCTTCACTCGCGGACAATTTGCGTCACGTGAGCAATAGTAAGAAACTGCATTTCGTAAGAGGTAGGTCCACGCGGATGTGGTTATTATAATGAAGTGGCCCGAATAACGATGACTTAAATAGAAAAAAATTGGTTGTCTGTAAAGTCGGTTTACTGACGATAGTTGAACGTGACAACGTCTTAAGAAAATACTGATGGAATGGTAGCATTTTTCAAAAGAAAAATTTAATTTCATTTGTTTTGCCGGCCTTACATCAGAGCGAGGTAACGCCGCATGCGTCATGTTTTTTCGTGCGTGCAGCCGGCTCTATCGAATTATAAGACGTTGTCACGTCAAAAAGATAGATAGATTGAGTTACAGTTGATAGTTGGTAGCAAGGTGAACCGATGATCAGTGAATTACATATTCATTGCTTTTTTACACGATACGCTATTACGGCACGTCTCGTGTAAAACAGCAATGGATAGTAATTCACTTGGTGATCATCACTTTCATCTGTCAAAAAAAAAATAGCGAATAGGTCGGCTGGTAAATGTCGCCAGAAGACGCTGGATGATGTTTGGTTTCAGAAGATTTTCCTTTCAGAAGACCGCAGTCAATTTACACTATCATCATCATCATCAACAGCTCATATAATGTCCCCACCGAAGGGCTCAAGCCTACCCCACGTTAGGGGCGATTAGGCCTTAGTCAACCACGCTGGCCAAGTGCGGGTTGGTCGACTTCACACACAACCTAAGAATTTCTTCATAGGTGTGTGCAGGTTTCCTCACGATGTTTTCCTTCACCGTAAACGCGTCGATTAAACGTATATATGAATTCAAAATTGTAAAACACATTGGTACGTGGCGGGGATCGAACCAGTGCCTCCCGGGTGGGAGACGGCGCTCTTACGCACTACGCCACCGACGCTTGTAGACAACGATGTAAAACTACCAAATTAACTTCTCGAAGTAAACAAAAGAATGTTTAAAATGTAGTTCATTATGTTTCGGAATCCAGGCCAGCGGCAGGCATGTTCGAAGTAGAAACGAGATACTTATGCGGTATTTGTATGTCGCACGCACCACGCAAACTAAGTATTCGCTCGAGATAATTATAGTGGACTCGCAGAATAAAGGCTTTAGCACACTTATAATCTCGTAACTATACATATACAGTACTTGCAGTTTTTAACCGCTTTAAAAAAAGGAGGAGATTACCAATTCGTATTCATCAAGACACCTGGACCGATTTGGAAAATTCTTCTTTTTATTTGAAAGAACCTACTTTCCAAATGGTCCCATGAAAAATTTACATGAATGGGTTCAGTAGTTTTTTAGAATTGTGAAAATAGCCTGTCGCAACATGAATTTTCAACTTTTAAAACTTTATACGAGAGTTGTTTGCAACCAATTGGGATGTATTTTTTTCTGTCTTAATGTTAGTTTTCTGAAAATTTTACTGGATTAAGAACTGTAGAAGCAAAAAAATAAATTACATTTAAATAAAAAAAACGGCCTTCAAAACTAAAAATGGAAAAATATTTTTTTGTAAGTATTTAAGAAAATTTACCAACTAGGTACGGATTTTTGAGGTCGCTGCCATCCTCAATATTTGTCTTTGGCACCGACCTCAAAATAACATGGTATTTAATTTTATTAATATGAGCTCTCCCGGCCACTTTTGACGTGACAACGTCTTATAATATATATGAATGATAGAGCTGGCTGCACGCACGAAAAAACATGACGCATGCGGCGTTACCTCGTGTAAGGCCGGCAAAACAAATGAAATTAAATATTTCTTTTGAAAAATGCTACCATTCCATCAGTATTTTCTTAAGACGTTGTCACCTTCAACTATCGTCAGTAAACCGACTTTACAGACAACCAATTTTTTACTATGAAAAAGAGGTGATGTGCTACGCTCCGTAGTCCGTAGCAGTTTCGTAGCCGTCATACGTAGCGTTCATTTTTATTTCTCCGCTTTTAGTTTGGAAGGCGGTTTTTTTTATTTAAAAATAATTGATTTTTTGCTTTTTTGTGTTTTAAGTATAGAAATTATCAGGAAACTATCTTGAGATATCACACATGTGATAATATTACGATATCATCGATGTCAATTAAATAGGCATTATTAGGGATAACCACAAAATAACTTGTCAGATGTCAATCAAATTTATATAGGACGACACAACAAGCACCAGCTTCCAAATGTTAAAAGAATCTTCAATATCGGTACACCCAGTAAAGAGTTATGAGGTAACACACATAAAAAATACAGTCGAATTGAGAACTCTTTTTAACCGACTTCAAAATGGAAGGAGTCCTTTTTAAGTCGGTTAAAAAGAGCCTTTCCCTTTTTTAGCTCAGACCAATAAAACTTTTTTATTGGTCTGAGTTTTTTAGCTGGTAAGTATGCTATGTCCTTAAGGTTTCTGCAGGAGGGAAGTCTGTAATTCACTTTTAAGGCGACAATAAGTGCTGGTGACTTTGCTCTAGTGAGTTTTCTAAGCTATGAAACACACACAGAAAACGTTGCTGCGCCGGCGCCGCCGTGGCGACGAGTCCACGCCCTAAACATTGCCACACACTTGCCATAACAAATTTCTACCGGTTCAATCGATGATTCATTGCTGCTTCTGCCAATAAATTCGCATATTAACCTCACAACACACTTACTAGTACAGAATACATAACTAGAAGTTACGGAGTACTTACTTGCAAAATCAGTTCATGCGACGGCGTAGTAGAGTGGTTAGTAAAACTGCCTACACATCCAGTGGTCTAGGTTAGAATTCTGGTAGAGAGGAATGTTTGTGTGAAGAACACGAATATTTGTTAGTAACATTTGTTGATTTATAAAATTATCTAATTTAATATACACATTTGTCCATTATCTATAACATAAGTTCTTAATCATATTTAATTTGGTGCACTTAATTAGTGTGAGCGCGGAAATACATTTTTATCGTTAATTGCTGCACTATACGAGCATTTATTCCCGAATCCCACCTTCGCCCCTCCTTTTAAGGACTGGTTTACGTTGCCACCGACAATCTGTGGCTACCATTCCAACGCGAACTAAGACATACATCACACATTTCGATGTCTCACAACCAAGAAATGCATTTCACTGCCAGCAAACGTGTTCCATTCTTAAAATCCTGGGTCATTAAAAGGCGTCGTCGGTAAGAAGCACCTTGCAGGGTCAAGCCGAGGGTGCAAGTGCGGCTAACATTAACCTTTGGGACTACACTTTTTGAATTAAATCCTGGACTTTTACTACTTGTATTTACGTATGTTCCTCCTTAGCGCCCAAGTTATTAATCCGATTTTGATGAATAAGGTGTCAATCGATTCGTTTTTATGACCCGGGTAACATAGGGTACATTTTAACCAACTTTAACAATAGGATGAGTTGATTTTACCTTAAAAACCCTGATTTTGACCGATTTTATGCCTTCCTTATATATCCGTAAACGGGATACAGTTGTTAAAACTTGATAATTACTAGACGGAAGCGTCGGTGGCGTAGTGCGTAAGAGCGTCGTCTCCCACCCGGGAGGCACTGGTTAGATCCCCGCCACGTACCAATGTGTTTTCAAATTTTGAATTCATATGTACGTTTAATCGACGCTTTTACGGTGAAGGAAAACATCGTGAGGAAACCTGCACACACCTATGAAGAAATTCTTAGGTTGTGTGTGAAGTCGACCAACCTGCACTTGGTCAGCGTGATTGACTAAGGCCTAATCGTCCCTAATGTGGGGTAGACTCGAGCCCCTTGGTGGGGACATTATATGAGCTGTTGATGAATGAATTACTAGACGTGTCTACTACCATCGAAATGTAGATAAACCATTTCGCTCTCCCATCTGAACACAAACCTTACAGATATTGTCACTCCAGTATCTGACGAACATCCAAGGTCGCAGCTGGTTCAGGACAGGTTTTTAAGACGGACAGGATTTAGCTGAGAGTTGTCCCACTTACACGCGGCTGCCGGCTAGTATGCGGGTCGTTACTAGGGTTGCCTATGCCGTCCTTTAGAATTAACTAGCTTCTGCCCACGACTTCATCTGCACAGAACTATTATAAATTATAGCCTATATGTTATTCTGATGTATGAGCTATATTAATGTAATTTTTGTGTGAAACAGTAACGAATATACATCCATACAAACTTTCGCGTTAATAATATTAGTGCTAGCTGACCTACCACACGTCGTAGTGGTTTATTTGCAGAAAAAATTGACGACTTCTTAACATGATAAAAACTATCCTATTCTAAGTTGGACCAAGCAAAACACAATTACAAAATTTCATTAAAGTCGGTTCAGTATCTTGTTTCCTATTTATTGGTCCTTTAGATACATTAACACTTGACATTGGTAATTCGAGAAGTCATATATATTTTTAATGTAGGAACTGTGAATATGGGACATTAAAAATATTGTTTTTAATAATTTTAGGGTTCAAGGCTGGCAAAATGCCACGGGTCCCCGGACATGTCACTGATCACTGAAAAGCTCTGCATTTGGTGAAAGTTAATTTGGAATTTGCCATGGGCCCCGGTATAGTTACGCCACTGTGTATACGCGAATAAAGTATTGCTGGATAGCCATAAAAATAATTTTCCTAAAAAGAACAATCATATAAATGTCGCAGTCATATCGTGTAACACGCCGTACAAAACAGTGCGGCAGATTGTAGTGTGTGAGAGTGATGAGTGACAAAAATTCCACGCGACCTTTAACAGATCGTCAGTCCACATTTTAAGGGGCCTACCACCGCTGCGTTTCCCGGTACGTGGAAAAAAAATAAGAACCAAGAAATATTTATTATTAGGTACTTGATTTGGGGCAGATAATTGGAGTGTGAGTGGAAACTATTATTAGTATATTTAGCACTTTCATAAATCGACAACCCTAGGTCGCTGCATTCCAGCGCTTCGTAGAAACGGTTACAAATTTATTATTCAACTATTGTGTGTGTTGAGTTGACCTATTAAGGATGCGCGCGCATGCATTTTAATAATATTTATTATGTTAAGTTAGGTAACGGTAACTTGAATTGTTATGGGTTATTTGGTAGATAAGAAAAAATATACATACATACAATCACGCTAGTACCTAATCCCAATGCGCAGAGCGTTAGGTAACATTTAGTTAATAAAGCCACATTTAACAGTATGAGACTAATAGCAACAGGTTGCCAGCCTGTCGCTTACATCAAATCGCCCTAAAGCCAAAATGTACAAAAGTCAATAACCAGACCGGATGTTTTTTTACACTCAAAATAACCTCAGAAGTCCGGGTATCTTAACGAATAATAGTAAGAATATTAACGAACAGAAAACCAAAATGAGTCAGATGTTAGTCCCGAATCTCTGGGGCAAGGGAGACCTAGGAGATTCAATCATCGACCAAAGAGGTTAAACGTAATGTAAGAATCGTGCTAAATTGAAATAAAATAACTTAATTATTTTTTTCTTTGTTACAGAAAATCAAATGTGACCCCGGATAACTAAAAGTGACCGTGAACAAAAAGAAAATAAGTTAAGTGATGTGACAATAGTGATGTGAAACGCACGAATGCACCACAGTGAAATATTTTGTGCACGACAAGATGGCCGCGGGCGGAACGAAATGGCGGACGAGACTCCGCGCCGGAGTCGCGTTTTATGCGATTTTAATTCAAGTTGTTAATGGTAAGTTATTATTTTTATTGCTTTGGTGTATTTAATTCAATTTATTTATTTAATGGTTTATTGTTCACGAGAAATCCAAAATAGGAGAAAACTAAAATCGTAAATATAATAATAAAAGAAAAAATCAAACCAATTTTAAAACAAGACTTCCCCTATACTACGTACGTATACTACGTGTAACCTGACTAAAGAAAAAACCCATACTAAAAAATAATGAAATCGGTTAAAATAGGAGGTTACAAGGTAAAATCTACACCTCCTATTGCAAAGGTCGGTTAATGTAACCTATGTTACCGGGACCATAATAACGAATTGATTGAGAATTGTCAACGCCAGATCAATAGTTTAGGCGCTACAGAGGAACATACGTAAATACAAATATACATAGACTGCTAAAATCATAATCATAACCTTAGATTAAAGCAAAAACTGATCACAACCCTTCCTTTTCCCCGCTTCGCCGGGTAATTAGGTTTTGCAGTCGGGTAGTCTACGGATCAGAGTGGTGGGTCACGAAAAAGATGAATGAGAAGAGATTGCACCGCTGCATACAATCTCTTCTTATAAATCGATTTTGATTAAGATAAGCTTCTACCATGATCAGGATTTCACAGTTTCTCGATCGTTATCATCATTACCTTAAGCCCTCCTCAACCAATTTGTTCAGTCTCCTTCAACCCTTTCTAGGTACCTTCCTCTGTTTTGTGCTGTCGGTATCCAATTTCGATCCGCTATGTTTCTGGTGTCATCTTTCTATCTCATTTTCGGTCTGTCAACTGGAATTTTAAGCCCCTACGGCCTCCATTCCAATAGAGTCATGGACCATGAATTTGTTTTACGGGCTATATGACCTGCCCATTTCCCATTACAGTTTGGTTGTTCGCTTCAAAATATCTGATACTTTGCTCTGTTTCTCAGCCACTCCTTAGTCCTGTGGTCTTTTAAAGTTACTCTCACCAGTCTACGTTCCATCGCTCTTTGAGTGTTGTAACCAAAGTCTCGACACACTCAAAGAAATTTTTAGGATCCTCACACATAGGCTACCTTAAAAGGGTAAGAAGAATCAGCAGGACCTAAATCCGCTGCCTCATAGGTGCTATCATTGGCCATTTTGACACTAAAAGACACCTGTGTACAATAGGCAAAGCTGATGACCCCATCTGTAGAATGTTTGGAACACAGAAAGCATGGAACACATACTATATGACTGCGATGCACTAGCCAATAGGCGATTAAAGGTCCTGGGTTTAGGTTACCTTAAACCAGAGGACTTTATAGACCTTATTCCCGCCAATATCGTGAAACTCATACAAAATGTTTTCCATGTTGGCGGGGATGGGTGATAAGGAAAGGTGAAGCACAAAAGATCCCATAGGATAGAAGTGCTGAGGCCTCAGACTTTGCATAAGAATAAGAAAATAAGAACCCAATCTCAGCTCCGTAGGTAAAGCTTCTCGATCGTACTGTGCTTGAAAACTCCACGACACTCATCATCTAAAGCCAACGGAAAACAGACTTTATCTGTACGGTAAATAAGAGCCTTATTTGGCCACAAAACAAACTTAAGAAACTCCGCACCAATTATTTCCATGTTTCGTTTCAAGGACAAGAGGTTGATGGCATTCGTTTTTTGATGGATAACTTTTTAAACTGGTTTGGAAATAGTCCGATGAGTGACGCCGAATAGATTTTTATTTATACTTTAACATCATTTTTGAAACACTTCGCGAGTGATTGAGAAAACAATCAAAAAGCTCTTTATTAGTTTGCTAAGTACTTTTAAAGCGTCCAAAGCCCTACCACCACTTGGGAGGGAATAGTATATTGTTACCCTAGGGGTGAAAGTAACTAAATAATTGAAAAGGAAGCCAATGCTCCACCAATTTCGCTAACCCGTCATCCTGTCGAACTTATTTTCAAAAAATCACGTATTAGGTACTTCCTTTTTTTCTTCTTATCGTGTGGATGGACGAGGAGTCGAGGACGAGTGACTTTTGACCGATGGGAACTAAAATCCCAGAAAAAAGGCTGCCAAGATCTTGACGTGTGAAAAACAAACCATGTACGAACATCTCCTGGTTAGAAGTTTAGAGAAGCGGTTGCTTTGGATGTAGGATAACTAAGAATACGCTGTTGTAATTTATTTGAAATCTATCGATGTCCTCGTTGTTCAGGGGACTTTTTCTCCCCGGCGCACATGTCTCCATACACACAGAGAAAACGTTTTCCTACCTTTATTTCTTACTAGCTGTGTCCGCGACTTTGTTCGCGTGTTATGATAATAATATTATATAGCCTTCCTCGATAAATGGACTATCCAACACAAAAAGATTTTTTCAATTTGAATCAGTAGTTCCTGAAATTAGCACGTTCAAACAAACTCTTCAGCTTTATAATATTATAGTATAGATAAGATCTTTATGATGTATAAGAAATAATGTTTTTAATAAATTATAAAGCCTGTACTTGTTCGTTTTCTTTTTTATCAAAAATCGACATAGAAACAATAAAATTTGAATTTTTAATATGATTGAAACATTATAAAAGATGTAAAAGATCATAAAAATCGCAATCTATTTCACGCCCAAAAAGTTTGCGGATATTTTTAATGGCCGGCCAATAACGGACCTATGACTCCAGTAATTCCAGTATACATCCTATTCTCGCGGACAAACTGTCCAGTCCATCGCTAGGCGTTATACAAACAAACCAGCATTTGTATCTCGTACGTGGGTATTACGTAGCAGATCTAAAACGAAAGTACCATTACTTTGGGAGGGAAAGTAACGATCGTGCGGCCGCGCGCTCGCGACCAACATTCTTGTAGCTATCACGAAATTACGCTTAGTTCCAGATGAAGTGGTATCGTTGGGATCGATATTAGGAAAAAAGGTTATTATTTTTGTTCATGCTAGACATCCCAACGAGCTAGTGTGTGGGTTAATAACAAGAAGATATAAAAACGCCTAAAAACAGACATCTTGTAGAAGTATGGCTAGTAAAAAAAAAAAAAGTGACTTCGCCAGAGGACTCACTTTAACTGACATTAAAAAGCTAAACAAATCTACTCATAGTAAATAACTAATTGCAGATAGAATATATAATTATAGAAGCGAATATAGTGAACGTATATCTAAATTTGAGTTGATGTCTCTAGTTGACCGCCGCGAGATGTTGGATCTTGTATTTTTATATAATCTTATTCATGGAACAGTTGATTGTTAAGAAATTTCAACTAAAATCAACCTTACCGTGCCAAGGCCTAACTCCCGTAGAAAGCTTTATAACACTTATGCCATACCTCAAACCCGAACTAACCTCGGAAGACATGCACCCGTAACAATGCTTTCAACATACAACGTGCTGAATAAAGAATGCGATCTTGATATTTATCACGACCCCTTTCCAACTTAAAATTAAAGCTACGGCCCTTCCATCAAATCCAGTTAGCATACTGCTTTTAACCAATTTATCGTAATTATGAATTGTATTAGTTTAAATGAGATCCTGTATACTTAATTCTTTTTTTCTCTCTCTTTTCTATGTATTAAAATGTTGTGTTCGCCTGTAATTGGGTTGCATGCTAGACTAAAAATTGCATTATACGTTTGTTAATGTAAACATGTAATCTGTTGGCGTACCAAATAAAATAAAATAAAATAAAGATAGCAGTATTGTTGACATCAAGACATAGGGTACTGCATGTTTAGAACCAAAAGCCGATATCTAAGTCATTAATTTGAAAACTAATCAAATTAATGGGTTAGACATCGGCTTTGTCCTAAATATTCTAAGTAGTTCTAACACGGATGCCACCTTGTTCTAGTTAATTCAGTGGAGTATTAACAGTACTCCACAAATCTACACAATTTTGAAATGCAGAGTCATCTTGTGGTCATCTCACACGACCATTTCTCTTTTTAATGAAAAGGAGAGTTCAGGCGCGACATTAAATAATTTCTTATTACGTATACGAGCATTATGCATTCATTATGAAA
The DNA here is from genome assembly GCA_955850985.1 of Elophila nymphaeata. Taxonomy (NCBI): domain Eukaryota; kingdom Metazoa; phylum Arthropoda; class Insecta; order Lepidoptera; family Crambidae; genus Elophila; species Elophila nymphaeata. The sequence continues at coordinate 31,232,259 of OY039066.1, forward strand.
GACTTGTAGGTGAAATTGCAATGGCAAGAAGGTTGCGTTGCAAGCTAATGAGCTTTCTATAGTGCAAAAACGTCATATTATTGGCTATAATGTTAAGAAAATCGAAGTACTATACCAACTCCGTTAAGCCGTTCGTCCACTGCCGCCGTCACCGGGACGTTGTCGTGGTCGGGGGTCGAAATTACACAAACGCTATGGCTAGAATAAATACTTATTTAAATCCTATCGAGTGCATACATTCAAAGTTTCATGTTTTTTTTATCTTTAATACTGACGAAGACATGTTGATTTTTAGACTGTCACCTTATTTCCTCCTTTTTGGGGTTGAATTCTTAAAACACCTGAAATACTTGTTTAGGTATACATTCATAGCTACGAGTAAACATTTCAAATTTTATTTACCAAATCATATTTACTCAAAAATATTCCTACATTTCGTTCTTAACATCAAAATTATCAGTGAAAAATAATCAGTGTACATGCTAATCCAAAAAATTTAATAAATAAGTATGAAAAATTAAACCTTTAATGGATTCCATTAGTTCTGAAAATATAGGTTTGACAAGCCAACATGAAAATCTTGCAATTACTATGCAGTGCCCACATTGCCCCAGATCTTTTAAACGCAATGGACTACAACGTCATATACGCGCCGCCCATGGTGACCATTCAGGCACAGAAAGGATGCCTGATACAGTTGCGCACACATCGCGCCTGGAAGATGCTTTTGGATCGCCCTATCTTAACAATATAGGATCAAAAACAGGTATTTGGCAAAAACGATGGGACAAAGTATGTTGTCTTCACGGTAAACTTTACAATATTCCTTGTAACTCCACTAGCAGAAAATTTATCCATACACTAGCTGATGAAATTGAACTTCTTGTCAAATTAGATTTTTCTTCAGAACGTGTTTTAATCTTCATTGCCGTAATGCTACAAAGAGACAAGAATATTAAAAAAGCAAAAGACATAACCAGATTACTTGATCGCCGCCTCAAATTATGGGCAGAAGAAAAATACGATATCCTGATAACAGAATCTATCAAAGCAAACACCTCCCTTTGCAATCGAAAACACGGCAAAAATGACGATGTGGCAAAAATATTTACACGTTTAATTCTGCAAGGCAAAATTCGAGAAGCCCTCAATTGGCTCCAAACAAAAGACACAAGCAAAATCCTCAACACTGATGACGAAGTTGATTCTTCTGGTAAAACAGTGAAAGACGTCTTAGAAGAAAAACACCCCACCGCAATTACCCCAGATCAATCCTTATTTACTCTACCTGAAAATATTCCTGAAATGCCTCCACTACTCGACGTTGACATAACCTGTGATCATGTCGAATCAGTCATCAGGAAATTACACGGTGGAGGTGGGCCAACAGGTACCACATCTGAAAACTGGAAAGATTACCTCCTACGATTTGGTGAAGCAAGCTTACACCTAAGGACTGCCATAGCTCATCTAACCATGAAACTAAATAACGAATATGTTCCTTGGAGCCACATACAAGCACTCATGTCAAGTCGTCTTATAGCTCTTGACAAATGTCCCGGTGTGAGACCGATTGGTATCGGTGAATGCCTCAGGAGAATCCTCTCCAAATGTATGATTGAAGCCACTGGGTCCGAAGTAACCGAAGCGTGCACTAACTTGCAACTTTGCAGCGGATTAAGCAGCGGCATTGAAGGTGCAATACATGCAATGAGTGATCTATTTGAAAAAGAATGCAAACCTGGCTCATACTGGGGATTACTTCTTGTCGATGCAAATAATGCTTTTAATGCTGTTAATAGACAACTAGCCCTCTGGCAAGCTAGAATACACTGGCCACACTGCGCACGCTTTCTTTATAACACCTATAACGGTCACGCAGAGCTCGTCATTCGTGATTCGGAAATGAGAATTTATAGTAAAGAAGGTGTAACCCAAGGTGATCCACTAGCTATGCCCCTATATGCCCTTGCTACTCTACCTTTAATAAATAAACTCAAAGAAGGAAATAATACCACTCAATGTTGGTATGCGGATGATTCTTCTGCCCAAGGAAATCTTGATAACCTATATAAATGGTGGGAACAGATAAGAAGTATAGGGCCTACCTACGGATATTTCCCCCAAGGCAAAAAGTCATTCTTAATAGTATCAGAGTTTGACAAACAGAAAGCAACTCACTTATTCAAGAACACTAATGTCTCAATTGTTACTGGATCTCGTTATCTGGGAAGCTACATCGGAGAAGGGAAAGAAGTTTTTGCAAAAAAGTATGTACAGAAATGGGTTTCCACTTTAGAAAAATTATCACTCATATGTAAAGATTCACCACAAGCTGCCTATACCGCCCTTACCAAAGCTGTACAATTTCAATGGTCATTCTTGTTACGAGTCTTAAAAGATGCCGCAGAATATTTTGATCCTTTAACAAACTCACTACGCACATCTTTTTTGCCGACCCTATTTGGGGGCGATGTGTCATCATCAGAAGCTGACTTATTTTCTTTACCGATTCATAAAGGTGGATTAGCAATATCTGATGGTGCCGCCACTTCAAATTTATACTATAATGTGTCCAAAAAAGGCTGCACAGTCCTTTCATCGTCGTTAATTGAAACGAAGCATATGGAACTTGAAAAACATCATAAATCCTGCAAGGATGCACGTAAAGAATGCCATAAACTAAAAGAGACTCATGATGACAATCTTATGAATTCTATTCTAACCAATCTCCCTCCCATCAAAAGAAGAGCCATTGAAAGATCAATCTCGACAAAAATGAAGACAAAATCCTCCAATTGGCTATCTGTTATACCCACTAGAAAAGATCATTTTGACCTTTCTCCACATGAATTCCGCGATGCCCTTTCTGTACGATACCATCGAACACCAATTGCTATGCCAAAATCTTGCGACGGATGCGGCAATAATGATTTCAATATTGATCATGCCCTGTGTTGTAAAACTGGTGGTCTAATCACGAGACGTCACAATGAAATAAGGGATCTCTTTTGTGAATTATGTCAACAAGCCTGGGGAAACGTTGTCAAAGAACCAATAATCACTGAAGGCGAAATTGGCCTACGAGGAGATTTAGCTTGCCGTGGCGTGTGGGTTGCTCAGAGGGAGGCGTTATTCGATATCCGTGTTGTAGACACCGACGCTCCTTCTTATGTCTCACACCCTGTTGCATCTGTCCTGAAATCTGCTGAATCAGAAAAGCAAAGAAAGTACGCCAATGCCTGTGAGCTGCGTCATGCCACTTTTATACCCCTCGTCACCTCCGTAGATGGAGTCTTTGCACCACAAATGGCTACCTTTATTAAACACCTCGGGGAAGCACTTGCATCTCGCTGGGACCGATCCCTGTCATGCGTTTTGGGCTGGCTGAGAGCTCGTATAATAACTTCTGTAATAAGAGCAACCAGCATGTGCATTCGAGGCACCCGCCACAAATGGAAGCCAGCAGCGAAGCTGTTTGGCTTTGATGATGGAGCTGCCCTACCATACACTGACTGACAGACCGACTTGACTATTTTTCATGGTTATTAATTTATTACTTTTCAATTTACAATCTAAGTTATATGTACGTATAATACTTTATAAGTTTTTAATAAATAAATTTGTTCCTTATAATTAAAATTAAAACATGTTGCAATTCTTTCTAAACTAGATACTTATTTATCGAAAGGAGAACTTCTGTGAAGTTTTGAACAAAATAGTCGAACTAAGTAATCTTGTTTCCCCATACAAAGTTTGGATGCCGTTTTACCACCATCAGGAGTGAATTATAAAAAACCTTTTCTTAGTGCATCCTAAGACCTCTGATTTTCAGACTTTGGCACCTCTTTTCCCCCTTTTAGGGATTGAATTCTCAAGAAAACCTAAGACATGTTGTTACTCATTTATCGACAGGAGTACTCCTATAAATTTTTGGATCAAATAGTCTAACCAATCTTGTTTTGTTGTTTGTTGTATTTTTTACTGTTTTTCTAATAATTCCCCATATAAACTTTCATGGCCGTATTTTACCCCACTTTGAGGTTAAATTTCGAAAAATCTACGTAAGTACTTATAATAATCTATGGAAAAATATAAATTAAATCAAAAGCACTAAGGAGTAATATCAACTTCGAAGCAAATCATCACCAACATAACTTTCTACCCTTTTTGAACCCCGTTTGGGGATGATTTTCTATAAAATACGAAACACGTCTTCCATCAGTTCTGTTATAAAAGGTTTACGTAGATTAGACCAAACTAGGAATCACGTTGTCCCATACAAACTTAGCCCCCCTTTTTCATCCCCTCAGGGGAAGAATTTCAGAAAATCCTTTCTTATCGGATGCCTACGACATACTAAGAACGCACCCTCCAAGTTTCAGGACTCTACGATCAGCGGTTATATAGCTGTAGTTAGTTTTGCGCTGTGCGTTGATTCGTCGTTAAGTCATTGAGAACAAAGCATTTGATGTGTAAGATAAAGTATATAAATCCTTTATTGCACATATAAAATAACAATTGTAAAACAGTAAGAAAGGCATGTACATAACATAGGTATATTTTTTTATATAACAATCGAGGTAGTGGAAAATTCTGAGCAAAAATATAGAATATATAATTCCACTGAGATAATTCATTTTAGCCCTTTTGTCCCTTACGACAAAATGATACCTATCGTGATTGTGTTAAAATATCATCATCATCATAACAGCCTTTATAATTAGACTCACTGCTGGGACACAAGGCCTCTCCTTATTATCGAAGGAGGTTTAGGCAGTAGTCCACCCACACTTGCCCAGTGCGGATTGGTGGACGGAGTAAAGGATGATCAATACCCCTTTGCTGATCCATTAGTCGCCTTCTACGACACCCAATGGAGGATGGAGCGTGTATGCCGCAACACTGCGCAGGTTACCATACCATACACGCTCATGTTTATCTGAACAGTTCACCTGAACAGTTAAAACTGTCATGTAAACCTGAGCGTGGATGACCTGCTTTAGCGTAGCGCGACAACTGACGATCGCTTTGATTGTTTGCTTGCACTCGGAAAGACGGGGCGCGCAAGGGCGGCTATTGGAGAGGGACACCCAAACCAACGTACGATACGTTTGTTTACGTACGATTCTTGTTTTTTATATGCGATTATTTGCGAAATTTTACTAACTAAAGCGGGATCCCGCAAATACCTATATCCCGCGGGATCGAAAATGTCAAGTCCCACAAATATCGGGATTGGGGATTTCTTACGGTATTGCACTCCCTATGTTAGATGAAGACCAAGAGCTTCCTTTTACCAGCCTATCGCTAAAAGAGACGTCAAACCCAACTCATTGTGTAAAATAACTCAATATTGCGCGCCTAACAAACGCATTACGCGAATGACATAACAACAGCATGCAAAGAACAATGGTTAAAGATGACAGTACTTTCACTGACGTTTAGTTGATGTAAACATTGTCAACAGCTGTTATTGAAATTTTAAGAAGTCATTTTGAAATTTTAAGAACTCACCGGATTCATCATTTCAGCCTCAGACTGTTGGACATAAGCCTCCCTCAAGGATCTCCAACCGATCGGTCCTGCGCTGACCGCATCCAGCGGCTTCTTACGACCTTTACCATATTGCGACTATCTGGGTGTACCGGTTTTAATAATTGTTTTAACGTTTGGAAGCTGGCACTTGTCATGTGGTGCCATTTAAATTTGAGCGACATCTGACGAGTAACTTTTTTTTATGTTACAAGATGGCAAACAAGCTTGTGGCCCACCTGATGTTAAGTGGTCACCGCTGCCTATAGACACTTGCAATATTAAGCGTAAATCACTTAACACCGCAAGTGCGTTTGCCATCCTGGGGACTAAGATGATATGCCCTCCATGCCCAGTAATTACACTAGCTACCTTCCCCTTCAATCCGAAACACAGCGAACTGCTTCAGCAGAAATAAGAAAGGTGGTACATACCCAGACGACCCTACATTTATGGGTCTACCACCTAGTTAACTTTTGAGTTATCTCTAATAATGCGTATTTAATTGACATTGATGATATCCTTCTCATTTTATTACTTGTTTGTCTAAAGATCTCGAGAAAGTTTAAAAAGCAAAAAGTAAATTATTTTTAAATTAAGAAAAAAAAAAACGCCGTCAAAACTAAAAACGGAAAAATCTAAATGTTTTTTCATGTTGGTGCCAACTTCAATATTTGAAATAAGCGTAGTAACCTGTTTTTGGAAACGACCTCAAAAAATATTTAGAGTTTTTAAGGATAAAAGTTGTATTTCTCCGTTTTTAGTTTTTAAGGCGGTTGTTTGTTACTTAAACTGATAAAAATTAGGATCTACAATGCCACTGACAAACACAGATACGCGTACGTGTAACTTCAGCAGCCCTCTTTTAGAGTTTAGGGTTAATAACTATAGTCAAATCAGAAGGTATTATAGTGCACCTAGACATTTTTCTTTTCTTTCATTTTTCTTTTCTTTCTGTTCCAGGTTACGATGACATGTATACAATATCACAACACTCACCAAAGTCCACAATCCAAGAATTACCACCAGGAGTCGTGCTTCAGACGAGTCAAACAGAAAATCTAGCATTTAGGATAGAACCGAGCGTGGCATTTGAAGATGGTAATCTAGTACCTGAAAATATTATAACTGACGGAGAAGAAGAAAACCTAGTGAGGATAGCACGATCAGCCGACCCTGACCGAGAATCTAGATCATTACATATAGATGAAGTTCCATCGGCTAATAATGAGATTGATAATTATATAGAGTTACACAACAAAAGGAAATATTATGAAATTAGACCAACAAAGAGCTTGGACCATTTTCACAATGACGAAGACATAATAATGTCTTCTGACGGCTTTGGAGATAGATTGGACTTTAAATTTCCGGGGGAAGGGAAAAGGGTTCCGGTAGCGCGCGCACTGACGCTCCCGGGGCCCAGAATACGGCCTACTGCAGTGCAGCCGATGTTTGCGACGTCCAACCCTAACCATAACCAGGGTAGACAGAATACAGAGATTCAAAACATCATTACTGGTATTGTTAAGTTGTTGAACGGAAACGTTAACGTGCAAGCTAACTCCCAGCTTCTTAATGGACGACCTGGTCGACCTATGGCTTCCAGAATCAATAACAGAGGTCCGCCAAGAATAAACGATCTTCCGCCGTTACCGGAATTTGATCCGCCAGCCTCACAACCTCCTATTCATCCATATCATCCGACCAAAACACCTCCTCCTTATCCCTTCGAACGACCGCCACCTCATGGTGTCAATTTACCTGATCAAATTGGACCACCAATGACTCATAGACCAGGGTTCCATAGGCCAATGCCACCGTGGAGTCGGCCGAGACCACGTCCCCCAATGCGTAGGCCAAACCCTGGTCTGCCTATGTACAAGCCTTCTCTTCCACCTCTGCCTCACGATCTTCCAGACTTCGAGGAAAAGAGACCAGAAGGCGAACAGATTAACGAAAACGAAACTAGTCATGAAAATAATCTTCCTCACGATGAAAATTTGCCACTAACTATGCCAGGAGCGACCACTGAGAAAGTTGAAGAGGAAGTTGTTACAGAACCTGAGACAACTTCGACGACAACAACCACAACAACTACGACAACAACAACCACAACAACAACAGAAGCGACAACAACATCAACCACTACAGAAAAACCAACTACCACAACAGAACCACCGACAACTCAACCTACAACAACCACTGAGCGTACCACAACGACTACTGAGAAACCTAAGACTGAAAAACCAATAAAACCAGACAAGGAAAAGAAAAAAGACCCAGGCATTGAAAAGGAGAAAGTTACCAAGGAGAAACATAAGATATCTGATGAGAAACAAGCAAACAAAACAGTTAAAGAAGAACCAGTAACTCCGGCAATTCCCGTGCTTGAATCATCGATATCAGAGACTAAAGTGACACCTACTGTTTCTGCGGTCTCGCCTACTCCAACAGAGGGCTTAATGACGCATTCTTCTACTGTCAGCAACGCATCAACTACGTTGGATATTATTAAAACATCGTCCATCAATACGCAGACTTTACCATGTAAGTAGTTGTCTAGTATTTATTTTACAAAGGCCGATGACTGTCACAGTCCTGTATAGCACAGTTGGGAAAGCAGTCGTCCGGATTGTGAAAGGTCGCGGGTTCGAGTCCAGTAATGAATTTTTTTGTGTATATTTGGTAGATTTGAGAATAGGTCGTAAAGTATATTTTATACCGCTAAAAGTACAAAAAAATGGCAGAACAACGTTTGCCGCGTCAGCTAGTTTGGTTTATTAAAACGTTCAATTTTCAATAGCTGAGCAACTCGGTCCCCTAGGAAACCCAACAATGTTTGATGAATTATTGTACATAGTATTGTGTTCCATAGTTGGGTAGTTATAAATCGGGTACCACTAATCTGGTCTTCTTTGGCACAAAATTCGCTCAAAATAGTAGCCAGATAGTCCCCAAAATTTTTTAGTAAATCCAAAAAATACCTAGCAAGTTTTGTCAGTAAACTACGTAAAAGAAAACTATGATTCAGTTAATACTATAGGTGTTTTTCTAGTGAATCTGGGCGACAGTTACTGAACATTGATCTGATATAGTTGTGCTTGCTTACCTTATGTAAGCAAGCACAACTATATCAGCTTTAAGGGAGCATAAGATTATCTGCAAAATAAATAAATAATAACCCAGAATTGTAGGAAGGAAGGGAACACGTGTGCTGGACATGAATTCCATTTCTTGAACTTATTTCAACTTTTTTTTAGCGTCCCAAGGAATACCTTATCACCCGTACCGCCCTCGACCCGGCATTGTCCTGGACGATACCGACTTCAAGCCTCACGGCACCAGGTACAGGCCTTCGGAGGTGTCAGTCATCACAGCTCCGGAGACCAGGCTGCCAGGGTACGGAGAGATCTTCGATGTGACAGTGTCAGCTATTCAAGGTCCTGGTGGAGAGAAAGGAGCTTCAGGTAAGAGCGATATGGTTTACTTTAAACTTGGAGAAGGATTGAAATTTCGAAAATATTTACCAATGCTATCTTTGCAATCGGCTAGTCTAGCCAAAACGAGTATTAATTTTATAATTTAAAAAACCCCGACTACTTAGAATCTCTTACTGTCCTTCTTAATTAGAATGAGCCCACTATGCGAATCTGATAACTATCATTAAACCATTCATTGTGACCAATCCAGTAAGCCCAAAGTAATATCGTAAGAAGTTGGGTATGCTGCTAATTCTAGGTAAAATCCCTTCATCAGCTATAAAACAGCTGATGATCTTTAGTACACACTTCCAACTTAAAACACCACCACACTCGTTGATGTCAGGCACGCGGCCGGATATATGCCAAAACCAGTGTGGTTAAAATTGCACCGACCTCAATTGTAACTAGAATAGGAAGAAGAAAAAGAGTAAATTATGAAGTTGATGTTGAATCATCAAAAATTTTTATTTTCAGTTCACATCGAGAACGTAAACCCTCTGTCTGGCCACGCTGACCACGACGATATCATCGTCTCGGCGTCCGGCGATCAAGGATTCGTCTCCATAGACGGCAAGAGGACTTACCTGAACCTCTTCGACAGTTCTACGGTCGCTGAGGATATTAGGCCTACGAGGACGCAGACATTACCTCTTCATTCAAGTAAGTAACTTATGGGTAGTTATCTATAAGGCAATGGACATGAGATTCAGGATCACCCCAGATACTATATAATCCTTTGGAGCTAAACCACAGCAAGCCTTCATACCGAGTAAGGTGATTCTAATTATTTATTATAAGTACATTAACAGATTGAAGTCACTAAAGTATTAAATATAGGCAAATTAACAATATTCGCTAGACAATAATCCAATATAAATGTACATAACGTGATTTACTAACATATCATAACGCGCGTGAGTTAATTAAAATAATGTGGCAAAATATGATGAATAAGGATCTTAAACTAAACAAAACTAAACTCAACTATAAAAAACAAAAGTATCGAAACAACGAAATTATTTTATGAAAGATAACATTTGATGTAATAAATAATAATTAAATAACAATTTATATAAACAACCAACCATTACGATACCGAACCAGAAGAAGTTGAGGCAGAGCATATACTGATTTTGAGCGTGTCTGAGATTACTGCTCTGTATCGCCAGTGGTGTGCCGTGAAGAGAGGGAAGGGAAAGAAATGGCAACATTTTAGCCGTAAACGCGCACACCTGAGTTTTCTTAGCATTGAAGTCAACCAATTTCGCTGCACCCCATTTGGATACAAGGTCCAGCACCCGGTTGTATTCAATGACTCTCCATGATTTCCGTGCGTGCCCGAAATAGCCCGCATGAACTGTACTATCGTCTGCGTAGCAATGGATGTTCCTAAGAGAAATCATATCAAATAACCAGCAGAAAGAGTTTAGGGGATAGGGGATACTGATTGGTGATACTGTTCTTTAGCGCCAGTGAAGGGAAATCAATGGTAACGTTTTTCTGTAAATGCGCAGTGTACCTAAATGTCTGGGTTTTCTTGGAGTCAAGCAAGTTCTTTGCACCTCAATTTGATGTAATTTTGTTCTGTGCTGATCAGTAAATGTCTTTTCTGCTTTTCAGGCACATCCTTACCAGCAACGCTTCCTCAAGGGGCAGCGATTGGAACTGGCGTGGCGATACCAGCTGATGATGACATCCCGCAGCCCGCGCGGCGTCCTCACCCCCAAACTCACACTCACCCACACAGCCAAAGTCATGGGCGACCACACAACACGTATAGAAGACCACAGCCTACTGTCAGGTAAGCGACTATGATGTTTCATGGTATTCATAGAAAATTAGGTAAACAATTTCTTTTTGATTTGATCGAAAAACATTAGATAACGTCTTCCATGACCATGATCTGCACTCCAGATATCCTTTTTCTCAATTTCATTTTAGGTACTGATTATTTTACCTGACCATTTCATCTTATGATGGGACCGTGTGTCTCCTCACGGTGCACTTCTACTTAACTGGATCTTTTGTGTCTCCCCTTTCCCTTTACTGTTGTCGCTCCTGATTATGTAGGCCATCAGCCTAACTGTGACCATGGGCTTGAAGAGCCTGTAGTGCTCTGGCCTTGGATAGCCCATTCTCAGGATATTCATTCTGGTCCTGGCTATGGAATCGCTTATGGAACTTAGTGAAGTGAGTCCGATTTTTACTCACCTTTAGTACCTGATAACTGTCGATTGGCCGTCTGACCGACTTAGCAAGTATGCGTGTGTTCAACGTACATAAGAACACTACTCTATTACATACATTTTATCTCTGAGAAAATAAGTAACGCCTGGCTGCTCTGGGATCTTACTCTATGAGCGGGTATCGCTTTCGCAATTATTGTCTCTATGCCTTCTTTTAAGCCACACCTCTATATCTTTCTCAGGTCATTTCATTCATTTAACCTGTTACTTAATCTTACCCCAGCTATTACCTCATTGCTCTCATTTCTCCCGCATTTGTTCTGCATTTATTTATTATTTCATGCAATAGATGGAATCATGCAATTTTACGAATTTAGATAATAGCTCGCGAAGTGTCTAAGATTAATGTGCAGGTCAAACAAATTATTAATATCTTAATGCATTTCAGGATAGACACCTGCATCGTCGGAGACGATTCCACCTGCGATGAAGCTCAAAATGAGAAGTGCAGGACAGAAGCCGGTATATCAAGCTGCCAGTGCAGGCCAGGCTATGCGAGGAGAACGCACAGGGATCCTTGCAGACGGGTCGTGTCGCTGTTACTCAACTTGCGAGTTGATAGACTGTATGACAGAAAGGTGAGGATAAAAATTCATAACCATTATCACATTCATAATCTCAAGGGTTGAGCAGATCGTTATTATTTATGCGAATAGCTAAGGAGTGGAACTCGTTGTCAAGGTCGGTTTTCCCCGATCTGAGGTTTTCCTGGATCAGTGTAATCTGCAATTCTTCCACGCCAAAGTGAACACATCTCCTAAGCGAGAGTGTGAAATATTAAACCTCATCTTCGCTTTCCATTAGGGGTGTGAATGAGGTCAAACGCCTGTCACATTATTGTGATTGTTTATATCTTTAGGACCACATAAATAGAAATTTCAAGTAAAAGAGTTTTGTTGTCACATAAGTTTTCATCTTCAGAAATTTGAGAATTGCTTAAGCATTCTGATCAGAATCAATTTCGGCTACAAATAATTCCCTAATATCGTTATCGGTTAAATTTCGCGTAGTTATTAAATCAAATTGCTTGAAAAAAAAAAAATGTATATAATCAGAAAAAAACCTTACGTAGCAGGAATCGTGCGTCCAAATGGACCCAGCCGAAGCACATACCACCACTTCTAGTAAACTTTAAGCGCTGAAGTTCCAACCCCCGTCGCATCTTGCGACATTTAGAGGACATGGAGGCGCAGGCATCTCGCTTAGCGCGTTTAAAAATTAAACGGCTTTTTTGTTGTTTCTGGTGGGTCCAAATGGACCCACGATTCCGGTAAAGGGTTAAAAATATAAAAATAGACGTGTGGCACTCGGGGACTGCCGCGGTAAAGCTATTGCATAACATTTTGTATCAACTTATGCAATTATAATTTTATTTATTTATTTTATTCATGCAGTATTTCTTTTTCTTTGATATTAATTTTATAATTGAAATAATTAACTGAAATAATTAACATTCATATTCAAAACACTTTATACACAAATTTTACAAGTACAGCTATTCACTGTTGTACATAAATACCTATACACCTATATACTTTCTCATAAACAGCTGCTTATGTATTCGTCCGATTTCGGAGCAGCTCGTCTCGATTCGTGCGAGTTTCGTAGAGTCGTACAATACGTCTAATCGCACGCACACAACGCCGTGTCGAAGACTGCTGAAATGAAACGACGTTAGACGATGCACGGCCTTCAAGCCACACCTCCTTGCCCATCGGAGTGGGGAGCGTGAGGTTTTTTCGTTACGGAATTTCTGGATTCGGTCCCCGCGCTCAAGGCCCGCGATAAAAGCTATGCAATAGCTTAAAAAAGGAATGTTAAAAGATAAATCCTAATGTCTGTTTCTATGTTTTGTTACAGGTGGCTTGGGATGCAAAACTGGCGGATAAGGATTCCGATCCGTACCATCAGCTCAGCTACGAGGCTCTGAGAGCTGTGAGTATACTCTCACTCATGTCTTTATTTTGAGGCACAATATCAGCATTGAAACAGTTCTAAACTTATTGACTTTTACAATTTTTTATATTTTAACTTAAATATCTAATGTCAAAACCTCTACAGCACCACAAACTTATCTGACTCGGTGGCAAAAATTAGAACTAAAATTTACCCATAGACATTTTGACATTTCTATGACATATTTGTTCACCACTACTAGTGACACCACCTCAGAGGAAAGGACACCACCACCGGGTCAGATAAGTTTGTGGCACTGTACCTTACTAAACAAGTGTTTGTTGATATCAAAACATTTTCACTAACGTCAGATTTCTATGTATTTTAGCGGCACCTAATAAAACAAACTTGGGAATCGGCCTCTTTTATATTTTTTTTATCTACTTTGAGAGATTTTATTTATGACGTTACGTTTGCTAAAGAAATTATATTATGTTTTATGGTTGTCCCTGAACTTATCTATTCGTTTCTCTAGTTTAATTCACGTTATAGTTATCGATAACAACGGTGGTCCTTCGAGCCGGATATTTAAATGCTTTTATCCTGGTGCATATAAATTGTGTAATGTAACAAGTTGACTATCTTCATCTTTAGAGCAAAGCTTGTTTTTACTATTAATTTGTTAATTCTACTATTAATTATAACGCTGAGTACATACTGGAAACGATTCCTGGTAAAGACTTTATTTTGATCTAATCTAAAACATCTTTCTATTTTTCTTTCTTTCTAACTAGGTATAATGGTTTCAATTCGTTTTTCAGATTGACTCGGCGTTCTCCATGACTCCGTTCTCCGATGACTTCGTCAGCGGTTCAGTGAACGCTGTCCACAAGGGCGATGAACATAACCAAGGCGTCTTCGTCAACTACACTATACTGGTAATATTTTATATTTGGAGCTCATCTTCGTCCAGGGTCCAACAGCTGATAGTTACTGGTGTCGCCACCTAACTTAGTTTAGTTTTTTAAACAGAAAAAAATTAGAAAATAACATGCGCGCACTCAGTCATGAAACGAATTGAACGAATAGGTAGGTACTTAAAATGAAGTTAGACACGAACTTCACTCATTCTGATTGTAAATTATGGTGAATGACTATCACCGAGCTAATCAACCAATCACGTTGACTAGGTTGTTAAAAAGTGTTATGTGGCGCCCTCTCTCCGCGCGTATGGACAAACTTACCCGGTCGTGGTACCGAGTATGTCGCTTTGTTTACGTCAGATGGCGCTAATCACTTTATGCATACTATACGTATTAAAATTGCAAAACCAATTTTGTGTCAATATTATCCCCGAGACGGGTGTTATAAATGAACGTGTGTGCAATTTACCAATCGTAAAATGCCTGGGCCATCTCATGTATACAAGTCACTTATTCGTTTTTTTGTGTCCGCTAGATGCAAGAAACTCCAGAGACGCTTAGATCGGCGGTCGCGACGGACATACAGAAGCACATCCTGGGCGTCATCAGGCGGAGATCCAATAATGTTGGCGCATCAGCTCTGTGGGTCGACACTCCAGCGGGCAGCGTTCTTCCTCTCAAAGGTATTGTACACTTATTGCTATGGTATTGATACTTTTAACTCTGAATTATTTGTCGGCTATCGATTAGTTCAGACGTACCTATTTTAACACGCACAAACACATGCGCGCACTTATTCACAAGTATAAATTCACTTACACACTCAAACATTCACACATACACACTCCAACGCGCTCGCTCACACATTCACTCACTCACACGCACGCATTCAATTACACACTCAAACATTCACACATACACACTCCAACGCGCTCGCTCACACATTCACTCACTCACACGCACGCATTCAATTACACACTCAAACATTCACACACACACACTCCAACGCGCTCGCTCACACACTCACTCATATTAACACGTTCAATTACACACTCAAACATTCACACACACACACACTCCAACGCGCTCGCTCACACACTCACTCATATGTACACGTTAAATTACACACTCAAACATTCACACACACACACTCCAACACGCTCGCTCACACACTCACTCATATGTACACGTTACATTACACACTCAAACATTCACACACTCACACACACACACCAACGCGCTCGCTCACACACTCACTCACATGCACACATTTAAGTTCACACTCAAACATTCACACACACACGCTCCATAGCGCTCGCTCACACACTCATACGCGCATATTCAATTACATACTCAAACATTCAAACACACTCGAACGTGCTCGTTCATACACTCACATTCACTTACTCACTCACACATAAGCGCGCGCACTCAACCACCCAATCACTTATTATTTTTTAATGATTTATTTTAGCGCCGCTTTAGCCCCTATTGTGTCGCCGCCATTTTGTAAAATTTCGCGAATGTGTCACTTACTTCCGGACTTTCCGTCGCGAATTTTCCGGGTGTAAAAAAATAATAATATTTTTTTTGTAATAAAACTATAAATATGAGTTTTTGACACTAAAATCGTTATTTAATGAGCTAACAGAATATAATATAATTAGTACAGTTATAGTTTCAAATAATAATAGTAATAATCATCATTTTCATCATCGGAAAACTGTGGAGGGGGGGATCGACCTCCAGGAGGTCGGCTGACACACAGGCGTTTTTGACAGCGACCTCCAGGAGGCCGCGCGACACACAAGGGGATATGTCAATACTTGTAACATTCCTTCTATTCTTTTCTACAGACGTGGACGAGTGCGCGTCTCCAGACCTCAACGACTGTCACCAGCTGGCCACCTGTACCAATACATTTGGAGGGTTCAAGTGAGTTTGTTTGTCTTTTTAAATGAGTAATAATATACATGGTGATTTCTAATATAACTATACAGATATTGATTTTTAATATTATTTTTATACAAAGCCTGTACGAGGCCTGTACCTAAGTTACTTGCGTGCACTCGATATAATTTTTAACCGATGTGAACAGACTGCAAAGAAATTATAAGTATGTATATTATGGGAATTTCAATTTTCATTTGTTTATGCTTAAATAGATTTAGGAAGCTTATTTTTGTGAAGTTAGGGTAAAAATTTGGACTTTTACAATTATCTTTTTATTATTAATATTAGCAAGTACTCCGAGATCAGGCTTTCACGTACGGTAGAGCATACGTGTAAGACCTCGTCCAGAAGAGCGAATTCGCCGGGAATCATTACGCGCATACACACACTGAAGCTCAACGCACGAATTTGAAACTCGCGCGTAGCTTGTGGACGCAATGTATTGAGCCCTAGTACCTCGTCCACGCGCGTTGTGTGTTCGCGCGTAGAGATTCGCGGCGAATTCGCTCTTCTGGACAAGGTGTAAAGGGTTATTGTGTATTGACAGATGCGCGTGTCCGTCCACTACGCTGGACGAGTCTGGCGGGGCGCGCGCGGGGCGGGCGTGCCGCGCGTGCGCGCCCGCCACGTGCAGCGACCGCGGCCACTGCCACTACGTCGGCGGGCAGCCGCACTGCAGGTACACACTACATACACACGCTCCTTCGGTGCAACCGTCGAGGTGCAACACTACACAGTCCTCACACCTCATGCTTTGATCTGACAGTAAAGGACTTTTATGATTTTTTAAGTAAAAAAAATATAGTACCGATACCGAAATTACAGTGCCACAAACAAACTTATATGACCCAGCGGCAATAATTAGAACTGTAGGAAGTTCATAGAGAACTACTTCCTCTGGGCAAACTGAAACTCAAACTTGGAAACTTCGTTTGCGCGATTCAGGTTCCCATACTAATTGTCACGCTTGCACGAGTACGGTTGTACAGCGCCATCTATGTTGTCTATGAGGAGGCGGCATTGGCCGCCACAGAACTACAATTTAGATAGATTTTGATATTCCCATTAGTGACACCTCGAACGGGCCAGATCCTAAGGCGAAGGAGCATACTTCGTATGTGGCCCAGTGGATACTTGGTCTGAGGGCCAGATATAGTTTGAGGCTCAGGTTTGAGGCCTTATTTGTGGCCATAATGTTTGTGGCACTGTAATTAGAGTTTGACAGTTGTTGTTTTAAAATGTTATCGTTATCGGCATCGGAAATGGTATAGCCAAAGACGTTTTACGTCTGTTACTGCATTTTTACTTGACCTGTGTAAATCTGTCTTAAAGGGGCTGACTCGAGTCAACTAGCGCCGCCATTACATTTAATTTTATGACTTCCTAGATCAATTTCGAAAAATGTAAAATGGCCACGATCATCCTACATGTCTAATATTTATTGAACTATCGTTCACTCGTTTACGTTCTTCCATGAAATTATAAAATCGGTGTATGACAAAAGTGGGCACTTATCGCAAAAACCCATTTTAAAACTAAACGAAAGAATGAAAAGTTGTGGTATATAATTTAATAAATTTGGCAACACGATTGTGGGCGATCCAGATTTTTCTAAATTAATGTCATTTAGGAGTTTTAAAATTAAAGGTGTATTTAGTACATATATGTATAGTTGGCTCGTGACAACCTCTTAACGGTGTATTTAAATCTCGTTTTGTAAGGGCCACCTTCCACGGCTACTTTTTGTAGTGATGATATCGCGCGTTCGCATCTATACAGTCGCGATGCGGTCGCTAGCTGTATGCCCTCGCCCATATAACCACGATTTTGTCGCGATGTAAACGCGATCTGTCGCGATGCTAACGTGATACTGTCGCGCTTCTATCGTCGAGTCCAGTATTACAGGACGGTTTTGAATTGCCATAATAAATGTCGAACGATCCCATTTTGCGCACGTGACGGGTAACAGCACTCTCGACCTGTCTGTGTTGTACTGATGCTCGGTTTTCCACTCAATAGCCACCCTCCCCCCTTCTCACCCCGATGTCGATCGACACGGTCGCGCGTTTGCATCGATACAGTCGCGATGCTGTGGCAAGTTTGCATCGCTTCTGTCATCATCATCATCAACAGCTCATATAATGTCCCCACCTCGGGCTCGAGCCTACCCCACATTTAGGCCTTAGTCAACCACGCTGGCCAAGTGCGGGTTGGTCGACTTCACACACAACCTAAGAATTTCTTCATAGGCGTGTGCAGGTTTCCTCACGATGTTTTCCTTCACCGTAAAAGCGTCGTTTAAGCGTATAAATGAATTAAAAGCTTGAAAACAGATTGGTACGTGGCGGGTTTCGAACCGGTGCCTCCCGAGTGGGAGACGACGCCCTTACGCACTAATCGACGCTTATATCGCTTCTGCAGTGCGTTGTTAACGAAACGCGCGATAGCATCGCTACAAAAAGTGTCGGTGGGCGAGGGCTGTAATAAGTGGGTGTGTATGAAATGTGTTGTGTGTGCCCAGCTGCAAGTCGGGGTACTACGGGTCGACGTGCGAGGTGGACGGGGAGGTGGTGGGCGTGGCGGTGGGCGCCTCGCTCGCCGCCGCGCTCGTCATCGCGCTCACGCTCGCCGCGCTGCTCTCCTGGAGGTAAACATACGACATTTTTACTTTCTAGTATAACTATGTAGTTTAGAGGAAGTCTTGTAATCTTCAAAAAATTTTACCTCGAGATTTTGACGGATTTACACGTTTTGGACCTCCCTGAGCCCAATTTTTTTTTTGGAATTATGTCTGTGTGTGTGTTTTTGTGTGTGTCTGTGCGTTAGCACGATAACGCGAGTATGCTTTAACTTATTGCAACCAAATTTAACATGCATGTACGACATCAAAATATAAGGTTTCTGTCAACTTTTGAGTCGCCAATCACGAAAGTTAAGCAACCAAGTGCGCGGTCAGTACCTACTCGGATGGGTGACCAAAATTTAACTTGAAAATGAAAAAGCTCTTTATTTAAATGGACTTTGTTAAGTACTTTTAATGCCTGTATGACATCAAAATACAAGGTTTCTATCAACCTTTGAGTCGTTTCCGGTATACGAGAAAGTCATGGGGAGACCACTCCTAATTTTTTAATCGACTTCAAAAAAGGACGAGGTTCTGATTTCGACTTTTTTCGATATCTTAATAGTTGTATTCCTTGTTTGTTTATAAAATATCAAGATAGTTTCGTGAACATTTTTTTTCAACACTAAAAAGTATAACATAAATTATTGTTGAATTAAGAAAAAACCGCCTTCAAAACTAAAAACGGAGTAATAAAAATTTTGTTTACAAAAATCTAAATGTTTTTTTGAGGTCGGTGCCAACCTTAATATTTGGAATAAACGTTGTCACTTGCATAAATTAATATCAGTTAACTAGCGTAGTCACTTGTATTTGGGTCCGACCTCAAAAAAAAAACATTAAAATTTTTATGAACAAAATTTTTATTTTTCTGTATTTTTGAAGGCGATTTGTTTATGTTATTGTCTACTTTTGCAGCCGCAAATGGTCCAGGGAGCAGAAGGCTGTTGGCATGGGCTCGCCAGTGTTCAGCTATATGACCGCCAACACAGTGAAGACTCCGCCAGTAGGACAGCCGCCTTACCAGGTAATGCCAAAATGATTATAATACTACACGGTGACTGGAAGATTTATGACATCCTTTAATAATAAGTCACGATTCATAGCTTAGATGTTACCCCAAATATGAGGCTTATTGACCTAAAAACCAGCTTTTCCCAAAAGTGCTATAAACCTATACAACCAAAATGTATGAACAGCTGATTTTTACATTAGGTTTAGATTACTCGACTACGCAAAGCCAAAAGGAAGCATTAAGATATTAGCAGTGTATGTATGTATGTTTGTAATTGATTAGTTTTGGGGTAGTAGGTAGGTATTACTTACGGCCACTACCTACTACACGACGATATTCCTCAATTACATTTTATTTTTGTATTTGGACACAAATTTAAGATTTTTTTTGATCTCATGTTTGATAACCGCACCATGGTAATTTTTGGTGGATATAATAACTATTTTTAATTTAAATTCCTTTTTTTATTTCCAGGTAACGTTGGAAGAAAGAATGCGCTGGGCTCAGATAGCCGAAGCAATGGCGCAAGCACAGGCAAATCACTACGCGGTAAGTTTATTAATAGTAAAAATCGAAAATCAGTGCAAAATATTTGAATTATTGTCTTTATTCATACCCAGGCCTTAAATCTTCTATTAGGTAACTATAAAAAAATTATTGAGGGACATTCTGAATTCCATACAGAGACCAACAGCCGTTTACTCGTCACCGGGCGACTGACATCTAGGTGTGTCAGTCGCCCGGTGACGAGTAAACGGCGTACAATACAGCATTTTTGACGTGACAACGTCTTATAATTCGATAGAGCCGGCTGCACGCACGAAAAAAACATGACTCATGCGGCGTTACCTCGCTCTGAGGCGTTCCATGTAAGGCTTGAAGTGCAAGCGAGAGCGCGGAACGATTTTCTTAAGACGTTGTCACGTTCAACTATCGTCAGTAAACCGACTTTACAGACAACCAATTTTTATAAGTTTTAGAGGCTGGGCGTTTGATTACAATCACGCCTAATAGAAAGCGACGATGAGGCCTAAGGTGATAGACGCTCGCCTAGAAGATGCTTGTTCACTCTGACCTTGAAGATGTCCAGATTATACTGGTCCGAGAAAACAGACCTCGGCCAAGAGTGCCAATCCAAGATGTTCGCATAATGAAAGCGGAAGCAAATCGTTTCATGCGAATGGTATATCCGCGGCGAGGGCTTTTACCCTTATGTTGTATAAGGGTAAAAGCCCTCGCCGCGCCTTTAGTGGAAAGGGGCAGGAGGGATGAAATTATGTAAAACTTCCGCACAAATTTTACCCAAAGACATACAAATAAAGCATTCTTAAGGAGGGTGTCATCTAGTCCGCAGAACTACGCCAAAACCTATACTATATAGCAGTATAGTAACATTATTACCCTGACCTCAATGTTAGGACTAGGGTAGGAAGAAGAAGGAAATATAGAAGGTTTATTAATTATGTGATTTTTTTTTTATTAGCAACCGGACACACAAACGATGGCAACTCGTCCGTCCTCGGCAATGTTTGGTGGCTACCCAACTCTACCGCCAGTGCCGATGCCCAGGTATAATTAGACTTACATTTACTTTTTCTTACATTTATGTATGTGGTATTCAATTTGTATGATTACGAGTCCTCACCGAGAGACTCGAGCCTACCCCACATTAGGGCCGATTAGGCCTTAGTCAACCACGCTGCGCTGGCCAAGTAGGGGTTGATCGACAATTTAAAAAATTATAATTAACAAAAATTCCAAAAAATACAAGTCGACAATCACCACCTTTAAACAAGTGAATGTAGTTAATTACAGTGATTTTTTGTTTTCTGAATTAAGCAAATTCATTCTTTTGATGACACTTCCGAATCTTCTTTGATGATTCTGTATTTACTCAATATTATTTTAATAATATCATTTTTAACTATAATTGAGTACTATAGTTGAATTTTAAAAGTCTTTTATCAAAAAAGTTATATATTTTTATTTTGGACCAAATGAGCGTCCTTGAGGGAGGTACCCCTGACTAAGCTGAACAGATATTGCAAATATATTTCTTTTTCAGGATGGGCTTACATCACACCGGAACGTTAAATACCGTTGCGTCGCGAGTGAATACCGTCTCGCAACATAATATGTATGGTGAGTAATACTTGACTCTGCTGAATGATATTGTCAAAAGCCTTAGTAAAGTAAATTAACAAAATGTTCACTTCGTTACTGATTTAGATTTTACTATTTTTTATTTACCAATTTCATCCTAGTTCTGATGCCATTGTTATTGTAGTTTGCAGAACTAAAATAAAAATGGCAAAGTTTTATCTTTATTTGCCAGGATTTTCTTTTGGATTCTGGTTCTTGTAACTTCTGTTCTTGTAGATTGCAATTTAGGGTAGTTTAAGACTTTTATCTAGAATGAAATGTGCAACAAAATTTATGTTTAAATAATTGCAGGGTATACAAACCACATGGCTACTGATTCTACCAGCTCGGAAGCTTCCAGCCATGTTCAAGATAGAGCAGACTTGCTGGTGCCGAGACCGAAGTCTAGAGCTAGGAGTATGCATGTAAGTTAATTTTATACAGCCGAATGAACACCTTACAGCTGAATTAAGATCTATTTATCTACAGACTACCAACACGTCTACTATCGCCGATTGGCTCTTGTACTATGCAACGCCGATGGCTCTCGTACTATGCTCTCACCGATGGCTCTCGTATAACCGACCTGGTGCGAACGAGATTGTCTGTGGGAGTGAGAGGGTGAATAGGGTGCAATACACTACAATCACAATAACGCTATTATCAATCAGTAATAATCGTGGGGGATAGACTTGAGATTTCAAAGTCAGTTACTTGTTGATCAGCTTTGAGTAATTGGAGCAGAGGCAGAAGCACCTTGCAGGTCGGCAAGGCGAGGGTGCCAGAGCGCGGCAGTTTATCTCTCGCACTAGCTATATTCGTATTTGGACTCCACTTCTGCTTAACATCAGGTGGAATGGAGTCATTTGCTTGACCTTTTTATGAAAAAAACATTTGGTTACAAAAAAGCTATATCTAACAGTATTGACCATGAAGTGCCTCAGAGTGACATTGCCAGCATTTTGATGAATAAAGTGTTAATCGATTCGTTATCATGACCCGGGTAACATAGGTTACATTATAACCGACCTTAACATTAGGAGAAATCGATTTTGCCTTTCAAACCCCGAATTCCTTTCTTTATGTTCCGTAGTCGGTTTACAGCTTTTTAAACTGTTTGTAATATTGGTAACTTATTACAATACTCTTTTTTCAGAATCAAACGGGTATCTACTACGATGTGGAATATGAGAACGCTCCTGAAGCCATATATGGGACGAAAGGAATACCTCTATCTACTTACACCATTAGCAGAGGACCGCCTTTTTATCGGACATAGTAAATGCATCCTGATTTTTATTGGTTTCTAAGGCAAATACGTAAGTGAATATCTATCTGTATGCAAGATTTAGTCAACACAGGAACTAGGATGTAAACGTTGCAAAAGTGTTCGAGAACACATAGTAACGTTTGAGGAAGGCAGACCGGCGTGACTGTTAGAAAATAGGTGTAGCGGGGTCAAATGGTGAATCGGGCAATGATTTGTACTTATATACAAACACGAGGTAGATACGGCACTAGCGCGTCAAAATTGAGGCGTTAAATTTCGGGCAATTGGTGTAATATTATGTTCGACTAGCGCATCGCTATCTCTTTCTGTCTCATACTTTTTTTATGTTCTGTTTCATTCACTATTAGGACAAATTTTGAAACGTCACGCAGTATGGATATGCGCCATCTTTATTAAAATATCATTGCCGTCTCCGGTGATGAGAGCGCCAGTTACTAGTTTCTCATATATCTGAGTCGATGTTTTTGGAAAAAAAATATCCTAAATATTATTTTTAACTAGTTAATGGGGTTTTACTAACGCTTAATGTGGATAGGGCGTGGGCTTCTGCTTCAAAACCGTGTAAATATTGTTGTTTAGAATCTCTGATTTAAAAAACATGTTCGTGAAAAGTTTCGTTAAGAATATGCATTTAAAATTGCTATATTTTATTGTCTAAAATGCATATTAACAGTCATAAGTGCTTTGTAATAACCTTCAATTTTGAATGAAACGTAAACCCAAATGTCCGATTAAATATATTAATTACTAAATTAATATTCTACATTATTTTATCTCAACTTATAGTTTAAAAAGTTCTCGGTGTTCCACTTAGCAAACAGAATCCTATAAACGGCTGCCCTGCACCAAACCCCGCCTACTTTTTACTTCGACCAATATAATATTAACGTAATATGACGCAGCCAATAAGGCGCAGCGTCTTCACTCCGCTTCCGCAGGTCGTCTCCACTCCGCGCTCGCTGTAGCGTGGCTGACGACATAGTCTGCTTTGATTGGCCCAAACCTATATTGTGGTCGGGTCGCTATCAATCAGAAGCGTCGGTGCCACGCGATTATCGCCTTCAAGTGGTACACCGGGAGCTTTGTCGATTGTCTATTTATTGATGTTACAATAAAAATACTTAAACCAAAATAAATAATGTAAGTAACTAAGCTTTTTGAATGAAAACAAAAACGCATTTATTTTTAATTATTGTAAATAAGACTGCTTCATCGAAATAGTTGTATATTTTGTGATTTATTAAAGTTTAAAGGAGTTTATATTTTTTTATTATTGTAAAAAAAGAGTGTATATTTAATGGTAGTAGCTTAAAATAAAAAAGTATACGTAATTATAATTACTTGTAATTTTTTAAACTGAAATATGTATAGGTAAGGTTCAACTTGTAAATAGTTTTTTTTGTAGTCAGAGCGTATTCCCTTATTTTTCGAAGCCTTGGTACAGTTAGTATCGAAATTACATTGGCACTCAGTACCTTGTCCTCATAATTATTCATACAAAAAGGTGCCAAATATTACTGCACAAGCGCTAGCGTTGGTATGACATGGTACTAAAGTGTTAAACTGCTTTTGATGCTAACAGCCTTATTCATAAACACTCAATAAACCTATTTTAGTTATTACCTCGTTAAAAAGTGTTTTGTCTCATCTCGTGCCAGAGTGACAGAGACAAACGATTTGTAAATCTCTAATAAATTCACTTGTTTTTATGAATAAGGGGGCTACCCTATAGTCTTTTTGTTCATTAAAGTAAGATTATTAAAGGAAGGAAACATACTTTCATGGAATCTTAATTTATTTTTAACCGAAAGGAGGTTCTTGTTCATCGGAATATTTTTTTACGCTTTTAATCGATTACTCAAAGGCGGCAAGAACGATTTAGATGGTAATTCTTTTGGTTTGAAAGGTTATACTTTTTTGTATAAAAAATCATGTTAAATATTGTATATCAGATGGTATCAGTAAGAGGCAAATTATATTTGTCACGTCATTTAAAAAAATATAGTAACTTCAAACTTTTAATATAATTTCCTTAGATTATTAAAATTTATAATAACTCATTTGACTAATGTCATACATACCTTTAATTAACATGACTTACAAGTTGAAAATAGATGATTCTTCCAACGAATTAGGAATGATTCTGAAATGAATATATGATATGAGTGAGAAAAATATTTTTGTTATTCGAACTCTCTATAAGTTACAATCGAACTCTGATTAGGTGTGTTAAAATATTGAATAATTGCCTTAAAACAAGTTCGAAATTTCTTTCCAAGACTTGAACCTGAAATTCTCTAAATAGATTGTAATTGTGGTTGTTAGCATTGAATAAAATTTTATATTTTTTGCGAAAAACGGTTAGGAATTAACATAATTATATAGTCATTATAAATAAAACAACTTTTACGGATTTAACTCGCGTGTAATTAGATTTTACATGATGGTATTATTGCCCGACGTTTCGTAACACTTTTCAGCGTTCGTGGTCACGGGATGACTAAAGATGTAGGTTGTCAAACTTTATGAAATAGTTAAATCTACCGTCACTTTAATTATTAATTTGGAGTGTTCCGTTTCACGCAAACGGAGCTCACGGTGTCATTAGGTCTTGCTGTGTGGTGGTTTGCCTGAGTTTTAATAATTTTAATTACTGGATCCCAAGCAGGTGGTACGGCCCAACCATCTTCTCTATTGAAATTTGGGTGTTTCTTTATTTCAATAGCCTCGCGCAACATCCTTGGGATGTATCGACGTTCCTTGGCGAGAATGTGTGGTTTATCGAACCTTATATAATGGTTGGGCCCTTCTTGCGTATGTTCACACACTGCAGACTTCGTTTCGCGCCTATGTTTTATGTCAGCTATATGCTCCTTCACCCGGGTGCCTATGCTTCTCTTTGTTTGACCTATATACGAGAGCCCGCAGTCGCAGTCCAACTTGTATATACCTGCATCTTGAAAGGGTATATTACACTTGACGGGTCGTAGAAATTGGTTAATCTTCTTTAGCGGCTTAAAGTAAGTCTTAATCGAAGCTCGCTTCAAGATGTTCCCAATCTTGTCTGTGACTCCTTTCATGTATGGTAAGACTGCAGGTTGACGCTCAACTGTGGCTGCTTTTACTCGGCGTGGGTGACGTGGCCTTGGTACTTGCAGTTTATTAGCTTGCAGTACATGCTTAACATGAGTAAGCTCGCCAGAAAGATGTTTGTTGTCACAGATGCCGTGTGCTCTCTGAAACAAAGATTTCCCTACAGTAGCAAGCTGACTAGGATGGTGGTGAGAGTCACCATTGAGGTATCTGTCTGTATGAGTTGCTTTCCTATACACAGTATGGCTTAGGCTATGACTATGATCAGGATTCCTAACAACCAAAACATCTAAAAATGCTAGTTTATTATCTGCCTCTAACTCCATAGTAAATTGAATTTTAGGGTTTATGGAGTTAAGATGGTTAAGAAATGCTGAAACCTTATCGGTTGGTAATATTGTGAAAGTGTCATCTACATACCGTTTGTAAAAGCGTGGTGTTATAGGTGCTGTGCTAAGGGCTCTTTCTTCGAAATCTTCCATGAAGATATCAGCAACAACGGGGGACACGGGAGAACCCATGGCTACTCCGTCTACTTGTACATAGAATTCATCATTCCACAATAGATAGCCAGATGTTAAGCAATGTTCTAGTAAGTCAGCATATTCACTTGGCATTTCTGCGTCAAATAGCCTATTATTGACAATTTCAATGCACTCCTTGACTGGTAAACTTGTAAACAAGGACTGTACATCAAAACTGACCATAGTTTCATGTTCAGTAAGATGTAGCTGTTTTATCTCACTGACAAATTGATAGGAATCCTTCACATATGCTCTGGTATTACCTCTAAGTGGTGAAAGTACTTTTGCTACGTGCTGAGCCAATCTGTAAGTTGGAGAATCGATTTGACTAACTATAGGACGTAGCGGTGCCCCTTGTTTGTGTATTTTCGGCAGCCCATACAGTTTTGGTGGTTTGGTGCAGGTAGGAATTAGGTAATTAACGTCAAGTTCTAATTTGTCGGAGTGTTTTTTGACAAGATCACTGGTTTTCTTTAATATTTTGTTAGTTTGGTCGTTTTTAACATGTTTGTATATCTTGTCATCCGATAAAAGACTTAACACTTTTTCATTATAATCTGACGTATCCATTACTACCGTTGCGTTTCCTTTATCTGCCCGGAGAATAGTTAATTCTGGCTTAGATTTAAGAGTTTTTAGTGCGATGTACTGGTCACGAGAAAGATTCGATTTCGGTACTTTACTACGACGTAACACAGACGAAATGTCTTGACGTATTGCCTCTAAATCATCTTTCTTCATATTATTTTTCACTAAGCAATCCTCTACATTGCAGATAATATCCTCATACGGTATCCTACGAGGTGTTACAGCAAAATTTAAACCTTTATTTAGAACCTCAATAGTGGAATCATCCAATGTTTGTTTACTGAGATTTACAACCGCCCGGCTTTTTGTATCTGTGGTATATTTTGTAGTCGATGGTTCGACTGTTTTAGATGCGTTTCGTTTTACGTTAGTTTTAGATTGTAAGATTTCAAATTTATTTTTCAATCGTGAATTACTGTTATTTAACTGAGATGTTGCGCGTTTATTTAAAATACTCATGCAATTATTGAAATCCTCTAGGGTCAGGTGTATTTTTAATTTATTGGACGATTCCTCTATATTTTTGTCTATGGTACTTAGCTCAAAACGATTTTGTTGTATAAGATGACGGAGCAACTTTTTACTGGCCTGGTGTAAGATTTCAGCGCTCCCGAAGATGTCTTTCTTAGGAGATATCTTGACACTCGGCGGGATGAGATCATGATCACGGCATCTCTTCAAGAAGGTTAAAGATGATAAACCCCTTGCGCGCTTGGTGTTGAAATCTTCCAAACGGCGTATTTGGTTTGCAATTTCCAGTCCGTACTGGTTCACATAATGTTCTCTTAGATTTGCGCGAGCACTACACATTATAAATAAAACAACTTTTACGGATTTAACTCGCGTGTAATTAGATTTTACATGATGGTATTATTGCCCGACGTTTCGTAACACTTTTCAGCGTTCGTGGTCACGGGATGACTAAAGATGTAGGTTGTCAAACTTTATGAAATAGTTAAATCTACCGTCACTTTAATTATTAATTTGGAGTGTTCCGTTTCACGCAAACGGAGCTCACGGTGTCATTAGGTCTTGCTGTGTGGTGGTTTGCCTGAGTTTTAATAATTTTAATTACTGGATCCCAAGCAGGTGGTACGGCCCAACCATCTTCTCTATTGAAATTTGGGTGTTTCTTTATTTCAATAGCCTCGCGCAACATCCTTGGGATGTATCGACGTTCCTTGGCGAGAATGTGTGGTTTATCGAACCTTATATAATGGTTGGGCCCTTCTTGCGTATGTTCACACACTGCAGACTTCGTTTCGCGCCTATGTTTTATGTCAGCTATATGCTCCTTCACCCGGGTGCCTATGCTTCTCTTTGTTTGACCTATATACGAGAGCCCGCAGTCGCAGTCCAACTTGTATATACCTGCATCTTGAAAGGGTATATTACACTTGACGGGTCGTAGAAATTGGTTAATCTTCTTTAGCGGCTTAAAGTAAGTCTTAATCGAAGCTCGCTTCAAGATGTTCCCAATCTTGTCTGTGACTCCTTTCATGTATGGTAAGACTGCAGGTTGACGCTCAACTGTGGCTGCTTTTACTCGGCGTGGGTGACGTGGCCTTGGTACTTGCAGTTTATTAGCTTGCAGTACATGCTTAACATGAGTAAGCTCGCCAGAAAGATGTTTGTTGTCACAGATGCCGTGTGCTCTCTGAAACAAAGATTTCCCTACAGTAGCAAGCTGACTAGGATGGTGGTGAGAGTCACCATTGAGGTATCTGTCTGTATGAGTTGCTTTCCTATACACAGTATGGCTTAGGCTATGACTATGATCAGGATTCCTAACAACCAAAACATCTAAAAATGCTAGTCTTAAAACTCAGGCAAACCACCACACAGCAAGACCTAATGACACCGTGAGCTCCGTTTGCGTGAAACGGAACACTCCAAATTAATAATTAAAGTGACGGTAGATTTAACTATTTCATAAAGTTTGACAACCTACATCTTTAGTCATCCCGTGACCACGAACGCTGAAAAGTGTTACGAAACGTCGGGCAATAATACCATCATGTAAAATCTAATTACACGCGAGTTAAATCCGTAAAAGTTGTTTTATTTATAATGTGTAGTGCTCGCGCAAATCTAAGAGAACATTATGTGAACCAGTACGGACTGGAAATTGCAAACCAAATACGCCGTTTGGAAGATTTCAACACCAAGCGCGCAAGGGGTTTATCATCTTTAACCTTCTTGAAGAGA
This sequence comes from Elophila nymphaeata, assembly GCA_955850985.1. Taxonomy (NCBI): domain Eukaryota; kingdom Metazoa; phylum Arthropoda; class Insecta; order Lepidoptera; family Crambidae; genus Elophila; species Elophila nymphaeata. The sequence continues at coordinate 31,261,781 of OY039066.1, forward strand.
TGCCGTGATCATGATCTCATCCCGCCGAGTGTCAAGATATCTCCTAAGAAAGACATCTTCGGGAGCGCTGAAATCTTACACCAGGCCAGTAAAAAGTTGCTCCGTCATCTTATACAACAAAATCGTTTTGAGCTAAGTACCATAGACAAAAATATAGAGGAATCGTCCAATAAATTAAAAATACACCTGACCCTAGAGGATTTCAATAATTGCATGAGTATTTTAAATAAACGCGCAACATCTCAGTTAAATAACAGTAATTCACGATTGAAAAATAAATTTGAAATCTTACAATCTAAAACTAACGTAAAACGAAACGCATCTAAAACAGTCGAACCATCGACTACAAAATATACCACAGATACAAAAAGCCGGGCGGTTGTAAATCTCAGTAAACAAACATTGGATGATTCCACTATTGAGGTTCTAAATAAAGGTTTAAATTTTGCTGTAACACCTCGTAGGATACCGTATGAGGATATTATCTGCAATGTAGAGGATTGCTTAGTGAAAAATAATATGAAGAAAGATGATTTAGAGGCAATACGTCAAGACATTTCGTCTGTGTTACGTCGTAGTAAAGTACCGAAATCGAATCTTTCTCGTGACCAGTACATCGCACTAAAAACTCTTAAATCTAAGCCAGAATTAACTATTCTCCGGGCAGATAAAGGAAACGCAACGGTAGTAATGGATACGTCAGATTATAATGAAAAAGTGTTAAGTCTTTTATCGGATGACAAGATATACAAACATGTTAAAAACGACCAAACTAACAAAATATTAAAGAAAACCAGTGATCTTGTCAAAAAACACTCCGACAAATTAGAACTTGACGTTAATTACCTAATTCCTACCTGCACCAAACCACCAAAACTGTATGGGCTGCCGAAAATACACAAACAAGGGGCACCGCTACGTCCTATAGTTAGTCAAATCGATTCTCCAACTTACAGATTGGCTCAGCACGTAGCAAAAGTACTTTCACCACTTAGAGGTAATACCAGAGCATATGTGAAGGATTCCTATCAATTTGTCAGTGAGATAAAACAGCTACATCTTACTGAACATGAAACTATGGTCAGTTTTGATGTACAGTCCTTGTTTACAAGTTTACCAGTCAAGGAGTGCATTGAAATTGTCAATAATAGGCTATTTGACGCAGAAATGCCAAGTGAATATGCTGACTTACTAGAACATTGCTTAACATCTGGCTATCTATTGTGGAATGATGAATTCTATGTACAAGTAGACGGAGTAGCCATGGGTTCTCCCGTGTCCCCCGTTGTTGCTGATATCTTCATGGAAGATTTCGAAGAAAGAGCCCTTAGCACAGCACCTATAACACCACGCTTTTACAAACGGTATGTAGATGACACTTTCACAATATTACCAACCGATAAGGTTTCAGCATTTCTTAACCATCTTAACTCCATAAACCCTAAAATTCAATTTACTATGGAGTTAGAGGCAGATAATAAACTAGCATTTTTAGATGTTTTGGTTGTTAGGAATCCTGATCATAGTCATAGCCTAAGCCATACTGTGTATAGGAAAGCAACTCATACAGACAGATACCTCAATGGTGACTCTCACCACCATCCTAGTCAGCTTGCTACTGTAGGGAAATCTTTGTTTCAGAGAGCACACGGCATCTGTGACAACAAACATCTTTCTGGCGAGCTTACTCATGTTAAGCATGTACTGCAAGCTAATAAACTGCAAGTACCAAGGCCACGTCACCCACGCCGAGTAAAAGCAGCCACAGTTGAGCGTCAACCTGCAGTCTTACCATACATGAAAGGAGTCACAGACAAGATTGGGAACATCTTGAAGCGAGCTTCGATTAAGACTTACTTTAAGCCGCTAAAGAAGATTAACCAATTTCTACGACCCGTCAAGTGTAATATACCCTTTCAAGATGCAGGTATATACAAGTTGGACTGCGACTGCGGGCTCTCGTATATAGGTCAAACAAAGAGAAGCATAGGCACCCGGGTGAAGGAGCATATAGCTGACATAAAACATAGGCGCGAAACGAAGTCTGCAGTGTGTGAACATACGCAAGAAGGGCCCAACCATTATATAAGGTTCGATAAACCACACATTCTCGCCAAGGAACGTCGATACATCCCAAGGATGTTGCGCGAGGCTATTGAAATAAAGAAACACCCAAATTTCAATAGAGAAGATGGTTGGGCCGTACCACCTGCTTGGGATCCAGTAATTAAAATTATTAAAACTCAGGCAAACCACCACACAGCAAGACCTAATGACACCGTGAGCTCCGTTTGCGTGAAACGGAACACTCCAAATTAATAATTAAAGTGACGGTAGATTTAACTATTTCATAAAGTTTGACAACCTACATCTTTAGTCATCCCGTGACCACGAACGCTGAAAAGTGTTACGAAACGTCGGGCAATAATACCATCATGTAAAATCTAATTACACGCGAGTTAAATCCGTAAAAGTTGTTTTATTTATAATGTGTAGTGCTCGCGCAAATCTAAGAGAACATTATATATAGTCATTTTTAAATTAAGATCGAAAATGCATTTAAATATTTATGTAGTGTTTATACGTATTATGTCAGATTGCGGTTTACGTAATTTTGTAGGTATTAGCGACGGTAAAGTATTTTTTATATCACGAACACGGGTGAACCATGACTATGTGTTTCATCCAATTAATTTCATGTTATTGCTAATATAAAAACTATTTTAGTTGCGTTAGAGCTTAATTTGTATAAATGAAAAAGCTAGCGGAAAGAAGCCCAAATCACGTTTCCCATACAAATAGATCTCATAACGCAACTAAAATTGTTACGTTTAGTTTAGGTACTAAAAAACTTACATTATGGACTGATCTATCAAGAGAAAATCTACTGGCATTGTTACTTCTGTTTACTTTTCGATCTTGTGTTCAGAATATTATTGAGTTTCGGATAATTCAGACCGATTATTAGCTTAGAGAACTTTTAGTATAAGTAATATACTTAAAGTCAAATTTTAGGGAAATAATGATACCTTTTTTGAAATAAGACATGTTTGTAATAAACATTTTGGAAAATTGAGGTTGTAATAGTGTTAATAATTAGTACCTACTATTGTATTTAATACATATTTTTAAGGTTATTTGTTCGTTGGTTACTTCTAAACAATAAATATATGTATAGAACGTCACATTGAATTTCATTATCTACTTTTTACACTTCCTTGCTTTAAAGCTCAGACGAGCTTTGAAGCTTCATTGCTTTTATTTAAGCCAAATTTTTAAAAAATCACTCAAACAAAGCCATAATCTGCCTTTAAGCCATAGATTCAAAGTCAATACATGTAAATAAACCTATAGGTACCTACTCTGTTCATTCTGGGGCGAGTAATTAACGAAAATAAAGTGGAATTGGGGCTAACCTGGTTCACGTTGCTTGCGCGTGCTGGATGTTATAGACGACATACACCTTCACTTTACTCAGAACTTGTCACCACAATTGTTTTTGCTATGCACGATACACGTATTGTAGATTCCGTGTAGATTGCGGCTGATATTCGCGTGTCTTCGACGATAGTTAATTTTGTTGGGAGCGATGTTGTGCTCGACCAAGCGACGTATCGGAACAGATGATTTTCGAGGTACCCCCAAGTGGGAAAAGAAAATATGCTGGTAGAATGTTTAAACTGTTATCGAAACGTTCAAGTAGTTTGAATTATTGTATTAAAGCTACGTTTGAAATTTACCAAGGTCAGGTATAATTTAAGACCAAGGTGCTTAAAAAAGTTAAACAAATCAATACCTACCTGTTTTTGATTTCTTTCATACGACAATTTTTGTCGTCTGTTGCCTTCTCTAAAAGTAAACGTCACCTTAAAGCACCTAATTAATCATTGATTATCCATATTAAATCGGATTTTTTGTTCCTGTTGGTTTTTTATGCTTTGAGGTCTTGTCCTTAATCTGACCTGATGGTAGGTAACGATAATGCCGCAGATGGAATCGAGCTTCACCTGGAACCATCAATCACAGAGGGATTGGATAATTATCTCAAAATTAACTGTCATAACACAATCATGCTGTTAACAGTAGATCGGCAATGTAAAAGAGAGAGCATACTAACGCGTATATTAGAGTGAGACAGATAGACGAGACCATTTCACGTACACGCAGGGGGCCTAAGGAGGCCTGTCAGTCACGTAGAATAGACAGCAACTGTCAGACTGCAGTACTGTTTTTCATGCATACATGCGCATTACGCACACATCGGTGTTTTTGGTCTCATCCTGGTCGATTCATTGCCAATCTATAAATGTCAGTAATAATAAATCTATGATGGCGACAGACATTGATAAGATGGTGGTCTAGCCAGCCGGACTTGAAAAAAGCTATAACACCCACCAACCAAAAAGAGCACATTTTGTACTCCGCTGGGGATCGAACCCGGGACTTACGGATTTAATTGCGGTGGACGAACCACTGGACCACCTGTAGCAACGTTGCAAAGTTGAAATATGCTATCATTATTTTCCTCGTACCTACTATTGTATCTGTTTTCGTGCAGTAGTATTTCGTATTTTTATTGCACAAAAACGGACATCCAGTATGAGATTTGGTTTATAAAATTTGTCCTGGAATTGATTTTTTCCAAAACATAGAAAAGTTGTCATTACATAGAAAGATCTATTAAGTTTTATTTCGGGTTTTTGTAATACACTGTATTCAAAAGGTAATGAGGGTAAAAATAAACGAAGAAAGAACAAAGTCATAGACATAAATAAATTTATTAAATTATTTATAAAAATATTAAATTCGAGCATTGTCACTACTTACAAATTATAAATGCAACGGGCTTACAAAGTAAACTTATAATTAACTTTACTTAAAATACCACGTAGGTAATAATTAGGAATCTATATAACAAAATATAAATGTTGATAGCAGTTTGCGTCCTTCAATCGATTGATTATAGAAGTTTAAAATGAGTAAGAATTCTTTATAAGTGCTTTACTGCTTTATAAGTGCTTTACTGCATTGCTGAAAAAAGAACTATTTTTGAGGAAAATGTTACCCTATTTATTCATGTTCATTGATAAACAACTTAACCATGAACCCTTCTTAGAAATTCTTTGAGAATTCAACTTCATATAATCTCAAAAAGGTTCGACTCGCAAAGAACTCGCCGTCAACACTTATTCAGAGTTCTTTGAGCCGCGTATTTTAATATGGCATACTATTCTTAATAATAACTAGTCCTTAAATTACAGTTGTTCAGAACGTTGTAGTTGAATCTGTATCCTGATTCAACAATGTTATCTGTCACCAAGTTGTCGCTGTGGAAGTGGACGTAGAGAGGGCCCGGCGGTGTTGCTGGAATTGGACACAAAGTTCTTTGAGTAAGAGTTCTTTAAATAAATTATTATCGTAGGTTTGAGGGTTGAGACAGAAAATCACCGGAGAGAACAGAATAATTACATAAAGGGGCCGGTTGCTTTTTGCGGCATACGCTGCGGCAATACATTTTAGACGACGATAACCGCTGCGTCAAGCGTATAAAACGGTAATTGCTGTATTGTATATGTATTAAACTAGTACGCGTCTATTGCAATGCGTTTTCCGCAGTGTTTGTCGAATAAAACAACCGCGCGCTTTAATCTATTAAACGGAATACTAAATGAAAAAATCGGAAGTGGCCTCCCCTTGACTTTCTCGTATGCCGGAAAGGACTCAAAGGTTGATAGAAACCTTAGATTTTGATGTCATACATGCATGTTAAATTTTGGTCACCCATCCGAGTACCGACCGCGGACTTGGTTGCTTAACTTTCGTGATCGACGGCTCAAAAGTTGATAGAAACCTTATATTTTGATGTCATACACGCATGTTAAATATGGTTGCAATAAGTTAAAGCATGCTCGAGTTATCGTGCTAACGCACAGACATACAGACACACAGACATAATTCCAAAAAAAAAAATTTTGGACTCAGGGAAGTCAAAAACGTGTAAATCCATCTAAATCTTGAGGTCAAATTTTTTGACGATTACAAGACTTCCTCTCTATACTACGTACGAGAAAGTAAAAAATACTATTTCGGCGTTGCTCAACACACCCACAATAGAATTAGGAATTTTTAGGTAGCGCCGCGCTCGCGCTCTCTTCGTAACGATCACAAAAGTTTTTGCAAGGTCGGTTTTCGGATGGGTGACCGAAAATTTTTCACCTGCCTGACAGGCTTCTTTCGACAGCAGCCGGGGCGGAGGGAAATTGAGTTGGTGACCCATTCGAGCACTGTCCGTGTACTTGGTAGGTTAACTTTCGTGATCGCCATTGACCTCCTCAGTAAGAATAAGAAAATAAGAATCTTAAATTGAAGATCTAGCAATCATCATCATCATCATTATTTCAGCAGAGTGATCCCGCTGCATGCGGAAAGCCAAAATACTTTTCGGATTGGAGATCCTTGAGGGAGGCCCATGTCCAACAGTGGGCGATCTTGTTGGAGGTTGTATTAGGCCAGTTAAATAATACAGGCTGGCATTAGTAATCTGATTACGACGCATGTCACTTTTAATTGTAGAAAGTGTAAAATCTGTGTGATTGTCAATAAAAATGTCTTCTGACTAAGACGTTGTTTTGGGTGTTTCACTGCTATTCAATATCTAAATGGTTATTCCCATTAGGTTATGGGCCTCTTCGATTGAATATTACCCATTGTAATATTGTCGCCGTAAATAAATAATAAATCTGTGGTGATCTGATTTTTCTAAGATGACAGAAGAGTCATTAACGGGTGTGTGCGGAATCAAAAAGCTCCGCGGCACTGAAGATTTTGCGGACTGGAAATTCCAGGTACAGAATTACTTAGAAAATAAAGATTGGTGGAAGGTGATCGAGGCGGACAAGATAGATGAGAGTCTTGTGGATGTAGATCGCAAAGCCAGAACCACGATATGTTTGTTATTGGAACCGTCCTGTTTTACGCATGTGTATAAAGCTAAGACTGCTAAGAGTGCGTGGAATTGCCTGTGCAATGCATACGAGGATAAGGGATGGGGGCGACGTATAATGTTACAACGTCAACTTTGGCAATGTAAACTTGAAAATTTCGAGTCTATGGAGAAATATATATCTCGAGTAATTTTCCTGTCGCAACAGCTCGCTAATATTGGTGCAGAAATAGTAGACGAGTGGGTTATCTCGATACTGTTGAGTGGCCTGACAGAGGAATATAGCCCGCTGATTATGGCTGTAGACAATTGTGGAAAAGAGATAAGTCTAGAACAAATAAAGACAAAGTTACTGCAGGAAGGAATTAGACAGAAAGAAGGACATTCAAGTGAGATACAGGCTTTTGCAACAAAGAAAGCTGAATTTGTGGAATCTTGTAACAAAAACAAAGATCGGAAACAAACATTTATTATTAAATGTTTTAAATGCCATAAGCCGGGACACAAAGCGTCTGAATGTACTGAAAAGAAAAAGAATGTACGTAAGACCTCAGCATATACAAGTTTGAACGTAACCGATAAGACCAATGGTGATGAAAGCAATAGTTGGTATCTTGATAGCGGCTGTTCAAACCACATGACTTCAGAGAGAAGCAAGTTATTGGATAAAACATACAGGAATTGTAATTCTAAAATAACTATTGCAAATGGTCAGGAAATAAAAGTCGTTGGCAAAGGAAATGCTGAATTAAAACTCGACGGAAATTTAAAATTAAAGTTGGATAATGTTTTACATGCTCCAGAATTATCCATGAATTTAATATCTGTGAGTAAGCTGACTGATGCAAACTACACATTGAATTTCCACAAGAAAGGGTGCAGCATAAGTAAAGACGACGAAAACCTCTTGGGTTGTGCTGAAGTTGGTGGCATTTATAAAATAAAAGAAGAAAGTCAAAATGACTTGGCAAATTTGACAACATCAAATAATATTGTTTCAAATATTTGGCATAAAAGATTAGCACATCTGAGTCGAAATTATATGAATATTTTGAAAAATATCGTGACCGGAATTAATGTAAAGAAATGTGACATGATTGAACCGTGTATTTCGTGCATTAATGGAAAAATGCATAAGAGTCCCTTTAAAAACAAAGGTACGAGAGCATGCGATATTTTGGAAATTGTGCATACTGATTTATGTGGTCCGATGGAGGAGTCCTCATTTTCTGGAAAAAGGTACATGTTATTGTTCATTGATGATTACACACGTAAGACACATGTTTACTTTTTATGTAATAAGAGCGAAACTTTCGAAAAATTTCGTGAATACAAAGTAGAAGTTGAAAAGCAAACTAGTAAACAGATAAAGTGTCTGAGATCGGACAATGGGTCTGAATTTTGCAATCGAGCTTTTGATAATTATTTGAAATCTTCTGGAATTAAACATCAGAAAACGGTGCCATATACACCAGAGCAGAACGGTGTGGCAGAGAGGGCAAACCGTTCTATTATCGAAAAAGCGAGAACATTATTGTACGAGGCGAATTTAAGCAAAAAGTATTGGGTGGCGGCAGTAGATACTGTAGTATATTTGAAAAACAGAAGCCCCACGAAAGCTGTACTGAATGCCGTTCCAGAAGAATTATGGACGAAAAAGAAAATTGACATAAGTCATTTAAGAGTTTTTGGTTGCTTAGCTTACGCCTTGAAACCTAAGCAAAAGAGAAAAAAGCTCGATTTGAAGACTGAGTCGCTTATATTTATTGGTTATAGTACGAGTTCGAAGGGATATAAACTTATAGATCCGAAGACACGCGATATAACCATAGCGAGAGATGTCAAATTTTTAGAAGATGTTTTTCCTGGAGATAATGTTACAGATAAGAGCACAGTTGTTCCTATCAGACTGGAACAGGAACATACAGAACCAGTGCTAAGTACGAGTGAACCACGGAATACTATCTGTAACAATATTGAACCTGACTTACCAGGACAAAGTATTGAGCCTGATATACAAGCAGAAAGTACCGAACCAAGGGCAGGTGACACTGTTGAACAAAGTTCTGTTGATATTAATAGGAGGTATAATCTTCGAGAACGAAAGCCAATAGACTACTCAGTTTATAGTGCTTTAGCAGCGATAGATGGTGATCCGTTGACGATTGAAGAGGCGTTATCCAGGCCTGATCGTGAGTTGTGGCAAAGAGCAATAGACGATGAGCTGAAATCGCTAAAAGAGAACGGAACATGGTCGCTGGTGGAGTTACCACCCAATAAAAAACCTATACAGAACAAATGGGTATTCAAAATAAAAAGAGACAGTGATGGCAAGATAAGTAAATATAAAGCCAGACTTGTCGCCAAAGGTTTTACGCAGGTACGTGGTATAGACTACAATGAGACTTATTCTCCAGTTGTTAGAGGTTCAACGCTACGACTCCTCTTCGCATTAGCTGTCGAACATGATTGGTTCATCGAGCAGTGGGATGTTACTACAGCATTCCTGTATGGTAAGCTCAAAGAAGAGATATATATGTTGCAGCCAAAAGGAGGTGTAACACCTGGAGAAGACACTAAGGTGTGTAAGTTGCAAAAATCATTGTATGGATTAAAGCAAGCTTCGAATGCTTGGTTCAATGAATTAGACAATAAACTGTTACAATTAGGTTTTATACAATCAAAAATAGAGTCTTGTTTATATCATAAATTTAATTTAGATAGCATTTTGATAGTAGTTATTTATGTTGATGATATTTTTGTTTTTGGTAATAGTGTTAAGGAAAAGCAGAGTTTAAAAACTGGTCTGCTGAATAAATTTAAACTTAAAGATTTAGGCCCTGCTAGACATGTATTAGGAATGCGTCTGAGGAAGACAAATGGTTTAATTTGTCTTGATCAGGAACAATACATTCAGAATATTCTAAAAGAGTATGACATGAATGACTGCAAACTAGCAGTCACGCCTATGGAGGTTGGTCTAAAATTAGAGAAAATCTCTGATTCCGCGTGCACACTACCGTATCAAAGCTTAATAGGTTGCTTGAATTACCTGGCAGTTAATACGAGGCCGGACATAGCGCATGCAGTTAGTGTATTGTCGCAATTTAACTCTTGCTATGGTGAGGTACATTATAACTGTGCCAAACGCGTCCTTAGGTATTTAAAGGGTACTTCAAACCTCTGTCTAACTTTTAAAAAGTCAAACAAGCTTGACTTGCGTGGATATGTAGATGCGGATTGGGGTGGATCATACGATAGGAAATCATTCACGGGGTATATTTTTAAGTTGGGTGAAAACCTGATATCTTGGGAAAGCAAGAAACAGCAGTGTGTATCTCTGTCTTCAACGGAAGCAGAATACGTAGCATTGTGTCATGCTTCAAAAGAAGCGATCTACTTAAATAACTTAATGAAGGAAATAAGTACATGTGTTGATACTGTTTCAGATGTTGTGGTCATCTATAATGACAACCAGTCAGCGCAAAGAATTGCGTGTAATAAAATGAACCACAATCGAACAAAACATATTGATATAAAATATCATTTCATTCGTGACGCTATACTGAATAATAGGATAGAACTTAGGTACATGCCGACTGAAATAATGGTGGCGGATATTATGACGAAATGTTTGCATGGTCCGCGAATAAAATTGTTTATTTCAGATCTATGTTTAAAAATAAGTTCTAGCATATAAATTTGTAAATATCAGAAAATATTTAATTAAGGGGGCACGGTTTCAGGGTGCGAGTGCATACAGTGCAGGTTATAAAATGTAAGGGTGCGTGCACACTTATTCTAGTATAAGGGTGCGTGCACAATGTATACATTATTATAATTAAACATTTTCTGAATTTGTTTTTTGATACGAGGTATAGTGATATTTTATAGGATGTTTTTGTTAAATATGTTTTGTTGTATTTCGTAACAGATTAAGGGTGCGTGTTGGAGGTTGTATTAGGCCAGTTAAATAATACAGGCTGGCATTAGTAATCTGATTACGACGCATGTCACTTTTAATTGTAGAAAGTGTAAAATCTGTGTGATTGTCAATAAAAATGTCTTCTGACTAAGACGTTGTTTTGGGTGTTTCACTGCTATTCAATATCTAAATGGTTATTCCCATTAGATCTAACAATAAGTCAAAGTCAAAGTCAAAATTTCTTTATTCATTTAGGTACAATTTGTACACTTATGAAAGTCAATTTTGATGCCATCGGTTCAAGAGTCTACCAGGAGGCCTTGTTCTGAGAAGAACCGGCAAGAAACTCAACAAGTTTTATCCTCCCTTTACAGTTTTCATAGTATTGATTTGGAAAGAGTCATAATTCACATTGTCAAGTCTTTAATAATTAATCATAATAATATAATAAAATAAAGACTCATAATTAAACTTACAATAAATAAATTTATATATAAAAAATGTGATTTAAGACATCTTTCCTTACAATATTGTCAAATAGAGAATTTAATTTTTACATTGATATCTCACTAGATTAAAATGGAGAATCGAGCACATTTGGATGTGTCCACACATTTTTGTCGTCTATATATTCCTGAACTTTATAATACGCTTTCTTCATTAAAATTTGTTTAATGTGAAGCTTAAATTTATGTGACGGAAGTTCAGTTACATTATGTGAGAGTTTATTATATATTTGTATACATTTCCCCATGAATGAGTGACTAGTTTTATGAAGTCTGAAACTTGGTACAGAAAGTTTATTTCTATTTCTTGTGTTTAAATTGTGATAATCACTTTTCTTCAAAAATGTATGTAAATTTTTATGAACATACATAATGTTGTCATATATATACTCGTATTGGGAAGCAACCGTCAATATATTGATTTCTTTAAATAACTCTCTAAGCGAGTCACGAGGTCTTAGTTTATAAATGGCGCGTACGGCTCTCTTTTGTAATACAAAAATGTCTTGAATATCAGCTGCTGATCCCCACAGCAATATACTATATGACATAACACTATAGAAGTAACTGAAATATACAAGTCTTGCCGTCTCAACATCAGACAGTAATCTAATCTTTTAACAGCAAAAGCAGCAGAGCTAATACTTACAAGCAATAATCTCGTTGGCCGCACTCGTCCCGCAGAACTTGGATCCTCTTAAGCCGTCATTGGTCTCCGCTTCAGGGATGAAGAGGTAGTCCTCAGATTGCGAGGTGCCTTGGGTGACCGGGTTGATCTGGCAGTCGGTGTCCACATACAGGTTGTCTTCTGTACGGTACGCCATCTCGAAGCTGGCTGCTGTTAGTCTAGAAGAGAAAGAATAGCCCGTTTTTTTTATATAGTTTTTTAACCGCCAGCTCTGACACGCTTAGAAACAATTTGCATGTACATCTACATAGCCACGATTCACCCGTATTTGTGGAAAAAATATTTTTAAATAAAAAAAAGCTTCTAAACTAAAAATAGAAATAAAAATATCTTCTCCCCACTTCTTCTTTCTCTCATCTTCCACATCTCTTTCTTATCACGACATTTGAGTGACCTGTCACTCAATTTTACCCCAGCCATCGACCCCAAAGCTCTCAGTCTCGGGTCTAAGTTACAGGAGCGATCAAACCTTTCAAGATGTATTTTTTGTACACTTACTTGATTCCACAAACGTCTGGCGTCCTCTTGAAGCAGCTAGCGTAAGCCAAGTTGGCGATATAAGGTCCAGCGCCGCGGTTGTAGTTGAAAGACTCGAAGGAACCCGCTCGGTCAGGGTAGAACTGCAAGCAGCCGGGAGGAGCTGGAAATTGGATGTTAAACTTTATAACTGTGATAATAGAGACTAAGAACGTCTAGTAGCAGAGCTTAAAGGACACTGTGCCCACCAGAATATAATAGGGATATAATAAATCGAACCGCAAAATTTTGGCAACCAACCTCAAAATTAATAACTAAGCCACGGGAAAATTAATAAGCTCCTAATAAAATAACTCGCCTTCTTTAGAATGCCATCTAAATATTCCCAAAAAGGCACCAAATTATGAACAACAATTATTATAACTTGTCTTACTAATTTATACCTAAGCACCTAATTTACTGACTCAGCCACGGAATTTGTAACTTCCCCACATTTAAACATTCAACATAAGTTCCAAAAACATCGTTTCAACATCCACTAAGAACGTCATATTTTATAATTAAGCATCAAAAGTAATACCTATTATTCTATAATGAAAATAGACACTGCACGAACTGTTTAGCGTGAGTGATATGACCGCACCGGATGGGCGCCACTGGTCATTTGCACCAATAAGAGAGTTTATTATCAAAAGATAGTTATCAAACTGTTATTATCACGATAATTATCCTTTCGCACTCTGTGGTTGAGTGAGGGGTAGGTTAGGGTTATTTTTTTATGACCAGGCGGAGTGCACAGTTTTTGGGAGAGTAGTGTTTTATGCATCTATCTATATGGCTGATTGAAGGGTAGGTTTATTATGTATACGTATATAATCTCTACCCTACTCCTACGATACCCTACCCTACTCATACCTCTACCCGACCCTTACCCCAAAGATGGCAACTTTATATAGCTATATTTTAATGATCAAACGATATTGTACGAGTTATAAATTTTGAGGTTTCACTTTATTTTTAATCACACTAAGTTATAAAATTCGATGTCACTAACAGTATTATTTTGCTGACAATTTGCAGATTTTTTTTAATATTCAAGCAATAGCAAAATGTCATAAATTCAGATGCTTAACAATTAATATCGTACTAAGTCATATTTATAGAAGCTTGGATCTATGATATTTGGTCCCATTCTTAGAGGACAATATTGACAAATAATAGAAGTTCAATTAATTACATGCCAATATAATATATGGAAGGAAGACAGGACGCTGTGTCCCCGAGAATCAACCGAGAATAGAATGCATTTTTATTTAAAAAAACATCAAGCAAATAACTCCATTCAACCTGATATAAGCAGAAGTGGAGTCCAAATGCAAAGATAGCTATAGCAAGAGATGAACCGCCGCATTAGCCATCGCCTGCAAGGTGCTTCTTCACACCTCTTTTGAATTAGTGAGAGTATGTACAGGACACTTTGTCCGCGAGAATCTAAACTATGTAAGGACAGGACCTTTATTATATCTGTATTTATGAATTTGAACACAACTTACCAATTAGATATTCGTCTCTGTCAGCTGATGTACTCAACGGGGTGCTTGGCAGCGAAGACGTGATAGCCTCCAGAAGACCATCTCGGTATTTGCTAACAATAAAAACAGCTTTAAGGATGATTCCTACAATTTTATCTCTGTTTTACTATGCCGGATTGGATTTAGAGTAACATCTGTCCTGGTTGTTGCTTTATTGAAGGATTGGCTCTGGGGGCGACAGTTGCAACCTGTGATTCAGAACCTTAATATTGTTTAACTGTAAGATGTGCTTTTAGGTGTAAATAAATGCCACCTAAGGCTCTTCTCAACCTGTTTGGAATTATAGGCGTGATAGTGTCGTCATACTGCCGTCGTGCGTTCTAATCTGGGGCAGTACCGCCACGGAACAGAACACACTAGGCAAATACATCATTTTTTTATGGTAAAGGGGACAAACGAGCAGACGGTACACTTGATGGTTAGGATCACCGCCGCCCATGGACATCTGGAACTTTAGGGGAATGGCTAATGCGTTGCCAGGTCGGCAACACATTAGCCATTCCTTAAGGAAAGAATACGTTCTTTTTTTGCAGATTTCGTCGTATCGGTTCGGGAATACCGATGGCGACAGTTAGTTCTAGACTTGTGGTTCATGACAAAAATTGCGTGGTAAACTCACAGCCAGGCATCAAGACTGTGGGGATAGATTTGACGATTTTCTACATTTACTTACGTAGTTTTCTGTTTATGTCGGTGAGTAAGGTTGTAAGAGCTGCACGGTGGGATAGAGTTAGTTTTGTCAGCACGATATAAACACATCAGTGTTACAAACGTCTATAGGCTGCTAGTTACTTACCACCAGGGCCGTGGGTTTGTTAGGCAACCATAATAAGTACAGAAAAGAATAACCAATGACTGAATTTCTCTTCCAAATAACTCACCCCAAGGTGTTGAAGCATTCTAGCTGCGTCACTTTGATTTTCCAGGTGGCTTGTGGTAGATTAGGCTGCGAGTTGCGGTCAGCAATCTTGAAGTTGATGCGGATGGAACGGCTGTTGGTTGACGCATTTACGCGGACGTACACTGGACAGTAAAAATAATAATTGTTATAGGTAGGCTTCTCCCAAGGATCTCCAATCCTGCGCTGCCCGCATCCAGCGGTTTCTGACAAACCGATTACAGAAAAACTAAAGGAGATTCGTCAACGCGAGATGAAAGCTACTGTTCGCAAAGTGTGGAATGTTGAGCATCGAAACCCAATCCCGGTACTGAGGCCGATCAGCGGCTGGGTGCCGATATTCCAAGAGCTTATAGACAGACGCTTGACGTTTTCAGCACCAGTGGACCTTCATGTCACTCCAAACACCCGTCTAATTTCAGAGTTGGCGGATGGATTCGATCCCTGGTTTGGTTTTCCGTGATGGTGTCACGATGGCCTTGTCGAAGCTAGTACTGTTATTTACATCCAGACCCTATAGAGCCTTTCCCTCCAAGAATTTCTGCATGTATTAACAAATAATATTCATCAATCTCGTTGTCAATATACCAGTTTTAATACTAGGCTCGCGTGGTATACCTTCACACCACGTTGTATCCAGTCTATTCAATCTGATGACTGACATGAACATCAAGTGTAATGAATGACAGTACTTTGAACTAATGATCTTTGTCGATACAAAGTAGAAAATAATCCATTATAAAGTACTCACAATGCTGTCCATTGTTGTCTCCGCAGAGAGGTGGCAAGTAGTCCGAGTTGGCCTGCAAGTTGGTCACTTGGAAGATATCGTTCCTGCAGGTGTAGCCCGGCCGCTGCGTCACGTTCTCAACTGGGTCCACCTAGAAGAATTTTTTTAATTTAATTTTAATTTTATGCTTTATGGGAAAGATCTTGGCTTCATCTCATCTGATAGTCAGTGATAATAAGGTTGGAAGCTTCAACTGGAACCCTCAACCACAGAGAAACTGGTTATCTTATCATTAATGAATTGTATCACGGACACAATAATGGTATTATCACTATTGTGATGACTGCTTTGACAAGATAGTGGAGGCTGGTCAGGCGGGCTTTAGAAAACCCCTGCTACCAACCAAACGATGCACACATAATTATGCAATCCCGTGGATGGAACTCGGAACATAGATGAAATTTCGGTAGGTAGGTAAACCAATAGATCATGGAGGCGGTATTTATCTTCTACACAGTCTATCCATCTTTGATTCGGTCTTCCTCTCCCTCTCTATCCATCTTCATTCATTCTCATCACTTTCCCTGTTTCATGCTCATCCGAAGCTCTTAATATTCTGTCCTTAATAAAGATTGTGATTGGCTTCTCTATTGGTTTAACTAGCCGACCATAACATTATAATACATTTTATGTTTGGCTGATGGGGTCGGTGGGGGGATGATTGGATTTTTTTGTCTCTTATTTCAGTTCGGTCCATGATGATTATGGTTTTGCCAACTGCCACTGGCGCTACTTTCAAACTCCTATTTATGTACTCATTCGTCACCTTGTCCATTCTTGTTACTCCACACATCCATCGTAGCATTCCCATCTCGTCTTTTTCATCCATATCCATAGCGGGCATCCATGGCGGGCAGCGCAAGACCGAACGGGTTGGAGATCCTTGGGGGAGGTCTATCTTCAACAGTCTAAGGGCGTCTCTCAGCTGAAATGATGATGATGATGAAGAAGGTAGGAGAAAGGAAAAAAATGATATCAAACTCACGGTAGTCGGAGGAGCCAGGTTGAAGGTCTCGAAGTCTATCCTCATCTGACAGACATTGTTGTTGTTGATCTCCACGTTGTAGGAGCACTCCAGTCCTGAGGACTCTCTGCTCAGCGGAGGGTTGATGAAGATAGCCACTTTCGTATTGGTCCTGACGTCACACGCGTTCACTAGATAACAAAGAGGTTTTTTTTTATAAGACATGCTATGAGAAGACGTAAGAAAGAGTAGCCATATTGTGAAAACGTAGCAGGTACTGGGTGAACTATATCGCAATCTTTTATCTAAGAGCCTGGACACTCAGAAAGGACTTGAGACGGACACGCATCGCGAACAGGGCGCAGACGAGGCAATAATTACCTAAAAAATATAGAAAATACAGCATGGACGCGGCGTCTTTGTCGCTGGCTGACTGATCCTCCTAATATGCAAAGGGCTGTTACTGGGTAGGTACATCCATTATAGTAAAGCAATGAAGCACAAGATTACTCCTGTCCCTTCCGTATTAGGCACAAGATTCGGATTGGGCTAGAGAGAGAGGTGAAGGAAGAAGACGCCGCAGAAGAGGCAGAAGGCGTCTATAGGCTGCGGTCACATAAAAAAATCCATCTTGAATAAAAGTAATTGAAAGGGACGCCATGTCCGCAACGCGTCCCCGTTATGTCATTTCTGTCTAGCTACGGGCCTAGATTGCTTCTAGAGGTTTTCTCAGAGTATTTACTTATATAACTGTATATCAAAGCTATGAACACGGCGGCATCTTGTCTATTGTAGTGTCCGTGTGGGACCTCCGGTCATCCTGGTGAACCAGGACATTTCTATACTCTGATCAGCGTGTAATCTGACGCTGGAACTATAAAATGAATGATTAGGAGCCTTAATCAGCTCTCCACTTACAAGAGCAGCAAGTAGCGAAGACTCCACAGAAGCCGATAGCCTTCCCTCCTTGTGTGTTGCACTGGTTTCTGGAGAGGCAGACGCCGCCGGTGGACCTGTCGGAGCCGAGGCATGGCTCTCCATTGCCCACGGTGAAGATACTGCCTGGAGCTTGTCTTGGGGCTACGGGAAGACGATAACACGAAAATTTATGAGATTGAAAGGGGAAATTATTTACCATCAAACAATATGATGATCTCGTAAATATATAAAATAGGCTTTGACTTCAAAACTAATAAAAAATCACCGTTATTGCTTACGGACAGGCTGGCGACCTGTCATTATTTCGAAGCACTGCATGTCCCATAGGTACTGACAGATGCGTCTTACGTGTAATCAAATGCCGACAAACTGCTGCACAGTTTGGCAGAATATTAAAATGTCTAATGTTATTCTTTCGATAATAAAATAATAATAATAAAAAAATATTACCGAATGGTTTGTTTAATGCCTTTTGGGATTATGATATGATTTGAGATTATGAGTTGTATGTATGTATGTCTGTAATTCTGTATGTGTGTACGTGTACTCACTTCGGTGCAGATCGACTGCTAAGCTGCAATGCGCAGCCACAAGCACGACGACTATTGTGTAAATTATATTCATCTTGTATTACCTGAAACAAAAACGTATATATATATTAATATAACTAGCTGACCCGGCAAACGTTATTTTGTCTTACAAAAATGATTAAATTACTAAAATGGCTATAAAAAAATAGGGGTTGGTGACAAAAAAGTAAAAATTTAGAGATGTATGTATTTTTTAATTCCACATAATAAAAAAATAAAAACAAAAAATTTCGTCCAAAAATTAAAAAAAAAAATTAGGGGTGGATTACCCTTAACATTTAGGGGGATAAAAAATAGATGTTGTCCGATTTTCAGACCTACTCAATATGCACACAAAATTTCATGAGAATCGGGAAAGCCGTTTCAGAGGAGTTTAACCACAAACACCGCGACACGAGAATTTTATATATTAGAAGATTAATTGTATATAACCCAAATATTCGGAAATACATTTCTTTATGTTATTTGGGTGGCAGACAAGCAAAATGGCTTGCCTGGTTGTAAGCAGTCTCCGGTGACTATCTAACGATGCTTGCAACACTAAGATTACACTCGGGCGCTGCCAATCCTTTTTTAGCGTTGGTAAACTTTTTATGGGTAGCTACCGGCTAGAATCCGCTGTGCCGCTATTGCCTATCTCGACTAGATTGATTTATTCATAATTAAATTTAAAAGCAAGATTGACCAATGCAAGGCTTACATTATCTCTCGCACTAGTTATATTTGCATTTCTGCTTACCATCAGGAGGATGGCGTCATATCATCATAACAGCCTTTATAATTCGACCCACTGCTGGGACACAAGGACTCTCCTTGTCATCGAAGGTTTAGGCAGTAGTCTACCACGCTTGCCCAATGCGGATTGGTGGACGGAGTATAAGGCGCTCAATACCCCTTTGCTGATCCATTAGTCACCTTCTACGACACCCATTGGAAAATTGGGGTGATGCTATAGCGAATAGTATATTGAAACCGGCTCAGTCAAAAAACTTAACAGTTTAGTCGTCAAAACAACGTAATAAATTATTGACATCACAATCTATAGCTGACACATTCCCGCTGCAATCACATCTACCGTTAACGCAAGATAACATTGTAAAAAAAAGTAGATAGGATTAATGACAGCTACAATGAAACAGGTTATCCGAGATTAAATCAATCATAGAACCGTTAAAATAACCATTTTGTTTCTTGTTGTTAATTGGCCGCTATTGATGGTGAATTAGCGACGTCAGCTCACATTTTGTTATTAATACCTTGCTGGGTGCGGTGAAAAGATGCGAAGTGTGAGCGCTTTTACGTGTGGGTTCCGTGTGCTTTCTTATGGAGAGCCCATTACATTTTGCAGTGAATCTTCTTTAGCACCGTCGTTATTTGAAAGTTTAATAAAACGAAAAAGTGACACCAAAAAGGTGTTCACCCATATACGAGCAACAAGTTCCACTCCTTAGTTGTTCGCATTATAAAAGAGTTAGCAAATCGTTTTGCGCGGATGGTTGGGATACCAAAAACATAAGGGTGGTAATTTAACCTACGTCTAGTGTTCCGGTATTGAAATGATGCTAAATAAAAAAATCGGGAGTGGTCTCCCCCTGACTTTCTCGTATAGCAGAAACGACTCAAAATTTGATAGAAACCTTATAATTAAATGTCATAGATGCATGTTTAATTTGGTTGCAATAAGTTAAAGTATACTCGAGTTATCGTGCTAACGCACACACATACAGACATAATTCCAAAAACGGTAATTTAGGACCCAGGGTGTGACCAAAACGTGTAAATCCGTCAAAATTTCGAGGTCGAATTTTTTGAAGATTACAAGACTTCCTCTATTTTACCCTACTACGTATACGAGAAAGTAAAAAATGACCAAAATAAATTATAAGATTTATATAGATATTTTCTCATATTTCCACCTGCAACCAATCTTAATAATTTTAATATCAAAAGATCGTTAGTTGACATCAAACCACAGAAAACCGTTTTATGATTCGTGTTACTGACCCCTAAGTATATAATCTTGCACAACTCTTGCGCAGTCAATTAATAACACAACAAATATCTATTAGGTGTTCGTCATACAACCGGTCCCTATAGGTTGTCGACCAATAACGGTGCGGGCTAAATGGTATTTTTTTGTTCTTAACAGGGAAGCTCTGGGCCGTCATCTGACATGACGTAAGTGGTGGTAAAGCCGAAGATGTAATCGAGCTTCACCTGGAACTCTAACCACAGAGGGACTGGATATATTATCATTGTCTAACTTTTGCCCGCAACGTTGAATATTACTTTGGGCAGCATTTGAATTTGTTTTCACCAAACGACACCAAAAAGTAACAAGCTTTCAGTAAACAACCTAACGCTGAATTCAACAACCAGGATAAATGTTACACTCAAAATCATCTCAGCAGTCTTGTGTGTTAACGGTGTTAAGGTTTTTGGCGATTTATAAGTACTTAGCAAAGTCGATTTGATGCCGGCAGATATATGTATCCATGTGATGCCGGCAGAGTGGAATAGCATCACCCCATATCCTCCAATGGGTGTCGTAGAAGGCGACTAATGGATCAGCAAAGGGGTATTGATCACCTTATACTCCGTCCACGACCCTTGACGAGAGGCCTTGTGTCCCAGCAGTGGGTCGAATTATAAAGGCTGTTGTGATAAA
Organism: Elophila nymphaeata; assembly: GCA_955850985.1. NCBI lineage: Eukaryota > Metazoa > Arthropoda > Insecta > Lepidoptera > Crambidae > Elophila > Elophila nymphaeata. The sequence goes on from OY039066.1 coordinate 31,282,761, forward strand.
GTCCATTAAAATGAAGAGCTGTATGATTAGATATGACTTGGTTTATTCATGTACCTAGATGTTAAAGTCTTACACAAATGTACCTACTCCAGTTTTGTAATCTTAGAAAACATTATTTTGATTCAATAGACTCTGACATTGTATTGTGGGTGATTCGAATATCTATGAGGAGTCTCCAACCTAGGTACTCCGAAGAAGCAACTTTGATCTCCAAGTTACGGCAACTATGATGAAAATTTATATAATATAAGGCACATAAAGCAACTTTTGTTGTAAATTTCGGGGATCGATAACACCTCGTTGCATTCGACGACATAAATAATAAAATAGTCGTTTTTTATATAGATTGTAAAAAAGACAACCCCACCAAAAACAATTTCATGTAAGATGTTGCCAAGACGAGACCATATAGCTCGTACTGTCAAAAATTTATCAATCTCTTGTAGAGCCAAGCTTCTAACTCTACCCACCCTAGCTCTACAAGCCCTAACTTCGCAAACTCTACACCATAGTCAAAATATGTGGCTTGGTCGTTTCGCTACCGTCACATGGGCGTAAGTTGAAACATTTATACTCTGTTCACTACTTTTCTGATACGGTAGTTCTTGTAATAACGAAACAGCCAAACCATATATTTTTACGAAAGTGTAGACTTTGTGAAGTCATGTCTTGTAGAGTTAGGGCGGCTAGAGTTGAAAGCATGGCTCTACATGAGATCTGATAATTTTTTGATAGTGCGAATTTAAAATTTACTTCCCTAATAATTAATTGTAGTTGGTCGGGTTCAGCTAGTCTTTACATAAAAAAAATATCGTGTCACGATGTACGTCAACGCTAATCTCCCAAAACTACTGAAACGGTTTTAATGAAATTTAGTAAATGTGTTTTGCTCGGTCCAATATAGCACACGATTATCCCAACTAATATTATAAACTAGGGGTTGCCCGCGGCTTCGCTCGCGTTAATGTCGGATGTTATAAAAATATTTAACAAAAATATTTTTTCAATTTGAATAATTAGTTCCTAAGATTAGCGCATTCAGCCAAATAAACAAAAAACTCTTCAGCTTGATAATATTATTAGTATGGAAGTGAATTTTTTTTTGTTACACTTTCACGCCTAAACCACTGAACCGATTGTGATGAAATTTGGTATGAAGATAGTTTGAGACTCTAGGAATGATAATATTTTTGTCGTCATAACCGGCATTAACGCTACTGATTATTATAAACGCAAAAGTTTGTATGGATGTATAGTGGATGTTTCGTACTATTTCACATAAAAATACTGAATGAAATTTATGAAACTTTACAATAATATTGTTTATACATCAGAATAACATATAGGTTATAATTAATATTTATTCTGCGCTGACGAAGTCGCGGGCCGAAGCTAGTAGGATACATTTTTATGTTGTTGAGTATTCCTCAATTTGTTTTATTTATTTACCACCCACTTTTATGGCTTGTTAAATTGGTTGTGACAGCAAACATGTTATAATTTGAGACTTAATAATGATTATAGTGAAAAAGTTCTCAACCTGGACGTTAGGTATATTTTAGTAATTAATTAAATAATTATTTTTCTTAATTAATTTGCTCAATAAAGTTTGTTATTTTTCGTGGCCTAAAAGAACTTCGAAAACTACCTATATATGTATATGCGGTCACAGATTGCGGTCTGGCCAATACTCGTCTAACAAATTTGCTCACCTCATGAGAATGGTATCCTCCCCAAACTGTAAAGTTTGTGGCATCACAGAGGATGTTCAACATGTCCTAGTGGGATGTGAAAGTATCGCAGTGGAAGGGACGAAATTGTCCATTTTATAAGTAGAAATATTCCATTTTATAATTTTGGCTGGTCCAACATCTCAGCCTGCAAAATGTTTGACAGAACTGTTTTATCTGGATACTGGATCCCTCCCGCTCGCGCAGCGTTATAAATGTACAATTATAGAATAGGGTACTATGGGGCTGTCATGGAAAAAAAAACTTCTAAAACTATATGAGAAAATCACAATAAATAATTTTTTGGCCATTATCTAAATATTTTTTTGTCACTGTTCTTTCTTTGTTTGCGTTGGAGTGATAGCCACAGTTTATTAGATTTTGGACATTACAGATGCAAAATCAATATGTATTTTAATAAATGCTAATGGTAGTTGGCAACTGTATTTGTTAATTACTACGAAAACTCGTAGCATGCCATAGATTCATTGTGTGTAGTCCGTACAACCCTACAACTTGTGGCCGCAAGGTATAAGGTTAAGAAGGCCTTCGTTTGACGCTGTTCCGCCATATTTGATAGGTACGATTCGGCGCGAGCCGTTTGTGATACGTGTTTCAGTCTTCCAGTAGAAAACTTGTAAATTATAGACGGGTAGATTATTCCCGTGCATTTATGTTTAAATTTATATATATTTATTTAATTCAATTATGATGAAATTTTTAGACACATTTAAAACAGAAATGAATATTGGGAATTTCATAGATTATGGCCTAATAGTTATAAAGAAAATGTCTTCAATTGCTGAATTACTGTTTTTAACGTTATTAATTTTTTTTATAAAAAATTACGACATTTATTGTTTTTTTATGTCAATTATTTTTTAGACAAGCATACGAATTGCTGTAGTAAACAGTAACCGTAGCCTATAGACGCTTGTAACAATGACGTGACACTCGCGCGCTGACAACCTTAGTTTCCGTCCCTACCAAGTGGAGCTCTGGCAACCTTACTCACCAACATAAACACAACACCACAAAAATGTAGTGTTATTTGAGTGTGGTCTCCTGTAAGGTGGAGTAACTACCCCAGTATACATGTAGAGTTTCATATTTATGTTAAAAAATCTAAGTTTATTTTAATTATTCCTTCAATTTGAACTTAATTTCACGGATTGCCTTTTAAATGTAACATCTGAATTACACAGTTTATACTGAAGATATATAAGTAGAATAATAATAACACTCGATCACCGGATAGATTTCTCAATAAACTAATAGCGATCACTCACCGAAGTTCCCGCACCGAGCCGCAATCCACAACTAGTTTCATTACGTAATTCGCTTTCTTATATACCCGTTACCTTGGCAATGACCGCTGTATGAGAGCTTTGCAGCTAGGGTGACCGAGGATCCTAACTTTCTAGGAAAGTCTAGGGTCGTAGGTACGTAGGGTCGTCTGGGTAGGTACCACCGCCTTTCCTATTTCAGCCGTGAAAGTTTGCTGTGTTTCAGATTGAAGGGAAAGGTAGCCAGTGTAATTACTGGGCATGGAAGGCATTTCATCTTAGACCTTAGGATCATTAACGCACCAGCAATACCTAGTAACTTTTTTCTTGTAATTGCATGTGTTTATAGGCGGCGGTGGCCATGTGATGTTGGCAGAGTAGAATAGCATCACCCCATATCTTCCATTGGTCGTAGAAGGTGAGTAATGGATCAGCAAAGGGGTACCTATTGATCACCTTATACTCCGTCCACCAATCCGCATTGGGCAAGCTTGGCGGACTACTGCCTCCTTCGATGACAAGGGGAGGCCTTGTGTCCCAGCAGTGGGTAGAATTATGCAGGCTATTATGATAGGCGACGGTATTCACTTACCACCAGGTAGGCCGACTTTTATGATTTTTTTTGTGTATATTTACTAGGTATGAAGAAAAAGCCATAAAGTATATTTCATACAACTGAAAAGAATAAGGATATGGCAGATAGCGTTTGCCGGGTCAGCTAGTATGTAGATATAAACTTACGTGCAATGAAATCGACTCGCCGGTACGCAAATATCAAAATCTACAATTAGTAAATAATAATTTTTAACCCCGTGTGCTTAACAAGACCTAAACCTAAAGTAACAACCTAAACTTACATTAGACCAGTTTTTGCTGTGATAGATTTTGGTTTATTGATTTTACAAATTGAAAACCAAATGCAGTTAAAAAAGCAAAATTTTTTGGGGAAATCACCTAGATTTTAAGGGTCTATAAATCTGTAAGATTAATCAATTATTCAATAAACAATGATTCAATTAAGTCTGAACACTCTGCATAGTCGCAGAAATCGCGTATGACGTAAAAATGAGAAACAAAGGTTTTCGAAGAAATGAGTCTAGTGTCACCAATAATTCGTTTATCGATGTTTAAAGTATATTAAATAAAGCTTATGATTTATACATTCAAATTTTATTTACAGGTTTTGTTTATCTAATCTTATTTTTATATACCGATATATTAAGAATACCTACGAGGCGAGTCGATTTTGTTGCACGTAAGTGTATAAAATTTCTTCGGAAACAAAAAGACATGGTTATCCTACTAGAGCCAGTAATGGGATACAGGAAGAAGTACGCAAGCGGCCACCTCTGGGCTGTTAAAGTGTGCGTCTATGGGTTTGGTCTTATTTTGTTTACTGAGATGACTGTCATCTTATGGTGAGTAGTTAGAGGGCCATTAACGTACCTTTGGAGAGGCTGACTTTGCACAACAGTCGCTGTCAAAGATTGTCTTATACTGGTACAAGATAGAACAAGCATTATTAATTCGTTGTCCCTGCGACCTACAAAGACCTATTGTGACTAGCCTCCAAGTAAGTCCTATTGAGGCCTCAAATGTACGAAAAGGCTCGGTCGCGCAGTGCGTAAGGGCGTTGTTCACACCCGGGAGGCACTGGTTCGAACCCTACCACGTACCAATGTGTTTTCAAATTTTGAATTTATAATGTACGTTTAATCGACGCTTTTACGGTGAAGGTAAACATCGTGAGGAAACCTGCACACACCTATGAAGATACGGGTCCCTAGTATTGTAAAAAAAGATCTGCGAACAGTTTTATGGGGAATGAAAATCGTTGAAGTTAATTGAGATAAAATGATGGGTTCCGTATGAGATACATGAATGGGTCATCAATTTTGTGTTTCTTTAATCTTTCTTAATTTAATTGGCAACAGCATTGGCAACAGGAATTTAATTTCTATACTTCTAACTACTTGTATATTATTAAGTCTCGTAATTATAACGGTGATTGATAGTTTATACCATAGACTCTCAACCATTTTTATGTCGCGACCCACGAAAAACCCAAAAAGTTAAGTAAAAAGTCTTGCGACCCTATAAAATAATAATCGAAATCAAATCATTTATTCACAAGAAACATGGTAATTACTGGTACATGGTAAAACATGGTAAATAATAATATTTGCAGTAATAGTTTATTTATACGTTTATTATTACTAGGGCACGGATAAATATGTATTTAAAAAATCAAAATATGTACATATAATATGGACTGAAAAATGTAAAATATGGAAAAAATATGGAGTATAGAAAAGCATATCTTTCATATTAAACCAGGTTTATTGTGAAAAATTACTATTCAATAACATTACATAAAAAAATACAAACAAAATTCAGGTAATTCAAATAATAAAAAAAAATATTCATCTTCCTCTAAATCTGTCTTATTAAATTGATAGCAATAAACAATCACATGCTTTTTTAAATTATCGAAATTAAAACTTTGTCGATTTGGTCTAAATATGGCCTTATATTGCCACGGCACGGGGCAGACAATGTGGAATAAATAATTTAGAGTCAAAAATTAAATAACGACGAAATACGCGAGAGAAATAAAACACATGTGTCTGTGTGGTGGCGAGAATGCAAACACGTAAAAATTATAATTTTTCTTGCCAACTATGGTATAAAAATCGAAAATATGGATGATTGTGATATTTTTTTTTGTAAAATATGGAGTTACCCATGAATAATGGAAAAATATGGAAAATAAAAATTTGTTTTTCACTATCTATATAAGCTAATCTAGGTAGAGAACACATACGTGACCTAAAATCTTATAAATTAAAAATATGTATTTACATATTAATCCGGGCCCTAATTATTACATTGTTTTATTTAATTTTATAACAGACAGAGAGAACTAGATACACTAAAATTCATTAATAAACGAATCTTTTGTAAAGTATTTATTTATTATTTTTCAACAAACTGTGACCCCCTTTAATAAAAAAACGCGACCGACGCAAAGGGTTGCGACCCACCGGTTGAGAAACAATGGGTTATATACTGGCTAAACGATCAGTGAAGTAATCGATATTAAGTGTTTAGAGATAAGCTAGCGACCTACCCCGGATAAGCACTTGTGTGTTGAAATGCTTAAAATACCAAATTAAATAGAAAACGTAAAACAAAAAAAAAACTTATCTGAAACGGGACTTAAACCCGCCGCCTTTCGCTATCCGGGTCACTAATTTTGTAACTGCGTTTTTTTCGGATAAGGTCTGTCCGATTCAATACATTTATTTTAATTTAAGGACCTCACAGTCAATTTTTGAAGGAATGGTAAAAAAATAAACTTTTATTTATTTATATTTACAAATCAACCACTACAGTACGATGCAACTGCAGATGTAGATATTATGTGGGGACTCAGAGGTAAAGGCGTTCCCCCGTTACCTAATAAACATCCTCAGGTATCCTGCGAAGGCACACTATGAGAGTAACCCGCGATCGCGAACCTTATTCACCGGTAAGCCATAAGTGCCCGCTTTTTCAGGCCCAACCGCTGCATCGTTCATTCAACGTCCGCTGTCCAGCATAAATACGGGAGAGTGGACAGCCGGTCTAGGAGACCAGCCTCCACCGAGCACAAGGCTGGCCTGTAAAGGGGCTGTTCCTGGGTCCTCTCAAGGGCGGCTTAGATGAGACTCAGCGCAGTTTAAGCTACGAGTCCAAGCCATTTTCTCTTGTCCTACTTAAGGCCAGATGGCTGCCCATCTGGAACACCGGTCCGGGGAAGGCTGAATGGCTCCGGGTATAACGTGCAGGCACCAGGCGCTAGTTTCGATAGAGCGGGCGCTGCTTCCAGTGAAACCACCACGGACAACCAAACCAGAGGTCGCATTCATCCGCCACCTCTGAAAGCAGAAGAATGTCAGGAGCGACCGATCACCCGGTTCGGTTCAAGGCGGCGCACCAACCTATTGGCTGGACAACCCACGACCTAAAGGTCCTATAGCCATGAAAAGGTTCCGTGTCACTCATCTGTCCGGCACCAGACGTTGCCCAGGGTGCACCACAAGGACTTCTCGGAACATAACACCTCCAAAGTTAGGTTGCGTAGCAATTTTTGTTACATTACGAAAAATAACAGAGGTCACTTAGCAACTAAACCATGATAGGGCGATCATCATAACAGCCTTTATAATTCGACCCACTGCTGGGACACAAGGCCTCTCCTTGTCATCGAAGGAGGTTTAGGCAGTATAGTCCACCACGCTTGCCCAATGCGGAATGGTGGACGGAGTATAAGGTGATCAATACCCCTTTGCCGATCCATTAGTCGCCTTCTATGCGCCCATTGGAGGATATGAGGTGATGCTATTCTACTCTGCCGGCATCACATACAGCATAGAGGTATCTGTAACTGTGAATTGAATATTCAAATTGGCCATTAGAGAGGTTGCCACATGTCTAGGCACACTGGAATAACTCTTTGTCCGTTTGTTATTATGTCACAAACTGACATCACATGACGTCAGTAAATATATATATCCTCAACATCGTAAATTGCACTAGATTTTTGATTCTTAAAAAACTAATTTGAAAAACTTAAACCGACTTCAAAACTAAAAACGGTAAATAAAATTTTAAAAAGGCTTCAAAGTTCTTAACTCTTTTTTTGATATCTTTCACTTTTCTTTGGTTCATAAAAATTATCTAGCCGAAATAAAGTATCATTAAAAAGTTGTTATAAAATTAACATAGTGGTGCTAATGACCCCTGGCAAAAACATTGCATTTTATTACCGTGTTTATACCTACATAACTTCAAATTGTTATATCGATACCTAATACATAATTAGTATTGGACAAAACTTGAATGGATTTTTTTTATATTAACTGTATCCTAGGCTACGGTGACCGCGCAAAATTGTTTACGGCTACCGCAGAAATTCTTGTAATCATAATGTTGTTTTTTACAATCGCGCGTGGGGAGTTCAGTGGCATATGGACTGATTTCGATTTCGAAGTCCTGTCGGCCTACTCGCTAGCTTTTATTGTTTGTTCGGGCGGAATCTTGCTACTCGATTTTGAAGCAGATTTCTTCAACCGATTGAGCTGAAATTTTGTATAAACGTTTAGTTTGGATGATAATACACAATAAGCTTTGTGACGTTATTCTAAATCCAATATGGCGGACCATCCAAGATGGCGGAATAGTTATTTTTAATGCATTTTTACTATATGGGTATCAAATAAAAGGGTTTACTGAGAAGAATACGAATATTGACTAAAAAGTAGAAAATAAATTAACTAGAAAATTATATTTTTTAAAAATAGCTTTTATTTTATATTAAATGCACTAAAATGATAAAAATAAACTTTAAATAGCAATTAAAGCTTTTCGCGAGATTAACTTCGATCTATCGTTTATCTTAATCACAAGTAAATCTCGCGACAAGCTTAATGCCATTTAAAGTTTATATTTATCATTTTAGTGCATTTAATTTTTTGTTTAGTTAATTTTTTGACAATTACAATGTACAGATAGCGAGCAAATTACATATCCATTGCAATTTTACAGTACAAGTATCACAAGAGCGTTATAGTGAAGAAGTATAGTGAATCATTCAACGGCTCGCTAATTATCACTTTGATAGAGTCAAAAAAATATATCGAAAAGGCCGGCTGGGTTCTGCTACGTTACACTTACACGACAACTGAAAACAATCAAATAGATAATTTATGTGATCTCCTACCTTTAAAGGTAACCTATATTGTACTTAATTACATATTTTCAGTTATCGCTGATAACGTTAATGATTTATTATTTATCATTATCATGGCTGTCATTAGCTAAGTATCGAGATCCTATCACAAACAGATTTTTAATGACAGTTACCTTATTTATCCAGATTTATAGGTAGTTATTTGGCATCGACTGTACTTTAGTTATACTTTAACGTTAAAGTCAACGACCCTCATTCCTATTAAGTCTTCACCTATGAAATTTCTTGTTTCTAACTCCGTGGATTTATTAATATTGAGTTTTTTTTTATTAAATTTAATTAACAATTTATTCTATCGATCGATGGATGTTCGTGGGTCAATAACGCGACATCATAGTAATTATTTTTTATTGTACCCTGTTCCCATCTTATTTTGGAGCCTGTGCAGTTTGACTTGATAATTATATTAAGTTAGGTAATTCCATTAACAAATTAATTTTCATTTTCGGTTCATAATACATTTTGGTAAAAATAAGTAAAAACTTTATCTATTTAACAATATCTAATAAACTTTGATTTATAACTATGCTAATCATATTTTTTTTTTATAAAAAGCTTAGCAAATGGCTTCATTTCACATGATGCTATGATTAGCAGAAGTGGAGTCCAAATGTGAAGAATGACTAGCGACAAAGATAAACCGCCGCGTTAGCAACCCAGGGGGCCTAGGGCCTTGCTAACCTGCAAGGTGCTTCTTCACGCCTCTTTTGAATTATGGGCATATACTGCCGGATGTGGCTTTATATGTAACCAAATGTTACCTAGCTCTCCTCAACCTCTTTCGGATTATGAACCCATCACGTTCATGTCCACGTTCAACTCATCAATGTATGTAACATAAGAAAAACAAATTTAAAATAGTCCAAGTAATTCGTCAATTTCATAAAAAAAAACTTTTGTCTCTGTGTTGTTCTTGTGCTCCTATCGATAAATGGGTTTAAGGTTTTTCAAAATTCAACCCATAAAAGAGGGTAATGGCGTGACAAAGTCTGTAAATCAATGTTTTTTTTTGTCATTATCGAAGATAAAACCATACATCATTGAATTTAGGCACTTGATAAGAAATAAATAAGTACCTATTTATTCTAGCGGTTTTTGAAATTTCGGTCCACATGGGAATGAAATAGGAGATGAAAGTATATAATGGAAGTCCAAACCTGTCCTAATCTGTCTATGTTTACCATACGTTTATTTGTTGAAAACGTGTATGATTGGTTAAAAATTAAGTAGGTATCCTAAAATAATTAAAATGCTGCTCGGAGTAAATATTTCACGCGGACGAAGTCCTGTGGATATACCTCCAATCCGCACGAAGCGCTTTACTTCCTCTTTCATTATGCGAACAGCTAAGGAGTGAAACTCTGTCGAGGTCTGTTTCCCGGATCAGTACAATCTCTTTATAGCCAGAGTGGATATCTTCAAGGCCAGAGTGAACAAGCATCTTCTAGACCAGCGTGTACCATCTTAGGCCACATCTTCCCTTCACATCAGGTGAGATTGTGGCCAAACGCTCAGGCCATCAAATATAAACAATAGTCGCGGTGAAAAGCTAGTAAGTCTAAAAAATGTCAGTAAAAGTGACTTACAAATATGTTAGTAGAATTTAACATGAATATTATTATTGAGTGGACATGCATTGTGCAAGCAGCTTACCCTATTTGCAACCACCTTCAAAAGAATGTTGGTACTGCAACTGCAAGCAATTCTGCTGCGTTTGCTGTTAAAAAGATTAGATTACTGTCTGATGTTGAGACGGCAAGACTTGTATATTTCAGTTACTTCCATAGTGTTATGTCATATGGTATATTGCTGTGGTGATCAGCAGCAATTCGATTCAAGACATTTTTGTATTACAAAAGAGAGCCGTACGCGCCATTTATAAACTAAGACCTCGTGACTCGCTTAGAGAGTTATTTAAATAAATCAATATATTGACGGTTGCTTCCCAATATATATATAATATGACAACATTATGTATTTTTTTATACTATAAAAAATTCACTGAAAAAAATCGATTTGCCTCAGGCAGGAACCGAACCCGCATTTTCCGCAATCAGGATTTTTTTTTCAGTGCATTTTTTTTTGTATTAAAAATATTTAACGCGTTTGTAAACGCAAAAATAAAATTATTTCTTATTGTAAGGTAGTTTCATCTTAACTGGGAGACAAATATTTGCAAAAATATTTCGTTCGGATCTTAGAAGTGCAAATTTCAAAGATTTGATGAAACAATGTTTACCATAAAAACATAAGCACCAATCACTAACAAATTTCGCCAGCGAAACCAGTGTCTCGGTGGCGTAATGGTCAACGCAGCCGCCCGGATAATATTTACGGATAATAATATTTACGCGTTTGTAAACACAACAATAAAATTATTCCATAACATTATGTGTGTTCATAAAAATTAACATACACTTTTGAAGAAAAGTGATAATCTTGACTTTGACTTTGAAATTCGTTTGCACAGCACAGCGTGGGAATCCATCAGTGCTAAAAGAATATTGACGAGAATTGAGAAAGGGATTCTCAAACAGAAAGTAGATTGAAGAAAAGTATATGAATCGGAAGTGAACGGAGATGCGGGACGGGAAGACCTAGGTGAATGTTTATTGATCAAATGGATGACGTCTTGAAAAAGGCCCAGGAATTGCCAACACACATGAGTACTGTAATGGAAGATGAAGCGAAAGAAATTATGTAAAGATGGTAGCAAGTGGAAACAAGTGATGTCTGCCTACTCCTATTTTTTAAGGCATGACTTTAAATATCTATAAAGTCGAAGAAATGATGATGATGTATTCCCAAATCTTGCCACAACATTCACTTGTCAACGAATTGTCGATCCCAATCACTATACGCACGCTCTGCGTACCTCATTATTATGTTTACATACGTGTCAGTACTCTACCTGTTGCCCAACATTGAAGAGTTGTTTTACAAACAAGCCAGCGAGCGTTGCCCTGCTAGCGCGTAAGGTCGTATGTACAAACCGATAGAAAGTGCTGAGCGTTAGCGAATGATCTATATATACTTTGAGGGCTTACACAAGTGGAAATCGTTTCACAACGATAAGATATCGAATTCGTCATCATAGGCTATATTGATTTGTTATCTACAGGGTCTTAGCTTGCGCTACCAACTTACTTAGAGCTGCGATTGCCCACGTGATTTAACGACAGCTTAGGTCATTCTCATACAAATTGTTCTTATCGAACTTTGTTATCTATCGTTTCTACTTGTTACTCATTCAGAGATTCAGAGATCATTCTAGATATTTCATAAATAAACTTAAATAAAGATATAAACAACCACGACTCGTGAACAAATATTCGTGTTCATCACACTAACATTTGCCATTACCAGGACTAAAACCCGGACCGCCCAACGTGTAGGAAGACACTCCACCACGACGGCGTCAAATCCATACAAACTTTCGCGTCTATAATATTAGTAGGATTCTGCCAGTTAATGACTCAGTGTGATTATTTAATTAATTAATTCTTTCTTCTTCTTTTACGATATGTTACAAACAATTTTACAATAATCAGCAATACACTACTTAGTGCTTGCATTAAGAATTGTTTATTAAATTTTGTAGTATAAATAAAAAAAAAATGTATTTAATTTAATAAAGGTTTAGTTGAGGTTACTAAAACCATTAGAAAAGTGAAACTCGAGCGATGCGTCGCTAATCCATTATAATACTTAGCTATTATCCAAATGTCAAAATAGAGTGTTTGTATTAAAGAAAAATTCGTTCCCTCTTTACGTAAGACAAGAGCATGATCAAACATATTATTAGAATACCGTTATCTTGTTTGTAATTGACAAACTTGAACCTTATGTTGGGTTAGATAAGTCAAGGCTGGTGGCCACTCACCTTTAAAGTATCTTCTTGGGTCGGCCATCTCCTACTTCGGGTCGGCTGTCAGCTGCGCAGAACAGAATGAAAACAAAAAGTTTATTCAGTAAAATAATGCAGGTAATAAAGACTACCCCCTAATAGATAGATAGACCTCACCAGAAACTGGCATTTTCCGCCCGCTACGCGTACGGATAATCCCACCTCCAAATACCTGCGATCGGAGACATTCCTTGTTTTACCGCCTTATTTGATAAATGTACCATAACCTTTTTATTTAACAGAACTCACACACATTATAAAAACCACAATAAAATAAAAATATATACAACTAGCGGACCCGACAGACTTCGTCCTGTCATTGAAAACATTTGTATGGGAAAAAGAAAAGGGCTGTTTTATGGTTTTTCCGGCAATTATTCGAATTTTTCTCGCCGTAAAAACCATCCTTGAACTTCAACGAACATTTTAAAAAAAGAATTGGCCAAATTGGTCTAGGCGTTGTTGAGTTATGCGCTTACCAACACATTTGGTGATTCTTTTTTATATTATAGATAATCAATATCTATTAATTTAATTAATAACCGTACCTCAATGTGAGAGAATAAGTGTGTGTGCTGCAACGTTAGAAATAGGTTGCAGTTCAGCGTGGGTATGCTCGAGAGCAAAACACTCATTTTCAGCCTTTTACAAAGAAAATTCTTCATAGGACTACTCAACACTAATATCATCATCATCAACAGCTCATATACGTCCCCACCGAGGGGCTCGAGCCTACCCCACATAGGGACGATTAGGCCTTAGTCAACCACGCTAGCCAAGTGGGGGTTGGTCGACTTCACACACAACCTAAAAATTTATTCATAGGTATGTGCAGGGTTTCCTCATCATGTCTTCCTTTATCGTAAAAGAGGGTAAAAGCGTCGAATAAATAATACATATGAATTCAAAATTTGAAAACACATTTGTACGTGGCGGGGTGGGAGACAACGCCCTTACGCACTACGCCACCTGACGCAATACTAATATAGGTACTCGCAAAATGCTGGTGAAGTTGAAAGGTGAGATCTGTAAGACCATCATCAGGCCTGTAATTTTACATAGCAGTGAAATAGCCGATATTAGAGTGACACAAGCAAGAATCACGGAGGTCAATATTATAGTTTATTATAGACCGTATGAGGAACTCTCACTTTCGCGGTAACCTTCTTCTCTGTGACTGCCAGCATGTGACATGAAAGCCAAGAGCCTGGTTAAAATAAGCAGGTGTTCGAGGTATGAACAGTGGACTATCCGCTCGAATCTGAAGCAACCAGAACTGGCATAGTATCTCCACCTTACAGAAGACCACAGTCAAATAACACTACACTGTGTGGTGTTGTGTATCTGTTGGTGGGTATAAGGTCGACAGAGCTCCACGGAGTAGGGAAGGTGACTATGGTTGTCAGCGCACGAGTGTCACGTCAGATGCAAGTGTCTTTATGCTACGGTGACTGCTTACCACCAGACAGACCGTGTGCTTCTCTGCCAACCACCATCATCATCATCATCATCATCAACAGCTCATATAATGTCCCCACCGAGGGGCTCGAGCCTACCCCACATTAGGGGCGATTAGGCCTTAGTCAACCACGCTGGCCAAGTGCGGGTTGGTCGACTTCACACACAACCTAGCAATTTCTTCATTAGTGTGTGCAGGTTTCCTCACGATGTTTTCCTTCACCGTAAAAGCGTCGATTAAACGTATATATGAATTCAAAATTTGAAAACACATTGGTACGTGGCGGGGATCGAACCAGTGCCTCCCAGGTGGGAGACGACGCTCTTACGCACTACGCCACCGACGCTTTTTGCCAACCACTTGACATAAAAAAAACAAAACATAAGCGAAGTCAGCTCTCAACATAAATACTAAGAACCTTTTACTTGTTGCAAAAAAACACATGCTATTCAAAATAAACCCCGCAGTTTAACAATGGAGCAAATATTTCTAAATGCCGCAAGGAAATGAGGAACAACCACGACGTACTTAATACAGACTTGGGTTTGTTTGCGTCTAAGCTGTGTCTATAGACGATGAAAGAAAACGCACGTCGGCGAATGCATATTTTAATCCTAAATTATTACGACTGAGGATCTATGCGGAGTTGTTACAACAAGTGAAACTGTTTTTTATGCGTTCACTGGTTACATGCCACTTTGCAGGAAGTCACTAAGCCTTCAGTGAATCAATAAAATGCTGACAGCTGACAGACGTTACCCTGTATAATTTAAAAAGAAAATGTGTATTAGTCACGATTGAAATTGATACCAAATTAAATAGGAAACGAAAAACATGGAAAAAATTCCTGTCATGGATAAGTGCTAAGACGGGACTTGAACCCGCGACCTTTCAATTACTAAATAAATTAAAAAAGGAAGAAATAAAATTTAATTGAAAAAAAAATAAACTGACTTTAAAACTGAAAAAAAGCAAGGAGAAATAAAAATTGTACGTTTATTACTATTTCGTTGTTTCTGGGCTATTTATGTCAGTGCGATCTATAAAGATCTATTGTGACTAACCTCCAAGTAAGTCCTATTGAGGCCTTACATGTATTCCTTTAACTGGGCACTATCTAGAATGATAGTGTAGAGACAAATGCGTCAAATAAAATTAGCTGGAGAGCCGCAGTCGTAAGAACGCCTCCCCAGTCGTCACTTAGGAGCCCGTAACTCAGCTCACTCGCGCCGTGTTATCGCTCTGCTAGCTCTAAACATCTTTGTAATATTTCCGTGTACCTATTGTGTAACAAGACAATATACTCGTATTGGTGACTATCTCTGACTTTCATTCCATAGCACCTTCTGGAGAGTCTGATCAGGTTCCTATACACCTAAAGTAGGGACAGGCAAACCTGACAATAGGATATTACCAAGTAGTGCCAGTGGGACGGGCTTCCTACTTGAAGTCGGATGCCTTTTGCTCGAATATTAAAATCTCGAAAACCTTTCCTGGAAGCACATTAAAAACGATAAATCATTAGCTGGACCGTTCACTACATCGATGCATCAAAATTTCGAATGACAAAAGTCCGAAGGATTGAATGCGCGTAGAAGTCTTATCTCGAAGCATCATTTCTGGAAGGATCATAAGAACATTGCATTGCATAAAAACACGAATGTAACCACAGTTAAAAGCGCTTAAAGTAAATCAATAAATTCATTTTCTTTTTCTAGGTAATATTAGCTCTATGTCATACCGAAGTAAATGCATTCGCGAATGATTCGCCACTTGCCAGTCTGTCCGCAATAAGTCTGGATTTGTACGAGACTATCACTGTTGCGGGCGATGTGGGAAACACAACTTTATGGCAAATGGCTAAATTTATTTATTTTGACTATTATTTTTTTAGAATTTTTCGAAGTTTTGGATTTGTTGTGTAAATTCTGAAAAAAAAAATACGTATAATACTAGACTACTGACAAAACAAATCAGTGTGGAAATATTTGAAAAATTGTACAATTTAGTGTAAAAATAATCTTGAACTTAGGTCTTAGAGTAGTCTTAGGATATATCTTTAGGTCTTATGATATATCTTTATTACACATACATCAAACAATAAAAAGAAACAGTAGTATTTTGTTTAAAATAATCAATATTTTTTTGTGTTTTCTGTGTGTATGGCCAAGGTCGCCAATTACATAAAAAAACATTATTTTCAGGCTTAAATCATAAGTTTTGTGCCTGCATTTTTTAAAAGTCTTATCATCATTTAGACCTCATAATTTATTTGTCGTCGGTCCAGTATTTCCTTGTTTATCGTAAATACTGCTTAACAATTTGGCATTAGATTTTCACAGCCGTGTGCCTGACATCAACTCTCCTCGGGAACGACTGCTATCTTTCTATAGCACCCCTGACCTGCCTTGCGAAGCACGGATGAAAATCGATTTGAAAAAGTTTCGGTCACCCACCGGAGTACCGACCGCGAACCTGGTAGCTTGATGACCATTACTAAGAACACACGACTGCATTGAGCAAGCGGTGGACTACTGCCTCAACATTATTCGATGACGAGGCGAGAGGCCTTGTGACCCAGCAGTGCGTCGAATTGTACGATGATGTTCTTCGAATCATAAAAGCTGTTACGATGATGTTCTTGTGCATCGATACGAGTATGTGGCGTCGCCGTGGTGGAGTGGTCAGTAACGCTGTTTACACATCTGGCGGTCCGGGTTCGAGTCCTGGTGGTGGCAAATGTTAGTGCGATGAACACGAGCATTTTGTTCATGAGTCATGGTTGTTTATATATTTGTTTAAGTTTAATTATAAAAATATCTAGATTATTAAGTATATTTGTCCGTTATCTAGTATCCATAACACAAGGTCTTAAAGATACTTAATTTGGGCTAGATAATTGGTGTGAGCGTAGAAATGTATATTATTATTATTATATTATTATGTACAGTAAAATAAATTTAGTTCTTTCTCCTACAATTACTACCATTATAATAATGCCTAACTATAATCTAAATATATATAAATCAAAGGTGACTGAATGACTGACATAGTGGTCTATCAACGCACAGCCCAAACCACTGGACGGATCAGGCTTAAATTTGACATGCAGGTAGATGTTATGACATAGGCATCCGCTAAGAAAGGATTTTTGGAAATTCCACCCCTAAGGGGGTAAAATGTCCACGCGGGCGAAGTCGGGGGCGGAAGCTAGTCGAGTATAATAATGCTTTGGGTTGTGCTCTTGCTCTTGTTTACGGAAGCTCGGGGCAATAACCAAAAAAGTGTGACACTTGACCGTTGGGACATGCCTCTAGTGCAAAGATGGATCCAGGTCCATGTCACGCACTAGAAAAGAGTGTACGAAGATAGGTAGTTTTATTTTTCACTTGTGTTTACATACACTATTTAGGATTATCGTTATTATTATAATAATCATTTATTTCGGGCAAATAATTAATTATTATTAAAAAAAAAACCGGACACTTTACTAAAAGGCCAATTTCCCAGTTCGCCCGCGACTTATCCCGCAGCTCATGATCCGGGCATTATTGAGATTGCCCGTTGTGATCCGCAGCCCTACAACTTGATCGCTGCACTCTGACGCAGCTTTTATAAGCACTACTTTGTGCATACGGTTTCTTTCGTGATTGAGGTTTTGTGTTGCCTTCTTTCTTTATTTGTTTAGTCCATAGGTTCTCAAAGTTTAGGCATTTTTTAGGCAGTTTAGGAACCTTTTTTCAATCAATCATTCAAATCAGTTACTTGGTGGTAGACCCATATGTAGGGTCGTCTGGGTAGGTACCACCGCCTTTCTTATTTCTGCCGTGAAGCAGTTCGCTGTGTTTCGGATTGAAGGGAAAGGTAGCCAGTGTAATTACTGGGTATGGAGGGCATACGTACCATCTAAGTCCCCAGGATGGCAAACGCACTTGCGGTGTTAAGTGACTTAATATTGCAAGTGTCTATAGGCGGCGGTGACCACTTAACATCAGGTGGGCCGCAAGCTTGTTTGCCATCTCGTGACAAAAAAAAACAATCTTTAATAATATCAGAATGAAGATCTTTTTTATTTAAATAAAATAACAAGTTATTTTATATTTTATAGCATTATCAACATTAGCCTTCACTCGTCATCGCACACTCGGCGACGTAATACGTGTTCTCCGATACTGTGTCAAAGTTTGTCTCATCATGTCCAATAAGTGTGATAATTGTTGCAAGAATATAACAAAGTCCAGACCTGGGCTTGAATGCAATAGATGTGAAAAAGTAGTCCATTTGAGCAGTCAGTGTTCCGGTCTTACAAATAAGCAGATGACTGCCCTACGTGCAACGGACAATCTGGAGTGGACCTGCCAGGACTGCCAAGATACACCTAGACGTCGCTCAATAATTATTCCAAATGACGACGATGAGGATGACCTCTGCACCGGATCGTCAAATGTGAACATTGACGTGAAAAAACTGCTAGGCGACATATCGAAAGAAGTCGAGAAAGCCATTAAGAGGGAAATGAGAGATATAACGCAATCTATGCAATATCACTCAGACAAAATGGATGAACTCATCAAAAATATAGAGATATTGCAAGGAAATGTGATCAAACTGCAAAATAAAAATACCGAACTCACTAATCGAAATAATAATTTGGAGTTGAGGGTAGGAGTATTAGAACAGCGCATACAAAATATGGAGCAACATGAACTACGCAACTGGATTGAGATTCATAATCTTCCATCGCAGGAAAATGAGGACCTCACCGCGATAGCTGCCAATATCGCAACAAAACTGCAACAAAATAATAAGGATATCGTCCAAGCAAAACGCCTACCGGGCCGTAACGATAAACCTGGATTAGTGCAGATTGAGTTGAAAAGCGAACAAATTCAAACATCGTGGTTAACTGCCATAAAAACAACAAATTCAAAGTTGATCTCTTCCGAATTTGTCCCAATTGCTACTAATAATAACATAAATGAATACCTATTCATTTGTGAGGCCCTCACTCATTATAATAAGCAACTACTATGGCAAGCTAAACATGATCTCAGTAGCACGTTCAAATATATATGGATAAAAAAAGGAATACTTCGTGTCCGAAAAGAAGGAGACAAGCAGAAGCCTATAGTAATCAGATCCTTAGACGATATTAAGAAAATAAAAGGTTCTCTTCAACAATCATCAATCTCTGGTGCTTAATTTAGAGCAGGTAAAATATATTGTAGTATTTTCTTTTTCTCTCTAATTAATGGATTTAGTATTAGATGATAATATATTTGAACTAAAAGACTGTGTTGATTTAAGAACTTTCCTAAAAAATATTCCTAAGAATCTTAAATTGCTTTGTATACACATGAACATAAGATCTATAATTAAGAACTTTGCTTTACTTGAACAAACTGTTAATTCATCATCTCGAACGGTCGATGTTATAATGTTATCTGAAGTAAATATTACTAAGTCAGTTTGTAATTTATTCCAATTACAAGGGTATAAAATGTACACTGAACTGCGTGTGAATCGAAAAGGAGGCGGCATAATAACATACATTAGAAAATACCACGAATTCGATATTTATCACTTTAAAACACAATACTGTGAAAACATGATAGGTACACTGTCCACCTCAACAGGACATTCCGCGGTTCTGTGTTGCATTTACCGCCCACCAGATCAAAGTAAACATTTGTTTATAAAAGAGCTTGACTTTTTGTTATCAAAAGTAGATTGTAGAAAAGATATGTACTTGCTAGGGGATATAAATATAAATCTCCAGCAGAATTTTCATACAAAACACATGTACAACAGTACCATGTATAATTACGGCCTAGTTTGCGGGATCACAGATTATACGCGTATTGAAATTAAAAACAACAGGCTAAGTAAAACATGTATAGATCACATTTACGCACGATCCCGCTCACTAGACCAGTACACGGCAGCGCTCGGCACTGTACTGGCCGACCACCGCATTCTAGCTTTCGCGATTGGTAGTTCGTATGGTGAAAACACACGGGTGGGCAATGAATACTTCACGCGATACGATAATACTTTACTTAATAAGCACTTGACAGAATTGGACTGGAAAACTATGACCCATATAGTATGTCCATATAAATTATACGCAATACTCATGGATAATATACAAAATTGTTATAACCAATCTAAAATTAAAGTTAAAAGACATAATAATATGAATAGAAACAATAAATGGATTACACAAAAAGATATTAAAGCATGCGAGTATAGAGATAAGTTATTTATGAAATGGATTGCAGATCCAACAAACAAAATAAATAGACAAAAGTATAATATATCACGAAATTATGCAAATAAATTAATAAATAAATCTAAAAATAAAAAAATTAGAGAGGAAATTATAAAACATAAAAATAATCCTAGGGAACTCTGGCGTTTGTTAAACGAAATCACTGGCAGGGCAAAAACTATGGCAGATGCAGCTATTAAAAACGCATTTATTAAAAATAAAAACACAGCTTTAAAGGTGGCCAATGATTTTGCGAGATACTTTGAAAGTAGTGTGAAAGATATCGAGCCTGACTGCCATTATGAACTTTTAAATAAAAATTGTTATACTTCTTCTATAAACATTTCTTGTAGGTACCAACCAACTACTGGAAAAAAAGTCTTAAAAGAAATCAATTCTCTTAGTAACTTCAAATCTCCAGGTATTGATGGCATAAGAGCACAAGACCTAAAAGTAATTGGTAGGGAAGCGGCAGACACGATAGCTCACTTTATCAATATCTCCGTTAAACAAGGAAAATACCCACACGACTTAAAAGTTGGCATAGTTAGGCCTATACATAAGAAAGGAAGGCACGATATGTACGAGAATTATAGACCTATTACTATTCTTTCCACAATCAACAAAATAGTCGAAAAAATTATCTCGAGGCAAATTTACAAATTTTACAATGATAATAATGTTATAAATAAAAAACAATTTGGTTTTCAAAGTGGAAAAAGTGCAACTCAATTACTTAGCGAATTTACAGATAGTGTATATAAACATCTTGACAATAAAAAGCATGTACTGGTAGTATTTATTGATTACAGCAAGGCCTTTGATACTTTGAAACATGAAACTCTTGTTGAAAAGCTTGAAAATTGTGGCATACGTGGACCATTGGGTAAATGGTGCCAAGATTATCTAGCAAACAGAGCATACGTGGTTAGAGTTTCTAACGACACCAGTGAAAAGGTTATGGTGAAAGAGGGTACAGCACAAGGATCCGTTCTTGGCCCGCTTCATTACATTACCTATGTCAATGATGTGGTTAATCTAATAAACCACTGCGAAATATACCAGTTTGCGGATGACACATGTCTTGTATCTGCTAATAAAAACATAGATGAGGCCCTGTGTAATCTTCAAACTGATTTTTCTCTTTTATCAAGATGGTCACATGACGTAGGACTTGTACTGAACACTGATAAAACAAAGATGATGTATATAAGTACGAGTCAAAATAGAATATATAAAGACCTTAAAATTATTGCACATAACCACACTTGCATCCACGGTATGAATACAAAGTGCTCTTGTGGTCCAATAGAAATTGTTCAACAACAAACATATCTTGGATTAATAATTGATAATCGATTAAAATGGAGTGAACACGTGAACTACATATGTGATAAATTGCGATCGATACTTTCCAAACTTACTTTAGTCAAGCATAAAATACCTTACAACACCTTATTACAATTGTATAAGGCTTTAGGAGATTCTATCATACATTACGGACTCGGTAGCTATGGTAGAACTTGCCAATCACACCTCGATCCAATATATAGACTTCAATTAAGATTATTAAAAACAATAACTCCACCTAAAATCAGATACCAATATCAGGATAATTATAAACAGCTTTTTTATCACTGTAAAGTGCTCCCAATACACGACCAAGTTAGGTGTTTGTTGCTTTCTGATCATTATTTTAATGAAGACTTACTAGAAATCGCATATCGTAATAAATGTACTCGTAATGCGTTGAAAGTTGTGTATAAATTGCCACGATATAATAATTTACATGGGAAGCAACGACTGCAATATCAAATACCTAAACTAGTAAACGACTTACCGACGTCACTAAAAGAAACTCTTACTACTACAAATTTTAAACATAAACTTAAAGAACACTTTCTATCATTGTTATTATAATAATATAAAAAAAATTAAAAAAAATTGCTTTAATTATAATGGGTAAATTGTGCACCCGTGTGTCACCGCGGAATTCGTTTTTTCTATATATTTGTTGTTTCGATATCGGCATGGGTGGGTAGTTGAATAAATGTTTATGCTAAGTATTTAGATAATGTAATTACAATTATCATTAGGTCTTATTTGTAAAATCTTACTAATTACTGTTATTGTTAGTTGCTTTTTGTATTAGAATGGGATTTGTAACTTTGTTTAAACAAAAATAAAATGTTTGTAGATAGATGACGAACGGCAGTGTACAGAAAAACCTAAACTGGTTTATGTTACACTGTTTATAGCTTGTTTTGTGTGTATATTTTTAAGAATAAATAGTAAATAGTAAATAGTAAGCCAATAAATTTGTCAAATGTATTAGAAGTGAACTAGCTTCTGTACCACAAGTTTACTTTTTTCAGAAGTCAGTCGTAGGTACACTAAACATGTAAATTGGTGATTTTTCCAAATTTGTTTTCATTTTCAATTTCATTGTCACCGCGAGGTGGAACGTTTAACAACGTTGCCTATACATCGGGCGGTCCGGGTTCGAATCGATGTATCTCGGCTAGTGTGATGAACACGAACAATTATTCACGAGTCATAGTAGTTTAAGTAGGTCTTTCTCCTACCCTGCTTCCAATTTATTTGGGGTCGGTTCAGTATGTCTGGATATTGAAAATATTGCTACAGGATTTGGCATTACATTTTTTCAGCCGCCTGCCTGACACAACCCTTCTTAGCTTGACTGCTATCTAGGACCAACTCAGTGCTTTCCGAAGAACGGAGGAAAATCTAGTTCAAAAATTTTCGGTCACCCATCCGTGTCCATCACTTCGTAGCTTTGCTTTCGTGATTATTACTAAGAACGCACGGCGCCACGACCTCCTCATCAAAGAGTTAAGTACGTATTTAAGTTTATTAACAAAATATCTGAATTATTACGATAGTATTCACAATTTCGATAATTGTTGTGGGCGTGAAAATAATATACCTATAACTAATTGGAACGTAACCTGTTCTAGAGAATGGCAACGACTTGTATCACCTCAAATGCAGTCAACGTGTACTACATGTTACTTTAAAAAACACATAACCAACGCTTAATTTAAGCACGCCCTTATGCGTGGTCACGGCGCGGCTCGCTCGATACTACAAACATGTTCATGTATATTCGCTGCAATATGAGCAACAGTGAATATCGTGATTGAAGATTTAATGACAGCTAAAATTAAAATTAGTTTTGTTTTGGTAATTGCTAGGAATGACGGCCGTTGGGGCGGAAAGGTGGCGACCACGTACCGGGAGACGCAGCGTTGGTAGGCCCCCCACAAGGTGGACTGACGAACTGGTAAAGGGCGCGGGAAGCCGCTGGATGCGGGTAGCGCAGGAACGACCGGTTCGGAGATCCTTGGGGGAGGCCTATGTCCAACAGTGGGCGTTTCTTGACTGCAGTCTTCTGTGAGGTGGAAGTGGAATTCTCAGCTCCAAATTAAAGCAGCAAATCCGCTGTGATTACATCTCTTTTAAATAAATAAGAGTCGTCGAACGCGAAGCATTTTTCTGGGAGAGTTATGGTATTTTTATGGTACAGTAAAAGCCTAGTAAAAACGGGAATTAACGCGATTAAATTAGCTTTTAAATGCCTGACGTTTCAGCCTGGTTACAGAGACCGTGGTCACAAGCTATTGATTGGGTCAGAGGTGACACCTGTAGAGGTATAACTGACCAAGATCAATCAGGTATCGATCAGTTACGAATCAGAAAATTATTGATTTACTAATATCGCTATTAAAAAATAGAGGTAGATGCGTAGAAGGGTGAAAATTTAGGACTGTATGTATTTTTAATGCCCCACTATAAACAAAAAATCGGGATGGACCACCCTTAACTTTTAGGGGTATGCAAAAATTATGTTGGCCGATTCTCAAACCTACCCGATAAGCACACAAAGTTTCATCAAAATCGGTCAAACCGTTTCACAGGAGTGTGGTAACTAAAGTAACACGAACATTTTATATATTACATACTGCTAGTAAATAAAAGTAAGCTTACTGAGGTTTGGTTGTCGGGCAATTATTTATAAATTAGGTAGGTACTAAAAATAACAGCAGTCGCCTAGCAACCAAACACTGGTAGGACAATTGAATATTGAAACCGGCCTGGATTATTTGCAAAAGTAAACAATAAGAAAAAATATCATAAAACTTAACAAATAAATTATATAACGCCAGCCCCTAATTTATTTATTTTTAGTAATTAATGACGCAAATAAATATATCACGACAAAAAGTCTGAAAACTTTTTCCATCTTCCCGGGCTGGGCGTCATTTAGGCCCGGTGCGCCTAACTCGGGTTAACGCTCACTTAGTTAACCCGAGTTAGCAACTAAGTTAGCCTCTCACCCTAGACAAGTGGTCAATCGATTCATCTAATGTTTTACGAAAATGTACCTATTATAATTTTCTATACGTGGCAAATACATGGCTTGCTTGAATTTAGAACGTGTATATTTTTAGGTTAAGCTATAATACCACAGATTACAGAGAAGTTGTGTATCCAGGTTTCTCTGTCTACGATCCAACCACAGACTAGTTAGAGATACTACCACAGACTAGTTTCAGTAAGAATAATTAGTGTTTAGGTGTTTAGTGATATTTTTATTTTTTTAAACCTATTTTAATTATATTATGTGCAAATTTACTGATATAAATATCGTATTTTATTTATTTTTATCTTATAATTTTATTATTAAACCCGTACGTCACAGGGAAAAGGTCTGCCATAATAACAGCGTTTCTGTGACGTCGAGTATGTCACAGAAGCACATGCTGAGGCAGTACCTTTTGGCCATGCACAAGGTTTTTTTATTTTTTTTCTTTATTTCTCCCTTTTCGTTTCATTTTGTAATGTTCTTTTCTGTTATCATTGTTATTTGTTTGTTTTGTATATTGTGTTTTCACTTCTTTGTAGTATGGGTTGTCTTTGTGCTGGCCAATAAAATGTATTTCATTTCATTTCATTTCATTTCATTTCATTTCAAAATAATATAATGTTTGACTCTGATATAATTACTACGAAACAGCATGGCGACCGATGGTACCAGGAAAAATAGTATTTTCAACCAGATTTTTAAAAGTGTTGAGGGTTTGTGCTTGCCTTATTTGAACAGGTAACGCGTTCCACAATAAAACAGTTTGTACCGAATTCGGTGAAATGAGATGGTGTTTCTAACCTCAAGTGTTGTGTTTGTCTTGGTGAGTAATGTTGCTACAGTTCCAGTGGATAGATAAGGGTTGGCAGTTATCAGTGTTGCGAGCGTCTATAGGCTTACCACTTACGGCGTATATTGACCAGACAATAAAATAACTTAAAAAAGATCCAGATACGAATACTATGTTTTGTTCACGAGCTGTGAATATTACCTATAAGATTTAAGTTGATTTAAAAATATGTAATATATTTTACAGGTTGTTAAGTATTATGAATAATTATAGTATAACAACGACCACCTACTTGTTGCTAAATTATATAAAAGTATAATTAAAATTTGTAAAACAAATTTTGTTATATCTCATACAGTTTGTTTTAATCGCCAAACTATTTGTATGGAATAGAGATATTTGTTATTTTTTTTATTTTGTTACCACAGGTAGGTGCCAGTTTGCTATACAACTTATCAAACATCTCCCAAACAGCTAACGTTATCGAGGAGTTTCTCCCGAATTCTTGTTGTAATAACACATGTTGAAAGACTACATTTTTAACTCAATCTACCGTACAAAATTTAGTTACATAACGGGTGTATAAACGACTTTGACAAAGCCTAGAAGTACGTATTCCGCTCATCAGCATTTTTCTAGACTGTACCTGGGAAATTAATAGATATGAGGTTATTGAAGGTCAAAGAATATTTCTTAAGTTTTGTCCATAAAATCATTATCAAAATTTTAAGTATTTAATACCAAAAAATGGCTTGAAAACGTCAGCGCTCAATATCGGGACCATTCAACTCAGTCGACCACCGAACGTCGTTGTTAAGCGCCCCGCGTCTTGGGCGTTGTTACATTGCAGGGTATTTTTGGAGTTCTTTTTAACGCCAAAAAATAAAAATCGTTTCCCAGCAATATTTTTGACGTGACAACGTCTTATAATTCGATAGAGCCGGCTGCACGCACGAAAAAACATGACGCCATGCGGCGTTACCTCGCTCTGAATCTAATTCTCTAATTTGAATTTGGAATTATGTTCTTTAAAATTTAAACTTTCAATGATACCAAAACCAGCCAGATACAAATAGTATAGCCAAAGAGATTTTATTACAAGTTTATTCATACTATAATGCGAAATCTATTAAACAAATGAAATTAAATTTTTCTTTTGAAAAATGCTACCATTCCATCAGCATTTTCTTAAGACGTTGTCACGTTCAACTATCGTCAGTAAACCGACTTTACAGACAACCAATTTTTTTTTTTATGTTTATTGTTTTGGTGTACAAAGAATGAGTAGACATCGGCTTTGTCTTAGGTCTCCTTACAACCTGTATATATAAGTATTTTTACTTGACATTGGAAAAGTGCATTACCTTTAAGTGTCGCGAATGTCATTAATTAAGAAAAGATAAAACGTTAACCCATGCTAACGTAGTTATTTAAATACTATTGTGATTTTGATCATGACATCTACGTAAGCTGGTGTCAGCGGGCCGGCTCAGGTGCGTTCCTAATACTGCTTGAGTGACTTTGCGTTCCGCTAAAAAGTGTCCATGGCCGCCCGACACCACAATTAGGTCTTTATTATAGAACGGAGGTCTCGCTCTATCGGTATGAGTGTGAGTGAGATGGCTAGTAGCAAGTTTGTAATCAGTAGTCGTTAACGTGTTGAGTATGAAAAATATTTTAGAAATTTTATTATTTTTTTGTACAATTACCAATATTTTATCATTGTTAATTTGTACACTATACGTCTGCATAAGAGGGACTGCCATTCCAAGGCGAGCATAGTAATTCGGCAACTTTGCCAGCACTTCTTCGTAGCGATCACGAAAGTTAAGCTAACTAGTGCGCGGTCGGTACGCGGATGGGTATATAACATAAAAATTTTCAACTCATTTTCCTCCGTGCTTCGTCGGTACGTTTTAAGCTGGTGGTCCCGGGTGCTGTGGAAAGATACCAGTCGTCCCCAAGGAGGTTAGGTGTGAGGCACACGGCCGTAGAAATCTAATGCCAAATCCTTAAGCAGTATTGTCGATGTCGATATCATACTACACCGAGCAGATATCAATTGGGCGCAGAATAGAAGAAAGAGTAAGTCTACCAGCACACATATTCTATTGCTGAATGTGTGACTCTTCACACGCATTACTGACTGATCGCCTTCACTATTCGCTCGACGCGTAGAAAAATGCGCTCATTCCACACTTTGCTGCTTACCTGTCCTACACAAAATCGTGCAGTTTTGATGAGAGATTCAGCGATGTCGACATTTTCTTTTTAACACGAAGTCCATATAATCTCACAAGTAGTACGGAAACTGCCTCAATTTTGTGAATCACCCCAGTAAACAGAGCATCACACCCAACACACACTCACACTAACATAATACTCATACACATCACACACACCCACCGGATCGAATGCTTTCTTTTTAATTAATATTTTAGTTGTTTTTGTCTGTATAGCTGTTTCATGGTCATTTAATATTGAATTTAATGTGACAAACTAAAAATGGCTATGTTAGAATTCAATTTGAAGTATTTTAAGTTTCAATTAACATCCTGTAAAGTTTATTTCAAAATAAATAAATAAAATTACTGTCAAATTACTGGACCTTAAATTTAGACGTAATCGGTGCCTTATTTCTTGGGCCCCAATACGCTGTAGACACCATAACGTTACAACATGTCTGCTTACCTTAGAGAGGTTTTTAAACCGACTTCCAAAAAGGAGGAGGTTCTATGTTCCACTGTATGTATTTTTTATGTACCTATTGATTTTATTTATTTGCTATGCTTTTTATTATTTTTTTTATCTTTGTATTTTTATTCTTTACTTTTTTTGAGTAAATTATCATCCAACTCCTAACAGTTATGGAGTTTTTCCTTCCATCATCAGCTCTCCTGAATAATCAGTAAAATTACAACTATCGCTCTATACTTACCTCTATTATTTAAAGAAGTATCATAAACCTCTTAACGTTAAGGAGTTATACCTTCCATCATCAGTTTATCAACATGAGATCAGACGCAAATACTAGAATAGCTTTAGAAAAAATATCAAAAACGTAATTTACATGCCTATTAAATTTGAGCGTTGCCCTCGATTTCCCTAGCTTCCCATCATCAGATCCTGACTTGGTGCCCACAGGACCACCTCAGGAGTATACACTATTGAATAAAAAAAGAATTTTGAAAATAAGTCCACAAATGACAGAGATATCGGTGAACAAACCTAGTTTTCTGTGTTCGTTGGGGCCAGGAGCAGTACATATTAGGCGAGATCTGCCCTCTTCATCCCTCGAATAAACAAACAACACAGATTTTTTAGGAACTCTGAACTGCTTCCTGAAATCCGTTTTATCTAGTGTATCCTTCAGTTTGTTGTATCCTGAATCGCAAGGCGATCAAAATATTCATCAAACGCATCCAAGAGGAGTTGGTGTGAGTTTTTTATATTAAAAGAATAATATTAATATATATAAATTACGTGTCACGTTGTTTGTCCGCGATGGACTCCTAAACTACTTAACCGAT
The DNA here is from genome assembly GCA_955850985.1 of Elophila nymphaeata. Taxonomy (NCBI): domain Eukaryota; kingdom Metazoa; phylum Arthropoda; class Insecta; order Lepidoptera; family Crambidae; genus Elophila; species Elophila nymphaeata. The sequence goes on from OY039066.1 coordinate 31,311,915, forward strand.
TTTAATCAAATTTGCACACCGTGTGCAATTGCAAATGCACCGTGTGTTTTTATCTTGATAAGTAGTCCTCATTTTTTTTAAACTGCAATTTCAATGTTATAGGATAGAAGTATGAAATTACCACAGCAAAGCGTGGCCAGGCAAGCTAGTGTAGTATAAAAAATAAACTCTTGTATTTCTCTGCCATCGTACGTGCAAATGTTTGGAACAAATGTATCTATATCGATCTATAGATTTGAGCTGCTGTATCGTAAAATAGTTTAAATGCACATAAAGAGTTTCAGCTGCAAAATATACAAATATGCAAACTTTAGGCCTTCTCTTCATGTTAGAGTAGTGATGGGAACGTTATTTGCCTGTTATAGATAAAATGAAAACAAGAAATTAAGTTTTTACAAGAATCTTGTAAGAATTGCTCTGAATTATGCGTCACATTTGATAGGAGCAGAAGAAGAAGGAGCAACAATTATAAAAGTAATTTCTATCGAGAGACGCCTACTGTTGGGTATAGGCTCATCCCAAGGATCGGACCTCCGCATCCAGCTTCTTCCCGCGTTCCTTACTAGATCATCGGTCCACACTTTGTGAGATCCTTACATCGCTGTATCTTCCTGCGACCTTAATCAGCTCATCGGTTCACTTAGTAACCTAATCGCGACGCACTAGGCACGACGTGCAAGGTACTTCTTCAATAACCCAGGATTTAATGAAGGAATGAGTACGGGTACTGGTTGAAATGTACATTTCTTGATTGTGAGACAAAGAAATTATTTGCCAAATTTCTTAACCACAATTTATCTGTGAAAACATAAGATAGCACGCGTAATCCTTAAAAAGAATGGGGAAACCCTCTATTTGTACCTTAATAAATTTATCCTCATAATGAAATTTAATACACGTGTCAAAAACATCGATATAGCCAGCACAGCACTATCCACCATTTTTTCCGGCCACTCGACTACGGGGCGAGTTCGCAAAATATTTCCATTCACAAAAAAATATTATATTTTGAATATTTCTCGCTCGGGCGGCGAACAGGCATTCATTCAAATTTAAAATACTACAGCGTGCTCTCGGCTTAATTCATTAGGCGTAGAATGCTTTGAGTTTCCAGTGTGGGTGGGAATATTTTTATTTACAATATTAGTTACATTTATGCTGCATTTATGTTTATGTTGTGGCCCGATCGCATAATTGGCCAGGGACACAATTCTCGTTTCATTAGAAATAAATGTCCTAAATCGAACTTTTTATCGAATGTCCTATTCTACCAACTAAGCGAGTTATTTCGAGGTTTTTGTGAAATGTTGCCATTTTCATCAACAGCTCATATGTCCCCACCAACGGGCTCGAGCCTACCCCACATTAGCGATTAGGCCTTAGTCAACCACGCTGGCCAAGTGCGGGTTGGTCCACTTCACACACAACCTAACAATTTCTTCATAGGTGTGTGCGGGTTTCCTCACGATGTTTTCCTTCTACGCCATTTTAGAACATAATATATCGAAATAACGTTGCTGTGTGTTCCGTTCCTTCATCCCTTTTTAAAACGGTTGCAACAACATAGGTACCTCTTACAAAATGCTCTGAAAATTTAAATCAATTTTAGAGATTTTTAGCAATCCTACTATTAACATACCTAAGAACCGTAAAGGTATAAACAGATATCTGGATGGATGTATGTTTGTTACTCTTTCACGCAAAAACTACTGAATGGATTTTAATGAAACTTTACAATAATATAGCTCATACATCAGATTATCATATAGGCTATAATTGATAAAACTATTGAGAAAGTACTAATCATGCGCAGACTAAGAAACTAGTAGTTACATATTTTATAGTAATGCTTACATAATTTCTATTTTAGGAACTGCTTTTGTAAATATAAAAAGTTTTGTAGATTAATAAATATTAACAAATAACCAACCTACCAACATTCGAAGCAATTCGAGTTTTCAAAATAGCTCAACGTCATTAACACTCATATAGCTGAGACTGATTGTGGCACTGTTAAAGTCTGTAAAAAAATACTTTTTGTAGCAGTGTATGATAATATTTCTGGCACTTTGCGCATTTATTTTGTTTGTGTTCTAAAATGTACTCAGTTTTGAGTGCAGGCACGAAAACAAAATGTGAAACAATACATTATCCATTAATACAACACAAGCATCACAGCATCAGGGCCCATCATCCAGCCCTGATATTATGCTTGCCTATCAATTCAAAGACAATTGACTTAGAAAAGCTATAGGTATCGAAACTGGCCCGGTATATTTTTTGACGACAACCCTATATCATCTTATAAAAGTAGGCAATTATCGCTCGCATGGGGTCTCAGTTAGTGTACTACTATGGCTGCACGGTCGGTGAGCAGTCACGTCCAGGTGCACCAATCGCCTCTGAAATGCAATAGAACTGCATCACAATATTAAGATTACGTTAATAGCTTTACCGTATTACAGAACAATACTCAGAAATCAATCATGTTTTGAGAATCGTTTGTCACTTTCTATCAAAAACTAAATGATAGAGACGACCGCTCAAGTCGTCGTTAATTCTTGAGACTCATTGTATACTCATTGTATACGTGTCTAAAGAGAAAGAGCAAAAGTTAGGAGTGAGATAGATAGATGAGACCACAGAACAGATAAAAGAGGTTAGAAGTCGTATCAAGCGATGTTAATACCAGAGCCAGTGTCGCCACACGCGGCATAATATTTTTTTCAATTTAACAGTATATTTGTACTTACCGGTGAAAAACAATGTCTCCATTAGTAAGATTATGAGTCTTACTTTGTTTCCTGCCAGTTAAAATAGCACAACACGGTGTTTAGATTTATTTTAAAAATATTTTTCCTCTTCGAAAAGGATCGAATATGAGTGTTTACCACAGAACATAGATACCTCTTATATCTATGTTCTGTGGTGTTTACTCATAACCAGCAGCGCGCGCGCCCCGCACACTTACGACTTCTAGTGGACGTGACCATTTCACGTATGTTAGTCAGTTTGAAAAGACAGCAACTGTCAGGCTGTGTATAATGCAGTACTATTTGCCACGCACACATGATTGGTGGATTTTACTGTTTTTGGTATCGCCGGATTCATTGCAATGATAATCTATTAAACTCGCACAGGAATCAAACCACATAGAGTCTCTTTTCTAGGTAGTTAAAGGTTTCCCTCATGTGAAAATCTAGACGAAACCTACCAAGTCTAGCCAGATAGAGATCTGCCTAGTAACCCAAGATGATCATTATAAACATTTGTAGGCACATTTTACACATTTCTTCCAAACTGACAATCGCTAGGGCTGCCACCGCGTTGTCAACAATAGATCGCTCGAGCGGATGTCTCTAATTGGTACAGCCCTGGGCGGTTTCAAGTCAACGGAAGCGCATTTTTCTGGATTCGGGACGCGTGGAGAGGAATGCTAATATTTTTTTTAGTTTCGTACAATATTTAGAAACTATTTCATTCTCGTTCGCGATTATGTATGTGTGACATGTTTTTATAGTTCTCTTCATTGCATCCGATAGTGGTAAAATTATAATATTGATAATAATTCTTCATTTCAGACCGTGGTCCATAGAAATAATACAAAATTAAAATTACAATTACATAATCATTTTGTTCTTCGTAATGCTAGTACCAATTTTGCGAGTTGGTATGTTTCATGGTAGTGATACTTAAACTATTTTGGTGGACACAGATTTTGAATTAAAATGAAAATCGGACCGCTGGCATGATTGAGGCCCGTATTCAAGACATGGTTGATTTCTGAGTGTCACAGAATGACACTCAGAAATCAACCATGTCTTGAGAATCGTTTGTCAGTTTCTATCAAGCACAAAGTGATACAGACGTACGTGATTCTTGAAACTCATTCTAGAATACGAACATTAGAGTGTAACTGTCTGGGTTGTGAGTTTTTGTGTGTTGGGTCACTTTAAGTTTGTTACTTTGGTTCGATGGCCCTTTTATGTAGGTGGCAGGCGTGTAATTTGTCACTATTTGGAGGTGCTACATGACTGATGTAGTGTAGATGATATTGCCAGGTGTGGCTTTATATGTAACCAAATATTACTTAAAGCCCTATTCGATGCTTTTGAATTTTTTATACAACGTGATGACAAACAAGTTGGGGGCCCAACGCCGCCTATAAACACCTGCAATAACAGGGGAAAAAACACTTGGTTTTGCAGGTGCGTTGTTGCTAAGATAAAATGCCTTCCATGCCCGGTAGTTACACTGGCTACCTTTCCCTTCAATCCGAAACACAGCAAACTGTTAGTGTGTGTGTGTGTGTGTGTGTGTGTGTGTGTGTGTGTGTGTGTGTGTGTGTGTGTGTGAGTGAGTGTGTCTGTGAATGAATGAATGAATGAATGTATAAGCTCTATTGTTATTAGTACACCAAGAAAAAAAATACTCAAAAAAGCGATTTATTACAGGCAAACGTTCGATGGAAAGAAATAAAAAGACAAAAACTGTAACAATTCATTATACACATTTTATTAAAGAAAAGATCCCTGGGGGAGGACTATGTAAAACAGTGGGGGTTGAAATTATGATGAAACAAAAAACACAAAATAAATAATAATAAAAATCAAATCATAAATACATAACTATTGATCCCTATAAAATACATACATACAATAAAAAAATATGAAATGGGATTTTGGACATTATGAGAATAATTGTATCTAGTTAAAGTGTATGAGTATGTAGTACAAAACTTAAACATATAAATCAAGAAGTTGTGCAATTATACGTCCACTCCACACCACCTCTGTCCTGTCAAACTTCAACAAAGTATGTTTCGCTTTCTCGACAAAAAAAATGATAATAAAAGGCCGCGAGTCAATAGCTGGTGTACATAGAGTGAACTTCAGCATCGGAAACTTAGTTTTAAATTACACCGTAGCCTATTGAAGTCTAGGAATTTTGAGCCTAACGAGGTGACTGTGAGACATTTTAATAATTCCAGACTTGAGTAACAACATGCTCAATTTGGCTGAGTTTAAGGTTTGTTATGATAAAAATAGGAGAAAGTATTTTGGTTCATATTTTTAGGGTAGTATTTAACTGCAAATCAAAAAATCTTCGTTTTGTACATTAAAAATACCTACTCATTGCATCAGCAAAATAATACTGACTGCACAGCAAAATAAATAACACTAACTTACCCATCACTCAACCATGAAGGTGGGTACATAAGACATATGGACTCTCCCAAAAACAGTGCACTCCAACCTACCTTTTTATTTTACGCAATCACTTATTCCAATATTACATCATTGATGGATGATTCTTTGATGCACATTTAAATAATACCAATAATTTTATTTGAAGGAGGTCTATTTATTTATTAAGGCGACGACTATAACATGCATTTTTTGAATCGTCATCATGCTTATCAATAAGACCGTAAGTAAATGAAACAATATACATAATTACCTATTTACACAAAATTATTAAGAGAACATTTAAAAATTTGTAAAGGAGTTTCCTCCGAGTTCTTGTTTCAAAAACACGTGTCGAGAGACTCCATTTTTAACTCAGTCTACCGTACAATTTATTGTTTGTTTATGTGTCTAAATTTTTTTGTAAATTTGTATATTATTAAAATTTTGAAAAATAATCTTACCGAAGTAAAAAAGTGAAATAACTCGAAAACAACTGGATCAGTTTTAATAAAATGTATTCATCTCGTAAGTAGCATCTTGTTAATAAAGAGACATTCCAAACCTTTTTCTCTCACCGTTTCTTTTGCTATCTAGGGCCTTTCCTGTACAATAGACTCCACAAAAACCTCGATATCCTACTCCTGACCACCTACTACTGCAAGTTTACTATAACTGAACATCTTTTAAGGCTCAATTATCATGAAACAGAGAGTCTGCTAACTACTGATAGGTAGCGCAGCCTTTACTTTAGATTTATGTACTTGAGATTTATTTTCTTATGTCTATTTTATCGACTCTTGTGGTTCGCTGGTGTTAGTGTTAGACATTGGCTATAGCTTTTGTTTTAGTTTTTATTTTATTTCATTTTTATTTCATTATGCAACAATTTTATCTTGTTATTGCATCTCATGTTATTCAAATCAACAGTGAACAACAAAATGTGTAGGACTGTATTTCTTTTCATTACTTTCTCCTGTGTTTGTATCTAGCTGTGCTTAATTTAAAGTTAATTTAGGTCACACTTCAGAGAGGAGAGTACTGGTGTACTGTGATACCGGCTTTAGCCCGTTTCAGGCACCGGTCTCTTACAATCTTCTGTTACCCCTTTTACATAGTGATATCACGATGTGTAATGTATCTACTTAAGATTGTGGAGAAAAATAAACGATTTTTATTATTATTATTGTTAACGAAAAATAAATACTTAAGTCAATGATTTTATGTAGTTTTATGCTACACTTGACCAGAAAGTGGCATTTTCCACCCGCTACGAGTATAGAAAATCCCATTTCCTGGTCAGGGGGTGACATAAAACTTTGAACTTACCTCGTGTGGTAAAAAAGAAAGGCTAGCTCAAATCGCATATTAATCGCCCCTGCCTTTAGCTCGGGTGTCAAACGCCTGCGAGTCACCTGCGATATGAGACATTCCATGTGACCCAGACTCTCTCAAAGCGGAGACGCGACGAAAGGAGTGGAGCTGTGTTTTAAACAACCAATAGAAATTCCTTATTCATACATCTCGTCTCCCCTCAGCTTCAGTGGATACCACCGAGCGGTGATGTATCATATTTGTATGACGCGATCGAGCTAGCGGAGATTTGAGCAATACCGTAATCGGTGTATACACGGATTTATATAGACTTTGTGTGTATCTGTCTTTGAATGGCGCTTTTAGAAACTAAGAAAGTTACACGACTATATTGAACAGTTTTTATTAATAGTATAATCTTCTTCTTTGTTTCATTCACTTTCCTGAAACTAACTCTTCTTGGTAATGTTGGATTGTATGTATGTAATGTAACAATTCAGATAAAAATATAAGTGTGTGTGAGGATTGAGGGCCCACCTGTAACTAGTAAACTAAACACTCTACAGAATTTTTTTTATATCAAAATCGAACGCTACGTTAAAAAAATGTGAAAATAAAGATATCAGCGCATAACGTAACGTATACTGCAATTCAAAGTGCGCCCTCAATCCTCATGCTTGCAATAATTTGTTACCAAAAACAAAGAGGATTGAGGGCCCGACCTTTCAGGCTATAACTCGCCTTTCACAGGTTTCACAAAGTATTTTCAGGCTTTCACATTTCTTTTAGAACGCACACTAAATCATAAGTACATTTTTAAGAGAATATGACAAAGTGGCCCTCAATCCTCACACACACAAATATAAACTCATTTATTTCCTCTCTTCCTGTCGAAATTCACGCATATTAATTGTTAATTGATTCGGTACAATATTTTATTTCCGTGTACTGCGTACCAGCCATGTTGTGGTCGGACAAAATGCGATCTACTGTACCCAATGGATAGTTCCCGTATTGCCCGGGGGCAATTGGGAACACGGGTATGCAATAAAATTAACATTACATTTATTAAGTGCATATTCATTTTGCACTGTTTTACATTGATTGTCGATTATTGCTTCAATTTTCGATTGAGTCCCAGGTTTCGATCGACCACAAGGCTTTTTCATAGTCCACGAACACCAAGCACAGTGGCCGCATTATTCCTCGATTTTTTGTATAATCTACCGCAGCGTATGAATATGAAGTAATGTGGTTTAGGGTACTGTAGCCTTTTCGAAAGCCGGCTTGTTCGGGAGGCTGGAATTCGTCAAATCAAATTTCTTCGTAATGACCTTGGAAAACAAACTTATAGATATGGTTCAGAAGTGGGTCTGTACTTCTTCAACTGGGACTTATCGCCTAGATTTCGATAAGATGTAGCCACGAGGACTTGATAAAAGTACTCCCCTGAGGATCGAACCCCGGACCTCTAGATTTAATTCCGGTGGATGAACTAGGTAGAGACAGACACTGGAGGCAGTTGAAATTTATATTATGCATTTATTAAAAACAGATTTTATTATTTTATTTTAAGCGCTGTTTTTTTATTTGTCATTCCGCGCCCGTATACGTTCTTTCCAATATTGACGCGTCTGTTTACCGTCAATAAAGACTTAATTACTGAAAACAAAGCTGCAATATTATGGACTAATTTTATTTTTGCGTTTACAAACGCGTAAATATTAATACTAGAAAAATGCACTGAATTTTTTTTTTAGTGCATTTTTCTAGTATTAAGCTGCAATATTGCTTTTTAAAGCTTTTCGTCACTCACTGTACACGTGTAACCTGTGGATGAATTACATCCGCGGCAGGTACCGATATAACAACGCTTTCAGGCGGTTGATGGGGCTGCCTCGTTACTGCAGAGCATCTGGAATGCTAGCTGTGGCTGGATGGGTAGTTTCTCAGTTATTATAAGAAGGCGGATTGCGTCCCTAATTAGCAGAGTGCGAGGCAGCTCCAACAGTCTTCTCCAGACGGTAGCGGCAAGGTTGGACGTAGGATAGTTGTATCATGCAGCACTGGACACGCGTTCATCTTTTGAAGGATATTAAACCGTCCTATATACCTAATGATTAATGTTTTCGGGAATAAAAGTTAATAAATTGTTGATACCTACTAATATAGTTGTAAGTTAATTTGGTACTAACATTATTATAGACAATGACTGATGTAATTCATTTTTAAAAACTAGAAAACATCGACCTGTCCCATGCGGGAATCGAACCCAGCATCTTCCGCAATCCAGACGGCTGCGTTGATCACTACGCTACCGGGACACTGCTTTCGCCGTCGGAATTTTTCAGTGCTTGGTGCTTATGTTTTTATAGTATTTTTTTTCAGTCTTTTTTTTTAGTTTTAAAAATATTTATGCGTTTGTAAACGCAAAAATAATTCTATAAATCATTTTTATTTTATTTATTTATTTGATATTCATTCAAATATACCTTAACATTTATTTTAGTCAAGGTAGGACACAGCGGTCTTGCTGGGGTAATAGCTCCACCTTATAGAAGACCACAGTCAAATAACTTTAAAATTGTGTGGTGTTGTTTCTGTTGGTGAGTAAGGTTGCCAGAGCTCCACGGGGTAAGGGTTGTCAGCGCGCGAGTGTCCCGTCAGTGTTGCAAGCGTCTATAGGCTACATTTTCTGCTTACCACCAGGCAGGTCGTTGTCAAACAACCAAACAATCATTTTTAAAAAATCGTAATATGCTTAGATTGAACACGCTTGATGCCATGTGATGTCGACAGAATAGAATAGCATCACCCCTTATCATACAATAGGTGTCGTAGAAGGCGACTAAAGGATCAGCAACGGGGTATTGATCACCTTATATAATTCTATTTTGACATCTGACCAGCTGTCAAGCTGTTGTCAAAGTGTATGAAAACGGGGAGTTTCACCTGAATTATTGTTTTAATTTGATGCTCCATTTTTAATGAAATCCATTCTAAAATTTTGTTTGCAACTCTCCAGCACCAAGAGACCTCTTTTGCTTCGTAAAATCTCGACGCAAAAACATTTTTTGCTGCGAGCTCCGAACAATGCTGTGACGTTCAAGTGATTCTAGTGATGCTACTTTTAGTTTTTAAGATATTAAACATGTATTAAAGTCTAAGTATTCATAACTTCCCAAAATTTTATAATTATATTAATCTGTAATGATGTTTTGAAATAATTACGATATTGTAAGCTGTAGAGTTTCTTTCGCCGTTTCTTCTTAGTCTAAGCATAATATCGGTCTCTATATTGTGATAATAATGTTTCGCCAGTACTTACTTAGCAAAGTCCACTAAATAAATAGGTTTTTAATTTCATTTCATTTCAATAGGCTTACAAAAAAATGGAAGCATCGATTTCATTGGACAATTTTCTAACAATACTTACTTAGTACCCTACCTAGGTATGTAGATAAATTTCTTTTATTTTCATGCTATTGGTTGTCGTTATTTGCTGGAGTTACTTATCATTGGTTGTTACTGTATAGTGTTTTGTTGCTATGGTTACGAATATCAAAACAGTATTTTCATTGGTTTGTGGTTCTGTATTCTGAGGTTTGTGGCTGTTATACCTAAGTAACTAACTGCTTCGCCCCAGGACAAACGGATATAATTAAGTTTTCCTTTCCACTTGTATATAAAAACGAAAATTAAATGAAAAAATGATGAACGAAAAGTTTAAGTAGGTACTTGATTACTATTTTTATAGAAAAGCGTGGGGTGCTCAATTACATGAGTTCTTGAAAATATTCGATCGGTACAATTATTAAATTGAGCACCCTACGTTTTTCTATAAGTAGTAGGTAATTATACTTTTCGTTCATCATTCAGTTTCTATACTAAAAAGTTATTTTTCACTTTTTAGTTTTTTATTTAACATAAAAGCGTGCTTTTAGTTTTTTTAAACTCTTATTTTATTTTCCACTTTTTAGTGCGAATTATAACTGCTGATGAAAGTACTTACTTAATGAAAACGCCATCTAGTGACGTATAGCTGAACTAACATTCCAACGTTTTATTAGTCCAGGCGATTCTAATCAGGATAATTGGGTATTCTTATCGAATTATTGTAATATCATAGGTTTGATAAGTCTATAAAGTTTAAATGAAATCTGACCTTTTAAAGTGGGTCAAAATCGAGTCCAAACGAGTCAGTTACATACATACAAACAAACATACAGGTGAAACTAACATAAGCGTGTTAATAACTTACTTCGAATCTGAAAAGGGAGAAATAAATTTTTATGTTTTAAACCATCTAAAAGTCAGTACGCCAACTATTTTTGTGAAGTCGGTGTCAGCTGCATGGTATTCCAGATTCTTTTTATTGTCATACCTATTGTGTGAATATACAGTAATTACCTAGTTGATGTAATTATTTCTTTTAAACTAAGGCTGACACCAAACTCAAACAAATAGTTATATTTATATTCTCACTTTTAGATCTTTTAAAACATAAAACTTTTATTTATTTTAATGTTTTGAAGTCGGTTAAACTTTTTTAAATTGTTTCTATATCTTAATTATATTATTTCAGTTGCCATTACAGGTCGAATTGATAACCTCCTTTTTGATTTAGAAGTCGGTTAACAATAAATCAATTTGAATTTGAATATTTGTCTCTACCAGGTTTCGAACCTGGACTTCCTATGACTGATCACTTAACTGGCATGTTTGATTATTGTCTCAATTTCTAAGAATACCTGTCTATTCTGAAATAACAACTACAAGTTTCTCTATGTTGTCAGGGCGTATACAGATAGCTGGTTACCGGCGGCGGCGCCCATCTGCCAATACCTTTCGGACTGGTACGCGCTGGTAGTCGGCGCATGACTGTATTCTCTATACTTTTGTGGAGAACGTGCCGATACGTTCCAAATGTTGCTGGAATGTTCGAACCCTCTGATCAGCGTGATTTTTCCAGGCTACTTAAGTGGATCGACGCTGGCAACCAGCTTTGTAAATGTATATTATAGTTATTGCATATCTAACTTCTTTGTATATTTTTTGCTATTTACCTACAGAAAAAAAAATACAGTTAAGTGACGAAAAGTACCTTTAATGTTAATAAAAGACAATTTTGCCCATTTCTTCCACTTTAACGAAATAATTACCATCTCCATCGAAATAACTCTAGCGGTGGTTCCTTAAATAATCTCTATTCTTTTTCAGACCACCCTTGTTGTATTGCTTTTTGAATTTTAAAAGTTAAATGTTTAGTAACAGTAATTCTACTTGGAGTTTCCATATCAAATATCATTGTACGAGCAGGTCGCGGCGGTTGTAAGGCGCCGCTTCCCACAAGTACATGGAAAGGATGCTGAGCCAGGGTGTAAGGCTGGCCAGCAAGGATTTGGTTTGGTATTAGGAACTGCCCCAGGGAGTAGCCCTGGCAGGCAGCAGGGATATGGTAAAGGAACTGCCCCAGGGAGTAGCCCTGGCAGGCAGCAGCGGGGAGGTAGTGAGATACACCGCGGACGGTTGTAATCTGATTTAATGGTAGTTTGGTTGGTGTTTATATATTACATTTATGGTATATACACATGGAAAGGTTTATGCATGTCTCTCATAGGTGTAACTTGCCGACGATGCACGTAGCTTCTGACCCGCGGAATGTGATTGTGTCTCGCTGCTGACCACGCAGCCGCAGAGTTCAATGTTCAGCTGGTAGCTCGAACAATCATATTTTAGTAATAATCTAAACTGAGAATCTTATGTACTTAAATAGGTGCCTATAGCTAGGTAAGATTTTTATGCCTGCATATTATATCATTAAGTTTTTGTGTGTGTTGTAACTCACTAACATTCGATGGTGTCAAAAGGAATAGAGATTATGGAAGGAATGATCTTACTAATAGGAAATAGGTATTGTTTTCTATTTCTTCTCAAAAATAGGTAAAAGTGTAGGTATTGCCTTCAACCCTTCTTTTTTCATCCTGTTCATTATTCGCTATTCAATAAAACACAAGAATAATATTTAAAACATTTATTCAAGACAATAACGGTTATAAATTTCCTGTCGTATTTATTTTTATTGTTTAATAGTCTTAAACAAAAATAGTCCAAAAAACTTATTTAAATTATTTATTTGCTAAACATAAAATTAGTAGCAGTTTACTTATTTTTAATAATGTGCCACAAATGTTTACATAATTTTTTTATTTATTAATAGTAAAAGTTGATGATGAACATCACAACTAAATTTATTTATTTACTTCATTTATTTATTGTATACGAGCATTACAAAAATAGGAAATGTTACAAATTATAAATAGTACAAAAAATGTAGCTTATTTCTAAAAGAAATCTCTTCCAAGCCACCTGTGATAGGAGACATGCAGGGAAACATGGATGTCGCTTGTACTAATAAAATAAATAGGTATATTAGGTACTAATAATATGTACTGAGCTAGAAAGAAATGGCTACTCGCACACACAAGATGAATATAATTTTAATAATTTAAACATTTCTTCTAAGGACTGTTACTGTTGGGTTTGGTGCCCCTTTTATGTTGGCGACAGTATGGCAACCTGTCACTATTTGGAGGCACTGCAATGTACCATACTGACAGATGTGGCCTTATGTGTAACAAAATGTTACTTAAAGCACAAGCTCAACGCCTTATAGGATTACGAGCCTGATCGTATGTATGTATGTAAATATTTCTGTAGTTATTTTGCTTATAATTTAGTTTTTGAACATCAACTTTTGGTGTAGACTACAAATTCATCTTAATCTACAAACGAATTGAACAAAAAGGCATCAACATTACTGGTTAAATAATATAATAATTTATTCAATTTCAGTCAATAAAAAGTCCAAATAATAAATAAAGGTATGAGAAGTAGTAACATGCATCTTTTCATTATTCATAACACTATAAAAAATTAATCCTTATCTAAGCATATCTTCCATAATACAATGTGAATTGGCGACGTCTCTTCCAGCAATTGTTGTCCCACGATGTCTTTGTAAAGGACAGGCCCTTATCAGTTCTCCGTCCAGTAGTATAATCACACGGGGCGAGAAGAAATGACAAGGGAACGTCACTATACATTTCCGATTCAATAAATTCAGTTTTGCTAACCGCGCCATCTACGTGCGAGTTACTGCAACTTCTTAACAACGCCATCTAGGGGCGAGTGGCGGAACTCGTTAGCAACATGTGTGCAAAGATGGCTTCATAGTAGACAATCATATTTCAGCATCTCAATTGTGAAAGTTGCCTCAGTCACAATTTAAAATGCAGAAAATGTTGGTTCGCCGTCTTCTTTCTTCGCTGTCTGTTAGTTGTGAATACAAATGGCGTTTTGATGCATAAAATATTTATGTGGCGGTTAAAACTTTTGCAATTTCATTTAACAAGGTGCGTTGGGTAATATTTTATGGGCATGTTGTGGGGGTGTTTAATCATACAGTTATCTTTTACTTTATGACACATTATCTTAGTAATTACGTATGTTCAATATTGAGCTCAAACTACCCACATTTTCTATGATATTTTTTCTGGCTCGATTACTTTGATATAATAATAATAATAATAATATTTCTACGCTCACACCAATTATCTAGCCCAAATTAAGTATCATTAAGAACTTGTGCTATGGATACTAGATAACGGACAAATATACATAAATATAGTTTAGTTATGTTCTCAAGCGTGATAGTATGTATGTATGTAAGTTCCAAAGTAGTTCTGTGTTATCATAGATTTGACTTATGATATTTTAACACAAATTGTTATTCAATTAAATAAGTACTTAGGTACTTATTATGTAAAATTGTGTGTATAATTTACCTAAGTAAGTATATTTTTCTCATGTAATTATATGTTTTATTTATTCTTATGAGAAAACAAATAGCAATAAAAAATATTACATTAATTACGATCTAAATGTATAGTAAAACTGTTGTCGTACAGAGCTACATAGTAAAAATTGTCAGTGAACTTGTTTGACACATCTGCACCTCATCATATATTATTTATTATTCATTTTATATTCTCTTATTTACAATAAAAGCTGTGTATTCATAATCACACGGTACCAAAGAAATAAACAAAAATGTCTGGCTTCCAATATCTTCCAGTATCCAGATTGATCCATAATTTCCTCCACAACTCCAAGTACCTGTAACAATAGAACAATCAAATTAATTCAAAGCAAATAATTAAGAAAAAAACTTGGCGCCCAACATGGGACCGCGGGCTTGGAAAAAATAACTTGTGACGTTAATGGCGCCCGATGTGGGACTGGGCTTTTGTAAGAATGGTATTAATTAAATAATAGCCAATGACTTGTCTCGTTTCCGTTGTGTTAATTCGTACGTCGTAATAAAATGTCGGTTTCATTAGTAAAATGATTTTAATAGCTAATACTGTGCTTCATAGAGAGTTTTCAATATAGACATTGTATCTAAAACATAAAAATTTGGATATAAAGAAAACTAGATAAAATTGCGGCCGCGATTCGTCTGTGAGACGAGACTCGAACCCGTTAATGAGGACATCTTATTAAATAACTCGACACTCAAGTGCATCTTAGATAATTGAGTATTTTGACATCGTGTTAGTGGAGTACTCAGTACCAAACGCTGTCTAAACATCAAGCGCTCCGGTTACGAATCTTAGCAGCGACTAATGATTGTCTGATGAAACCGAACATTTGTTCAGGAGTCATAGTTATTAATTTATTTATTTAAGTTTAACTAGTATGTTTTACCCGGACTGTTAAGAATGATCTAAGATGTATCATTTGTCCTGGTTTTTAGAATTTGTTTGTTGGCACACCGACGATTTCTTACTTTTTGGGTTTGAGGTTGCAGTACCTCACGATTGCTGCATGGTACAGACAGCATGATTACATATAGGTATGTTTTTCATACCTTTATATTATTTTAACTATAACACAAGTTCTTAACGATACTTAAATAGGCCTAGATAATCGGTGTTTTTAGTCGTTATCACACTTGTACGCTAGAACGAGATGGCGTGAAAATAAGCGCCTACTTAACGGAGAAGAGTTTGAACGATCTAAAGTAGCCTTTATTATACAAACCGTACTCGACTTCTGTTATATTATTATAAATGGTTTTACTTACGCTAGTTACATTTCTATTAAAATAATATACATTTCAAAGATAACAAAGTCCTTTGTAGTATAAACATTTTGAAATAAGTTGGGTACGGAGACCCTCGTCAAACGATAAGTTTGCGTTTCATGACTGTTATGAATTAGCACATTAAATTTGTTTATATATTTTTTTTTCTCGTGTATTGTAAGGCCTTTAAGAACGCTACTACAACAAAACTACTCATACATACGATTACACACCCAAAACTACACATAGGTACATACTCACAATGCCAAAAGGGTTAAACAGAGCTTTTAGTAATATTTGGTTAAGCATGAAGTGACATCTGACAGTATGGGCTATGCAATGTCCCAAAATAGCGACAAGTTTGTGACATCTAATTTGAAGCTCCTAAACTTGTGCAGTACCTCTATCTTACACAGGACCACAGTCAAATAACACTACATTTTTGGGGTGTTGTGTCTCTGTTGAAGAGTAAGATTTCACACAGTGTCACATCAGTGTTACAAGTGTCTATAGGCTACGGTAACTGTTTATCTGCCAACCTATCACCCAAATAGGGACTAAAGTAATTAAATTATCAATGAACCAATCAATACACTCAAAAGTATCAGTAGTTTACTCAAGTGAAACTTCAGGCAAAAGATAGAGTAATCTATAGTTCACAAAGCTAACTAGTACTGAACAGGTCTTCAACGTGATTGGCTAGCAGGCATGTCAGAAACAGAGCCGCACGATTTATTGGAATAGAGCGAATGTAACGACTTCGGTCCGGTAGATTTTTCATGGTTCGCCTCAGCGAGTAGAGTTTGAAGGCACACTGTGGAGCGCGCTTACAGAAACTGGTTAAAAATCACTTGCGTGGATTTAACTCGCTTGTTTTTGTTTACATATTTTGTTACTATTGCCAAAAAGTGTTACGAAACGTCGGGATATAACTCGAATGAAATGCGCAACCCAATAACACGCGAGTAAAATCTGCAATAGTAGTTTTATTTAATACTAGCGGTCGCCCGCGGCTTTGCTGGCATCAGTGTCGGTTATCGCGCCAAAAATTATTCTATGTCCATTCCAGGGTTTCAATCTATCGCCACACCAAATTTAATCGAAATCAGTTCAGCGGTTTAGGCGTGAACGCGTAACAAATAAACTCACTTTCGCATTTTTAATATTACCTTATATGCATAGTGCTTGCGCAAATCTGAGAAAATTGTGATATAAAAATCTTTTTTGGAAACAAAGAAAGAAATTACAATATATAAATGATATAACAATAAACACAGAACGACAAAAATAAAAGTATATTTTCCAAACACAACAGACACGTGGGAAGATCTGTGACAAGCAGACATCCCCAAAATGTACATTATGGCTCAAAGGTCCTAGTTAAAACGAGAAATGAAGGGTATCGCATATATTCTTTAATTTGTTTTAAAAGTAAATCAACTAATTTGCTTTAGAGTAGAATAGCTGTCCTGGTTAATTGATATTTGTTTGTGGGAGCACTGAAGGATTGCTACTTTTTTGGGTTAGGTGTTCTATTTGTGTAGGCGACACGACAGGCTGGCAATCTGTCATTATTCTGGGGTACTGCATGGCGTACAATGCCAGGCCAAAAAGAGCCACTTTTTAAAGTTGTGTGTCGATTTGATCGACAAACGCTCACCTATGTCTTCCCCGGTCTGGATCTCCGGGCGTACATTTTCGAATCATTCATCCTTTCTACATGACCGAACCATTTGAGCATTCCTTTTTCAATTCTTGTCACTACATCTTCTTTCTAACATAAAGGTATAATCAACAAATCAAAATAAACCGCATTTCCATCACTTGATGTTATTAGTTTCGAAATAAGATTGGATCGTTCTAAACAGGATAAACAGCTCTTGTGTGCGGACATAATTGTTACCTTAACCCGCAAAAAACACGCCTACACGACCGTAAACTGTAACGAGGAGTGGGTCAAATGGACCCCGGTAGATTTATTGCTGCCGCCCAGCCGGTAACCAATCAAATCGAGCGTTAATCCCGAGGGGTCTGGGCGGCCCAGAATTGGCAATTGTTGAGATTTAAATTGAATTTCTGTAGTAATGTTATTGAGGGAACTGTAGTTAATGGTTGGCGTGTCGCCACGTGCGTGCGTTGATATGAAATTGGTATTTGCATTGTGAGTTTACGCCAATCAGAATGCGTACTTAGTAAGCGTCAATGCGTCATAAAGCCGCGACAAAGCGTTGCATGTTGCTAGCGCTGACGTTCAGTGACGCTCTCTTTGACAGTGTAAGCGCCACGCACTTGTGATCTTTAGTCGGCCTATGGTTTAGTCTTGTGATGCAGTTGTCCGTGTGTTCGCATAGTACTTCATGCATATTACGCGACAGACTGACAGTTTGATTGAAATTAAGAATCAGGCAGTGGTTTGCGATAGCTTCATCGTGCGATTTTTTATTGTTACTGCGCGCACCATATTGCCTGGTCAATGAAACAATCGGCCAAAATAAAAAAATCAGAAATGCGCGGTGGCGCTAAAGGCCCCAGGTTATTACACTCATCTAGCACCTGATCAACACCATCTCGTCGTTCGGCGTCCTATTGCTGTTTATAGGTCCACGGCTTGACGCACGCACCAGTGAATATCACGTGGTCAACTAGTGGTCTTCACGTGGTCAACTAATGAACCTCGCGTGGTCCACCAGTGAACTCGCGTGCACAACTAGTGAAAATCGCCTGATTAATGAGTGGTCAACTAGCGGACGTCAACTACGTACGGTCCACGAATTTTCCGAATAGCCTGTCAGCGATTGGCATATATTTACACGTGTCGTTCGTCATGTCAAATTTTACGCCGTCGGGTGCCAAGTGTCTTTAATACTGTCCTAATATAACTGAATTCGCCGCTGTAGCGCGGCATTAGGCTAGTGCTAAGTACGCCTGTTTGGCTAAGTCTTATCTCTGCCAGAAGTCCCAGGTTTGATCCCCAGGTGAGTATATATTTTGAGCTAGGCTTGGTTTCATTGAAATGAAATTGTTTCTATTCTATCACCTAAAAAAATCGAGAACAAAATAAAATAAAATGTGTTCCGACAGTTAAAGCTCATCTTAGTGGTGGAGGGTAGGGAGAAACTTCCACCTTGGGCATTATCATCACTTATCATCAAGTGTGGTGAAGGCCAGCAGCTTCGTCGTAAAATCATAAAGTTCAAAGAAATATTGAACAAATTTGATTGTTTGTGGTAAACTGCTCTGCTTTCGTCTGTTAATTTTTCAAAAATCTTAAATCATCATAAATAAAAATTAAAAAGTAATGCAGGAAAGAGTGTTACACTAATAAATGTCAAAGAACATAACAGAAAAGAAAATAACAAAACACTCGAACCATTAATTTGTAGAAGCAAAATAGTAGCGAGCAGTAAAACACGAGATATATCACCGCAAACTTGAAGCAATTTATAAAGAGAGTAGTCTCTAATCGTAGTACTAAATCATATAAATTAATATAAGTATCAGTCAAGACGTGGAGAAATTAAAAATTGATTTAGAAGTCCCTGGCTCCAATAATGCTCCAGTAACGGCCTGCGACGGTCATTTGGGCTTATTAATTACCTCTTATGATGCCCTTTTTCAGATGTTAAGTACTTTTATTATTAATAGTCCTTGTAACGAGCTTACCGTTGCTGTTTTGGGAGGAGAAGAAAAGTGTGCTTTGGAAAAAATAATACAAATTTTGATACAGATGGGTCACTTGTCCTTGTTTCACTTTAGCGCTCAAGAAACGAACAACAAAAGAGATACAATACATTTATAGTTTGAAACCACTATTTTCAATAGAATAAAATGTAACAAAAGGTCTACAATCATTTTGACACTATGTTACCTAAATAGTAAGCGTATGTAGAGATCAAATGCAAATAAGACACTGGTAGGTAGTGCAAGCAAGAAGTATACGCTTGCACTATCCACACTCGCCTTGCCTTTATGCAAGGTGCTTCTTCATGCTTATTTTGAAGGAGCCAGGGTTGGAATAAAAGTTTACTGCAAGAAAATTCTGGTGCGATATAGAATAAAAATGTACTTTTCTTTATTTATCCTTCTCCCGATATATTATTATGGTGGTGATAGTTTTACTGGAACAAAGCTAAATTTCATAAATAAAATACCCGCTAATCCTCCCAACACAAATCTTGCAAACTATGAAAAAGGCTCCATTGTTTTAAAAGTCTAATGCTAAAAATTTCGAAAACCGATCAAATAGATCAAAAATGCATTCAATGCATGCAAAAATTGTAAGCAATATTTTCTGATACACAAATGGTAGATGTATGTTAGGGCTTAACGAGATCAACTCTCAAAGCGGCAGAACAGTATCGAAATCCTCGATTTGTTTAACGAGATATTTCGATATCGACTCGTGCATTCCATTATTTGTTTTGCGCTATCTCATTCTGTATTTTACATGCTTAAAGTCACGCCTTCCTCTTATAGGGAGAGATTACTTTCATCTACTTGCTACGATCCTTAGACACTTATATCATTCACTTCATCTACTCGAATCGCAGTCCTCATACTTGGTGATTTCGAGTACTTTATTGACCTATCAAATTTACAAGGTGTTTTCGATTTGATCCATAAATATTCGTCCAGTTCCCTGTCCCACACTATCGTAATCAAGAGTTTAATGCTCATCTTAGTATCAGCCTTCCTCTATTGTAAGCTTGAACCTTAACCATCCCGATAATTAGATCCACATTAGCATGTGTATTATTAATAAACGTCAAACTATAACTGAGTTGAATACTCAAACCATTCGCCGTGTCAGCTGTTGACCACACAGCGCTTGACTAATGAGCGCAGAGCCCCAGTATTACATTCTGAGCACGGCTCTTTGACAAGGGTCTGCATCTATCAGTTTTGAGACTGCCTTATTGGTTCCGTCTGTCTTTGGCGTTGGTCGGAATATTTGTTTTCAAGTTTTAAATGCAAACAGATTTTCGAACTGACTATATACTCGTTATAGTTTGCTGTAGGGATTTGTAACTGAACTGAATCAGCTGGCAGGATTAGATAGAATCTCAATATCAAGCTCGCCTCTGTGGTATGAATTTTTGCAAGGTTTTGGTTTTGTTGGTAGGTCGTGTAGCTCTCGGTCACGTAGAGGACTACCGCTTTTCATCCGTGGGTGTAGTAAACACAGACTGAGGGAGTTTTTGAATCCCGTGCCGATAATCGGACAGGGTCAGTCGCGTAGTGGTGAGTAAGCTACCCCCACCACCATACCCAAGGGTTGGTGTGATAAAGCAATACCAAAATCTATAGCAGAGTGGCAACATATTGTACTGAACCCAAATAAATTGGATCAGGGAAAGAAAGAAGAAGTAGAAGATTGAGCCTGTTTTAATATCAGAATTAACAGCATTTTTTTTTCGACCTTTCATTCATAATCGGTACCCGTAGTGTAAGTTTTTTAGTATTAAATACGCAACTATTGTAGGTGCGTTAAGAGCTCGATTTGTATAGGAAACGTGAATAGCGCCCCTAGCGGTAAAAAGCGTAAATCGTATTTCCCATACAAATTGAGCTCTTAACGCACCTACAATAGTTGCGTATTTAATACTAAAAAACTTACACTACGGGTACAGATCAGATTAAAGAAAGAAATTGAGTGAGAACGATTGGAGGAATAAGAAAGAAATGAACACGCTTAGCATTCCATGGATTCTTAGGTGCTGGGTCCATAGTGTTGCACTGACGGGAGTCAGGAACAATGCCTAAGGCTTGTGACTCAAAATTAGTTTTAAATAGTCACACATAAAACTAATGTATACATGTTCTAGACAAGATGCCAGAAATATTATCTATTATTGTACTACTAATATATATGTCTTACGTTGATATTGTTATTGGTTTTCATTGTTAGGCGATCAGAGGTAAACTTCATAACAAAACACTCTAATCTTCCCAACATAAATCTTACCAACCACAAGAAAGAAGCTCCATTTGAATCGCGTTCTTCAGTGATTGTATTTTTTAAATAAAGAACGAAACCTCTGATTCTTTGATGACATTGACATTAACTAAAAATAATTTAGTTAATGAAAATACAGCTGTACTTATGCAGAAGATATCATCAGCGACAACCAAATCCAGTCAAAATACAGTCTAAAGTCAAATACCCAAAATGCAAACACCAGTTACAGCAATTACCTCTCCAGAGAGAAAATTACGTTTGGAAGCTCTGCGCGTGTCGTTTAGTAGTTCCACTGTTGGCCCATGTCCAAATTCTTCATTCACACTTTTATATGCACATAATTTTTGAGGTTTAAGTAATTTGTTGTCACTTAATTTTTTACTGATTTACAGTTAGTTTTAAGATTCCTAAATCGTTTGACTTTTTTGTTAGTTGCTCATCTTCATCGATATTCAGCATTTGTATTATTCTAACAGATGTTTTTTATACCACATTTTTGCAAACATGCATTACGATGGTAAGCGTTCACTGCAGCATATGGACATTCCAATACCAGGGGTAAAACACTACACGTGTGTTGATGACGTTGAAGAAACTTTTTCACGCCTTTTTACACCGAGCAAAGCCGTGTTTCATCTTATCCAGATCATTCCACAAACGAAGCGTACGCGGAAGAAAACTTCGTCTGAAACCTACAATCCGACGAAAATCGTCACTTGCGTCCCAAGTCCCACCCACTGCTCCAGGCTCTCTGGCGTTCTGAGGAACTATTTTACATAACAGCTACAGTTCCTTTTTATCACCGCGCCGCACGCCATCAACAGGGTGTTCATCCTCACACATTGGAGCCGATTTGGTTACGAACTGTACGTTTCAGAAGAAGTTTTCTTCCGCGTACGTTTCGTTTGTGGAATGATCTGGACGCGATGGAACGCGGCTTTGCTGGGTTTCTTCAAAAAGGCGTGAATAAGTTATTATTGTCATATTTGTAAGTTATCTAGTATCCTTAACACAACTTCGTAATGATATTTAATTTGGGCCAGATAATTGACGTGAGAGTTGAGATAGAACCATTTTCGATCAACATTAGACAGTTAACATCTTTAATTCTTAGCAAATCAAAATTGTAATAGCCGCCATAATCATAATCAGCAACAAACAGCCCATTTCTCAAGATTTCTATCGTCTCTACAATATTCGGCGTCGTAAATTTTAAAGTCGTTACAAAATCGTTACAATTCCGCCATAATGATTTGCAAAATGATATTTGACAGCCGTTTTCATTTCAAATATTGTATAATGTCTGTCTGTCAGTTATTTACATCTAGGATCTTCGGTAATGATGTCTTGATGAATGATTATTTATTTTGCGGGGTGTGATGTTCAAGAATTTAAATATCTGCTTAGTTATTTATTGCCGCCATTAATGTTGGAGATGTTAAGGGTGCTTGTAAATGATTCTTTAATGAGTCTCGGATCTGGGAAGAAATTTCATTTGGTCTACACATGAAATTTTCAATGAAATTTTAAAAGAACCTGGAAAATAATGCGAAGTTTGAGCTGTATGCGGAACTACATCGGAATGGCATGCACATTATAATAAGTAAACTCAGTATTTTGTGCTGTGATTGATAGAGAGATTATGTGTCATACAGAGTACATCGAATCCAAAGGAAAAAAAAAACAAAAATAAAATATGTATACATATATCAAGCAGAGAATTTGGTTATAAACACTACCCTAAAGCAGTGTTGGTAAAGCTGGGTATACCAGTTCAGGCATGTATCAATCTACCAACCAGTATTAAATAATACTTACATGGGTGAATTTCAACAGGTCCAAAAAAAATCTCATTTCCGTGGACTTTTTTATCTTAAAGTTTTTTTAAAAACTAAATTGCGGGTTTTAAAGTTTTTGATAATGTATGTATTCTTCCTCAATATCTAGCAGATAACATAAAAAACAAACGAGATATACAAGATTAAAAATTTTGTGCCACGGCGATGAAACATGCGTGCTCGGCAATGAAACAAGCCTCCACGGCAATGAAAGAACTATGCCACGGGAATGAACGCATCCACGGAAATGAAAATCTATATTCAACATAAAATCCCTACTAATATTATAGCTTTTACATCTAAACCACTGAACCGATTTTGATGAAATTTGTTAACATATAGACTAGAGCTCGGGGAAGAACTTGGGCTACTTTGGCTTGAAGGGGTTGAAATAGGGGATGAAAGTTTGTATGGCAGTTCGTCATTTTCGAAGATAGAACCATTAAACTTTGAATTTAGGCACTTCTTATGAAAAAAATGAATATTTGATCAAAAATTTTTGAAATTTTGACCTGTTAGGGGGTGAAATGGGGGATGAAAGTTTGTATGGAATTCGTCATTGTTAAAGACGAAACCATGAAACTTTGCATGTAGGCACTTGATAAGAAATAAATAAATATTTGTTCTAGCGTTTTTGATATATTTACCCATGTGGGGATGAAAGTTCGTAAGGAAATAAAAACAAAGTCACACATTCACGTCTAACACACCACACACTAAACATTGTCAATATGGGTATCGGTTTCGTGGTTATTGTGGGTCCGGATTACGAATAAATGTATTTCGAGATCCAAGATGGCGGTTGCGACTTTTTAATATAAGATCGATATGGGTATAATTTTAATGGTTTTTGGGGGTCCCGATTCCCAATACAACACCCATTTGAGATCCAAGATGG
The DNA here is from genome assembly GCA_955850985.1 of Elophila nymphaeata. Classification (NCBI taxonomy): domain Eukaryota; kingdom Metazoa; phylum Arthropoda; class Insecta; order Lepidoptera; family Crambidae; genus Elophila; species Elophila nymphaeata. The sequence goes on from OY039066.1 coordinate 31,336,258, forward strand.
CGGGCGCGACTTTTAAACAATGTCAATATTGGTATCGTTTTCGTGGTTTCTGTGGGTCCGGATTACGAAAAAAGCATCTATTTCGAGATCTAAGATGGCGGACGCAACTTTTTGACAAAATGTCAATATGGGTATCATTTTCATGATTTTCGGGGGACCCGATTCCGAATACGAAATCTATTTCGAGATCCAAGATGGCGGTTGCGACTTTTAAATATAAGATCAATATAGGTATCATTTTTATGGTATTCGGGGGGTCCCGATTCCCAATACAACATCCATTTTGAGACCCAAGATGGCGGACGCGACTTTTTAACATAATGTCAATATTGGTATCATTTTCGTGGTTTTTGTGGGTCCGGTTTACGAATAAAACATCTATTTCGAGATCAAAGATGGCAGACGCGACTTTTTGACAAAATGTCAATATGGGTATCAGTTTCGTGGTTTTCGGGGGTCCCGATTCCGAATACGACATCTATTTCGAGATCTAAGATGGCGGTTGCGACTTTTTAATATAAAATCGAAATGGGTATTATTTTTATGGTTTTCGGGGTCCCGATTCCCAATACAACATCCATTCTGAGAACCAAGATGGCGGACGCGACTTTTTGATTTAATATCAATATGGGTATCTATTTGGTGGTTTTTGGAGGTTCTGACTCCGAATACAACATCTATTTTGATATCCAAGATGGCGGACGTGACTTTTTACTCAAAAGCAATATAAGTATAATTTTTGAGGTTTTCGGCGGTCTTGATTCCGAATACAACTTTTATTTCGAGATCCAAGATGGCGGATACGCCTTTTGGATATAAAATCGATCATTTTCTTAGTTTTCGGGAACACAACATCCATTTTGAGATGCAAGATGTTGGACGCTACTTATTAACTTAATCGCTTTTACGCCATACTCCCGAACCGACTCTGATGAAATTTGGTACAAAAATAGACTAAACCTCGAAATTGAATAAAACCTACTTTTTTGTAAAAAAGGGAATGAAGGGGTTGAAATAAGAGATTAAATATTTTTATGAGATTCCTCATTACCAAAGATAAGACCATGAAATTTTAAATAGCACGCAAAAAATATGCAGATATTTGTTTTAGCGTTTTTTGAAATATTGACCCATGTGGGGATGAAATAGGGGATGGAAGGTCGCATGAAAGTTAGCAAAAGATGGAAAAACAAAAAAGGTAGTTTGTAAAAATGTATTATAATCTATTTACAGTAATGCACAGCAGTTTGTATGGGTATCTTTTGCAAAATAAGTGCCCAAAAAAATAAAAATGCTACCCAAAGTAACTATTCCACGCTGACGAAGTCTAGCACGCGGGCAAAAGCTAGTTTTATATATGTACTTACTTGAGTATTATCGTCATCATTTTGAAAGTAACTCCTTCTATCTGTCTGTTATGCTTTCACGCTTAAATCACCGAACCTATTTTGATAAAATTTGGAATATACATGGATTAGACTTTAGGAAATATAGGTTATCCCTTACACCGACTCACGCAAGCGCAGCTGCAGGAGAAAAGCCAGCATTTGGTATTCAGTTTCATTATCAAAAAATTCTTTAATGCCATTATAACTTTTTGTAATTAAAAACTGTTTTGGTGATTCTCAAAACTGATTAATTTTTCAGTATTTTTAATTTATTTTTGGGATATGGTTATATATTTTTATCAACATTGTATGTGGGGCAGAGGCGTATAATTTCAATTTTGAGTTTATTTTCATATACATATGTATATTGTTGCGGTCAATACTCGGCACTACCTGTATTACAGGTAAAGATGTATTTTTTGCCTTATCTTATCATGACAATAAAAACATAAGTCACGGAAATGAAACACCTGGCCACGGAAATGAAACACCTGGCCACGGCAATGAAACTAAATTGTGTTACAAGGCATGGCAATGAAATTTTTTTCATTTCCGTGTCTTTTTTTTCATTTCCATAGCAAATTTGGGCCACGGAAACCACAGCAATGAAAGCATGGCGATGAAAATCAAGGCAAAAATATAAAATAACAAAAAAACTATTAGTTATTCGAGGTAATAAACACTTCACAAATAAACAGATGAGAAATGGCATTCTATTGAAAACTCAATCATGAGGACAAACTTATTCATATAGAAGTTATACCTATCCACGGCGATGAAAAAAAAAATGACGACAACATAAAAAATGGAATACTTTTATTTATAGCACAAAAACGCATGCACTTGTGTTCGTCCTTCCGCGTCGAGTACTTAGGCGACACTAATATGCAACGCTTAGCGCACAAGGAGGGGGCCGCAAGTTGTTAGATAAAACAATATTCTTAAAAATGTTTAGGACATGGCGATGAAAGTTTGTTCTGGGACAAATGCATTTAGAATAACCATTCGTTGTATTGTTTAATAATTTGAATAAATGTATTCCGTAACAATACTTTAACTATTCACGCATCAAATAAAACTAAATTTCAATATAAATAATCAATAGATTTTTAGCAATGAGGTATAATATACATCAAGGTGACGTGTGGACAAACACGGCAATGAAAGATTTGGAGGTTTAATAATTTTTTTTGAAGTACCTATTATTCCTATTATTAAAATATTTAGTGCCCCACATAGATAACTATTTCATTTATCTATAAAAAAAATAAGAACGTTATAGCTTTGTTTTTTAATACCGATTTCATCGATGCCACGCAATTTTTGGTCCCGGGAAATTCACCCACATATTATGATTTTTTCCGGATATGGACTTTTTGGCGACTCATTTTTCAGCAAAGAGTAGTTCGTTAATCCATATTGATCCCTCGATCTTACTACAAAAGCCGTATCCTATACATTAAAAAAACCGGTAGCAATATACCTCATTCGGAATCAGTCAAACGATAACCGGTTAATGAACTTTCAAAGAGCAAACTGGGGTCACAATGACCCGATGGACATCAATTCTGCCGTCTGCAGGAACGGGTTGGGTCGAATGCACCGGACAAGCTTGTTTATTGCACAAGGAAATAGCTGGACAATTGAGGGTTGGGGCGTTGCGAACGCTCTGCTAATAAACGGGTTAAACCGGTCTGGGTATGGTCTCATTGAGGACGAGTAGCGATTAGCGAGAAGTCAAATTGTTTGATATGTTTAGAGTTACATTGATCTTTACGATCCGTCGTTTCAGACCGAATAGCTAGTGTATGTCAAGATCATTAACGATTTACTTAATCGAAGACGGTCTAAAATCACAACAAAATCCCATGCAATGGAATCCCATGAATATCGTAACGATGAATCGACAGTGTATGGTTCTTTGCGATCGGTCGTTACGATTTTCATCAGATCGATCGTAAAGATCAATCGCAGCGTATACATCTGTCCTGGTTTTCGGATGTTGTTTCTTTACTGAAGGCTTGCTACTTTTAGGGTTTGGTGGTAACCTGCTTTTTTTTTAAACCATTTTAAGGCACTGCCTGGCCCAAAGTGACTTAATGTGTACCTAATTGGTTTATTACCAAAAGCTCTAACTAGAAAGAGGTTAAAACTTGCTGAGTTTCTTGCTAGTTCTTCTAAGAACAAAGTCTCCTGGTAGACTCTTGGACCGATGGCATCAAACTTTCTCAAGTGTACCTAGGTGTACCTCAATTAATAAAGAAATTTTGACTTTGACTTTGATTAACTCTTTGTGAGATTAAGATTGCGATTACTAAGACTAATTTTGTGATTAGCAATGGTCAGTAAAAAGTATTGCAGATGAACAGAAATATCTATACAGTGTAGTTGAAAGGTTGTAAAATATTGCTAATACTCTATTGCCATTTTTATTTAGGGTAGGTATAAAATGTATTCTTAATTTTCTTAGTTTGTAGGGCCTCTAGGGGAACTAACGTTCTATTTGTCTTTGGTTAAGTGAAGAACCACGAAAACATTGCAAGTGAATAAAACAGGTTATAAAAATAGGTACATGTCTTAAATTTGATTAAAATTACGGGAATTTAATAATAATTATACAGTCCACATCTGGGTGAAGATTTTACTCGTTATACGCTGTATACGAGAACCCACCCTCACGGTTGAGGATTCGTTGTTGAATTTGCAAGTATGGCGATTATGAATTTTTCATTGAATACCTTCAGCTTCATTATAATTATTATAAATAAACTCACAAATAACCACATAATTCCTAAAGGGCTTAGTAGAGCTATCATTGCCTCCTAACAGTGACAGGTTGCCGGCCTATCGCCTATGTAACTTTGGTTACAGCATATAAAGCCATATCTAGCAGTACAGACCACGTAGTGGTTCAAAACAGCGGCATGTTTCCAGACTGTCTACATTTAAGGGGCATCAATACCAAAAAGTATATAAACCTTCTACTCAACAAATAAAACCAGGCAACATGGACAAAATGTTACAAACTAAAATTGTCTCGGCATATTCAGAGTCAAAGTAAAAATTTCTTTATTCATTTAAGTACAATTTGTACATTTATGAAAGTCAATTTTGATGCCATCGGTTCAAGAGTCTACCTTTAGGCCTTGTTCTGAGAAGAGCAGACAAGAAACTCAACAAGATTTATAAAATAAATAAAATATTTTTATTTTCAGACAATAGGGGTCCATAGATTGTTAGTAGGTATACACAACTTATGTATGTACTATGTTAGTAACTTAATTAATACACAAACATATTATTTATAAAATTGTGTATGAAATTTAAACATTGAATTAAATTGTATTAAATTTATTGAATTAAAAGTTGAATTGAAGAATTTAAATAAAAATAGTTTAAATTATAGAAAAATAATCCTACTAATATTATAAACGCAAAAAGCTACTGAATGGATTCTGACGAAACTATACAATAATTTAACCCACAGTTCAGAAAACAACATATATTTATCCTCCCGTTACAATTTTTATAGTATTGATTTGGAAAGAGTCATAATTCAGATGTTGAAGTCATAGTAATAATTAATCTTAATAATTTAATAAAATTAAGACTAATAATTAAACGTATAAGTAATAAAAAATGTGATTTACCACGTATTCCCTTACAGTATTGGCTTAAAATTTGAAATTGTACACATATTGGTATCTCATGTAATCTACAATGGAGAATCGAGCACATTTGAATGTGTCCACACATTTTTATATATTGGTTTTTATAATATAGGTATTTCAAGGATGTTGTAAAAAAAAAATAGCTTTAGAAGAGCGAAGCTTCTTGGTACAGGTAGGTAGGTACCTGTATTTGTTACCTAAAAGCACAGTTCGGTCAATGCCTCTAACATCTAACATCAATGTGAAATAATAGATTTATTTCTTTGGTCCCTACAAATCACAGCTCTCATATTATTACGTCCAGTATGAAACATAACAAGTTAACATCACACGGACCACTCTACGAACAAAAGCAGTTACCGGCCCACTGAATATTTTAATACCTATTTCGTACAGAGATAGCGAACTGATGACGCGTCCAGGGACTGGTATTATGATGTCAAATTATTAAGTATGCATGCCGTTGTATTGACGGCGAGCCGTGTGCTGCCATCTATCGTGTGTTGTGCGATAACTGTTGATGCTACTCGACAATAGATGGCGTGGTTAGCAGTTGAGGTTTCATGGATTAGTTTCACATTGTTATAAGTAATTTTATATTCTATTTATTAACTTGACGAAAATGTAATAAAATAGCTGCTAATAAACCAAATTATAAATATACAAAAAAGATGATGAATTCTTTTGCGATTAAATTTGAATTTGAGAAAAATCTCTAGTGTTAAAAATTATTTTATACTTAGGTACTCAAATCAAGGGCAGAATTGCTTTTTTATTGGTGTAAGTAAATGAGCTCACTTGGACGTGAATTTACGCACTACTATTAGAATTACCATAGAAATATGCACGAACATCAAGAAAAGTCAGTTATTTGCTATTATTTTAATTAGGAATGTTAGAAAATATGCTGAAGTGAAATTTTTCAGTATTTATATGGATAGCTAACTAATATACGGCCCGCGTGGTGGTAGCAGTGACCTATAATAGTAACCTTGTAACTTGGAGAGCTTGATCTCATCAAGCTCTCCAAGTTACAACGGCTAATCCGCTGCGCCCTATTATAAGTTATTATAGAACAAGTTAAAGTGTTTAGATTATCATTCCCAACTAATATCTAAACCAAATGTTATTTCAAGCTCGCTCAACTCTTTTGGTGTCATGTATGTCAAAATATCTGAGTTGCATATAGCTTACCAGAGACGCTGCTGAGCTGAGATTGAAGTAAAAAATGCCCAACCCTTAATATAACGTTTTCATTTCACAAACAAAGCCAACTTATCTATTTAACTTTGGAGGGAAACAAAGAACCCGCGACTCATTACTGCCACCGATTCACAATTGTTTCACCGAAAACATTTCACAACAAAAATTACGAACGCATTCCCCCATTAATTGTCTCGTAGTTCCACTACTGACCGCGCCGTGGCGCCACGTAAACGGGGTTCCTACCAGAAATCGTATGCCCTTTACTCGAAAATAAACTTTTGTGGTTTGGTGTTTCGTGAATATAGATAATGCAAACAGCTAAAGTGTATGTACAGTTTGTACACCTTTAAGATGATATTGTTGGAGTGCAGAGAAACAATCAGCCGAGGTTTAAGTTACGTATTGACTGCGTTACGGAACGATAATTTAGCCGATCCTTACACTTTGTTAGTGGTTTACACTCTAAGTAATTGATTAATTTAATATTAAACGAAAACTATGTAACACGCAACCGACCAAATGAATGTCGATATGACAGCAAAATATAAATGTGCAGTGTGAGACTGTACAGTGTAAAACTTGTTGCCTGCTGATGTGTTCCCTGAAAATTATAACGTGCATGCCTTCAAGGCAAGAGTGAATACTGACTGGTGATATGAGACTTGCTACTTCTAGGTAAGCATGTAATTTTAAGATTTTTTTTTTTACTGAAACGAATTATTCTATTGTTACTTTGTATTGTATTGTTTCTGCGAGCTACTTTCCTTGTTTTCGATTATTTTTATGCTATTATCTACACTTCCCAATTTCAAAATAAACATGTAGTGCATATCTGTAATTATATACACGCTAAATTAACATTAATGTACAAAACTGTGCAAGTACCGTGTAATATTAATGTACAAATCTGAATAAATAAACAAAAGAAGTTATATCCCAACATAAGGCTCTCCCTCAAAAGTGGGCCTAGTTTGGTAATAAAAATAACCCTAAATCCACCGATCATACAAATATGTAGGTACTTAGATAATTTACCACGTACATTAGACTCTTCCGGTACGCGGTCGCCACTCGAGAACCTTTCCGCCCCAACAGCTGTCAGTCCTCCTCGCAATGTGCACTGCCACTTCGTTCGCGGTTCGCGATTCTTTGGGGTATGTTAGATTTAGATCACCTTAGATCACCTGCAAATCTCATCATTTCTGATATAATAATGCAGAGAAATTCCGAACATAGCTCTCTCCATTTTCCTTTGAGTGACATTGAGCTATTATAATATAAGGCCTATTTGTACTTAGTATTTAATATTTCGAGTAAAGGACATTCGATATAAAGTACGGACACCCACGTAAACTCATTACGAGATGCACGCCTCCAGAAATAATGCTACCAATGGCGAGAGAAAAAAGCTCGCGGCTTGTAAAGAAAATTTTTCATTCGCTAAAATCGAAATCGTTGCGGGGAGCCATGTTAGACATAAAGGACTGTATCATCCATCGAGTGCAAGAAGCTTGAAAAACGCGGGAAGTTTGACGTTTATTTTTTTAAAGACAAAGCAGTCTGAGTTCTGTCGGCCGGCTATTTAACCTTTGTTGTTTAAATAAGGCTTTTGGGGGTTAGCAATTGTACGCTGACTAAAAGAGTAATATTTTCGTTGCTTAAAGTTTTATGTAATAAAGTTTTATTCCAGACTGTTGAGATGATTTTGAGTATCATCCTAATCGTTGGCTTTCGTTTGACTATTTACTAAAGGATTGTTACTTATTGGGTTTGGTGCCCCATTTGTGTCTGTGTTTTGGGGTACTATACTGTATGGATCATACTGCCAGATGTGTAGCCAAAATATTAGCTAAAGCTTTGATCAACCCCTTTTGGGATTAGGGGTGTCATTATAAATGTATGTTTGACTGATCTATTCGCTAACTTTTTTTGACACATGAAAGTGATAATCACCGAGCGATTTGAAAACAGCAATTGATTAGCAATTGCTGTTTTTCACCAACTTCAAAAAAGGAGCATTCATTCTCCTTTTTTAGTTTTGAAGGTGGTTTTTTTATTTAATATAATTTATTTTTTGCTTTTAGAATTTTAAGTAGATACTTACTTATAGAAAAAAAAAATTGGTTGTCTGTAAAGTCGGTTTACTGACGATAGTTGAACGTGAGAACGTCTTAAGAAAATACTGATGGAATGGTAGCATTTTTCAAAAGAAAAATTTAATATCATTTGTTTAATAGATTTCGCATTATAGTATGAATAAACTTGTAATAAAATCTCTTTGGCTATACTATTTGTATCTGGCTGGTTTTGGTATCATTGAAAGTTTAAATTTTAAAGAACATAATTCCAAATTCAAATTAGAGAATTAGATTCAGAGCGAGGTAACGCCGCATGACGTCATGTTTTTTCGTGCGTGCAGCCGGCTCTATCGAATTATAAGACGTTGTCACGTCAAAAACTAATAAACAGAATAAAATTAATATTAGGGGTTTAAGTATGAAATTGCCGTTTTGTATAGAGAATTTAACGAAAATTCATTTTTCCATACAAACATATTTGCCATTTTTTAAGGAACCACAATTCTAAATTTTGTGTAATTATATGTTTAGACAACATTAATCTATAGGATACTTAGAGAAAAAAAATTATAATTTATAACTGTAAAAAAATATTCATATTTTTATAACGGAGACGGGCACCTCTTAGGACGAGCTGTTTTTGAAGAAGTATTTCTAGTGAAAAAAATAAAAATAAGAATAAAATTTTCTGCTTAAATATATGTCCTTGTAATGAAGTTTAAAATAGAAAAAGAATAATGGACATAGCTATTGTATTAAAGGAATAATACACTAATGAATAATGAGGAAAAAATCGGCAATTTCATACTTTAACCCCTATTATTTAAGGGGGCTCCCATACAACAAACGTGAGTTTTTTTTGCTTGTTTTTGCTCGATATTGATAACGGCAACAGGTAGATGCTTGAAATATTCACAGAATATTAAGTTATATATTCACTTTAAAAATAAATAACTAAATTAAAAAAAAACAAATATTTAAGAGGGGGGGCACCCATCTAGCAAAAATGATTTTTTTTTTCTCGGTCTTAATAACAAACTTTTTTCATAGATTGACTTGGCCAGTTTTTTTTTATCCAGGGAAGCTCATGTCCTTAATCTGATCTGATGGTAAGTGACGATAATGCTGAAGATGTAATCGAGCTTCCTGGAACCCTCAACCACAGAGGGACTGGATATATTATCATTAATTGTCGGAACACAATAATGATGTTAACATTATTATTGTAGCGACAGATTTTGATAAGAACTTGAAAATTGTAGATCAAATCTGGGACCTCTGTATCTGAATCCGGTGGACGTAGGCGGACCCATCCGACTAACGACCCCGCACTTGGTACCTTAGCTTCTGTGATCGTTACGAACGCGACCTCAGTATTACCCCGTTAATGCGGTCGGATATAATTAGTCTTGCCCTGCAAGGGTTGTGTGTACACCTGCTAGCACTGATTATGTTCGTGAATGGGGGATTAGTGAGGGCTTACATGCCGCTACTTAGCGGTGACATCCGTGCATAATATATTACATAGATATAGGAAAATGTAGATCGGCAATTTGAAAGAGAAAAACCTATAGAGAGCGTATATTAGAGCGAGATGGACTCGTGAAATAGTCGTGTTAATCACACAAACTTTTGCTACTACCAGAATTTGAACCCGGACCCGATGTAAGCAGCGTTACTGATCACTCCACCACGACAGCGTTGTGATGTTATTCTTTGAATATCACAATCGCGACAGGAACTTAATAGCCGAACACTCATTATTTCGATATATATCAGGAGCCATTAATTTATTACGTAAGACTTGACAAATATAAGAAAAATAAGAATAGACCAACCTCCTCCACCCATGTAAGCATTTATTGCGTAAGAATGTAAAGAAAAAAAAAATATTAAAAAAACGTATGTTTAAAATCTAAAAGTAAATATATCAACTATTTTTTTGAGGTATTTTTCAAAGTATACTCTTAACTTCGCACATTTTTGTGATCGTACGTAAGAACTATAAAGACTCCCTCCCGCCCCTTGTAAAAAAAATAAAATATAGTCGACCCATCCTTCCCTAAATCTTACGTAGTCTTACGTAATAAAGGAATGGCTCCTATATCGCAATTAGAAATAGTGTTTTTGTTTCACGAGCGCAGAGACGGTGTGCATGTGTGTTTTCGCGCGGTCATGGCTAGCTCGCGTTTATGAGATAAAAATCCTATACTAACAACACTAACTGCAAAAAGATGGTAAGACAATATCCGTCTAATTTTAGGGCCCCATTGGACAAGGGTTGGAGAAGATAGAGGGCACTGGAGACAGTTGGAGGAGGCCTATACTAAGAGGCACATGGAACTCAGAGATATAATATAGCCAAAATAACTACGCGAAAAGTTCGGGATTATTAACAGCACTAACATAATTATAAGTTAATTGTTACAAACTGTATAATAGACATAACATGTCTGAAATAAGTGATTTATTATGAATATAATTGCCAGTTCAATTCAAAACCTAAACACTTAGAAAATAACGCCATATTGCAGTAGCACTTCTTTTACTTGGCGTTTTGCTACAGGCGCATGTAAGCTCACCGTAGCCGCTGCCGAGTATTAAATTTAAATTTATTTACTTAGGACTACCCTTAGAGGCCGGTAATTAAGGGAACGTGTTTATGTTCTACCGTGCAGTTGAGGCAGTATGGTCGGGGGATTTTGGGAGAACTCTCACAGAAAACTGCTTAAAGTTGACTGGACGTAAGATACTTCAGTTTCATTTTGTTTTGTTGAAATAGATTTAACAACAATAGGGAATGAGAATAACAAAAAAATTACTGGTTTAATACATACGTAAAAATACGTATTTTTTTTCTGCTAATAGTGAAAACAGAATTGATTGTAGCCAAAAAATACCTGAGATATTTGAATCAGAAGTTGCACTATTCCTAACACAAATCTAGTCCCCTTCCCTACCCCGTGGAGCTCTGTCGACCTTACTCACCAAGAGACACAACACCACACAAATGTAGTGTTATTTGTAGTGTTACTAATAAACACTATTGCAATTTTGTTTAATAAAGTTTTTGCTTTTAACCCATAACTACGAGTACCTACATTTAAAAGGAGTGCAACAAATCTATAACAATGTAGTCGACCCCAGTATAAGCCGCGGCATATGGCCACCCGCATCCCAAAAGAAGGGTGAAATGATGGCTCAAACCCCATTTATCTTGGGTACATCATAGGGGTCACTCGGTCAGTCCCATAACCTTTATACTTTCCATCTGATAACGATTTAGGGTAAACTTCTCTTTGGCCTAAGTGATAATTAGTGAAGTTATGCGGATCGTTTTTCGGTTAGTTGATAGAATCCAATTGTTTTATAACAGTAATATCACAGTCTTTATGAGTTCTTACAGCCAATAACTTCTAGGGCAATCATGAGGGGTTCGCGGAATGAGAGGGGCGCGGTGTCGCCACCGAATTGCCATATACTCGTTTGGTAGACGCTGGTCCACTGTGTATCTACAGCATATTGTATAAGATATAGTCAAACATGGAAGCTCCGGCACTCCTAGGTTTGACATAGAGTCTTAGTCATAGTACAAACCAAAAGCGTATTTCTACCTTTAACTATGGAATTGTCAGCTAATTTTAGGGTAGTGTACTATGATGATCAGTCAAATGCCGAAACTCAATTGACGAAATCTGGGTTTGACGAGTCGGACATAACATAATATAGGAACGTGTTAATTGAAGAGAAAGTATTTTTGAATATAATTGACTTATAGAATGGAAAGATGTTTGTTCTATTAACATATATATTTACAGGCACAAATGAATACAGGAATCTATTTACAATAAAATATCCACATAAAATCACCAGCGTTAGGAAATGTTACCAAAGTCGTGCTGACAGGCTGACAGATCACCAATCGTCAAAACGGGGCATAAAGAATACTTGCGAACGCGACCGGTATAAGACCTTTGTGGCCGTCGCCACAGACTATTTGTATGATCGGTAGGCTCAGGGTTATTTTTTTTACAAATAGTCAATTTACCCAAAAAAATTTCAGTTTTGGCATTTGACTGATAAAGTTACTCCTAGGATTGGTTGAAAATTCGATAGTCAAGGGTAGAAATACGCTATTGGTTTGTACTTTGACTAAGGCTCCATGCCAGATCTGAGGTATTACTAGCCAAATCTAGGAAGGCCGGATCTTCGATGTTTGACTATAACAAAGATTTACGCTCTTTAACGCGTGACGATGTTCGAAAATCGGTAAAAATTGGACGCAACCTACCACTTTATCGTCCCCTTGATTCCGTTAATTATTTAAACTTAGACTAATGGATCAGCAAAGGGGTATTGATCACCTTATACTCCGTCCACCAATCCGCATTGGGCTACTGCCTAAACCTCCTTCGATAACAAGGAGAGGCCTCGTGTCCCAGCCGCGGGTCCAATTATAAAGGCTGTCATGATGATGAATTCAGTATTAAATGTAATTGTTATCATAACAAAAAAATCGCGAAATACCTTTACATCACCACACACTAAAAGGTTCTAAGAAGGCAAATAAAAAGAAAGAATATTGACACAAGATACGCGTCCCTGGTATAATTACGCCATAACACGGGGCGGTCACCAATTTGACGGCAAATGTGTGACAAAACGGACATATCATGGGTTTTATTATTTCGGAAATGGTCTCTTGTCACTGTGTCAGAAAAACTAGATGGGACAGGACACTGATATATTCAGTAAGTAAATATTGGTTTAATTTTGTCTTGTTTGTTGGCTTTGTTGTTTGATGTCTGCTTTTGTAGGCAACAAGCTGGTACTGTATAGCACATACTGCCAGATGTGGTTTAGTGTAATCAAATGTTACATAAAACTCTTTTCAACCCTTTTTGAGAATTCAAATATTGAATTAACGCGACTAAAGTGGGTCTCGCGGAGTCTTATCAAATATGGCTTGGCAGAGAGAGAAGCTGTAGAAGAATTCTTCGCCGAAGGAAATACAGACGCCAAGTTATCAAGTTTCGACCATCGCCGAAAAGTAGCTAGTCTAAAGGTATTTTATAGGATACACTTTGAAGAGTGTTCGACGGAATTAGATGAATTAATTCCACAAGCTCCATAACACTACCGGGACACAAGACGCAGGTTAAATTACCATCCTTATGTTTTTTATACCCGCACAAAACGATTTGCTAACTCTTTTATAATGTGAACAGCTAAGGAATGGAACTTGTTGCCTGCTGTGTTCCCTGATACTTATAACTTGGGTGCCTTCAAGGCGAGAGTGAATAGGCTATTTCTAGGTAAGAATGTAACATCGTAGGCCACATCTTCGCTTAAGATCAGATGAGAGTGAGGTCAAATGCTCTCCTATAGTCACTAAAAAAAATCTACCAAGACTCGAACTTGGATCTATCGTAAGACCAATCCATCCAATCATACCAACGTTTCGAGACATATCCAGTCACTAATTGATTTCGACGCGCCCTTAGGGGTGTGGAGTGTGACGACCTCATAACATCTGTCGATTTGAGGGTGCATTGCAACAAAGTAGTGACGCTACATAAGTCAAGATGTCCGATCGAGGACATCAGCAGGTTTAAGGTATCAGCACACCTATCAACTCTGAGCTGTATCGCCGACCAACTCGGTTCGATTGTGAGAGGCTGCATCACAATCAAAAAGTTCTTTAATTATATGGATTTTGTTAAGTACTACTTTTAAATCATCAAAAACCCTGCCACCATAGATGAAAATAACAGTTAATTTTTTATTATTGTTGTTTTATAAATCCATCAAATTTTACTTACCTAAATTCTTCTATTCTTGTAGAAGAAGAAATGGAAATAACATTGTGGTTTTATTGGACTTAGATATATCGGTTCCACTGTGCTGGTCTCTACATGATTACTAACCCTAGAAAGGTAACTGACGTCTTACAGGCGCCTGTCAGGTTTGGGTGCGAATACCTTCCTATTCTATTCTATTCTTAAAATCTTGTGCGGATTGTAATTCTATTTTATTGCCAAGCTTTTTGTCATTTAAATAATATTACCATTAGGTATAATGGAGTCACTTGATCGACCATTATATAAAAAATGTTTAATATAAATTTTAAATTTATTACTAGGTAATTCTAGTAATTTATTAGGGACCTTGTTGTATTACAGTTTACCCAGGCCCACAAAACAATAAAAGAATATTCGTCTACAGGATGAATGAAGTTTATTTAAACTAGTATTTAACGCATAAATGTTATATGTTTAAAGTAAGACTCCATATTCTATCGCACAAACTTAAGGCAATTATAAATATCTTAACACGCTACAACCTTTTTAGTATTAATCTTATATATAAAATTCTCGTGTCACAATGTTCGTTCCCGTACTCCTCCGAAACGGCTTGACCGATTCTCATGAAATTTTGTGAGCATATTGAGTAGGTCTGAGAATCGGCTAACATCTATTTTTCATACCTCTTAGTGATAAGGGTTGTCCACCCTTAATTTATTTTTTTAATTTATAAGGCAAAACAACGTTTGCGGGGTCAGCTAGTATTATGTAATTCTATATAAAATTCATCAGAAACGCATGTGTCTTAGAAGCGCAAGGTTATTTTTTACGTGTGTAGTTCTTTGATTACCTTTCTAGGGTCAATTCTCTTAATTACTAAAGGTAAATTTACAAAGCATGGCTTTCTAAACCCAATATAGAGTTCAATAATACCACAATGCAATTTCCAACACCCCTTGATCCGCTCGCAGCTGCCGTTCTGTAGACAAACAAAAAGAAATCGTTATTGCAAACAAAATCTGTAGGCATTGACATCTGTCACCGACTGGAGTTTTTTTTAAAATTCCAAGTAAGAGCAAAAAGGTTTGTAGCTTTTGAGCACGTGTGCGCGTTGTATTGAGTTTTTTTTTGGCTATTTGCTGTTGGCTGTAGATGACATATTTAATAATACAAGGAGATGCTAAGCCGGCGTTTAATTTGTGACAAGTGTATGCCCTGTGGGCACACATTTCCACCACTTCGCCTTCCGATAAAGTCAAGTGAATACGTAACTCAGCGATTTGACCGATCTCCTTTGCGGCTGTGCTTGGACTTCTAGAAATCTAGGATTTCTAGTTTCTTTCGTCTTCTTCTCGACTATGTACTTGGTAGCTTAACTTTCGTTCCCGTCCGACTCGAACGCCTCAGAGACTCTAATCAGCGCAGAGACTCCCCCGAGGGAGATGCTCACCGGTCAGGAATCCTTTCTAGGGTGATTCGACTTACAGGGTAGAGGACAAAAAACGAAAAAAAATAGCTTAACTTTGTGATTGTTAGAAAGACCGCACAAATACGCCATCGACCTTCTCCTCATGCCTCATAATTGTTATGAAATTAATTTGATTCTTTGATTACAATCACTTACTCTTTAACCTCGTAATTATGTACCGGAGACAACGGAAAGGCGAACATAATGTTTATTATTTTAAAACCTCTTTACAAATCTAAGCTCAAAAAGTATAATTACAGGCCCTTTGCCGTGGAAAAAGAAAAACAAACAAGCAAAGGACGCACGATAGCATCACCGTACGGCCTTTTAATTAAAAAAAACTCTAATTTCAAAATGGCGCTCGTATTCGAAATTCGTTAATGAATATTTTTGTGTAGAGCTGACTGTTAAAATGTGTTTGAATTAAATAATATAGGGCTAATGTTTAAAATTTGCGATAGAAGTTGTTTACATAGTTAACAAACGTACCATGATCACACTCGTAGACTGAAAAGCGATTGAGGAGAGTTTAGGTAATATTTAGTTACTCAGAAAGCCACATCTGGTGGCTCAAAATATTAACAGGTTGCAAGGCAGTCGCCTCCCTAAAAGAGATACCTTTTGGACTTAGGAGCATGGGATGTGCATGTGTGTACCTATTGTACGAGTATCTATTTCTTTTAATTCAACTGCATCGAGAATCGTCTGCATACCGAATCGAATTTCTACCTTTTTATGTTTCAGTATTTTTTAAATTCTTCGTTTATTCGGATGACTGTAACTGCACCTATTTAAGAAACATTGAATTGAAATATTCAATTAAAACACATCGAGTAAAAAATGACATCCGAATCCGATACCCAATCGGGTTGAACAAAAAAAAGAACTGGAATATTTGAAAAAGTGTCATTGGGGCGAGGCAAAAAGCTCAATATTTCAAACGTCGAACAGGAAGTGACTTCGATAAAAATGATAGGAAGCGGTGACCCCGCCGATAACGTGTGGAATATACAAATTCAAATTGCGACACGCGCCATCTCGGCGCAAGTAAACATGTTATGTTAGATTTTTTGAATAATTTTGTTTTTATTGTATTGAAGGGGGTTATTTGTTATATTGATTAATTTTGTTTTTATTACTTTCGGACGATCACCACGCCTTATTCTGTGGATGATTAACCATGTCCAGACACAATTGATTTTAAAATTAATTTTCTCGCTGTAGATATCTACCGAGCGGATTAAGAGGTTAACAATAAGATCGTAAAGCTTGAAAAAAATATGTGTGTGAAACTAGACTAAGTACAAACTTATGCAACGAATGAGACTTAGATTAAAGCAAAAAGGGATTTAAGGCATTTAAAAAATTGTAAAAACTTCCGTCAAAACTGAAAACGGAGAAATTTTGTTTAAAAATGTTTTTTGAGGTCAGTCCCAAAGACGTCAAAAAACATAGTCAAACATAACATTTTTTAATTTGAATATAAGCTTTTTTTGTGTTGTAAGTAGGGACAGAAATTTACAGGAATTTATCTCGAGATCTTTTATACAAATAATGAATAAAATGAGAACGAGATCATCGATGTCAATTAAATACGCATTATGGAATAATTTTATTTTTGCGTTTACAAACGCGTAAATATTAATACTAGAAAAATGCACTGAAACCCTGCCTGAAACTGATCCGCCCGGATTGTGGGAGACGCGGGTTCGAGTCCCGCCTGAGGCAAGTCGATTTTTTTCAGTCCATTTTTCTAGTATAAATACGCATTATTAGGGATAGTTAAGAAAATACTCGTCACATGTCGCTCTTTAAATGGGATCCTATGACAAGTACCGGCTTTCATAATTATGTAAAAAGAACCATCATTGGTTCACTCAGTAAAAGTTATGAGGTTACACACATAAAAAAAACATACAGTCGAATTGAGAACTTCGTCCTTTTTTGAAGTTGGTTAAAATAGGTCTTACCGAAACAAAAAAGTGATGACAAAGCTCGTAAACTACTGGAGTTATTTTTATATACATATCATAAAATTTAACTTTTTCTCGTTCTCTGTGTTTTATACAATAAACACTGCTTTCACTCCACATTATCCGCTCAGATGCATTTTTTTTATTACAGAAAATAAAAGTTTTCTGACACCACAAAATCGCGCCAAACGCTTTCATGTGTTTTTTATTAGTCTATCTTAAAGCTTCCCACGTGCGTTCACGATTTTAAACAAATAATATTAAAATATACACGAAAGAGGATGAATTGAAAAAATGGCGGCTTAAGAAATCAACGAGGACACTGTAAAGAGCTCGAACAATACTGGCCTGTTTTATCGTGTGACGACATCATTTTAAATTTGAATTTAAAATGCGAACTATTCAATACACCTCACTATTGCTATTCAAACGCTTTTATATCTTTAACGTTAAGGTTCAAATTAAACTACTGGAAAACTGTTTAGAAGCGTCCTTAATACTAACAATTTAAAGTCGAATATAGCTAAACAAGTAAAATAGAGCAGGTTTCAATAGAATTATGTTTTTTAAAATTTTGATTCCAATTTTGAATTGTAAAATCAAGGGAGTGTTTGTGTCCCACTTTTTTCTACGAATTCAAAATGGCTGAAGGTTTTTTTCTTATCGCGGTCTATTTATAATGTTACAAAGTCCACTTGTTTTAGAATAAATAAACGGTTGCAAGGTAATTCATACTAAAAAGAGGCCATATTTCTTCTACGGGTTCGTGTAATCGATTTACCATACTGTTTGTTTTGTATTGAGAACAGTTTTTTCGAAATAGGTACAAAGAATGACATATTATGCTTGTCACTTGTATTTTTTGTTAAATAATCGTGAGGAGGACGCGGGACGATAGGGGCACGGTGGCGCCACCGAACTGCCATACACTCGTTCGGTAGACGCTAGTTTACTGTATGTCTACTGCAAGTGTTCTAAACAAAAGCGGCATTTTCCTCAACTTCAAGTCGCACCGCTGTATGCTTTTAAGCTGTGGCTATAATAAATAAATATGCTACCGAAGTGAATAAAAATAGGTGTTTCTATAAATATAGGTAATATAAGTAAGCTCTAACAAAATGGTAACTATTGATATAAATGACTTTTGTTAATTATTATACAAGGAAAAACAATTTAAGAAAACTGTTGCAAAATGTCGTACTAATAAAAACCCAACCCACTTTTTGGAAACTACAGGTCACTCAATAAGTTTTATCTCTTTATTTGATGATTTTCCCTATAAAACTAAATATCGCACTTCGGACGTGACCCCGTGACGACATCTGACCCCAGACTCACGTACAATCTTATCGTAGCCTGTGCGACTACTGAACAATACACCGAATAATGTAACGTTATTGTTATTCTTTATTGGGTATTAATAATGACGCTTACGAATTTATTAATAGATGTTCTGAGTTTTTTATTGCACGACAAAGCAACTATAAAAGGAGACATTAATTTGAGAGACATATTCGTCCGACTCGAACGCCTTAGAGACACTAATCTGTTGACTAATCGTTGACCGGAGAGACACTAATCGTTGACCGGTGAGCATCTCCCCCGAGGGAGATGCTCACCGGTCAACGTATACCTTTTTTTGTTGACCGGGAGGTCAAATGCAATTACGCATCGTCCCTGCGGGGTAGTGCCAACCGTAGGGGATATGTGGGACTCGAGGCAAAGGCGTTCCCTCCATACCCACTAAACATCCTCCCCAGTCTGACCTTCAGTGCCCTATTACGGGACGGCTCGGGATCTGCGCACGTGAGCGCAACTACACCGAGACCGTCCCAGCGCTGCCCGTCTAGGCACTCCATGCACCAATTGGTGGCTAGCAGCCGCTCCTCCACCGACGGCTGCTCGACCTGGCGCGTCCTCCTGACGAGGACACGATGACTTCGGGCGCGGTCGTGGTCCTGAAAAGGGCCGTCCGGAACTACTTCGAATGCCAAGGGGACACACTTGGCATCAAAAACCGCACACCCGCCGAGAAAGTTTCCCCACCACGTTACCAGGGTCCGTCACGAGGAGGCTTCCGGACGTGGGCCCCGGCCAACGTAGACCTAAGATCTGGTAAAGGTCACAGGAAGCCGCTGGATGGGGGCCACGGAGGACCGATCGGCTTGGAGATCCTTGGAGGCCTTTGTCGAACAGTGGGCGTTTCAACCCGGTGACGCAGAGAAGGTCATCACAGACATCCTACAAAATTAGTTAAAACAAAAAACAGTGGGCTTTATGCTATTAGATTGGCGAGCGAGCTGCTTTCACGTGTCGCTCTCGCCCTGACAACCCTAAACTAATTCAATAACCCGTGAAGTTCTAGCTACTTTAGTTACGGGCATAACCAATACTAGGAAAATATAGTGTTGTTTGCAAGGTGGAGGAAAAAAATAAGGATTTTTTATACCACACATTGTATTCTTAAAACTTAAAACATTGGAAGATCATAAATGTATGCTTAGCGACTAAATTGAAAGGAATGTCTGTACCTATGTGACAATAACACAAAATGGTGGTGAGTATCAAAAGTTAAATTACTTAGTTCATTGATGTGATTAATTGAATTGTATAGAAAATCTTTTTACAAGATCCAAATGCGTAGGAATAATAACAGTCCAAAATTTACGCATGTAAAACTGTAACTTAAATAATATTAATACTTATAATATTAAACTGTATTGATATTTTGAAATCATTACGAAATTTTAAGCTGTGGAGTTTATCTCACCTTTTTTCGCCATCGCAGCGTAATAACAATCATTTAAGTGAAATAATTATTTCGTTCCGAAATGGTGGGTTTTTGACGATTTCAAAGTACTTAGCAAAGTCCATTTAAATAAACAGCTATTTCATTTCATTTCACAGCGGACTACCCGCTCGAATTTGCTCCCCGAACTGGGGTAAAGAACCTTCTAAAATACCACAGTCAAATAAGACTACGTTTTGTGCTGTTGTGTTTCTGTTGGTGTGTAAGGTTGCCAGACAGTGTTAAGTAATTTCTGCAAGCGTCTATAGGCTATGGTGTGTCAAACAACCAAATATTATGTACTTAACACAAAAAAATCTCTCGGGCTAACTCTGTAATTATAATTTAGCAATTATTTCATTATTTACTCAAACAATTTACAGTTTAATGAGTATCAACATGTTATGAAGGATTTAATAACTCTAAGTATCGATTTGCTTGATTGCGTTTAAAAGGTGCACGACTTGTATCTAAACTGAAATAAACGCGTTCAAATTTGCCTTATATTTATAATTTTCATGGGATTTATTCTAGTTCTTGCTAGAAAATGGCAATCATATAATAAAGCTTCCAAGGAAGGAGAAATTAATTTAAGGTAAACGTAAAATTGTTATTTAATCATGAGACAATGCGTGTACGATATTATGGACAAGAGAAAATCGATCCGAAATAGCTTAAAACTCGTTAGAAATACTCAGCAGCGTAAAAATTCACACAGAATCCCATATTCCCATCCCTATTTTTAATTCGCCACTTCTAACCCCCATACGGAGTCATTAGCTAAAACATGGCCGCTCCCTTTCTTCGACAAGCGAGGCAAACGTCATCTGCACCTCATTTAACCCTTAACACCTCATCAGAGAGCTCAAAATTGCGTAACAATTTGTAAACGCTCCCTTGTCTACGTTTTAAAATACAACACAACGCCAATATGAAGTCTGCCACCTTCTAAATAAAGGCGACAGTTCATTGCGAGTAGGATCTTTGACGTATGAAAACTACAATGTTGCTATGCAGTTATTGTGACGCTTAACTGCTGGGAATAAGGTCGAGATTGCCGATTGCTAGCTGTTTGGAAGTTGGTAGTGCCGTACGCACGCGCGTCACACGAGGCGGGAACAGGCGCGATTGGCTGCATCCTGCCGCAAATTGAGCGCCGCGGACGTCCGTCATAGCGTTCCATTTCGAAATTTGAATTCGATTTGTGTCTTATTCGATAGTAAGTTGATGAGTTTTTAATTAAAATAAAATCAAAATGAACATTGGATAAAGACGCCAGGTTACTCGTCGCTGAACCTTATCTAAAGCATCGAGTATGTACTTGGCGAAGCCCAACAGGCTGATAACCTGCCACTACTTTCAGGAACTTCATGGCCCATTCTGCCAGATAGGTCTCTATGTTATTATTAGGCGTCCTTCTTAGGTCTTCTTCAGACATTACCATTCGATGCGATGACTGAATAAAATTAAAATAGGATATTGTTTTTTTTTTACTACGAGACGCCTATAAGACACTCATGGTCAATTTATTCAGATAAAACATAAGCCTAAAAAGCAAATTAGGTATAACTTAAAATTACAAAATAAATATTCTAATGCTATCAATTAAATCAATTCTTGTATTTATTTATTAAACAATGTTTCAACAGCATTACATTCATACTTAATATAAAATTTTTACCTAAACAATCCAATTAAAGAAACAAATCATATATATTTTTATATTATGATGATGATATGATTTGATAGAGTGATTGATCAAACAAAAGCTTTAAGTGTTTTAATTATATTTTTTCTAATAAATAAATCATTTTACTAAGTGCCGTAACGATGATATTAAGACGTTGTCACTGATACTAAACTTTTCGAAATTCAATATTTTAAATGAATAAACTCATGTATTTTTAAAAATTATGATCATCATAATACTAAATATATAGTGTTATTTTTATTTCATTTATTACACTAAATTATTACGTTCCTTTGACAATTAATTTTCCCCAATTCACAAGAATTTTAAAACGAATTGCTACTTATCTGCTAACCGATAATTTGTGAGATACTGTTAAATGAAATATCAGATAAAAAAATCGTCTCGAAGCCGCGATATTATCGCAGCTATTGGAATGACACCGCCAGAATCTTGATTCGTGTAACTGGGCTTATCTTTTAAGATAGAAACTCTTATTTTATAAGAAATAAAGTTGATTTTTCTATGACCACTTAGGCCGTTCTGTATATCCCTCGGACTACTGTTAGTGGTTGTGTCATAGACAACTTTGTTAGCTTTGGCTCTGTTGATAAGAGATGGTAGATAATTTTGTCAGTAGAATTTAAAATTAATAACGTAAACGTCTGCGTTGAGTGGTCAAATTGCTGTCAATGAGTAATGTGAAGCTGATTTAATACAGTTTTGTAATAAAAATCATAACATCTTTATAAGGATAGTAACGTCGAACACCGTCTGCATACAAACGAAGAAAAGGTTTTATTCCCCTTTTTCCTATTTGACCTTTATGATGTTTTAAAATATTTTTACATACATACATAGGTACCTATCTATGTATGTAAATCCTAAAATGTTTAATTTGGTGTCTATTTCAATCATAACTATCCCAAAAAAGGTGGAGCAGAAGCTTCAGCTACCATGTGGTTATATACAAGCCACATCTGGCAGTATGAGCCACACAGTACCCCCAAAATAGTGATGTTTGCCAGCCTGTCTGTCTTGACCAAATCAAAAAATTAACAATCATTCAACAAGCAAATGTTTTGAAAATAGTAAAATATGTCTGTAGGTAAGTACGTTTACCTCTTTTGTAATTTTTTTTTCAAAATAAATTTGAATGTATGCTGGTGTGTTTTCTCTATTTGTAAGGAGACGCTCGCCGTAATTGTATCATGAATACAAAGTTCACATGCCACTTCAGTTCAATAGCCGAATCAATTTGTCGCGCCGTTTAAATTACTTCGCTCTCTTAAGTTCTAGGAAGCTGGACAAGTTCTGTTACCAACATTCAAACAATACAACAAGTTTCCGAGGATTATGCATTAACTTTGCAAAATGATTATTTATCTTTTACTAAGGTACCTTACAAGGGAACTAATCTATACTTCTTACTACTAATATAAAGAAGAAAGATTTGTAGAAGAATGAACAGAAAAATTAATAGACCGATTTTGATGAAATTTAGTGCATATAGGCTACCTTTCATCCCCACACAGGCGAAAAGTTCAAAAACGCTAGAACGAATATTTATTTTTTTCTTATCAAGTGCCTAAATTCTAAGTTTCATGGTTTTATCTTCACAAATGACGAACTTTAATAGAACCTTTAACCCCTCATTTCAACGACTTCAAGTCTTTTTTTCACAATTAAAGGTAGCCGATATCCTTTCCTAATGTCTAATCAATATTTGTACCAAATTTTATCAAAATCGGTCCAGAAGTTTTAAGTTTATTCGTTACAAACTTCCAAATCTTTCCAATTATGTCTATGAATGAAAGATTTGTAATATGTTTGTAACGAATTAACACAAAAACTATTATAAGATATATATAATTAGTAAATTGAAAAAACAAAAAAAAATATATTTACGTTAAGTTTATCACAAAATGTTTAGTAAAAAATCCACTCGTGTGAAGCCGGGACGTGCCGCATGCACACTATAAAGCTTAGTTTTTCAGTTATTTCTAGTTTTGTTTTATTCAATTTAATTTGCTAGCAATTAGTAAGAATCTTTTTATCTGTGCATGCTGGCGTGGAGTTCAAATCAACAAATTACATTTCAATTGCACTTGATAATGTTATGGTTATTACAGTTATTGTTAATTTAAATGCCGTGTCATTATAATAAACCATTCATCAAGATTATCATATCAATTATAATGCGACGTTGCCAGTTTGGGTAAACACATTAGGAGGTCCACATTTTTTTCTGTCAAAAACACTAAAAAATGGTTAAAGATTTGGTTAAAAATTAAAGTTAAAAATGTCTATTGACTGAAATGAAATTTTATTTTATCACTGTGATTATTTCTAGCAATCTTAGATATTAGAAATTATAAAAACCAAAAATAATTAAGAAAATTGTTTTCTTTACTTATGTTATAAATAGGAAAGATTTGATTGTTTTTCATTGAATAGGCTCCGAAATTTGGTATGGCGATATTTTGAGACCGTGGGAAGTAGGATATTTTTTGGCGTTGGATAACCGACATTAAAGCGAGCGAAGCCGCGGGTGACCGCTAGTTGTTAAATAAGTTTATGGGAGAGTCTATTGGCCCTACGACCCATATCTATAAAAATAAAGTTTCACCTCTCACCATAACATAACGATGTCCACAAAATACTGTCAGAAACAATATAGCTGCCGCAAAAGCGAGTCCCAACGATTGCGCGTGCCATTAGCACACCGAATTGGGGTCAATTGATGTTTGTCCATTGGGCTCGTTACGGCGGCCATGGCTGAAATTATTTGGAAATGGAACACTTTTGGCGGGAAGCGTTATGATTGGAACAATAGACATAGGACCGTCGTGATTGGTAGTGTAGAAACCTGTAGTAGAAACGTTTTTTTCTTTTTGTTCTCGAGAGCTACGTAAAGCTCCTCGTCTATGATATAGAGATATAAGATCCAAAAGTTGCCAGACGATACTTATCTTCTGAAACGTGAAATATAGAATAATGGACTAGTGTTTTTATGTACGTTGAACACACGCATATGTTCTTGTTAAGGTGTAGGGTATAGCGGATTAGTCGCTCAAATTTGGAACGTCCGAAATGGGGTGGTAACAACGAATTAGGAATGATATTCCTAATTCGTTGGGTGGTAAACCTTACAGATTACAGATGAACGCTGTCGTACATTTTTCATTCGCTTAATTATACCTTAGAAAAGCTGTAATGCTGTAAAAACTAAAATGTCTCTTAGAAATAAGACTATACATTTGACAAATCTTGTGTCCGTCCCTATTCTCCCAAGGGAAAGCCCCATCCCCGTAAAAAAAAATTGGAAAAAAAATCACGTGATTTTTGGTAAGACATATTTTCAAGTTTTTTTCTAATACACTAAACGGTACAAAATTGAAACTTGTCAAAATTTACGGTGAATTAATGAAATGTATTTATTAATATGACTTGTTAGTAACGAGATGATCGTTCTTAAATTTTACGTTACCGAGAGCCTACTCTGTTAATCGATTCCCGTCATATTCCCGTATATATCTCCCGGCTATATTTATCCCTCTCACTCACCTTGAAATTAAGATGATTAGAAGAGATGGATAGATCCGAAAATACGAACGTAATCTTACAGAGTAGGGTGTCCCCTATGCAAAAGTCCTATTATTGAATAAAATATTGTGTTAAAAGTGGCCGTTTTTGACACTTTTGCTTATAGTACTACGGAAAGTTTTCAATAAACTCAGTGATATATTCTATAAAAATAGTAGACTTCATGTTTCCAAAATTCACTAACAATAAAATTCTACCACTTTTTTAAAATTCTTTATAAAAAATGTTTTATTCAATAAAAGGTGATGAGGGCGCCACTTTCGCATAGGGGAGGCCCTTAATTTCTGAATGCTGACTTTTGTAATATTATTCGGGGGGCTATTTCGAAACTATCATACAATCACTCAGACAAGTCCAAACGAAGACAAGACGAAACGAAGGTTCTCTTACAACCATATTTTTTTTATTATCAGTTTGATTAGTCTTTATTTTATTTTATTACCATAATAGATATTAAAGTCTTGAACGTGTGAATTGTCTCTTTCAAAATCAAATGAAGACTGTACCTAAAGGGAGGATAATACTTGCTGAGTTTCTTGCCGGTTCTTCTTAAAACAAGGCCTCCTGGTAGACTCTTGAACCGATGGCATCAAAATTGACATTCATATGTGTACAAATTTTGCCTAAATGAATAATTTAACACAACACCACAAAAATGTAGTGTTATTTGACTGTGGTCTTCTAATGTAAGGTACTACTCCAGTTCGAAATAGAAAAATAATGAAATTCTGTGGTAAAACTAATATTTTAATATTTTGTTCACGTTATTACGACATGCCTTGTACTCGATAGCTTTATGAACAGGAAAGAGTTTAAGGTAAAATTGCTCGTATTTCCTTCTAGATAAACAACAATATTAATATCCACAAACTAATTAGGCATGCTCTGCAATTATGATTGAGGAATATGAGAAAATTAACTTTCAAAATAACGGTTTTTGTAAATGTAATTTTACTATAAAGTATGATTTCTTTTTTATTGAATTATTTATCACAAAATTCATAACTTAATATCTAATATCACTGCCAATGACGGACTTTTTTAAATTTTTAAAAGGTAATAAATGACGAGACCAGACGAGTTGACATATATTTTTATACAATAAATATTATAAGCACGATAAAAAACGTAGAATATTTCTAAATTAATTAGCAACAATTATCATTTATAGCTAGCTGACCCGCTACACGTTGCAGTGGTTAATTTAAAAAAGTTATTAAAGAATGATCTCTTTTTTTAATAGTTTAACGGCTTTGGCGGTAGCCATTGAGCCTGTCAATTTTGTTCGAAAGAAAGATCTCGCTAAATAACGACAGATGAACAAAATTGATATTTGAACGAACAGGGCGATTTGACCACTTATATGGGAAAATAAAAAAAAGTTGTTTTTATTATATTCTTCGCAGTTTTCCCGTATTTTCTCAAAGTTTAAACTATCTCTGGACTTCCACAAATATTTTAAAACCAAAATTTGCCAAATCGATCTAGCTATTCTCGAGTTTAAGCGAGACTAACGAACAGCAATTTACTTTATACAGGATCATTGGGAAGCCATTGGTATTCTTTTAAAATAATACTCTACCAAATATGAGGTAAATCAATTGATCTAAAAATCAGTTGTGTATGGAAGAGCTGATTTTTTAAAAATGTTCGTAGCGCCACGAAAGCGCGAAACGCTCCCCAAAAACACAATAAAATTTTCATTGAAATGTACTTCTATTTACTTCGTTGTAAATTTAAGCTTGCGTGTAGCAACAAGAAAAAAAACAGTTCGTTATATTATTTTGCAAAAAGGTTTACATTCACACAATAATCGTACTCTTTGTAGAAAAAAAAGTTCAATATAATCTTTTTGTTCTGTACCTCATTGTTGCGTCGCAGCTGGGGACATGGCGGCTGCGAGAATTCCAAATTCAAAAGTACAGTTGCGAAGGGGTCTGGCTTTTGGCAGTAATGATTTTTAACTCTGTCTAGAAGGTATTAGAACTAGATTCCTTTGAAATTTTGACTTTGAATAGCATTACTTTAAAATTATTTTTGAATTTGTAGTAATGAATAATTATTGCGTTTGTCGGAATTTCATATTTTTATTATTAAAATAAACTGTGTTAGATATAGTATAGTTTAATAACAAAATGATTACTTAAGTAATAAACAGAGAACATGGCTCAAAAGTGTTAGATACCAAACCAATATCCTTTAAAAAATGTAGTTATGTTTGGCGCGCTTTCATGGCATACGTCTCTCAATTTTTGTTAGTACGAAAATCGTCTCTAATTGTGTATTTTTATTAAAAATCATTCATATTGAATAATGATTCTTGTGGAATTCATGAAATAATACTAATAAATAATTAGTTATAGTGACAGATCTTGATAAGATGGTCGGACGTGTGGTCGCGTCCTTTAGAAATAAAAATAAATAAATTACTGATCAGATGCGGTTTAAATATGTACACTATAAAATATGAGCACTTGAGCAGTTTTATTTTTAAAGGATGGCATAATGTCTACCAAGTCTTCCTGTATATATTTATCTACGTACCAAGTCCCTTCCCTCAAATTCGTCTCGTCAAACACTTCCATTGACCCGATGAAGGAATCCAGTACTCGAGACGACAATCGATTCTAAGCCACAAAGGCACTCGATACCCCAACGGCTTTTTAAAGATTTAGGCTATCTCTTCAGGAGAGCTTCACAAATTTCTTTTATAGGCTCTGCTTGTAACACCTCAAGTTATATGAAGACGCTATAGCCAATACAGAAATACAATCATGCCTTTATCCTGTAGGTAGGTAGAGATCACTTGTTCACTTGCTACGATTCTTACGTATATATCTTCAACTTTCGTATATCTAATATATTAAAATGAATACTGACTGAATGAATGATTGACTGACTGACTGATTGACATATCAACGCACAGCCCAAACCGCTAGGTCTAGAGATTCCAAATTTGGCACGTAGGTTCCTTATGAGGTCTAGGAGTGCACTAAGAAAGGATTTTTGGAAATTCACCCTCTAAGGTGGTGAAAAGTTAGTATGGAAATCCGTCATTTTTAAAGAAAAATCCATAAAAATTGGTACATGCCCTTTCAGTTAGAAATTAAGAAAGAGGTATTTTAAGATTTTTGGAAATTCTATCCCTAAGGGGGTCAAATAGGCGATGAAAGTTTGTATGGAAATCCGTCAAATTTAAAGTAAACCTCCATGAAAATTTCTATATGGCGCTTGGGTTAGAAGAAATAATAAGAAAATTTAAATGCTGCCAGAAGTAACTATTCTACGCGGATGAAGTCGCGAGTAAAAGCTAGTCTTATATAAGTATGTTCGGCGATTACCAGTAGACAAGGTTTTTTAATATAAAAAGGTCTAATAACTGACTCCATTCCACAGGATGGTAAGCAGAAGTGGAGTCCAAATGCGAAGATAGCTGGCGAGAAAGAAAATCTGCCTGCTTCTTCACGCCTCTTTTGAATGACCCAAGATTGCAAGGAACACGTGTGCTAGCAGTGAATTCTATTTCTTGATAGAAATGAGATACATAAATATACATTTTTTGTAAAAAAAAAAATTGGTAACCCTCCTTGTAGCAAGTATTTTATAAGATTTTTTTTTTCCACGCACACATCAATTATCTAGCTCAAATTAAGCACCATTAAGAACTTGTGTTATGGATACTAGATAACACTTTAAGATATTCTTATGAATAAACTTAAATAAATACATAAAAAACCATGACTGGTGAACAAATGTTTTTGTTCACACACATTCGCCACTATCAGGACTCGAACCCGGACCGCTTGATGTGTAGGGATTGTGTGTGTGTGTGTTTATTGCTGGTGTATTTAGAATAACCTGGCAGATTTTATTAAGTTGCAAAAAGAGTTCACTGTTTAAAACCAAATTGACTAAATGGTTACATACAAGATATTACTATAGTGTAAAAAAGTATATGAACCTGAATAGAAAACGACGACTAAAATATTTGCACACCTGCATGCAGGTTGAATACATAAGTACTTTTATAATTTTCAAAGATATTCTAAACTATGGAATAATTTTCATGTTTACAAACGCGTAAATATTTTTCAAATTAGAAAAAATACACTGAAAGAAATCGACCTGCTTCAGGCGGGAATCGAACTTAGCATCTTCCGCAGTTCGGGCGGCTGCGTTAACCACTACGCCACCGAGGCACGCTTTCGCTGTCGATATTTGTCAGTGCTTGGTGCTTATATTTATATGGTAAACATTGTTCCATCGAATCTTTAAACTTTGCACTTCTAAACTGTTTTCTATGTAAAAAAATGATAAATATTATTATATTATAAACATAAAAGCAGCTAAATAGCCGTTCACCGATGCCAAAAGTGGCATGTCTGCTATGGCCCTTATCGAGAATACATTCACTAATAATCGTAGTAACTGACACATTGTTTTAGACTCGTCTCAAATTTCAGCGCTTTCGGTCAGCAAATTGTTATCTCGCAGGTTGAGGAATGCATTAGTTGTTTCGTTTCAATACTTTATAAATACAGCATTCCTTTTTATATATGTCATGGCCCAATTTTATAATTGGTTAGATCATGAAATGTTTGAGCATATCGTCTACCTACCGATCACACAGATACGTAGATTAGACTCTTCCACAAACAGTCCACTCCGCTTGGTCATAAAAATAACCTTGAACCTACTGATCACTCCTGACATCTACCATTTTTAGATAATGGGCTACTCGACCATCAGTGTTCGAGATTTTTATGGTCCAGTAGCATTTCATGATATGCTGCACATTTCATGATCTGGCCAATTATACGATCGGGGCACGACATATACATACAGTTTTAGCACTAAACGATGACGTTTTCAAATCGAAGCTAGTAAAAGACTGTGTGGAAAAACTAAATGACCTGGGGCAACAAAACAAGATCACTCTCAAATGGGTGCCGAGTCATTCTGGAATCAACGGTAATGAAACGGCCGATAAGCTAGCAGGGGATGGGGCTTAAGGACTACAGTTTAAGTCCTTGAGACTCAGAACTTGCTTGCTAGCCCAGAACTTTGAGGTGGTATCTCAAAGAACCAGGCCATGCAATACTTAAAAACCCACCTCCTCCAAGAAGCAATAGCGGACTGGCAAAGAACGCCTGAGTTAACACACTCAAAAACACTAATCGCACTAAACTCAGCTACTGAAGATCAATAGAAGTAACCTGAGTTCGATGATTAGGGCTTAGACTGGCCACTGCATGCTGAATAGACATCTCTACAACATTAGGCTAAAAGACACCGATACTTGCTGATTCTGCGAACAGAAACGTGAAACACCAATGCACCGCCTTTGTGAACCTCTTATTCACAAAATAAAATGACATTTGAAGAGACATATTCTCAAGATATCAAAATAATCCAAGCGGAGAATATCTTAACATTTTACACAGTGCCCAGCTAAAGTACATGTAAGGCCTCAAATTGATAGGACTTACTTGGACGATACATTTTGTTTATACATCGCAGGGACGTAAATAACCTCGAAACAATGAAATATATTAATAACATACCTACACTTAATCTTAATTTTACGTAATTTTATTACGTTAAATATGTTACCCGGGCTATAATAAATTGATTGGCACCTTATATTCATCAAAATCGGTTGAATAGTTTGGGAGTTACGGAGAAACATACATACATACCATGTTGCTCGCAATCCTTGGGGTTGAGCAGTGCCTTCGGTAACACTTTGTTACTCATAAAGCCACATACGGTAGTATGGTATGGTATAGCGACGTTACCAGTCTGCCACTTATACATACATAGACTGCTAAAATCATGATCCTTTTGCCTTCGCCGTAGTTGGGTAAAAAATATTATATAAGTAAAAAAATATTATTAAATATTATTTAGAGTTAGTTATATTTATTTAGAGTTAGACGACCGCATTCCCAATACTCCGAGATCGTTAACAAATGACGTCATGGAACATATGTTTTGAGAATTATTAACTAGACGCAGTTTAAATCATAATATGTTTGTGAATACTGTGGGAATTTTTTAACTAAATTAGGGCTATGCTAAAAACTAAATACATAAAAGACATGTAATAAGACAGAGTGAAGGTTGACTGATTAACGGTCAATTTCAATATGCTAGTCGCTTAAAAGTAAGCTTACTGGAGTTTGGTTGCCTAGCAATTATTGGTGAATTACTAAAAATAATAGCGGTCGCTTAGCGTTGGTAGGGCGAACTTTGAATCGAATATTGAAGTAAGCCCTATAAGTGAAAATAATCGTTGTCTTCAAAATTCGGTTCGTTTGTAAAGACTATCGAGCATATAACCAATCATGAAGAGACACACTCGCTCGACACAAACTGTTGGAGGAAGAGCATTCCCTCCATAACCACGATCCTGACACGAAGGAGCGAACATAGAGAAAAAGAGAAATAATAGGATAAGAAAGATAATAGTCAAATATATACCTGAAGCTATGGAAATAGGATGTCTCAAACTTAATAAAGATTTTAAAAAAAAGTCTAGGAAATCACTCCATTCCACCTGACGGTAAGCAGCAGTGGAGTCCAAATGCGAAGATAGCTGGTGCGAGAGATAAACCACCGCGCTAGCACCCTCGCCTTGCGACCTGCAAGGTGCTTCTTCACGTCTCGTTTGAATGACCAGGATTGTAGGAAGGAGGGAATACGTATGCTGGCAGTGAATTACATTTCTTGATTGTGCGACAAAGAAACGAGTTGCCAGATCTTAATTCGCGTTGCAATGGTAGCCACAGTTTGTCGATGGCACCGTAAACCAATGGAGGGGAGTGACCGAGAACTGCAGCGGTGTTCCAATATCGTTACAATATTTACGATGTCAATCCCTGAACTGATATTTGAAGAATTTATCGGTAGATATTTTTTGTAGGTTCCTGTATTTGAACAGATCGTCTTATCGGTATCTCCCAATCTATCGCTCGAAGGACACTTTTATCATAAATTGTAGAGAGATTAGTAACGAATATTTAATGAAACATGATTATAAAAACAATCAAAAAGTTTAAGACACTGTAACCCGACAACGTAAACAAGCAAAAATTGTAAAACACCGTAACTTGACTACAATAAAAAAAGAATGGAATGTTTAGAAGGTAAAAACAACTGCACTCAATTTCAATAGAAATCGAAAATCAACCATCATTTTGACACGACAGGCGTAGTTCCATTTTTGGCCATTTCAGATTGCTGAGCAACCAGAACAAGATTTTGTGTACAAATTTCAAAGGAATTTAATTATTGGTAGCTAGGAAAAAATCTCAAACTCCTCCTCTTGTTAAAGTCGGTTAAAATATAGGCTATGTTACCCAGACCAGAACAACGAATGAATTAACACCTTATTCATTAAATTCGGATGAATAGCTTAGGCTACGGAGGAACATACGTAAGTACAAACATACAAACATAAACTGAAAAAATCAAGGGCCTTCCTGTTGGCTTCGCGTAGTTGGATAATAAATATAATTGCTGCATGTAATTTCCAACCTCCGATAATACAATGCTGATCTTATCCCGTTCACTATAAAATTGTTTTTTATTAATTCCAGTCGCATATTGAAATAAAATTAAAGCTAAACATTTTCATATATTACAAAATACTCATCTTTGATGGAAGTTATCGATCTAGCGATTCGGGTGTGGTCCAAGTTATAAGATTTTGACACTAATGTTAAGTAACCAATAAAAATGTGTAAATACATTTAGTTTATGGTGAAGAGTTATTAAAAAATCACAGCAGTTCATCCCGTGCCTACATTGCACACTCAGAAAATACAGAAAACTATTGATTATTTGTAACAAGATGATAATTTTATCATTTAGGAAATTATCTACAAAATGAATAAAATTTTATGAAAATAGCTCCAGAGTACTGCTGAAAAAAAAATTATTGATGCTCTGTATTTTTTTTATTTTATTTTGGTAAGACTTATTTTCAAGATTTTTTTTATGCACTAAAATGTACAAATTTTGAAATGTTTTCATACTGATTTCTTGCGTAAGTAGTTTAGTTTCATACGTAATATTTTTTCACAATATAGATTGTGCTTGTCTGATGCCAATAGGTAATGCATTCCACAGTCGCATAGCAGAACCGTTAATGATTTGCTTTCAAGAATGATTTGATTTAATGTTTTTAGTGAAATGCATTGGTGTCGCTAAGACCAGAGATTCTCTGATGATCTCAGAACTCGTGAGTGAGTGTCACTAAGATGACTGTATATAGGACGGAAAGAATATGAGCATCCCGGCGAAGACGAATAGGCAACCACTTTAATTTAATGCGAAAGACGAAGACATGATCAAATTTACTAATGTCACCACTTTTCATCCCTTCCACCGCTTGTGACTTAGAGAAACCGAGGGTGTGTTTAGCTCCAAAGCTATTACTCCAAGTAGCTGGCGACCTCCCGTTGTGAATATAATAGAAAATTGCTATCGTAGTCATCATTGGAAGTTGCTGGTTTTTATTATAAAAGGGTTTATTTATAACTCCTTTTTTACCATTATTACTGATGATGAATATTTCAGAAAGGGATGCTTCCGTCATGTAGAAAGGATGTGCGTAAGTTTGATGTAAACGATATATGAATCGGAAATGAGGAACGAGGAAGATCTAGATGAAAGTTTTTCGATCAAATGACGTCTTCGCGTCTTGAAAAAGGGCCAGGTCACAAGTACTCGAAACCACTGAGCATGTATGAGAGGATAGTGATGAAAGTAGATGAAAGTAGGGAAAGGATCTATACAAGGATCGTAGCAAGTCAAGACAAGTGATCTCTGACTACTCCTGTGCGATAGATCCTCCGAACAAGTTGCCAATTTTTCATCGCCTCTTACTATCCTGTTTAAATCTTAATTTTTACCTGCAAGAGCAGACTTGTGGCGATTGCTGCATTGGAAGTTACTTATGACTTGACCTATTTATTACTGATGACCTTTAGTCAGCAATGTAGTTCACGGTATTAAATTGAACTTTTCGTCCCGTGGGTGTCGTAAAAGGCGACTGAGGGAGTTCCTGAAGCCGAGGAGGCGAGTAAACCACCTACATAACATACCCACGCATAGTTAATAAAGTTATAAGGTAAAGGGATTGCCACGCTACTGGGGTGTATCCCACGATGTCCATTGATAGAAATACTAGGATCGTTTGTTCCATTGCGGTATCGCGAAGCGTTTGTCTCGCGCGTTTTTGTATTAGTTCCTCTTTAGATAAATTCACTTTATCAAAGTGGGATTAAAATTCTTTATTTCTGGGTATTTTATAAAGATTGATTAAAAGGCCCACCTTGCCATAATGTATTGTGAAAAAGCTCTTATTTTTGCGATTTGTCGCCATGGAAATAACATAATATACATTTTGTATTTCCATGGAAATTATGGGAGCCCGCTATTGCAGTGCTTCAGGGATGTTAGCCACAGCTGAGGTTTTTAGGTTTTCTGCTATCATCAGTAAGCGTATCACATCCATATTACAGCGAGTGCGAGGAACCTCCAACAGTCTCCTAAGGACAGTAGCGGGGAGGTTGGACGTGGACAGTGCCATAATGCAGCACTCGTAGTTATAGGAACTGTGGAACTGTACTGTGCAATGAAAGAGCGTATTCTGTTAGAACGCAATCAGTGAACGCATATAAAACATGGAAGCAGCCCTTTCATACTAAATTCGATTAAAAATTGACGCCAAATGTCACACAAATATGAATTACACACATAGCAGACAAATATTAGCTTAGATTATAAATAATCTAAGAATCACGAAGAAGAACAAATAATCGTTTGACCACTGATCAACAATGATTGACTTGTCAAAATCAAAATAAACTTTATAAGCAACGTCCATTTTGGCATACTTTGTAAGCATTTGGCATACTTTAACGCGGGGCCATTTCAGAGCGTCAAAGATACTTCCATGTTTTATATGTGTTCACTGAACGCAATAGACAGACGAGACCATTTCACGTACAGGCGGCCTATGGCGGCCTGTTAGTCATTTTGAAAAGACTGACGCTATGGAATAATTTTATTTTTGCGTTTACAAACGCGTAAATATAATACTAGAAAAATGCACTGAAAAAAATCGACTTGCCTCAGGCGGGACGATGCAGGGGCACGATGTTTACCATAAAAACATAAGCACCAAGCACTGACAAATTTCGACAGCGAAAAGCAGTGCCTCGGTGGCGAAATTGGTCAACACGTCCACCCGGATTGTGGAAGGTGCGGGTTCGTGTCCCGCCTGAGGCAAGTCGATTTTTTCAGTGCATTTTTCTAAGACTGACGCTGTGCATTGTGAAGTACTATTTTACATGCATATATGCGCATTACTCACACAATTGGTGCGTTTTGTAAGAAATTTTAAATCTAAGTCTATCAGCCCTGGACTCGTGTCCAAAAGACACTGCTATCACGCATTATCGATATGCGTGATATAGTCTTCTCCTGTATTGTTTATTGTCAGCTGAATATTTTCCAACCCGTATCAAAATGTTGTCCTTTCACTACCCTATTATTTATTCTCGGGCTTAAGCATTTTATTTTGCTGACTTTTATCGTTGTAATTCGGGTCGTATTGTTGAGAGATTCATTTATTTTCTGTTAGCTTATTTCGCTTTAGCGATGTAGGAATACATAATATACATAACAACAAACAAACAAACGCAATAATTACTGCAATAGGCTTTATAAAATCAAAGAATTTTGTTTCAAAAATAATTTTAGTAAAACAAAATTTTGATAGCTAAAGTGCTATCAAAATTTTGTTTTACTAAAATTGCATTTATATGATTGATGTAAAAATTGTAGGTAAATACAAAAAATACAATAAAATCTTCCCTAAACATCTGAAGGTAATCGGAGGAAAGAAAGAAAACAAAAATTTGCCGTCATTTCATTGTTCGACGTAATATTCAAGAGGCGTCCTTTGATTCCATTCAATAGTTTTTCACAATGACCCCGGATACATCTGCTTAGATCTTGCACAGCTATGGCTGGGCATGCTCGGCTAGTGTGACCATGAACTATGTAAGCTCTGGGACACGACGCGATAGCACGTATTATTTATGCAACTGTACTTGAAATGTCTGCTCCTAAAATCTCATTTTCTCATAATCTCGGTGTAAAAGACATCGATTCAAAAATCCAAAATCTCGATTTAAAACCAAAAAGTGTACCGTGTGTAATAATTGGATTTACTGATCTTGAGCTGAGGAGAATGAAAGGGAAAGAAACACATACATAAAACATTTTGTTATACATACAGCCACATCTGGCAGTACAGGCCATGCAGTAACCCCGAATAGTGACAGGTTGCTCACCTGTCGCCTACAAACAGGACCTACAAAAGGGATAGCAAACCCAAAAAGTAATTTTTTTTCAGTAAACTAACAAACAAAAGCAAAAATCATTCATCAACAAAAGGAAAAAATAAATAAACTCAAAATGCTGAGCTGCTGAGATGATTTCGAGTTTTTTGAACAGAACATTAGAATTACTATCAGGTGGACATGCATGTTTGCTAACCAATAACTTTAAATAGAGCGTACGAAGACGTGTGTGACTGATAAATCAGGATTCATTTGCGTAAAGTCACTTTTTAACTATTGCCATGTTTACCCGATAATACCTAGTTAATTATTCAGAATGGTCATACTAAGCTAACGTAACTTAGTAATGAGGCACATAAATCCTTTGGCAAACAGTAATGA
Organism: Elophila nymphaeata; assembly: GCA_955850985.1. Lineage (NCBI taxonomy): Eukaryota > Metazoa > Arthropoda > Insecta > Lepidoptera > Crambidae > Elophila > Elophila nymphaeata. The sequence continues at coordinate 31,373,689 of OY039066.1, forward strand.
ATACTTGATTTAATGTCATTAAACAACTCTCCGCTGTGTATATTAATTGGACGGCAAGCTAATTTGACGTCTAAAACAGGAATAAATAAAGCCCTATTCATTGTGACCCCTCGAGAACTCAAAACTAATCATTCTGTGAAAGCCACAGTGTAGTGGAGGGTAGAGTGCTCTTACTTTGTTAGGCGGCAGAGGTATGTTGGAAATGGATTTTATCTAATTGTTTTTGAGTGTTGTACTGCAATTGTACTAGGAAGTCAGCTGAGCGTGGCTTTTGGTTCTGTTGGAGCGGTAATTACGAAAATCTGTGGATTGAGAGACAAAATGTTTTTTTCCTTTTGTTTCCAACGGATTGTATGATTGCAGGCGATCATTGCCCAAGGACACTTAAATTCCATTGCCCATGAACACTTAAATACATAATAACGTCCATATTCCCAAAAGGGGTTGAGCCGTTGAGCAGAGCTTTAGACAGCATTTGGTTACTCTAAAGTCATATCTGGCAGTATGGGCCATGAGTGCCTACAAATAGTGACAAGTTGCCAACCTGTCGACTACATAAATTGACACTTTAAAACATCACAGTATCCAGGCATAAAATTTAATAAAAGAGAAATATTATAGGAAAGGTATTCTCCATCCGTTTCAGTAAATGCCAGAGAGTTTTGTGAAAAACTTTTTAAAGCACAAGCTGTTATTCTGCGTTGAAAGGTTGAGCAAAACAAGCTTGCTAAGCCCTACGCTATCGGCCCACCAACGCATTAGCTAGCAGGATGACGTTGCAAAATGTCTATCAGTGATTATGACCACTCAACGCTGTGTGGGTATCCATTTCGCCAATTACAATACACAGCTTTAATGTATATGTGTCTGTCAGGAAACAGTTTAAGAATCATATTTGCTTTAAACCAAAATTATTGTAAGTGCAATTTGCGTTGTGACTGTTGTTTAAACTAGACAAAACTGAAGAATTTGTTCCAATCTATCATTTCTTTTAACTTCACCACCTGACTTTGTCAGGATATAGGAATACCCATTAAAACACCACCTCACGTGCAGGCTTCACTGGGGAAAGACAGGAGGAATACTGGTGGTCATTACTATCCATCCTGCCCCGCCATCTAATCCAGATGCGAGAGGCTAAGCATCCATCCACGCTCTCTCCATGGCCTCTTGCGAGATCACCGCCTCACAGAAAGAGGCAAAAGACGAGTTGACGTAGGTATACTTTTTTATCACGGTGGAAATGTTGTAGTTACCTTTTACTATTTTACGGCACTGCATGGTTCATTGTGGCTTTATGTAGAACCGAATATTACCTAAAAGCTCTACTCCCTTTTGGGATTATCAGCATGACAGTATGTATGTATATGCATGTATGTTATAATAGACTCAGGTAAGAGGATGTCATTCCGACTCGTATTTTGAAATACTTCGGACACGTCTTAAGACGCGATGCGGGGTTCATTAAGCGCCTTGTTGTATAGAGTAGAAGGCAATAGACCTGGTGGGAGGTCACCCATGCGATAGGTCGTGCAAATTAAGTGTGCATGAGTGTACCAGGAATACGGCAAACAGAGACAAATGGCAGTACATCGTGCAATATCAGCCCCAAACTACTTGCATCCTGACCACTCTGGCTGTGTAACGAGAGAAAAAAAAAAAGAAGATGACGGTAGCTAGTTAGGCATTATCATCAACCAAAATGTATTTAATGTATAAGTATGAGTTTCGTAAAGTTTTCTCAAGTAAAATTCAATATGACTAAAAATGCTTTAGTACTGACAATTTTGTTCGAAAAGTAGTATTCTAAATAAATATTATTATCATTAGTAACTACAAAATCTGTTTATACTTACATATACATAATAAATCTGAAGTGATTTTGAAGAGCTCTTTGAAAATATGGAACGTACTTTATTATTATAGAAATATAGTCCATTTCTGTCCAGCCTCAATATCGACACAGATAGATGTATAGAAATTGTTATCTTCCTCAATTACTTTAAACAGGCTTGTGGCCTTATCAATTAGTTTGTACAATACAGCTGATATCGTATGACATACATAATATGGCAGCCAATCCTTTGTATTCATTATCATACGATACGACCAAGAAATCAATTAAAATAAATTACACACAAGTTTTTGGTCTAGAGGTCGCGATTATCAAACATTAAGAGCTAAATAATAGGTTTAAGATTTCAAAAAAGAATATACTTAGAAGCATTAAGTAAAATTGTCAACACAATTTTTTTCTAGACAGTTTATATGCTAACAGAATACTTCCGAATCGAATTCACTTTGGTAAATGATTTACCAAAGTGAAATATAACAAGGAGGAAAATTAGGAAGGCAGAATCTGTGGCCAAGGAATCAGATTCTCTGGAACACCGACTGTGTCTGTTCAATAGCAGTTATCAAGTCTTATTATGGTTCATTCATTGCTCAAAGAGGTCACTGTACGAGTGACAACGATATGAATTTGAACATTCATTCTGATTAGAACTTATCACATTTCGAGATAGCAGTTGGACATGCGTAGTAACACGCGTTAAATCTTCAGCAGCAATTTGTAAACTCAAATCAAAGGAACCAAACAGGTTCCTTTGATTGAGGTTTTAAGTTAGTTTGCTTTTATTGAAACATTATAAAAAGAGTAGATAGAGCTTAAATAAAACTAAAGATTATTTTATATTTTGTTATTGACCTAAGAATAATAATATCTTAAATCATTACCAAGTTGTAAGTTGTGGGAGTTTAGTGCACCGTTTCTTCTCCACCAGCATTATTATAAAAAATTAAACTAATTATTATTATTTCTTCTGAAGCAGTGATAGTTTTAGACGGTTCAAAAGTACTTAGCAAAGACCATTAATTTTTTTTTAAATAACTTTAATTTTGATTTCTTTCAATAAACTATTAACGTACTAAATAGATTTTTTTTAGTTTATTGAAGCGCTCCGATAAAGTTACATGTTGATGGCAAAAGATATCGATCAGATAAAGAGGTTGATAACACTACTGTTACTGAAATATATTTTTAATGCAAATCATTATATGAACGATTGCTCTATATAACACACACAGAAACACATAATATAGGTCAAGTAGTGCCTTAAAATAAGTAGCCAGTCTGTCTGGGGGTATCATATAATATCAGCATAATTAAAGTTAACACCAATTCCCGCTTCTGCCCCAAACTATGGTCACAACAAGATAAAAATACATCCGTCCAAAACTCGCACATCTGCGCGCCACGTGGCCCCAAGTTTTGGACAATACCATCGCTATGGGAAACATGCGGGCTCTAAGCTTGGATAGGGTCACAAGTAATAAGTTCCTGGAGGAACAGTTTTGACAGGAAGCAGAGAAATTCTGGTTGTTTGAAGAGGATAGTTACTGCGACTTTACGTCATGCGACGCAGAAGATATTGCCTAGTGGCTAATAATTTGGTTATGTTTGAATTTTTGTTATGTATGTTTTTGGTAAATCCATAGACCTAACAATGTATAGACAGGGGGGAATTCTTTTTTATTCTGAACTAGCGGTCACCGGTGGCTTCACTTGAGTTAATTTCGGCTATCACGCCAAAAAGTATTCTTCCCAGGTCTCAAACTATCTCCATACTCCTCAAAATCGGTTCTGTGGCTTAGGCGTGAAAGTGTAGTAACGAACAAACTCACTTTCGCATTTACAAATTAGTTAGGATATTATGGTTGGCAAACAAGTACCTATGGCCAGTATAAGTCCATTTGAATATTTACTAGTTTGTAACGGTAAGGAGAAAAGCCGTGTGATGCCGGCAGAGTAGAATAGTATCACCCCATATCTTCCAATGGATGTCGCAGAAGGCGAACAATGGATCTGCAAAGCGGTGTTGATCACCTTATACTCCGTCCACCAATCCGCATTGGGCAAGCGTGATGGACTACTGCCTTAACCTCTTTCGATGACAAGGAGAGGCCTTGCGACCCAGGAGAGGCCTTGCGATCAAGGAAAAAAAGACAAAATTTTCTTCTTTAGTGGCTGGTTACAAAAAACAGCTACATCAGCGGCCGAAAGGAATATGTCACCATCACCTAGCCCGTGTAGTTTTGTCAATATTTCTACCAACAGAAACACTACACCACAAAAGTGTACTGTTATTTGACTGTGGTCTTCTGTAAGATAGAGGTATTGCCAAAACAGTTAAAATAAGTCACTTTACCTTTCGGTCACCCATGCGAGTACCGACCGCGCTCTTGTTAGCGTAGCTTTTGTGATCGTCGTAGAACGCACTCCTCCTCTCCTCTTTCTTGAAATAACAAAGAAAATTGTTCTTCCGTTGTCAGTTCTCAACTTTAATTTGTGTATTTTTCGCCACACACTGGAATAGTTGAAATGTGTTATGACAAAGTTGGAACGCTCGCTATTTGGGGTCCACATGTCCCTTTGATGTGCGTCGAATGAGCATTTTTCAGAGTAATCTAATCCAAAGGCAGGCGTTTTGGGTAGATGTTTTAGACACTTACGTAGATATTTATTTAAACATTCAACGGAAGTATTTTCTCCTAAAATATATAAACCAACTTAAACTCTTTTTCCTTGGTGTGGTTTTAAGATGTTGCATTTACTAATTAGATATAAATTACTTATCGTCGTTGCGACTTTAAAACCTCTTATGTATGAAATGATAAATTTGAGAAAACCGATAAAACCGTCTACTGAAAAAAATTTAAAAAATATCAATTGTAATTAAATACATAGGCATAACTGTATACCTTCTAACATTTTTTTTGATAGTTGTGTTAGAAAATAAAAATAGTGATTATAGGAACACGGGATATTTTATACACAAAGTTTTAATGAGCTGTCACATAGGGGATTGTGGATTGTAATCAGGCTGGCAAGATGATACGATTCTGAGGCACTAGACTTACCGGATGCCCCCCTTTTGAAGATAGCCCTAGTACCCAAACGTTAGGCGCAGGCCGTCTGTAGGTTTAGGCAGCCCGGAGACGTTTTAAAGAGGAGGTGGTCACTGTGCGGCATTCCCGAAACGTCCCCAAAAATGGTACCGTTTTTAAAATTCGCCAACTTCTTTTGACAGTTAGAGTGCCTACCTAACTAGCGAGCAAATTACATATCCATTGCTGTTTTACAGGAAAAGGTATCATAATAGCGTCACAGTAATTCGATCTGTAAAAGCTAGGTGACTCACTTTCATTATGTAAAAAAAAGTTTGCAATTAGGCCGGCTAATGTTGATTGATGTATAATCAAAGGTTACTCAAACCTCTGCTCAACATTTTTGTGGTGTGAGTAGGAACATATGTATGTGTAGATTTTCAACAAAAAAAATGTATTTACCATACTAGCCTTATGGATTTTTTTTTAAAAATTCATTGCCTATCTTTTGAAATTTTGAGTGTATAATTGGACATGACTTAGTTAAATATAGCATCAATAATTTAGACAAAAAAATAAGCCTGTCCATAAGTTACAACGATTCTAATAATTGATTCTGCAGACCAACTAAAAGAGACACTTTGTTTGAATTTTTTAAATTAAAATTATAAATAATTATAATTTCACTACATGCAAATCCGTAGCAGTATAAGTTACACAGCTAAATGGTATGTAAGAAAACAACGGCAACTTCATAGGTAAAGGCCTAATATACCAGGAAAATATAATTGCTCTCCGTACCTAACAAAGGTGAGCATTGTTCAATTTAAAATATATAGCATTACATGCTATTGTAACGTGTTTAAACAATGTTATGCGGTACTACGAATGCAATGAAATTGGACTACTTATTTAATATAAATATTAACACTTTGTACTCTAGTATTTGTCTAAAAGTTACTATTGTCTCGGGAAGAGTCCGTTTTATATATAATAGTACCGTACATTCTCTTCTAGGACAATGATCACACACAATCACACAGGTCACCCCTAGTGTGGTGTGTGTAAGTTCTGCAAAATTTTTGGTCTGGGTCACAGATATATCAATCCAAGGAGATCTAGCGAATCGCATAGGAAGACCGAGTGTCGCGATCACCGGCCGTACTACATAACAATGGTTCTAGTTGAGCATGCCGTAATATACACTATTCATTGCGCGCGTCATAAGGACGGCGAAGCAATGAAAGTTAGGCACAGCCGTAAAGGAGATCGGTCAAATCACTAAGTTCATAGGAAGTCCGAGTGACGCGGACGGCGAAGTGGCGGTAATGTATGCCCACTGGGCATACACTTGTCACAATTTAAACGCCAGCTTGGCCTATCTCATTGTATTATTAAATCTGTGGTCTGGGACTTTTGGGGCCGGAACCGTGGTACAACGGCCACCTTGATAATATTTTTTTTTTTTAAAGTAAGACTATTTTGAAATTTTAGCAGTTTGTGGTAATTAGTACAACTGTCTGGACGTAAATTACATTCAGAAGCATATTAAGTTTATACAATGTTAATGCCTCAGACCTAATAAAATTTTACTTTTTATTTGGTCTGAGGTTAATGCACTGCAAAATTGTTACAAATCGCCAATTATTGTATTATAGTAATATGCTTTAATTAAGAGTAATCAATACTTATGTAGTGATAGTTTTAACTTTATTAACTTTGAATGTTACTAAGACAAATAGATTTTGGTCTGAAATAAACATTTATTATTACTAATTATTATTTATATATAAAACATAGTTATTTGAGCATGTTCAAAAGGTTAATTTTAGTAGCAATTTATAGTTTCTATTGATAATTATGTTAAAATAGCTGGTTTGATCGCTACAATTGAACTGAGTTTCAGGAAGGAAAATGCAAATTTATATACATAATTATTACTGTATTATGAGTAATATGAAAAATAAATTTTAATTTAATAAGTAGGTATATGAACTAAAGTTTACAATTTATTATATACATAGGTCGTTGTTATCTCAAATACAATTCGTTTTTTGGAAGGAAGCTCTAATCTTTCTTAAGTCTACTTTTTGGTGTTCTTTTAAAGTATTTAAAATACTGCAAGTTTCATTAATCTTCAAGTTGTTTTTAGTGTACTTAAATGATTTTATCTTTTTATTTTTAATTATATAATTAAGTTAAATAATACTTTTTACACAAGAATAATTTTTAAAATGTATAGTGAAGGTAATTACTGTTTATGATACCTTTTCAATAAATAAAATAAAAACAGTATTCTACGGATTTCTTTTAAAACAACTTTCAACAAGCGATGACGTCACAAAACTATCAGTCTGCCATTAAACATATATTTCTTATCACAATAAAAAATACAGTTTAATCTGCACACGCCTCAAAGGAACAGATGACATCACGAATCAATAATCTTTCACATACATTAGAGCAACAGGAAAAGTACTTACAAGCCATCCGAACTTCAGGCGTTTGTGAAAAAAGCACTGACCCATCCGCCATTACGAGGTTGGGCGCGAGTTTTAAAAATAGAACATTGGTAAAACACTGAATTCAAAAAGGCCGAATTGCAACCGATGTATTCTCGAGTTTTAGACAAAAAAATTATGCATTAATTTTAACTTTTTCCCCCGATATACCGAGTTACACGTATGCGCGTAGCAGACGCTGAAATCGCACTGATTCAGTAGGAAACCGTGAATGACTGACAGAAATAGTTCTGGGGTGGAATTGGTGCGTTCGAGCGGAAAAGCGCTTTATTGGCGCTGTAAGCGCTTGTTTGATTGATAGCGGTTCAATGTATCCTTACGTGTAGCTTTCTGAAGAAATTAGTTAGATGTAAGTATTTTATCATTTTTCAATTCATAATTGAGAGGTAAGATGCAAGAAAAAATATCATTTAAAAGTAGTTAATAGAAACTATTTTTTATTATGACAATTTTCAATCAAAAATGTTTGTTTGTTCATACTTTACATTCAATATAGTACGCTAATACATTACATCTCAATGGGTATTAGGTGTCTCAAGTTGTTGTCTTTGTATTTTTGTAATAGGTAGGTAGGTAATATTATATATCCATCCAGATTAAGTTCGATTGCTTAAAAGTGTCTAGTTTATATTTGATAGCTTAATTTATAAGTACGTAAGTATTTTTTATTCAATGATGCAAATATGAAAAGATCATTCAGATCCTTTTACGAATATAAAATAGATTATCATCTACTTTATCGCTATAAAACAATTGTTATTTTCTTATCACAAACTGGTGCAGGTCTAATACTAAAGAAATATAATAATTACTTTTATTATTAATTAGTCCAGTTTTTGGTTGCTAACAGTTATCAAATATTTAGATACAAAATTTACAATTACGATGTCATTTATTTTACAGCCCTCTATTTCTGACAAATAATAATTGCTTTGACAAAGCGTCATAATGTGAATAGCTACAAAATATTTTAGTCAGCGCATGACCGCTGCACGCTCCATGTGCTTTATTTGCGCGCAACGAGCCCGCATAAAATTGACCAATAGCAGCCACTGAATTGAGATACGCACGCTGCGGCGTAATAATGTGGTTGTCAAACTTTGGCGGGTGATTTTTGTTACTATTGTAGTTCATTTTGTCGTGAGCGTGGTCTATTATTTTTGTAAGGAGTTTCTACGCAAACTTTGATTTGTAAACCTCGCAACTTCTGACAATGATTCTGTGTCATAGAACTTAGTATTAAAATCTTCTAAAATGTAATTTAATAATAATAACCACACACGCAAACGCCGGTTTGTAAAAAGAGTAGCCTACTAATTGCATTCGTTTTTTTTTTGTTTCGTTATTTGATTTGCAGACAACCATACAGTCTGCCTAGTGGTAAGCAGTGGGCGTAGCCTATAGACGTTTTCAAGACTGAAGTGACACTCGCGCGCTGCCAACCCCGTTGAGCTCTGGCAACCTTACTCGCCAACAGAAACACAATACTACGAAAATGTATTACATAAACTTTCTTACTTTCACAAGGTCTCAGGTTGCCATCCGTCCGAGTTTCCCAATCCCTTGTTTACTGGCCGTCCGGGGAGCATCCGGGTGGGGTTTCGTTCCGGATCTTTTTTTTTGAATAATATAAAATTATTATAATAGTTCCTGTTTTATTTCTTTACAATAACTACGTATTTAAAAAAAGCTTTGACTGTTCTTTTCCTAGTTGGCAGATTTTAGAAATGGCAATCCTTAATCCTCTAGCAACTTCTTCGTTTCCCCTTTCAAGCTACTGAGTACCTAAAGTCTGTAGGTAGAAAATCTTAGGCACATTTTGACTTTTTTTTTAAATATTTTATATCGTATAATGGAAAAATGTGTATGATTAGTAAAAATCTAAGTACCAAAAATTTAAATGCTGCTCAAAGTTATTCCACGGTGATGAAATCGCAAGCAAAAGCTACTCTTTGCATAAATAAATACTTATTATAATTAACTTTAGTATTTGCTGTTTGTTTAATATTACAGAACACATTTTAATATTTGACTCCGATAAAACTTTTACGATAAAACACGAAAATTATTTACAAGCCATCAGAAGAAGTTGCAAAAAATGGGATTTTTTAACTACCAGCGAACGTCTCGCCTCTAACCCGAGAAACTTCTATTAACAGTGCGTCTATAAACATAACAGCGTTAACTCCGCAAAAGTTATACTGGACATTGAAAAACACTTAGCGGACCGTTTTTTTTTTGCAACTACCCGCCTATGCCTGCGGCTGGACAACTTCGTCGGTTCTAAGCTTTTCTGTAAAACAGATTGTTCGCGGTTTTCGTCCAGTTGGACGTTAGAATTATAATGAAGAGACCAATGATTTATAGCGAAACATACACGATATTGTGAAACCGGAAACTGAGCCTAATTTTGTGTTTATAAAAAGGTCCAGCAAATAACTCCATTCCACCTGATGGTAAGCAGAAGTGGAGTCTAAATGCGAAGATAGCTGGTGCGAGAGATAAACCGTTGCGCTAGCCACCCTTGCCTTGACGACCTGCAAGGTGCTTCTTCACGCTACTTTTGAATGATGCAGGACTGTAAGATAGAGGGAACACATGTGCTGGCAGTGAATTCCATTTCTTGATTGTGCGACTCAGAAGTAATTTTCCAAATTCCTTAGTTCTTGTTGGAATGGTAGCCACATTTATATTAAAATCAGTCAGTCAGAAAATGCCCTGGCGACATGTATGATAATTTTTTTACACGGCAGTCCAATTACCGAACTATAGCAACCGGTAGCTAATTGTACAACTGCAACGCGACTGCTACTAGTTGCGGTTGCTTTTTTGGTATTACGGAAACAAATCGCATAGTGGTCGCACGATAAGTGCATTTGCGACCAAAATGTATGGCAACTAGCGCCACTTGACATTACACTTTTAATTTGTTAAGTTGCCGCTTGGGGCGCTATCATAGCAATGTATGTTCCGTAATACGAATTAAAGTTTTGCTAGCAATAATTGTACAATTATACAACTTGCGACTGTCACTTTGAGATCGCTAATAAGACTGCCGGTCGACCATTCCGCTTAGACCCACCTTCGCGAGCGATCGGTCTCCCTATTAATTATACTTGATTAAGTAAATCACTTAAACCATAATACAGTCCACTTATTTACACCATCACCACCATCGAAACCTGGGGCTTCTTTCCTTCGGCCTAGACATAAGTGGCAAATGATACAACGTTCCTATCGAACGAAAGACAATTTTTGACTAGTACTCATACATTTGACACGACGGTCGCCGTAGAGCTTTCTCAGTAATACGTCAGTGCCATACAATATATTGTTTTCGTCAAACGTTCGACGCAATCGACTGGCTACTTGGCTAGGCCCTTAAGCCATAGATATTTACAGCATTAGAAATTGGATTCAGAAGCCTCCTGTTTAGCACTCCTCACGGTAGACATTCTTAAGTTACAAAGTTAACAAAGCCATTTGAAGTACTCTCATGATGAATTTTTACACAGGTTGAAAGCTATGACGCGATCGACTCTCTTCTGTGCATTGATTAATCGTGTGTTTTAAGGTAATGGTTTCTGGCGTTTCACTTCGGTTTTTGTTCACAATTTAACAAAACGACGATCAAGGAAAAAAATACGAAATAAAGTTTGAGAACGACTGTCCTTGTGAAAGTGCTCTTCATGATCCAATCACCCCTAATGGGGTTGTTTCACCCGGGTGTCATGCCAGGGGCGTCACTGGAATACGGTCACTTATCTTAACTTCGAATACGTTTTGTACGAATTCTATTTTACCTTTAATGTTGTGTTGTGACATTTGTGTCTCATGTGTTTTACCGAAAATATGAATTCCGATTTTCACTTATTTATTTTTTTATATATTTATTTATGGAATAATTTTTTCGCTTACAAACGCGATATTTTTAATACTAGAAAAAATACAAATACGTTTATTTATTTACTTAATCATATTTGCGTTACATTTACATGTGACTTAGTGAATAAACATGAAAATGTACAAGTACTAATTATCACATGCACCTGAAAGACATACTTACCTAGCAATAAAAAGAAGAAAGACGGGCAGACATTTAACCCTTAACCACAGACGTACGTATGTCTATTTTACTTACAATATTTTGCGTCTTGCCACGTTTGGCATAAAATTGATGGAAGCTATCAGCCTTAATTAAGTTTCCTCAAAAATGGTTCTAGGTATTTCATCATCATCATCAGCTCATATAATGTCCCCACCGAGGGGCTCGAGCCTACCCCACATTAGGGGCGATTAGGCCTTAGTCAACCACGTTGGCCAAGTGCGGATTGGTCGACTTCACACACAACCTAAGAATTTCTTCATAGGTGTGTGCAGGTTTCCTCACGATGTTTTCCTTCACCGTAAAAGCGTCGATTTAACGTACATATGCATTCAAAATATGAAAACACATTGTTACGTGGCGGGAATCGAACCAGTGTCTCCCTGGTGGGAGGCGACGTTCTTACGCACTACGCCACCGACGCTTCTAGGTATTTTAACAAGCAGAAAAGTTATAATTTTAAAAGAACCGTCTGTAATGGCCCACGTACAATTTATTTATTTTTTTTATATATATAATGCGTTATATTTTTAACTCCCTACGCAAAAAGGCGTGTTAATGAGTCTAAGGGCTCTTACACATAAACACGACACGACGTCGCGTCGTGCTACATAAATTCCCATTTACATCAATAATATTGTGCCCAATATAATTTCATTAAAAGGAAAAATAAAAAATAATTTAATCTGTGTCTGTCTGTCACTGACATCGTAGCTTACAAATCTTACAAACGTTGGTTTTGATCCGATTATAATTCAGTAGATTATTTTCATATTACTGTATTATTTAATAAACAATTATTGTTTTATCTTAATATTTATTTAATGACTTCAAATAGTGACAGGTTGTAAGCCTTCAGAAGTTTTCAGAAGCTATTAAAATAGCATTCTTGATAAAGACTAAACATTTCTCCTACGGAAGCTGCTAGAAGCGAATAATAAGTACAACTGAAAACATTTTTTTTCCAGTTTCCAGGAGAAAATTTTCAGGCGACTAATGCGAATGCGCTGTTGGCGGGAAAAGCGCGCTGTAATTATGCTCTTGGGTGAAGTCAGAGCTTTCAGAAGAGGACAGAGTAAGGCGAGGCAGCGGTTTTTATTTACATACATACTTTAACGCTCTAGGTTGATGGCACCGCGGTAATGCGTCAATCATAGCGATCACGAAAGATAAGCTATCAAGTGCACGGTCGGTACTGAGATGGGTGACCAAAATTTAACACGCATATATGACATCAAAATATAAGGTGTCTATTAACTTTTGAGCCGTCGATCACGAAAGTTAAGCAACCAAGTGCGCGGTCGGTACTCGGATGGGTGACCAAAATTTAACACGCATGTATGACATCAAAATATAAGTTTCTATTAACCTTTGCGTCGTTTCTGGTACGTACGCGCACTTGGTTGCTTAACTTTCGTGATCGACCGACGGCTCAAAAGTTGATAGACACCTTATATTTTGATGTCATACATGTATGTTAAATTTGGTTGCAATAAGTTAAAGCATGCTCGATTTATCGTGCTAACGCACAGACACACACACAGACATAGATCCAAAAAAAATATTTTTGTACTCTGGGAGGTCCCAAACGTGTAAATCCGTCAAAATCTCGAGGTGGAATTTTTTGACGATTACAAGACTTCCTCTATACTAGACGTATACGAGAAAGTAAAAATGTTCTTAGAAGAGTTTTCATGAACTCGTACCAGCAGTATCATGTCGATAGGATTGAGATATAATGTACTGTCGATAGTAAGTAAGACATACTTCACCGACCCCAAATAAAAAAGGAGTAGGGTAAGAGAGCGCTAAATACTCCCGGCACAGGAGCTTGCTATTCCCCGCACTGTGTCCGCACCCGACCTACATATCTCCACAATGGATATGATCTTTTAACGCGGCTCTTTGTCTCTGCGAGCGTGTAGGCCAGACTGGCCTATTTTAGGCCTTAAAATGGCCTCACGTAGAAGCTTACAAGAATTAAAAAATTTGAAGGAACAATTTAATTATTTAAATTCTAATAAGTATGGAAAAAAAATATTTTTGCGTTTACAAACGCGTAAATATTTTTAATATTCGAAAAAATGCACTGAAAAAAATCGACTTGCCTCAGGCGGGAATCTAACCCGCATCTTCCGCAATCCGGGCGGCTACGTTGACCATTACGCCACCGAGACACTGCTTTCGCTGTCGAAATTCGTCAGTGCTTGGTGCTTATGTTTTTATGGTAAACATTGTTTCATCAAATCTTTGAAATTTGCACTTCTAAGACTTGAACGAAATATTTTTGCAAATATTTGACGCCCAGTTAAGATGAAACTACCTTACATTATGGAACATTTTTATGTTTGCGTATACAAAAGCGTAAATATTTTTAATACTAGAATTTTTTTTCTAATAAATAATTAAATTTAATCCATATTGATGATTTTGAGTATAACATCTCTCCTGATCTTTGGCTTTTGTTTGTTTGTTGATTAAAGAACTGTTAATTTTTGGGTTTGGTGTCCCTTTTATGTGGGCGACAGGCTGGTAACCTGCCACTATTTAGAGGCACTGTTAACGCGTTTTATTTCATTCCGTTTCAAAAATTATTACATTGTAATACTAACAATCTTGTTCTTCTTATTCTTTATTGGTTAGTTAGTTTGATTTATGAAAAGAATGAGTGAAAGGAAAAGATATTATCCCAGTGGAGATTCGAAAAGAAAAAGTAAACAGAAAAGGTAAGAAAAAATGCCCAAAATTTCTTCATTTTTGCAGCGATCAGCTTTTGTTTCTTTTGTGAGAAATCTTCACCCTTCATTTTAAACTTTTTTCTTGTATAAAAATAGCAAAATAGCGTGTAAGAACAAAAATGTAGATTAAGCCATAACTAAGAGATATTGTTTTTTATAAATATTCTCCAAAATTCACAGCTTCCTCTAAATTCTGCGAAGCCACACCATAACTCACTCTTTAACTCACCTATTAAGAATCTCATAACAAACCCTTAATCTCGACTTATTAAACAAAAAATTCTATTAAAAAATTTACCAAATAAACTTAAACTGAAGTCAACACGGGTTAATTAATGGATGGTTAATTATTATTAATGATTTCGCAAACGCATCCCCGCCATTTTATGAAGGAAAAAACGTTTTGGTAAGTTCAAACGAGCCTTGTTTTTTTTCATTATTTTTTTGTTTATATTTTTGGCGCTATATGGAAAATACTGAAAAAGCACCAATAGAGGATTATAAAAGTATTTGAAAAAGAAAGTGTTGACGTGCGTGCTATTAATAATAATAGTACTTAACCAATGAACTCCACTTGGCTGTAAACTGTGGTTTCAATTAGAAATTTCGAGAAATAATAACAAAATAAAGCTAAAAATAATAATACATTTTCACTGTCACTCATTTTATAGCCCAAATTAACTATGTATCATTAAGAACTAGTGTTATGGATACTAGAAAACAGTAAAATAAACATAATAAATAATATATTTTTGTAAATAAGCTCAAATAAATACTTAAACAACCAAGACTCGTGAACCAATGCTCGTGTTCATTACACAAACATTTGCTCCAACCGGGATTCGAACCCGGACCGCTTGATATGTAGCCAGTGTTACTGATCACTCCACCACGACACCGTCAAATATCCTGCACATGAAAAAGTATTACGAATGATGATAAGTCAGTCCCCTAAAAGGTTGAGGAGTCAGATCAGATGAGGTAAAGTCTCTTTTCATATACCACCTCCAACCAAAATTATCTTAGTAGTTCTTTTCAAAATTAAACATGTTAACCAATATAACGCCACACATTGTACTAAATACCTTTAGCTAACCTATTTAAGGTCCATTTTAGCTGATACGAGATAAGAACAACCTATTCACAGACCCCTAAATGAACGCTCTTTCCTTTAATGTTTATTAGGGTACGGAACCTGATAAACCTTGCTCAGCTAATACCGGATACGGACAGGAAGGTTTAAACTTTGATTAGGAATACGCCACTAATAAAACGGGGCACAGAAGGTGAGTATTTTTCTCATAAAAATCAGGTTATGAAAATTACTCCATTCTACCGAGTAAGCAGAAGTGGAGTCCAAATGCGAAGATGCACTAGCTATAGTGCAAGAGATAAATCGTCACGCTAGCACCCTCGCCTTGCCGACCTGCAAGGTGCTTCTTCACGCCTCTTTTGAATGACCCAGGATTGTAGAAAGGAGGACACGAATGCTGGCAGTGAATTCCATTTCTTGATTGTGCGACAAAAAACAAGTCGCTAAAATTTTTACTTCACGTTGGAATGGTACTACAGTTATCGGCGACACCGCAAGCCAGCACGAATAGTTCTTTTAAGAAAGGGAGATGGTGGAATTAGGGGAAAAAAGCTTCTCATAGCAGTCGCCGTGGTAAAGAAGGAAGAACGCGTTCAATGACTCAACATCTCGACGCAATTGGAGAGGCTCAAGATGTTTGGCACCTCTTTGCCGCCGATGATGCGGGCAGGTTATACGTCAACGAAAAACAAAGATATTAGCCCCTGAGCTATGCTTATGTTGTGGCCAGATATCGTTGAAACATACGCAAAAAAGCCTTAATTAACCTCCTTTTTAATAGTCTTTGGTGATTTTCTAGTTAAAATTTGCATCTGTTTTAGATTAATATTTAGCGTAATAATTATTTTAGATTAGTATTAAGCGTATATATAGAGTGAGATACATAGACGAGACTGTGTGTACGTGAAAAGACAGAAACTGTCAGGCTGTGCATAGTGCCGTACTGTTTTTCACGCATATAGGTATACGCTTTATTCGGACATGGGTCTATAGGCGACGGTAACCACTTAACATCAATCATAGGTCGAAAGCTTGTTTGACATCTCGTAATTTAAAAAAAAAAGTTATTGGTCAGTTATTATAAATCTATTGGGAACAGCATCATGACCATGTTTGCTAGTACGTTAGGTTGTATGTATGTTAATCACTGCTGTGCCACGGCTTTTAGAGTAGGGCAGAAATGAAACAGTCAAGGTTTTTGATTTTTAAATGTTCCATTAGGCTTAAAAATACCTTCGTTATGCTTTAGGTAACATGTACTAACAATGAGTCTTGTTTACTTGAATAAAAATAATAATAATCCATATTTATTATACTGCACCAGCCTTTCCTCGAAAAGTGTATTCTAGTTTGTCAAAAAATAATTTTGACTCGCCTTTGAGGGATTAAAAACTAGGGTACTCACCGCAGAATACTCGGAAGCTGGTCGACCTGAAACAGCGAAAACTTACGTTAGTGTGCGCTTTTAAATACACGAAATACGGTGACCATAAATATGCTAAAAGATTATTATAAATTTGGACAGGCGTGGTATTTATCTATTGTATTCTATTCATAATTAACGGCTCCGCGATAATTAATTATTACGCGTTTGCCAATGTCAACTGAAAATGTATCCAGAGTAACAATAAATCGTACGACATTAAGTTAAAAATGGAGTCTCTCACGTGTTATTACAACTAGAACCCGGGTGAAACTCCGCGCTATTTATCGCGTAACAACCAAATCCAAAACAACTCGTTTTCATACATTTTGACGGCTGTCAGATATCAAAAAGTAATGGGAAAGTTAATGATTTGGTTTTGTTTTCTACGATCTAAAATATTATAGTAAAGTCACATTAAGATCATTATTGTTAAAGTTAAATTTAATCGAAAATTTTCACACCACATTTATTTATCTATTCAAAATCTCCCTCAAAATCAAATACTTGCAGAATTTGCGACGTGAAACAATGACGTGAGCCGTTTCCTGCTGAAGCCAGATTGAATAAAACAACAGATTAAGATAAGTCAATGATCCTCATTTATTTTTACGTTGCCCGCTTGTGTCACTAAATCAGCATCCCCAATCCACTAAGCACACAAAACCCCAAAATACAGCCAATTAACCGTTAACAGTATTACAGGAATGTCCACCCCAACAATAAACGCGTGGTCACCCCACAAACAGGTTGCGGTCAGTTAGATCCGGTAATAACTGGTTTGCGCCGGGCGGACGGGCTTTTCAGGACACTTTGATGTTGTTGAGTATTATTTTCGGTAAGTTTAAGGTTGTGGTGGATTTTGGAGTTTTGGGCAGCTTTTTTATTTGCTGTTCTATCGGTGGGAATGTAAACGTGAATTTGTTTTAAATCTTTTTAAATGGAATAATTATGTAGGTTACTTAATTCATTTGTTGTCTATGAATATTTATAAAATGTTATGAGGTAGGTAGATAGGTAGGGGTTTGAACGATTTAAAGGTCCATTTAAATAAAGAACTTTTTAAATGAATTAATGAATGAAAAAAGTTTATTCAGTGCTTCACACATAAATTAAACAAACATTATAAGTTTAAGGAGAAGCACCAAAAAGGTCTCCGCTCAGTAATCACGTCTAGGCATCTAATAAGTCCCAAGACACTGGTTTTCTGCGGAGGCCCTGTGGAGGGCCTTCTTTTGTATGTTTAATAAATATTTTTTGTAGGTTCTCTTAAATGAACTAATCACTTACAGTCTATGGAACGCAATTGCCATGGTCCACGGAAGTAAAATATCTAGGAATAACACTGGATAAAGAACTAAAGTGGAAAACTCATGTAGACAACACAATAAAGAAATGCCAAAGGGTATTCGGATTGTGTCGGTCTACGTACGGCAAAACATGGGGACTAAAGCCCAAAGTAATGCACTGGCTATACACTATGTTAATCAGACCGATTGTTACATATGGTAGCATAGCATGGTGGCCCAGAACCAAGTTATCTACTTGTCAAAGTGACTTGGCAAAGCTTCAGAGAATGGCGTGCTTGGCCATCACTGGAGCATTCCGGACCACACCAACGGCAGCCATAGAAAATATCCTTGGATTAACACCGCTGCACATAGTCATCGAATCACAAGCAAGAGACACTCTCCATAGGTTACAGGTATGTGGAACATGGAAGGACTCACAGCCGAGGACACGACACACAAAATTTGAAAAGGATCTAAACCTGGACATCGTCACAGCGATGACAAGCGATGTAAACCAACCATCGTTTGTATCTAGGAGATCATTCAGCATCCATATACCCACGCGGGAGGAATGGAAGCGAGGACTCAAAACCCCTAAGGAAAACAGTCTTATATGGTACACTGACGGATCAAAAATGGAGTCAGGTACAGGGGCAGGCATTTACGGCAACGGGTATGAGTACCAACAAAGCATGGGCAAATATGCAACAGTCTTTCAAGCTGAGACGTATGCAATAATTGCCTGTGCTCAAAAGAACATAGAACCATTCCTTTGGTGCCCATGCACCAAAGGAATGACCATTTACATTCTTAGTGATAGCCAAGCGGCACTTAAAGCCTTAACCACCCACAAAACCAATTCAAAACCAGTTTTGAATGCGATACACACACTAAACAGACTAGGCAAGCACAACCTGGTCAGACTAGTGTGGGTACCGGGACATGTAGGGATTGAAGGTAATGAAAATGCTGACAGACTAGCAAGGAAAGGCCTCAATGGGCCCGAGCCTTTTGTAGGATTATCTAGGAGTACCATAAAAATGGCACTAAAGGAGTATTGTCAAAAGAGGCACCTCAGGGAATGGTTGTCCACTCCCCGACTGACACACTCAAAGAAATTTTTAGGATCCTCACACATAGGCTACCTTAAAAGAATGGGAAGAATCAGCAGAACCCAAATCCGCTGCCTCATAGGCGCTCTCACTGGCCACTTTGCCACTAGAAGACACCTGTGCACAATAGGCAAAGCTGATGACCCCATCTGTAGAATGTGTGGTGAGGAGGAAGAAAGCATGGAGCACATACTATGTGACTGCGATGCACTAGCCAACAGGCGACTAAGGGTCCTAGGTTTAGCTTACCCTAAACCAGAGGACTTTATAGACCTTATTCCCGCCAACATCGTGAAACTCATACAAAATGTTTTCGATATTGGCGGGGATGGGTGATAAGGAAAGGGGAAGCACAAAAGATCCCATAGGGTCGAAGTGCTCTGAGATACGGCCTCAGCCCCTTATTTAAGAATAAGAATAAGAATAAATGAACTAATCGAGGAACACGACCTTATAGGTGGTGGAATTTTGTTCCAACACTTTGTGGCCGAGTAACAGAAACACCCACGAAAAACAGGTCACATTATTTAATAGGAGGCGGTCAGTGATTCTATTCCGATGAGAAAACTTTAATTTTTCAAACAAGTTTTTTTATTTTTCCGTTTTATTTATTTAGGGGTGTTTTTTTCTATGCGACCGATAAAAATGTTTACTAGTTACGACGATAATAACGCTCCATTGTGACTGTTTGAGACCTCAATCGATGCAGTAAAATAATAATAATTGTAAAATGTAATATTTAGAAATATAATTTTATATGTATTTTAAATTTAATAAAGGATATAATAATAATACTTATTTAAATATAATCGTGATAATAGCTATTTCAACTTCGCGGCAGGTGGCAAATAAAATGAAGACGGGGGACAGGGCTCTAATAACATATTCTCAAAAAGGGCGTTGGACAAAATGAAGTTGAGACATTATAATGTGGAATAGAATAGAAATCTATTTGCAATAGTGTAGCTTTATAGTACAAACGATTAAATTTTATCAATTTTAATTATAATTATTTTACCTTTAATAAAAAATAATAGGTATTCAATTTTATCATATTAATCAATTTTTATTTTGAACTACAATTATAACTATTATTTTATTAATTTGAACTGGAGTTCGTCCAGTTGAAGTTATATTTTTACAGGACAAATTTATACAGAAATGAATCTTGAACGCTGATAAAGTCGGCTGGAAAGCTGACCTATTGACAGAAACCTATCTCACTTATTTACATAGCATAGGGTTTTGCTGTTATCATAGGACGATAACAGCAAAAACCTCTCGCGAGAGATGTCGTCTAGAAACATTTTTATTTATATAATTGCAGTTCCAGAAGGTTAACCAATATCAGAAACACAAATTAAAAATATTAACCACAAATATATTTATGCGCCTTGAAAGGCATTGCTTCTATGGGAATTTCGCAAACATCTGGTAAAACCATGTGATGCCGGCAGATTCGATAGCATCACCCCATATCCTCCTGGGTTTTGTAGAAGGCGACTAATGGATCAGCAAAGGGGTATTGATCACCTTATACAACGTCCAACAATCCGCATTGGGCAAGCGTGGTGGACTACTTCCTAAACCTCATTCGATGACAAGGTGAAGCCTTGTGCCCCAGCAGTGGGTTGAATTATAAAGACTTTTATGATGATGATGATGATCTGGTAACGCCGGAGCTCAAGGCCATTTGCGAACAAGAGCAATAGTTAATAGAAAAAGATATACAAAAAACAAGGCCTTTTTTCTAGGCCTGGTTGAAAGCTAAAGACCTTAATTCAGAAGGAAATTACTCGAACCCTTCAAAACACTTTCAACTTTCAGATTTCATAGCACAAACGGCTTTCCATGTCCTATTTCGCCGCGCCTTTCATTTTACATCGCCTGAATCGGGGAAGATTAAAAATCAAATCGGATTATCGTCATCTGGCTCATCCTGGGGAGTCGGGTAGGCAAAAAGATCCCCGCAACTATAATTAAGACAATGGAACAACGAGATTAATTAAAGTAAACAGTTTCTCGGATTATAAGCTTGGGATGCGTAAAAAATGTTTTCCTTTATAACCGAGCTGGGTTCTAGGGTGGTGATTTTACTTCTTTTATCTTTGCCGCTAAACAGACTGGGAATCTTTCACTTTCTGTAACCAAAGCTTAAATAACCCTTTTGGGACTTTTTTGGATTTTTTTTATAATCAGCTGTAGCAATTTTATTTTTATGGAAAAGGGGACAATCAGGGCCGGATTTAGGGGAGGGCAAGTGGGGCTAAAGCCCAGGGCCTCCACAAAAGAGGAGCCCCCACAATAGAGACTTCGGAAAAAAAAAATCAAATTCAGACTAGTAAACACCAGTAAACAACTTTTCCTTTCACATTTTATTTCGCGTTTTACCTTTACCTACGGTACTTTGTACAAACATGATTACATGAATAGTAATAATAATAATATCTTTCTATTTTGTTCGTTGATTAAAGGTCGTAAAGAAGTATGCCTATCTTTTAACCGAAAACTCGATTGAAAAAAATTGTTCATTTTATTTGGAAAATAATTTGGGGCTAAGGGGCCTCCACTCCTTTGTTGCCCTGAGGCCTCCAGACCTTTAAACCTGGCCCTGGGGACAATCAAACAGATTGTTCACCTGATGGTAAGTAATCACCACCGCCCATTGACATTAGCAACACCAGAGGAATCGGAAATGCTTTGCCGGCCTTTAAGTAAGGAATACGCTCTTTTTCTCTGACAAATTACTCCATTCCATCTAATGGTAAAGAGAAATATAATTCAAATGCAGATAAAGCTAGTGCCAGAGATAAACCGCCGTGCTAGACACCGTCGCCTTGCCGAACTGGTGGGTGCTTCTTCGCGCCTCTTTTGTTTGACCCAAGATTGTATTGAGTGAGAGTGAATGCATTTTCTTGATTGTACGACATAGAAAATGAGTTGCCAAATTTCTTATTTCGCGTCGTAGTAGTTAGTAGGTGGCAACAGTTTGTCAGTGGCAACGTAAGCTAGAACATGTAGTCCTTAAAATTCAAAAGCATTTATTAGCCCATCACAATTTAGGTACACAATGGTAGGTAATTCGAGTCTAGGTGACAATATTTTAAATCTAAATTTGCGAGGGACTGGTGCCTGAAATAGGTTTCGGCAGAAATCTGTGCTACAGTGTTACTTAAAAGAAAGGGAAATGCTGGGTTTAGGGAAAAAAAGCTCCTCAGAGCTATTCCTTACATAGGAAATATATTAGTTACTTAAATTTAGGTGGGGTTTGCAACTGATAATGCCTCTCTTATCGTAAGTATTATTAAGGCCGAAGATGCAAACGTGCTTTACCTGGAACCCTTACTGTTAAGTCAGTTAAAATCAGAAACTGCTGACTTCAAACTTAAAACTAAAACAGGTGTAGTTTGAAAGGCAAATGTGTCAGAATGCGTTACTTTATTTCGCCAAAAGCGAATGTTTTCAATTATCCCCCCAACCCCATTCAAATTAAGTGTCAAACTCCCTTCCACCGTTGCCTCGTTGACACTAGCCGAAGCTGTGTCGACGAATATTAATGTGAGGTATGAGCGGGGTGCATACTACTCTGACACTTGCTTTGAAGTGAAATAGTTTGTAATATAACAAACAAAATGGCGACGTGTCTTCGTGGAAAATTTAATGCTCAGCTCCGATAAGAGTTTTTTTTTCGGAAACAAGCATACAGGACTTATTTTGAATTGACCAACAGAAACTATTGTGTTGAATGTTATCTTTTAACTCATTCCATTGTTATTTCTTTTCCTATTTTATGTATTTTATCGAAATAATATTAAATCAATATTTTGTTACCCATAATTTTGATTCCACGTAAGTTTCATTGTGCAGAATAGTTGAAACATCAATTTTTACTACACTAAAGTCATTGTACATCGAAAATACTATTTTTATGTAATTACTCCTAATCATTTTAGTTTCCCTGTGAAGAAAACCTATTTAAGGGTGAGGTAAAGTTAAATTCACTTGAAATCGCAAAATAGTAAACATTACGCGTCGCGTCGCCATTAATTAGGAATATCATTTAATAGACTTGTTATAATTCAATAATAATTTTAAGATAAATATATTATTAAAACAAAATTACTAAGATCTCCAACGCTGTTTCAATCAACATCATTACAGTTTTTCATTGCTAACATTATTAATCAACCAATATTAATTATATTTAACTCGTTAACTTCACCAAGGGTTGGTGGATATTCAAAGTTGACTAGTTAAAAATTTTTAAAATACTCAATGTTGCATTGTCGAACTTTCCCGACCGATTAGCAGTAGCGCTAGAATTTTCCAATCCAAGTTTTTATACCGGTACCCCGGTAATTGGCGACATTTTTTTTTCTTTTTATTTAACGAATACCCCCTTCGTTGCAAGTTTTCGTATTATCAAGAGGGTACCAAATTGAGCGATTTGGCGTTTCAAAACTGCTAACGACTTAAAGTTTAAGAATAGATTGCTTTTTTTGTAATTTTTTAATGAAGGAAATAGTTTGAGCCGTTGTAGCGTAAAATAAAGTATATTGATAAAAACATTAGAAAATGTGTAAATAAAGAAATAATATTACATAATTATAGGAGTACGTCATTATACGTACTCTTATTATTATGTAGTATTAGAAATAATGTCCTTCAAAATACAAAATTAGATTGTCACTACATAATATTCGAAAAGAGAATGTAGCCGATAATTTCGACAGTCTACTTAACCGGGGGCGTAGCTCAGATGGTAGAGCGCTCGCTTAGCATGCGAGAGGTACCGGGATCGATACCCGGCGCCTCCAAGATTATCTTTTACAATTTTTTGTTTATTACTTTGCTACTTTGTTTAATTTTTGGCTACCTTTTAATGTTATTTTTTTATTTACTTTATTAGTTTAAAGGTTTTGCTGTAGAATTTTGTTGATTTAAAATATATAAAATTTTGTAATTATAACATTACAGTAATTTATTGATGAAAATTTTTAATATTCATACAAATCAATATTAGTTTATTGTTTATTAAATTTTGTAATGAAAGTCATAAAACTTTTAAATCTTCAAATTTCAACAAGTAGAATCGTAAACAAAGTATAAACCTATAGAATAACATTATTTGTATAATAATTTCAGGACTTTTGACACATAATATGTCATTTAATTATTAGTTAAATTATTTTATTCGGTTTCTTTTGTGAAATGAGTAAGTAATTTATCTATTGGACACTAGATGGCGGTGTATGTTCGTTCACGTCCTAATGAATTCTTCATAATTTAATCATTCCTAATTTTAATAGATAACTATGGTTGACTGAGTGTTAAAACCATAAGCAGTTAAATTGTACTCCTCAGTCAAATTTGTATTTTGATAATTTAATCATTCATTACTTTTGAGTGAATTTATGTGTAAGCAAGAAAATAAAAGTGTATGACGTTCATAAGTCATAGTGATTTTTTTTCTGCCACTTCAGTCATTCTAGTCTATCCTCTTCGCCACTAGGAAGTATGTTGCAATACATTTCACGCCAAGCACTTCCTAAGTGTGACACCCATGTGATATTTTAAAGCAAACTTCAAGAAATAAGTTGAATAATAACTGATTAAAGAAAAGATAGAGAAATAAATCTCTTTTAATTGAATATTAAGAACAACAAGTTGTTTTAAATATATAGTTATTTTAACTTCGATACCTTCTTACTTATACTTACTAACTTTTAGATTATTATTTACTGTGTAGGTAATATATTTAATTTTTATTTTATAATAAGTTATGTTGCTGTAAACCCATGGGTATAATTATGTCATTAAAAAAATGCAAAGAAACACGACTCCCGCCATACGCCCACTAATGACATTTACTGACGCCAAATGTCAGAATTCCCGCCAAAACCGATAGGAGATGTCAATCGCCCTTTTTGGCGGGTAAATCTAGCGTAACGGAAAGCGAGTTAGATTTATTAAAGATTGATATAGATAACTGTCTACGTGATTTTGTAATGGTATTGTCAACATGTTGAATGTATTTAATGAGTTATTTTCTTGACTTTAAGTTTTAAAAAATTTCAGTAAAAAAAATTTAATCAATAAAATATTTGTTTTTATTATCATGGTCATTTGCCTGCCCTGCTCCCAATTTCATTAGGGGTCGGCGTAAAACGTTTTTCTCTTCCATACATTCCTGTTACCCATCTTTAATATAAAACCAAAAATAACAATTCGAGAGCTAAATAAAAACATGACGTGTACTTATGTGTCTGGATAAGCTTAATAACAATGTTGTTAATATAATCCTAGAATGTTTGAAATTCATACCAAATTAAATAAAAATTTAAAGACAAGAAAAAATCCTTTCATGATAAGCCCTGATCTTTCGCGATTCTGGCAAAGCTCTTTTCCCTGAGCTACTTAGGGCTCACAATCACGCGTATATAGTCGCGGGTTCGATTCCCGTCTCAGGCCTTATCATGACAGGATTTTTTTCTTGTATTTCATTTTCTATTTCATCATCATCATCATCAACAGCCCATATAATGTCCCTACCTCGGGCTCGAGCCTACCCCACATTAGGGGCGACCACGCTGGCCAAGTGCGGGTTGGCTGACTTCACACAACCTAAGAATTTCTTCATAGGTGTGTGCAGGTTTCCTCACGATGTTTTCCTTCACAGTTGAAGCGTCGATGAAACGTACATAATGAATTCTAAATTTTAAAACACATTGGTCCGTACATTTTCTTTTTAATTTGGTATAAACTTCAAATGTTTTAAATAATGCCAAATAGAATGAGAAACAAAATTCAGTGAACTTACCTAATCTATACTAATATTATGAAGAGGAAAGATTTGATTGTTTGTTTGTTAGCTTGCATTGAATAGGCTCTGAAACTACTGGACTGATTTTGATGAAATTATTATAAAGATATTTTGAGATCCTGGGAAGGACATAGGATACTTATTGGCGCAATTACCAATATTTATGTGAGCAAAGCCGCGGGAAAACTAGTTCCACATAAAAAACTAACATATTTGTAAAAGTGCTGGTTGAATTTTAAAAGGATTTCGGTTCTTTGGTTAGAAAGAATTTCTAGGTCTATTTATAAATGACATGTGTTTCTTAGTACAAGAGAATTACATACATACTATCACGCTCATAATCCCAAAGGAGGTTGTGCAGAAATTAAAGTAACATTTGGTTACATAAAGTCACATCTGGCAGTATGGGCCAGGTATTGCCACACAAAATGGTGATAGGTTGCCAGACTTTCGCCAACTTAAAAGGGGCACCAAACCCAACAAGTAACAATCCTTTAGTAAAAAAAAAATTGTGTGCGTGTAACCTTTACGCGCGATTGAAGTAAAACTTCTTTGACGTAGATCACTGAAATGATTAAATTTTAACTGAAAAAAAAAAAAAATATGACAGATACTTACGACCAATCGAAATTACTATTTTTAAATAGCGGAAACTACACAGACTATAGAAAAATAACAACCGTAACTAGGCAACCGCCATCAACGTCAATCAAATACTGAGCGTTACTTCCGTTAGAAAAATCTGAGTTACCCCCTAGTCGCGCCTAAAGAAGTTTTACTTGAAAAACAACAAAAGTCCTAAAAACCATGACAAATCATACACAAGAACTCTGCAGTCCAGGTTACGATACACTCCTTATAAGTATTAAAATAAAATAATATGCTTAAAAACATTTAAGTAACTTGTTAGGATCCGTGCATTAGACTCTTATTGGCTCTTATTATTAATATGTAGAAGACAAACTTTGCCAAATTGATAAACATTTGGTAACACCGACAAACTAACCAAGAATCCGAGGCAGATTTTTGGCAGACTCCCGCCGCGCCTCAAGCCGAACAATGAAGCCAGTATAATCTACAGTCACCAAAAGCTAACTTCTCGAAACTTCGACTAACGCCATATTTTCACATAAATTCAAAGTTCGCTACGAACTATGCGAGTAGCGGCATAGTTGCTTGCAAATTTGTATACAGCGCCATCTAGTGGCGGGTAGATGGAATTGCTAGGGTATATTTATGGCTTAGATTTTAGCGGGGTATTGCTATCGAATAGTTTGGTGTTCGGCTGCATCGGTGCATATTTTGTGAATATCACGAATTTATTAGGCATTGAATTTCAATTATTTTACTATAAGATATTTAGGATTTCGAGGTTCGATTAATCCTTAAACAAAGCTGTAGGTACTATTATCTGGATTATCTTTCTACTTTAAAGTCAAGTAGGACTTTACTACAATGCTGCTTACAATTTTTCAGCGACTCGAAGAACCCTTTTATATCTGCTACTTTTTATATTTGAAATATGTTCTTGGCTAACTTAGCAACAAACAATTATGGAATTTTTTTTAGTACAAGCAAGTTTTAAATTAAAATACTTACAATCAAAATTAAAGAAAATTAAAAAATAAGTAGGTACATGGTGAGTCTATTAATGTCTATTTTCAATCCACATACCAAAAAAATCTATTAAAAAATTTAATGTTGTCAATTAGAAAGAACGTCTGCAAATTACCACTTTTATTAAGGGTTTAAAGAGGCAAAGGTACTAAATTTATTATAACCATCATCAAACCTGGAATATACTGAATGTACAGACAACAGCACGTTGGGTTACCACAAACAATCAAATTTTCCCGATCGATTATGCACTTTATATTGAATATTCTTAGGTTGAAAATCGTTTGGAGAAATTTGACAGTTTTGTATAGCCCGACGTGCTGTTGACTGTACTTAATTCTACCTGTCTTTAATTTCAGATCATTCAAGAGTCGTTTCCATTAATTATTTTAATTATAAAAGAGCGATTGAACTTTATATTCTAAGCTTTAAGGCACACTATTGTGTTCCCACGTCTCCAGGGACTGAGTGATCTTTGGTACCAAATGTCAGCACTCCCCATAAAGTTATAGTGTGGTATTAAAGACTGAAATAGGCAACATTTGCTAAATACCAAGGTCACCTTTAGCTAGTAAGGTCAGTGGCAATATAGATACTAATATTTTTTTACATAAATTGATCACCCCTACCCATTTCAGTCAGTTAAGTCAGACTTTTCTTTAAGAAAACATGGATTTTGGCATGAATAACATGTTTGAAATCTATACCATATTTAATCTTAGACCTTTTATTTAATAGACGACGAAACATGAGAAAAATCCTTCATGATATTTTTTCTTTTAATTTTTTTTTTAAAGACACCAGGTGAACCAGGAAAAATTTATTAACAGAGACACTCACAAAGATGCGACTGTCAAAGAATGAAGGAAAACGTGATTGATATCGCATTGTGATATTTCTAAGGAGCTCGACAATGACTATGTTATTTTGCATTTTTAAAATTCATTCACTGTATTATGTTGACATTAATGCGCCAACCAAATGGTGGTGGTTTTAATTTTATAATTTCCTGGTTTGTGTGACGAACACGAATATTTGTTTGCGAGTCATGGTTGTTTACATATTTATTTAAGTTTATTTATACTTAAAGGTATCTAAAATTATTATTTATTTTAAAAACTTATCGTGATATTGCGGAATTATTTTTGCGTTTACAAACGCGCAAATATTTTTAAAATTAGAAAATACACTGAAAAAATCGACTTGTCCAGGGCGGGAATCAAACCCAGCATCTTCTGCAATCCGGGCGGCTGTGTCAAACCACAACGCTACCGGGACACTGGTTTCGCCGTCGAAATTTGTCAGTGCTTGGTACTTATGTTTTTATGGTAACATTGTTTCATCAAATCTTTGAAATTTGCACTTCTAAGATCCGAACGAAATATTATAAACTACCTTATATTAGGTCCTTACCTATGTAATTGGCGTTTCTTTTTCTTACACACTGTTAGCTGTGTACTACTACTTTGATTTAGTAGCTGTTTCAGTTTTATATTTTTATCATGAATAAAGACTATACTGTTGAATTTGCATGTAGTGAAATTATAATTATTTAAATGTTTAATTCAAAAAATAAAATAAAGTGTCTGTTTTATATGGTCAGCAGAATCAACTATTGGAATCGTTGTAACTTATGGGCAAGCTTATTTTTGCCTAAATTATTGATGCAATCTTTAACTAAGTCTTGTCCAATTACATCAAAAGATTTGGCAACGGAGTTTTTTAGAAATTTTAAATAACTTTAGTATGGAGAACATATTTTTTTGAAAATCTTCATAAAAATTGGCGTTGTTCCATACAAACTCTAATTTTTTTAACTATAAATCCTAATGTTACAAAATTTAGAGGAAATTAGCGAACAACCCTCGGCTAAGTCTAGCATCAATAAATTATGAAAAAATCCAGTCTGTCCATGAGTTAGTAGGCATCAAATAGTCAATTCCGATGAAGAGATTGAAGAGTCATTTTCACTTTCTTTTCAGAATTTAACAATTGAAATATTATTTAATTACAGACAAAAATCTTGCAAAGAGTGTAGTTTCAAAAAATAATAATAATAAGAACCTAAAACAACAATTGAATTAAAGAAATTGCAAGTTTAGGTACAAGATAATAAAACGCCAATTTCATAGGTAAGGACCTAATATTATATTATGGAATTATTTAAGCGTTAACAAACGTGAAAATACATATTTTTAAAATAAAAATATACACTGAATAATAATCGACTTGTCCAAGGCGCGTTTGTTAACGCGTGTTAATGAGCATGGAAATAATATATTTCGCTGCTCACACCAATTGTCTAGTAGGTGAGCATGGAATTATTATTATTTTCATTATTGGTCTTGATGATGTTTTTCAGTCGAGGAGAACTGTGCAATCCAGAGGCATATCTAGGTTACCAAAAGCCCTGGTGCAAACATCAGTTTGCCCCCTAATATGCATACAAGGCCCCTCCCACGCCCGTTTCAAAATTTTTATTTTTATTTCCAGGTTTGCTAGTCAGGGTCCGGTTTGCCCCTTGTAGCCACGCCACTGGTGCAATCTGATTTTGAGATCATAAATGTCTAAACTTTATTGGAGAAAATAAACATGAAAATGTTAAAAGGTAATTACTTATAGTGTAGCTAATTCAGTAACATTTCTATCCTACAGGGATTCGAACCAAATCGTGGTTCGAATCCCTGTAGGGGAACATTCATTAAATAGTCATGATTGTTAATTTATTTCCTTCCTTTTTAGGACTAGGCGTTCTGGCTTACGGTGTCACTAGATAACTTTGACTAGATTCTAACGCGGACCAAGAAATTTGCAAACTCGCTTCACTACCAGCACGCGTGTTCCCTCCTTCCTACAATCATGGGTCATTCAAAAGAGGCGCGAAGAAGCACCTTTCAGGTTGGCAAGGTGAGGGTGGCTAGCGTGGTTTATATCTCGCACTAGATACCTTTGAATTTAGACTCTACTTCTGCTTACTATCAGGTGGATCTAAAGGAGTCATTTGCTCGACCTTTCTATAAAAAATATAGTTCCAGTGATTTATCTATTATATTCGGGTGATTTGGTTGCACTCAAAGGCAACATAGCATAGACACTTAACCTTTTGTATTGCAAAACCAAAATAAAATACAAATAGGTAACTACAGTAAATATTGCGAGATGGTTAACCGGAGGATCATAAATCTATGCTTAGCACCTATATTGAAAGGAATTTATCTGATATTAGCACAAAATGGTGGTGGGTATCAAAAGTTAAATTACTGATTTCATTAATGTGATTAATTGCATTATATATAAAAGCTTCTTACAAATTAAAAAAATAATTATATAAATGATCCAAATGCGTGAGAGTACCTAATAACTGCCCCTAAATTTACGGATGTAAAATTTTAATTTTAATTATATTATTATAATCTACTGACCTGCAATAATGTTTTGTAATCATTACGAAATTGTAACCTGTGGAGTTTCTTTCGCCATTTTTTTATCTATCTCAGCATAATAAGAATAATTTAAGTTAAATAATTATTTCGTCCCGAAATGGTGGATGTACTTGGCAAAGCGCATTTAAATTACGAGCTTTTCATTTCGAAACTAAGCTTTATAATGTACTAAGCTGCCATTGTAAGATAATATATAGATAGTAAAACCTGTAGAAGCATTTGGAAAAGTTAATGTTAACCCTCACAAACGAGGTGTACATATTTCCTATTTTTTTACGCAAATATAAAATACATATCTTCAAAAGCGAAGTTTGAGACGCTCTGCCTTATAATTTTGTGGACACTAATTTAGAAAAATGGGAGGAACGTCTTTCATCACTCTCTTTACAAATACGCTGAAAGACGACAAGACATGAATATGATATTAAGAAGCAGTCTATAATTTATGGAGCGGACGCCCGCCAAATTATTACATTTTATACGTTCAATGATAATAAAAAAGTTTATTACAGTTTGAGCAAGTAATGATTGTCTTAAGACATCGTTAATTAAGTAAAACGAGAGAATTCATTTTTTTATATTCATTTTATTACTACACTTAAATGACTCCTTTCCATCTGATGTAACGCAAAAGTGGAGTCCAAATGCGAAGATAGTTAGCGCGAGAGATAAACTGTCGCACTAGCCACCCACGACTTGCTGACCTGCAAGGTGCTTCTTCACGCCTCTTTTGAATAACCCATCATTGTAAGAAAGATCCCTCCAGTAACTTTTTTATAAGTATACACCACAATAGTAAATATAATAACACTAACTAATATTATAAATGCGATGGTGGATTTGTTTATTTGTTACGCTTTCACGCCTAAACCACTGAACCGATTTAGATGAAATTTAGTATGACGATAATTTGAGACCCTGGAAATGATACTACTAATCATAGAACTATTCATTACAAACATATATACTACTCTTTTCTTAACATCGTCATCATCAACAACAGCCCATATAATGTCCCCACTGAGGGGCTCGAACCTACCCCACATTAGGGGCGATTAGGCCTTAGTCAACCACGCTGGCCAAGTGCGGGTTGGTCGACTTCACACACAACCTAAGAATTTCTTCATAGGTGTGTGCAGGTTTCCTCACGATGTTTTCCTTCACCGTAAAAGCGTCGATTAAACGTATATATGAATTCAAAATTTGTAAACAGACACGGGAGATGACGCTCTTACGCACTACGCCACCGACGCCTGTTACTTGTTACTGAACCGACGCTTTTTAGTACAAATAATAATAATAAAAATACATTTGTACGCCCACATCAATTATCTAGCCCAAATTAAGTATCATTAAGAAACTTGTCTTAAGGTTATTGCTTAGATAACCTATGAAATTGGCGTTTTTTTTTCTTACAAACTATTAGCTGTGTAACTTCTTTGATTTAGCCGCTGTTTCAGTTTTATATTTTAATTATGAATAAGGACTATACTGTTACGGATTTGCATGTAGTAAACTTAGAATCATTTAAATGTTAATTTAAAACAAAAACAAAAATAAAGTGTCTGTTTTATTTTGACAGTAGAATCAACTCTTGGAATCGTTGTAACTCATGGACAGGCCCATCTTTTGTCTAAAGCATTGATGCAATACTTAACCAAGTCTTGCTCAATTATACACTCCAAATTTGAAAAGATTTGGCAACGGAGTTTTTTAGAAATTTTAAATAACGTTAGTATGGTAAATACACATTTAATTGAAAATCTTCATAAAAATTGGCGTTGTTCCATACTAACTCTATTTTTTTTTAACTATAAATCCTAATGTTACAAAATTTGGAGGAAATAAGCGAACAACTCTCGGCTAAGTCTAGCATCAATAAATTATGCAAAAATCAAGTCTGTCCATGAGTTAGTAGGCATCAAATCGCCAATTCTGATGAAGAGATTAAAGAGTCATTTTCACATTTTTTTTTCAGAATTTACCAAGTGAAATATAATTTAATTACTAATAACAATAAGAACCTAAAACAACTATTGAATTAAAGAAATTGCAAGTTTAGGTACAAGATAATAAAACGCCAATTTCATAGGTAAGGACCTAATATTTTTATAAATAAACATAAAGTAAACATATAAACAACCATGACTCGTCAACAAGTATTCATGTTCGTCACACAAACATTTGCCGCTACCAGGACTCGAACCTGGACCGCTTGATTTGTAGGCAGCTACTGACCAATCCACCACGACGGCGTCAAATTTCGACAGAAGATTTGAAATATGTGCTTATGCCAAATTCAATATAAAACGACAGAGGAAAAAATCATGCGAAATAAAATTCAATGTTTACAGAATATTTCGTTAAGCGATCACGGCTCCCTGCGAACAAAATCGCCGCGTAACCCCTTGATATATTAAAACACCCACAGCTTGCAAATCAAGGTGTATTGAAGAGGGGCTGAAAGGTTTTTTATTAGGAGAATAGTTTGGGGGGCGGGGACGCCATTTTGAGTATCGCTGGGAGGTTATTTTTATGTTCGACAGAGGTCTCAGCCTTCTCAGCTTATAGACAGACATCACTTATGACAAAGCCCAATATGCCTTTAGAAGCCATCGTATGGAATGGAAACTGTCTGGTATGAAACATTCCATATCCTTCATAGGTGACTGTCACTGTACAGAATAGAGCAAATTCATTGATACGGGGGCAGCCTAATCTTGGGTGGGCTTACAGCACTATGCCACAAACCACATGCTCAACAATTTCGAATTGCAGAGCATGTGGGACACGACCGGGGATCCATGGAACACCTGCTGTGTGACTGCGATTCCATAGCCAGGACTAGAATGAATCCTGGGAGTGGCCTATCCAAGGCACTACAGGCTCTCCAAGCCCATGGACATAGTTAAGTTGATGAACTACATATCCAAGGAGCGACAAGAGGACTTATAGGAAAGGGAAGACACAAAAGATCCCCAAAGTTAAAGTGCTTCGCGAGGAAACTCACGGCCACATGAGATAAGATGACAAGGCCGAGGTGCTATCTTAATGATAGATGCTATCTTATTAACTCATCATATCATAGCCTATGAAATTGGCGTTTTTTTTCTTACAGACTATTAGCTGTGTAACTTCTTTGATTTAGTCGCTCTTTCAGTTTTATATTTTAATTATGAATAAGGACTATACTGTTACGGATTTGAATGTAGTAAACTTAAAATTATTTAAATGTTTGTTTTAAAAAACAAGTGACTGTTTTATTTTGTCAGCAGAATCAACTCTTGGAATCGTTGTAACTCATGGACAGGCCCATCTTTTGTCTAAATCATTGATGCAATACATAACCAAGTCTTGCTCAATTATACACTCCAAATTTTAAAAGATTTGGCAACGGAATTTTTTAGAAATTTTAAATAACGTTAGTATGGTAAATACACATTTAATTAAAAATCTTAATAAAAATTGGCGTTGTTCCATACTAACTCTATTATTTTTAACTATAAATCCTAATGTTACAAAATTTGGAGGAAATAAGCGAACAACTCTCGGCTAAGTCTAGCATCAATAAATTATGCAAAAATGAAGTCTGTCCATGAGTTAGTAGGCATCAAATCGCCAAATCTGATGAAGAGATTAAAGAGTCATTTTCACATTTTTTTCAGAATTTACCAAGTGAAATATTAATAACAGACAAAAATATTGCAAATAGTGTAGTTTCAAATGATAATAATAATATAATAAGAACCTAAAACAACTATTGAATTAAAGAAATTGCAAGTTTAGGTACAAGATAATAAAACGCCATGCACTTTCACAGGTAAGGACCCAATATTTCGACCCACTGCTGAGACGCATCGTCTCTCCTTTTCAAAGAAGGAGGTATAGGCAGTAGTCCATCACGCTTGCCCAATGCGGACTGGTGGACGGAGTATAAGGTGATCAATACCCCTTTGCTGAACCATTAGTCGCCTTCTACGACACCCATTGAAGGATATGGGGTGATGCTATTCTACTCTGCCGGCATCACACCGCCTCTTGCTGCACAGGGCCACTGCCGGAATATAATGCTGATAACACTCTTTCGATTCCGGAGCACCCGGACTGGGGTAGTATCTCCACGTTACAGAAGACCATAGTCAAATAACACTACATTTTTGTGGTGTTGTGTTTCTGTTGGGAGTAAGGTCGACAGAGCTCCACGGGGTAGAGAGGGGACTAGGGTTGGTAGCGCGAGTGTCACGTCAGAGTTACAATAGTGTCTTTAGGCTACGGTGACTGCTCACCACCAGGCAGGCTGTATGCTACAACCAAATTACATAAAAAAGTAATGACTAGGTCATTAATAAGGTTTAATGTTGATTAGGAAACTAGTTTAACAGGTGTATGCTATATTGACCCTTATTATCATATTTGTTAAATGTAATTTTATATGCCTTTATCTGCTTAATGCTTTGGTTTTAAAAGGTACCCTAACGGCCTACAATTTGATAAAGGATTAAATTTGAAAGCAGATGAAAGAATGACGATTTTTTTTTTATACTACGAGATGGCAAACATGATTGCGGCCCACCTGGTGTTCAGTGCTTACCGTCGCCTATAGACACTTGCAATATTAAGGGTAAATCACTTAACAATGCAAGTGCGTTGCTATCCTGGGGACTAAGATGATATGCCTTCCATGCCCAGTAACTACACTGGCTACCTTTCCCTTCGATCCGAAACACAGCGAACTGCTTCACCGCAGAAATATGAAAGGCGGTGGTAGCTACCCAGACGACTGTACCTACATATGGATCTACCACCTAGTGAAAGTCGTAAGTCTGTACCTATAGGTACTTATGTCAATGACCAATAAGTGTTTACCTATGGCCATTCAACGAAAACGCCCGACTATCCGCGACACAATTTCTTTAGATAATTGTATTGTGTAACCACGTAATAATTCAAATTGGTCGCGTTATAGAGTTTGTAATAACGCCGCTCGGTCCCCAGCAATCAGTAATACGCACACGGCCACGCCGGAATGTGGGGGAGTTTTTAGTGACGTTCCTGTGGAGTATCGATATTCGTGATTGTTGTAAATTTTGAAAGTCTGTAGGCTAGTTTCACAGGTTTTAATTACGACAGTTTTGCATGGACTATCTGTCAGATGAACGCTAATAGGAACTTACTTGAAACCTACGAAACAGGTCCTAAATAAAATAATCAAAAAAGTTAATTTTTAACGCCCAATACAAAAAGAGGGGTGTTATATCTGAGTTTAGCCTGTCTGCTATCTGTATGTCTGTTTGTCTGTCTGTGGCATCGCAGCTCCTAAACGAATGGACCTATTTTGATGCGAGAGTTTTGGTTTGAAAGCTGACGTGATCGAGATGGTTCTTAGTTGTAAATTTATGTCGGGGGTTGCATAAAATTTTCAATTTTGTATTTTTTATGAAAGTGACCAATAATCACGAACAGAAACACAACACCACAAGAATATAGTGTTACTTGACTGGTGGTCCAGTTGGGGTGCTACAAATTCGAGCGGCTAGTTCGCTGTGCCCTAAAAGCAGGTACTCGTAATTGCCGCGCATGTATAAGGACTATGGTTAGGCTCGTAGCAAGTGGAAAGAAGTGATATCTGCCTTTCTTATGCAAAAAAGGCATGATTTTGTGATATTATGTTCGGTATGCACTATTCCAATTTGGATCAACGTGGTGATGCGTAGCTTCTTTGCTCATATTTGTTGCGTCGCAGGAAGATTCTCAGCAATATCATGACTTCAAATTGTAAACGCTGTTAATATTCATATAAACAAAACAAGTGTCAGAAGCAGAGCTCGCGAAGTACAATCAATTATTCCCCAACTAATTGACAACTTAATAAGGGCCTCTTAAGACAAACAAATTGGGTTAGCCCACCCCTTTTCAAGTCTCGATTAATATTTCACCTTTTGAGATATGACTTTTAATTTTATTAAGTGTTCCGAATGGCGTTGATGGAGACTCAGATTCATTGTGTGACAGCCGTTTGTTTAATTATGTATTGAGTCTGGCGCTCTGGCTGCGTTGTAACGGGAATTCTCTTCAGCTGCAACTTCTTGCATTTGATATAATGTGCTCATAATCCCAAAAGTGTTAGAAGATATTTAGGTGACATATGGCTATACATAAAGTCACATCTTTCAACATGTATACCTAAAAGGTGCATCAAATTCAAAAAGCGGACCAAGAAGTGCTTACCTTTCATAAATTATTTTTAAGTCTGCGTTGAGTGTGGTACTCCATCCCGAATCTTTGTTCACAAATAACTCTTCCACGATTTCACACAACCACGAAATTGTACACTAATAACTCCATCATTGGTAAGTCTAATTTCCAGAAACATCGTTCGGTACGTTACCTTGTCAGAAATGATGAAATCCGCAGGAGAACCAAGGTCACCAACATAGCCCAAAGTATTGGCGGACCTTAAATGGCAGTGGGCAGGGTACATTGCGAGGAGGACTGACGGCCGTTGGGGCGAAAAATTCCTTGATCGTGGTCGACACGACCACGTACCAGGAGACGCAGAGTTGGAAGGCCCCCCACAAGCGCAGGACCGATCGGGTTGGGAGGGCTTTTATCCAACAGTGGACATCTCTATACTGATATGATGATAATGAACGCCATCATAAATCTATAAACCATGAAAATCTTTAATTCCAAATACCGCCTTGCGACAATTGGGCGGCGGAACCAACGGGCTTAACTTGTCTCTGAAAGCTCTGTAATTGAGTTATTCGCGATCGAAGTTTCGTGATGAAGTACCACACTCTTTTCAGTTCAATGAATTCAACATAATTTTTTTGCTATTTTAATAATATCAAAATCTAAGAAAGGGTTATTAAAAGATCGCGCTATTCTAAGCTTGCACAACCGTCAGAGCAGATTTCAAAACACATTTATGTAAGTTAATGTATTTCTGGAAACGTTGCCGGCAGGTTCCGTGACGTTCGAGATCTATTTTTAAACATGTTGTTTCGTAATTTATGTCTTGCACCTTGCGCTCTAAAAACCTTCTAACGGTGGTTTGAGAGGGATGAGGCACAGTGAATTAGACGCTCCAATTTAGAACCGGCCGTATCAGTCAATCAATAAAAAATTGGAACTCCGGACCTGTATAGTCCGGAATATAGACACTGAGAGGGAGACGGTGAATTTTTAGTGGTTCTCGAGCCGAAACCATTGTAATAGGTAGGTCAATACAAACAACTCTTGCTACAGGGTTAACATTGAAATCGCAAAAAAAATTGCTGTTCCATAAAAAAATGCAACGCTTACTGCAACCAAAATGTACGAAACAGCTGTTTTCTTCTCGTGATTACAGTATTGCCTCCATATTAAAAGTTGTTAATGTTGATGAGATCTTCAAATAGGTTTGAAGGTTATTAATGACTTACAAATAACTCTGTAATAGCGACATGATGGCAAGCTGTGATATTTTGAGGCACGGCAAGGCCTATTCTGCTGGATGTTGCTTTATATATAATCAAATGTTACTTCTTAATACCCAGACTGCGGAGTAGAGTGTAACTTTTGTCTTGGTTGTTAGCTTTCACTTTGGTTCCTTGAGGGTTTAGTAACTTTTTTGGGTTTGATGCTCTATTTCTCCATCTCATCATATTAATAATTATTTTAGGCTTTTGACGATTTAAAAGTACTCAGCAAAGTCGATTTAAAAAGAGCTTTTTCATTTCATTTCTGAAATTCCATCCCATTTTTCCAGATATGGCTGTATGTCTAGCAAAATGTTACTTAACCCATTAACGCCCTCTGTACTCGCGCGAGTACAACTACAAAAAGTATTATTTAGTTTTTATAATCTATGGTTGTCATTCAAATAATTCATTAATTCATAACCAGATGGTTAACCCGTCTGATAAAATAAAAAAGTTTAGTGTAGCGCGAAAATAAATGTCACTTTTGCAACTGTCAAATACGGATTGCAAAGAATATATGGTAAGTTTCAACAATGAATTTTTATTACAAAATAGAACTTTTTTTAATAGAAATTTGATACAAACAATTTGTTACTCTTTATTTTGTTATTATCTCTTGTTTTTGATGAATTTCATTTCGATATTTTTACGTTTTTATTCACTTTATTCCACTGTACTCGGCTGAGTACAATGGTCAGATATGTATAACAAATTTATATTTTTATCAGCTATTTTCATCATTCAACAATGGCGAACCGTCGTGTCTTCACAAGCCAAAATAGCTCTGCTAAGCTGGAGGAAGCCATCGATTCTATATTTGCAGATGAAAATGATGATTTGGAATACGATGTCCTACTGGGGCCTCCGGAACCTGCTATTGTAAGTGACGAAGAAGAAGGGAACGATGATGATTTGGTTTCTTCTAATCTTCCTAGAGAAGTTCCATGAACTGTAGAAGTCATACCACGCTGTCCCAATCATGATGTTTCAGACTGGTCCGATAGTGACGATGAGCCTTTGTCAAATTATGTAAGGCCTTCGAAACGATCCAGAAATATTCAATCAAATAAACCTATGTGGAGGAAGATGAAGCCAGTATATGCAAAAAGTGGTCGTAGAAAAATTGAAAGCCTGCACTCCTGTACTACCAACTGAATGTGCTTATTGGAGTTTGGATGAAGACCTTGGAGTTCCTATAGTATCAAATTGCATGTCACGGAATCGATTCTTGGCCATAAAACGTAATCTTCATTTCGTAGATAACTCATTAGCTGAAGGTTCCACCGATAAACTTTTCAAGATGAGATCTTTGTGTGAAGAAATACAGAAAAACTCTTGCCAATCGGGAATTTTTCATGAAAATATATCTATAGAACTTTATACAGTATAGATGAATCCATGATAAAATACATCGGCCGTCACCCCGAAAAACAATTTATAATGGGTAAACCTGTACGATTCGGATATCGGAATTGGGCAGCCACAAGTTCAGATGGATACTGTTATGCGTTCGATGTGTATTGTGGCAAGACTAACGAAGTAGCTGATAATCCTCTAGGCGCAAGAGTTGTGAAATCTCTTCTGGACAAAATGTCCGTAATTCCTAGTGAACATATCGTTTATTTTGACAATTTTTTCACAAAATATCAGTTATTCGTTGACCTCCGGTCCTTAGGCTTCAGAGCTACAGGCAATATACGAGTAAATAGAACTAAAAAATGTGTGAATGTGTCTAAAAAATGTGTGAAAACATTATGTGTAGAAAGACCTTGGCTCGGACAATTTCACTATTAATCCGCCCAGTGTACCCGGCCGAGTACATACCTATATTTCAATACATATTTCTTTTTTGTTCTATTTTTCTTTAAATACCTTTTCTTTTGTCCCTAATAATACAACAAATATCATTAAAACAAAAAAAATAAAGGTGGTTTTCATTTGGGCGTTAATGGGTTAAAGTTCTACTCAATAAATTTTTAGATTGTAAGTGAGATAGTATGCATGTATGTTTGTCTGTGTTTGCGAATTAAGTAAGTTCGCTCCATCATCGGCTTACTCTTAACCCCTTATTTTATTTCACTCTTAACTGGATTACTTAGTGTATGAAGTAAAAACAATGTCGAGGTTGGACCACCTTCTTTGTATTTTATAAGAATAGTTTTTTTTTGTTTGTTTGCATCATATTATCACTTGATTTTTTTTATTTATTTAGTAAGTTTTGGTGTATAAACTTCGTGCGTCCAATATATTTTCATCCCTGAATACCATCCCAGAATACTAGCCATGTGATGCCGACAGAGTAGAATAGCATCACCCCATATCCTGTCCAGCAGTAGGTCAAATTATAAAGGCTGTTATTATGATCCCTGAATACGCACGTATTATTATTTTATGTTGTGCAACGTCGTAACGAACAGCATCTCGGATGTTTTGGAATAATTTGTCTACTCGCGTTCAGCCACTGATAGCAGTCATCAGTCTAAATGGTTGCAAGTTATCTACCACGCTAGGACTACTGCTTTAATGATCGTTAGTTCTCCAGCAAACAAGAACAGCTCACTCCTACTTCAAAGTGCTTAATATATCTCTCTCTAAGTTCTCAAAGTTTCGATGAGTCTCGTAGATAGTTTTTCAAGCAGACGCGACGAAGAAGGACAGACATCTTCAATCAAGGATAATTGACTTAAGAGTGGACGGAACCTCCCGATCACATCACATCTCAACCGAAATCCAATTATCAGCTAAACCGTAACTAAATACTATCAAGTAAGCTAATGGCTAGAAAATTGTGCTTTAACTATTCGTCTACGAAAACACGGAGTCGACAATTTATTGGGTAGATTATTTTGCAATTTTCTACTGGTTTTAATTGAATCTACTGTAAAATGTACCGTCCTCTTCGGTGCGAATTTAATTTTTTTGAGTTGTAAAAAGAGACAAATATTACATGCAGTACCTCATAATATTCGAAACAATTTTTTTGTAGACATTGCTTAACTTAACATTTTTTTGCGCTATCAACTATCGATATAGCACACCGAAGTGTAAAGTGAAAATAAAAATACGCAAACGCCTTTTCTTTAGATACCTGCATTCAAAATAGGAATTTAATATTTAAATACCTAATTGTTGCGAACCTGCCTATTATATATTCTTTTTTTTCCTACTTTGATAGATTGTATTTTTTTGTCGCTTGTTATAAATACAAGAGTTGGTTGTCACCGCATAGGGAACTTGTTGAACAGAAGCTTTTATACGGATGTTTGGGCCGATCGGCGATGACGGCCACTCTACCCGTGCTAGGTGTCAAATTTTTTACACGAGAGCGTCAGATTTAGTACACACGATATATTTTTACGCTCAGTTCCTACTCTTCATTATAAAGCTTCGTTTCTTTCGGGCGTACCTAGACGGCACTGTTTTTTTTTATTTCTCTGCTTTTCCTTCGATATTCCCGTAGCCATTCCTAGTTCAGCCCAGAGCTATCGTTATCACTAACATATGAATATATTCATTCAATAGCTAATTTTGACGATTGTAAAATACATCTTAAAATTATTGATGAGATAATATTTTTCCGAAATTAATCGTATCGATACCGCATACCGTAAGTGTAACAGCACTAGCGGGCCACAGACGCTGTATATCGATCCAGCATCCGCTCTCGTCGCTTACCGCCTTCTTCCACGCGGGGCGTTGAACTATTGACCCTTTTATTTTTAGTTTATTGACGGACGGCATATCGATATGTAACAGACTCAACTCTATTAGGCTTTAAAATTATATATCTGCTACTCTCTAAAGATCTCACTTCTAAATATATAAAATTGGTTTTTGCTAAGTACTTTTAAATCGTCAAAACCCTACCTCCGTTTCAGGTCGAAATTATTTCTATTAATAATTATTTTTATTATTATTTCACTTATTAATAATTATTATGCTGCCCAAAAAGTCGGTCTGAAAATGTAATTAAATTTCAAGTAATGAAAATTCGACCCAATTGTCGGTCCTACAAAAATTCTGACGTCTGACGTGGGCAAGCGCTGTTATCCTGAGCAAGAGAAGAAAAGCGCGAAAGAAACTCCACCGCTTACAATTTCGTAATGATTTCAAAACATCAATACAAGTCAATAGATAATATCTGCTATTCCATACATTTTGGTTGCATAGGTGATGCACTTTTGTATGGACAGCTGATTGTTTGGGTCATTTGACTCGCCTCGTATTTGGGTTAAGTGACAATTTATGTATTTTTTTGGTATCACTTTTTAATATGTTACCCATATTATTTACTTATTTAGGCTCTATAGCGGCTTATAACAGTATGTTTTGTATTTGAAAAACTATTTCCGCAAAGTATTGTTTGCCATTATGATGCTTGTATTTCATCTGAAAGAAAACTCCAAACTGCATAGCCGTAAAACTGCGCCATAAGATTCTCCTCGCTTTACAAAACTATAAGTGTTAAATTAAAATATCTCTGTATAGCGGTTTTAATCAAGAATTTATCTTCCTTTAATATATGTATAATTTCTTTGCAAAGTCTTTTCGCATCGCTTCAAAATTAGGTCCTGTGTACGAGTGGAGTGGTCAGTATAGCTGCCTACACATCAAGCGGCCCGGGTTAGAATCCTGCGGCAAATATTTGTATGACGAACACGAATATTTATTTGCGAGTCATGGTTGTTTATATATTTATTTAGGTTCAATTATAAAAATATCTAAAGTTATTTTGTAAGTACATTAAAAATGTCCGTTATCTAGATCCATAACACAAGTTCTTAATGATACTTAATTTAGGCTAAATAATTATTGTGAGCGTGGAAATATACATTACATAAAATCTAACTAATATACTTCAAAAGGTTATGTACCGATGTCTTCCCAGTCAACCTGTATAATGTAATTTTATTTACCTAG
Organism: Elophila nymphaeata; assembly: GCA_955850985.1. Lineage (NCBI taxonomy): Eukaryota > Metazoa > Arthropoda > Insecta > Lepidoptera > Crambidae > Elophila > Elophila nymphaeata. The sequence goes on from OY039066.1 coordinate 31,417,130, forward strand.
CATCATCTTTAACTCTCTCTCTCCGTTTTCTATGAGCAATTTAGTCAAAGAAAACCCAGTTTTGTCCCCTCTTCATCCATCAATCTCGAGTAACCAACTATTGAATTTTCATACATAAATATTTTATGAGATAACAAACATAGCAGAGGGAAGTGTATATGTGCAAGAGAATAGTAAATATTACGACTAAACGATTGATTTTATGAGAAGATTGAATTTATTCATAATTTTATTTGGCAAGGTTTAAATAATATTTTTATAAACTGTTGCTTTGCATTAATCAACCGGACCATTAATATAGGTCTACGGTCTAGACGCAAACAGCGTAGTACAATCAAATCAATCAAAAAGCTCTTTATTTGAATGGAGTTGCTCAAAAAGGTTCCGTCTCAGGTTATAATAATTATTTAAGTAAAATAATTATTATATCCTGAGACGGAAAGATGAAATGGCGAAAGAAACTCCACAGCTTCCAATTTCGTAATGATTTCAAAACATCATTCATTACAGGTCAATACTCGTAAAGTTGCGTTTGTTGCACCTGACTATTGTATTACGACCACCTAAGAGCAAATATATTTGCTCTTACATTCCCACCAATGGATAGAAAAACTCACAGTAATTGGTTCCTTCCCTCAAGCGGGAATGAATTTTAAAAGTAGAACTGTATCTAATTGGTAAGTCAGTGAGTATTCTCTTCTCTCAAATTCGATGGGATGGGTAGAGGCGGTGATGCATGGTGCGTGGTGTTCTAAATTTAAAAAGATTCTTTATACATTAGGGTTGTTGACACCAGTCACAAATAATTATGTGTTAAAGTGTCAAATTGGCTCTAGAAATTGATTTTTAAGCGTATCAAAAACATTTAATATTCAATCTAGTATAAGACTATATGAAATTATAACCTCGAAAATTCGTAATAACATACAAAATCTAGGTATGGAAGAATAATTGTTTTGACAGCTAGTAAAAAAATATAGCTCCACTGAGTTAATAAGCCACACCCCAGGTCAGCCGCCGTGCATGACGCGATGTGTTCCAAATTTAAAAAGATTCTTTAAACATTACGTGTACTCTCTAATCTGTGAAAAAGACTAATTTTTTACGAGTATTTTTTAGGTATTTTTATCAATAAATATTTTAGAAAAAAACATTTTTTTTTTATTTCCTTGTATTCTAAATGAAAAGCAAAGTGCTTAACACAGGTAGGTAAAAGGAATTAATTCCTAATCGGACTATAGCCGCCCTCGCTAAGCTCTGGCGGCTAACTACGTCCTCATTTATGGGAATTGATTTCATTCCACTCTTGTCAAGCAATCTCCTATTCTAGTGGTTCTACGGTAAGTACTTACAAGTGCCAATATTTCAAAACTATTACACCAATAAAATAAAAAGCTTCGGATATATTTGTCAATCTGACAACGCAGTATGCGGAGGTAATTTATCTGTTTTCTACTCCCGGAGCGACTTAGCTTCATTGGTTATGAATTATTTATCTGAAGAGAGCCCTATTTGGTAGTGCAAGCAAGGGGGAAACGCCGTGGTTGTGTAAAAGTGATTGGATGGTAATGGTTTTTAAGTTTTCTTGTTACTAAGGCGACGATAAGGGCGACCTAGCCATGTGATATCGGCAGAGTAGAATAGCATCACCCCATACCCTCCAATGGGTGTCGTAGAAGGCGACTAATGGATCAGCAAAGGGGTATTGATCACCTTATACTCCAACCACCAATCTGCATTGGGCAAGCGTGGTAGACTACTGCATGAATCTCCTTCGATGACAAGGAGAGGCCTTGTGTCCCAGCAGTGGGTTGAATTTATAAAGGCTGTTATGATGATGACGATGAAGAGAGATCTTGGCTATATTGAGTAGAGCATCGCCGCCAGTACCTATAACACACTCAGAAAACGAAAAATCTATTGCGTAATTTTTTTACAAATATGCCACTTTTTCTCGTTTGAATATTTAAATAATGAAAATATCTATAATATAAATAAAGTTTAATGAAAATAGCTCTAATAGTTTCAGAGTTATGTCACTTTTAATTTTGATAAGACCTATTTTCAATATTTTTTTAACACAATTTTTTTCAAACTTATGAAGTAGTGTATAATCCAACACTAGAAATCTTTGTCAATGAAATTAAAAAAAGGTCCTTATTTAAATGGACTTTGCTAAGTATTTATTTACATTTGAAGTTTTTTATTTTAATTTATTTTAGACCTGATTACCATTAACATTTTATTGATTAATGTCTCAAATGAAGTACTGTGTAATAATGAACGCAACAAATCGTTATTCTTTGTTTTTAATTATTAAAAATGTTTTAAAAAACTGTGTATTTATAATTACTAAATATTTCCTTTAAAAAAGATAATCTACCATTTTTGTTACTTTTATATTTTGGGGTATGTCGCACCCCACCTAGTACGGGGCGTGACTTATAGGTCACCTGGTACAAGGAGGGATAAGAGGATACAAACAAAGAAAATCTTTTCCTACCCCTATTTCTTCCGATCTTAATGACGTATAAGAATGTTTTTCCTATCTTATTTCTGCCGTGAAGTAGTTTGCTGTGTTACGGATTGAAGGGAAAGGTAGCCTGTGTAATTACTGGGCATGGAAGGCATATCATGATGGCAACGCACTTGCAGTGTTAAGTGATTTACCCTTAATATTGCAAGTGTCTATAGGCGACGGTAACCACTTAACACCAGATGGCTGCAAGCTCGTTTGCCATCTCGTAGCATGAAAAAAATAGTTTCTAGTATCTTAAAAACGTTTTAAAATATCATAAGGGTAGGAAAACCGTTTTCTTCATAATGTGTTATTTTGTATGAAGACGATTTACGCCGAACTATCCTCTTAAGAACACTTCTGGACGTGTTCGCGAGCAGTTCACGAGAAACACGCACGTTAAATTTGACATTGCCAACATTTTCAATTAAAGTGCCTTTTTATACAAAAGAAAACTAATTAAAATCAACATAGCAGCTTCTTTATCAGACCGCGATTATAAAACTCGATTCATTCGAGAAGTCGATATTTTCTCGTTCGAATATTAACTGACTTTCTTCGACAATCCTCTTACTTTTAATCCCAGATTACGATTAAATCAAGAGAGATATTAATTTTTAATGTACGTACTTCGGTAATATATTCTACAGCTAATAAGTTAGGTTTTGATAAACTCATACACCGTCTTTCTCAGGATATGTATTAACTTTGCAAAATGTTGCTATATCGATCCGCCAAGAAAAAAATAATTTTAAAAAATAATAACAAATTCATTAGACAAAAATTTACTAATTAATTTTTGTTTAATAAAAACTTTTTATCGGACTTTTAGCACTTTTCTTTATTCAGATATCTAGATCTATGATAATTTTATTAATTAAAGAAAAAATTCTAGTGTTTTTAGTGATTAAACTCAAAAACTACTGGACAAATTCCAAAAAATATTTCACCATTTGAATGCTATAGTATTCCCCAGTGACATAGCCTATATTCGATTTAAAAAAGGTTACGGGACAAGTCGCAGGTGAATTTACAAATACCTGCTCAGTAGTCTATAAATATACAGCTATTCTTTATTTCATTTATGACTTTTATTATTTTAAAAATTTTATTCATCAAATAATGAACTAAATTTTTACATGGAGTTTCTTACATAGAATATGATAAAATACAGGGTGTAAAAGACATGAGCAGTCAAACGAGAACCATGTATTCTGCTCACCGTCATAACATTTTTCTTCCTTTAGACTATACCTGGGAAATTGATAGTTACGATTTTATTGAAGGTCAAAGTCATAAATTTTTTTTTCATTTTTTTATGAAAACGTATTCTATACGTTATTTCTTAATTATTGTCCAAAGAAACACTATCATTTTTTTTAGTATTTCATAACAAAAAATGGCTTCAAAACGTTAGCGTTCAATGTAGCTCACTCGATGCGCACGGACACTAACGAACGGGGCCGCCGTCAAGCAAAATTATCGCGGTTTTGCGAGTTGCGTGCGAGTTGAGCCCTTTACATTGCGCGGTACAATTTGCAATTTTTTGTGACACCAAAAAATAAAAATCATTTCCCAGCAATATTTTTTTTGAAATATGTCTTATTTTGATGTATAGAATACGTGGTTTTCGTTTGACTGCTCATGTCTTTTACACCCAGTATATTAAATATGAATATCTTTGTAGTTGAGAGCAAAAATGTGTTTTTAAAATTTTATTCAATTATTATGACTACTTTTGATATACTTAGTAACAATTTTTTACTTTTCATTAGTCCATCACAAATGCAACTTTTTTGGATCCAATAATTAAAAAAAGTATTGTTATAGAATACTACGTGATTGAATATGATTCTATAACTGAATCTTAATAAAAATGATTTTGGACATAAAAGAGGCATCGCTATTTTATGTAGGCGACAGGCTGGCAGCCTGTCACTGCATTGAGTCACTGCATACTGCCAGATGTGACTATACGTGTAACTTAGTGATACCTTGGTATTTGTTCAACCGTTTTTGGAGTTGTGAGCTTGATTAATGTTCAATATATTATTAAAATAAAATTTCAAAGTCGACTGATTTAAATTAATATTTATAGTGGGCTAATTGATAATTATTTTTTCAATTATATTATATTGTGTACATTTTAATATTCCAAAATTTTTGTTAGTATAGGTCTATTCCATGTGATGCCGCCAGAGTAGAATAGCATCACCCCATATCCTTCAATGGGTGTCGTAGGTGACTAATGGATCAGCCAAGGGGCATTGATCACTTCATACTCTGTCCACCAATCCACATCGGGCAAGCGTGGTGGACTACTGCCTATACCTCCTTCGATGACAATAAGAGGCCTTATGTCCCAGCAGTGGTTCGAATTACAAAGGCTGTTATGATGATTATGATCATATCGGATCCACCAACGATAGCATGCCCTAGAAGGGTTCCTTTCAGCTGTTGTAACTGTGTTTTGGAACCAGGTGTCAATTTACAAACTAGTAAATATTTAAATAGACTTATAAATATTTTTAAATAGTTACCATGAAAGAATTTCTTTTGATGTTGTTCGGTTAATCAGTAATACCTACATAATTATCTATTTACGAACTGAAGTACTAGGCTACCATAACTATGTAGGAGATTCGCATGCTATTAATTTACCTATAATCATTTACAATATTTTATAGAAAATATCTTTAATTTTCTTACAATTCTTTTGTAACCTCGCTGTGATTACAAATCATAGTTACCAAAGCTGCTGAAAGGGAACGGATGACGTCTGGCAGGCGGCCTCAAGTAACTCATTCTGCGAACCTTGTTTAGTAATACGTTTAAATATTACCCCAACCCTAATATTCGGAATAATATTAGGGAATTGACAATGATATCAAGTTGCTGACAAACATAAAACCTGATCACATTTGCTTATGAACACCCGAAATATCTGGAGCATAAAGCCCTGCCAACCAACGAACAACAAAGAAAAATTACCCCGCCTCCCTATAGAAACAATGCTGTTGTAATCCCTTGGAAAAACCTCGACAATTTAGAAAAGGAATACACAAATGTGTTCCCTTATGAAGACAAATTTAACAATTTTCAGGTAATTGCCATGTAAAATTTGTTACTGTATCTCTAAGTTTCTGTAAGAAAAATATGTCGAATAGAATATATAACTTTGATGTCCATCAACCGATTGTAGCATTCAAACTCTTCTGCAAGATTTTTATTCATATCCTGTTCATCTCTCTCTTTCCCTCTGGTAAAGATTGTATGAAAGTTCTGAGACAATCTTGATTCTCAATTATGATTTTTTATTTTTTGAAAAATTTTCATTTACATATTGATGTTACCTTCATTCATTTATAATAAGCAGAAAAGCTTATGTTGGAATGTCATTGGAATTGTTTAAAGAAATATTTATGATATGAAAATAATTCACATTTTTTGCTATCGTATTCATTCTAGACCACGTAAATATTGATCGCGTAAAGCTCTAACAAAATCTCAAGAAATACATAATCCGAAGTGAGTCTCAGTTTGGGCGCCAATAAAGTATAAATAGTAATATCGCGTAATAACTTTATAGTACAGTAAAAAATAAACGTGCTAACCAATAAAAAGAAATAAGTACTAGAAAAATGCACTGAAAAAAATCGACTTGCCTCAGGCGGGACTCGAACCCGCACCTTCCACAATCCGGGTTCGGGTCTTGGAAGTGCAAATTTCAAAGATTTGATGAAACGATGTTTACCATAAAAACATAAGCACCAAGCACTGACAAATTTCGACAGCGAAAAGCAGTGCCTCGGTGGCGAAATTGGTTAACGCGTCCACCCGGATTGTGGAAGGTGCGGGTTCGAGTCCCGCCTGAGGCAAGTCGATTTTTTTTTTTCAGTGCATTTTTCTAGTATTATATTTACGCGTTTGTAAACGCAAAAATAAAATTATTCCATAAAGTAATAAGTAGTAATTAAAAAGTAGACTTTGTGAGAAAATATGAATCTAGATTAGTCCCTCGTTGGGCGCCAACATGGCACCAAGTGAAATTTCACAAAAACCGTTTATTTTCTTTATACTTTACAATGTCTAGATCAAAGCCTAAATCCATTGAAAGCGATTTATATATTACATATTCATAATAACCACAATATATATCAAGGCTGTATTTAGAAGCACCCATATTGAAGCAATCGTTGCGAAATTGCACCAAGCAACACTGGAAATACTCGCACACTGAGAACTGTAATGTCGCTACACCAAATAATTTACCCTCACAAATGGAAAAACCATAATCGGTGGTGATGCTAAGTCTGCTTCAATCTATTTGACATTAATTATTTTCACCTTGTCAAATCACAGCGAAGGTCTTAAGTTGGGAGGTGAGCAATGGACTTTGGCTTCTAAAACAATGCTCGTAAGGTCGGCTTTTGGTAGCCGCCATCGAGAGCAGTGTGGTTATTTTTACCCCCCCACTCATCTGCACGGTAATCGATAAGTACTCAGTCGAGCACGTGTTAAAAATAATGATCGCCTAGATTCAAAATTAATTAAAACGCTGTGCCCTAACCGTGAATGTGTTATAAAAATGTCGGAGAAATACAATTACGACTTACCTTGGCTGGAAGCTGCACACCACACAGAAAAAATAAAATAAAACAAAATAAGAAAAATAAAAATAACGCCATTTATTCTTCAAATGAACCTAACGCGATGTACAGGTAAAGGGGAAATAAAAAAAATAATTATATCGACATGTGCCGGAAGAAAAATAAAATATAAATTACGTGCACTCACGACTGATCGTACTGGCTCTCTGAGTGAAAGACGCCGGGGGTGCGCTTTTATACTCGCGCGGGATGAGGCGGGGGACGCGGCCGCCATTTTGTACGGTTACCATGGCGACGAGGAGATGGCCTATTACGGGAGGGTGGCGGAGATTAGTCGTAGCGACAGCAGCAGAAGCTTGTGAGATGAAATTTAATAAAATATTAATATCAAAAATTAACGAGTACTGAATTATAATTTTGATTAACTTTTAAGCTCCGCCTTGTTTATTATCAAGCTGCATACTATACAAAACTCAACAAATTGTTGTTAACCTCAAAATTGAAATTCTCGTAGCAAATCCTTCGTTCGTTCACAAGTTTCTTCGCGTTTAACATGTTGAGGTGATCTGATGATATTAATTAGTAAAACATAATTTTGCAAAAAAAAAAAATACATTGGCAGCATCATTTAAATGTCATATAGTTATATCAGGAATTAAGTATGCACCTATGCAAAGGTTAAATAAATTTTATATTCACATTTTTGTCAGAAAACTAAATTCAAAGCTTTTTGGAAACTCTAGTCGGTAAAAGCTGTAGCAGCTCTTATTATTTACCAAAAGATACTTAGAATGCAAAACTGCAAAAGCAAAATTAATAGTAATAACTGTTTTAAAACTTCTATAATTATTTCCTACTACATAGCAGGATTAATGTGCACTGAACACAAACGAATCGACTTCAGCGCCACCAACAAAGCAGTTCGGTTTCTAAGCAGAGATGAAGTAGAGAAGACTGACAAATATCGCAATTTTTAAGATATACACCAGTTTGATCCAATGATATATTAGTTTCTCTATTTTATATACTGTTTTTTGAGGAGATTTGTAATTACCTAAATATAATTATTTTTTGACAAGATTTTTTGAAATAAAAATGTGTAGCAAATAACCCCATTCCATTTCATGTTAAACAGGCGTCTAGTTCAAATTCAGAAATCGCTAGCACTTGAGATAATTTCAGCGCCGCACGCCTTGCCAACGAGGCAAGGTGCGGCAAGGCTCTCATAAATGACCCAGTATTTAAAGAAGGAGAGAGCACTTGTACTGGCATGAATAATGGACGTATATGATATAATATGATCTTAGTATCAAATCACGGTATGCAGGAGTAAGGAGGAATCGAAAGAACGCCGATTTATATTCGGCGCCTTTTTTTTGTTTTGTTTCCTGTCTCTTTTCATCTATTTATGTAAAGTTTCATTCTAATTTAATTCGATTAATGAGCGAAGAGTGTCCTGAGGAGCCTTTTTCCCTAATCCCACCTTCACAGTGCCTTTTACGCGTGCCGGGTTACGTTGCCACCGTCAAACTCATTTCTATGTCGCATACACAATCAAGAAATCGAATTCACTGCCAGCACACGTGTTCCCTCCTTCCTACAATCCGGGGTCATTCAAAAGAGGCGTGATGAAGTACCTTGCAGGGTCAAGCCGAGGGTGCTGGTGTGACGGTTGAATTATCTCTGACATTAGCTGTCATAGCATTTGGACTCACTTCTGCTTACCGTCAGGTGGAATGTAGTAATTTGCTAGTCTTTTATAAAATAAAAGTTGGTAATAATAAATGTAAGATAAAAAATGTAATAGATAATATTCATAAATGAAAAATACATGCAATTTTTTTGCAATTAGTACGATTACTGCGTCCGTTTCAACCCTCCAGTGGCGCACACCTTCACACACACCCACACAGACACAAATCTTTGCATACACTCCACACAGCTGCAAATTTTCGGTTTTCCAACAACAGGCACAGTGTCGGTGCCCACTGTAATATTGTTCAAGAATTTTAGCACAACACTCACTGTGCTGCTACGTGGTTCGCGAAATGCGGAAATGATGTACCCTCTATTGTAACACACAGCGACGCTGTACTCTATCAATATACAGTCGTCCCTTTCCATCTATATGCGTTCGAGACACCGCCGTCTCCCTCTTTTTACTTAAAGATCTTGAAATTTCATAATTTGTGTAGTTTTCGAAAATACCTCCGCGGAGTTCGTATAGAACGCCGCGAGCTGCTTGCGTAAATTTAAAAAATAAAACGTCAGGTTTGGCGCCAATATTCTGTTGTTCGCGATATATTATTCGCTTACTGGCCAATTTAGTTACAATTACTATATTCTCTGGAGTAATAGTCGGAAATAATTAAGAAGAAATAAAGTTCCTTGCGTTATTACGAGAAAAACGATATCTCTATTTCACCCCACCGATGCTGTGTAAATATTTTAGCGATCTTATTTCTTGGTCGCAAATTTTATGCGACAATTAACCTTAAAATTGAGGTGCTAAAGTGAGTTTCACCTTGCGCCGGTAGATTTATGTAACAGTGTAACTTTGTACCCTCTGTAAATATTTTAGTACGCGCGTTGGTGCGGCTACTCGTCGCTAGGTGGCGGCACAAGCTTACGAGAAGGTTTAAAATGAAATAAGTATTAAATAAAACGACTATAATTGTGGTATATTTATATACGACTTGTCTTTGTAATTTCTACACGTTAAAAAAAGGATTTAGCGGTTCCGTTTTAGTTCGTAGTTTATCTACTCGACACTAGATGGCGCTAGTTGCACGAAAATCTTTGTAGACTATATCAGTGAAATTACCTAAGAGCAAATTAGTTTGCTCTTAGGAAACTTTATAAGCCAAAATAAATGGGTCCATTCCGAACCTGGCCTGAAATGTATTGTTTTAAAGTTACGTGGTAAAAGCGTCGGTGGCGTAGTGCGTAAGAGCGTCGTCTCCCACTCGGGAGGCACTGGTTCGATCCCCGCCACGTACATCCCGCCATGAGCTGTTGATGATGATGAAAGTTACGTGGTCACTATCAATTAAATGTGAGAAAACGGAATTTATAACAAATCGTTTTCTCACATTTAACTCGTCTTCTCACATTTGACTGGTCTAAAATCTTAACCCTTTTCAGAGGTATGTAAGGAACTTGAAAATATTTTTTTTTATATTTTTTATTGGTTAGTTAATAATTTTAATTCCTAACCTGACCCTGCTAATACTTACATATCTGTATGATCGGTAGGTTGTTTTTTTTATAACAAATCTAAGGGATACATGTAAGAAAGAGGGTTAAGTTCGGAACAAAATTGTCAATCTTTTAAGTTCCTAACCTAACTCGCGACCGGGTTAGGAATTAGGGTAACAAAGTAACAAATAGAAACGATAACGGAGTTCGATAAGAACAAATTGTATTGACTTAAGCCGTCGTTAAATCACGTGGACAATCGTAGCTCTAAGTAAGTTGGTAGCGCAAGCTAAGACGCTGTATATAACCAAGCAATATGGCCGATGATGATCACGAATTTCTACATCATAACGTCATGAAACGATTGCCACTTATCTAAACCCACAGGTTTGAATTATCGAATAAATGTGGTTTTATAATAAGTATTTTTATTTTAATTTTTTTTTATAAAAAAAACTCTAGTTAAACTTATAAAACCTCTAATCTCACGGAATTTGTTTGAAAATCCGTAGTTATTATTATTTTGTAACTTTAGTAGAAACGCCACTTTTATCTTTATCAAAATACATTAAAATTTGGCAACCTATCACTATTTGGAGGCACTGCATAGGCCATACTGCCAGATGTGGCTTTATGTGTAATGCAATATGAATACTCTATAAATCAGAGGTAAGCGCCATGAGCTTGTTTATCTTGATAATATTCTTCCATCTCTATATTAACTCCAATTATCATTATAATTAGTCAAAGGTCTCGGGAACTTCACCCTATAAATAAAATACAAAAGGCCTGTGTGTAGGGTCGTCTGCCCAGACGACCCTACATACAGGCCTTTTATATTTTATCTATCCAGGTATCGCATTTCCTATTTGAGCCGTTAAACGGTTTGTTGTGTTTCAGTGTAATTACTGGGCATGTCAAACTCAAAAGTCAAAGTCAAAATTTCTTTATTCATTAAAGTACAATTTGTACACTTATGAAAGTCAATTTTGATGCCATCGGTTCAAGAGTCTACCAGGAGGCCTTGTTCTGAGAAGAACCGGCAAAAAACTCAACAAGTTTTATCGTCCCTTTAAAGTTTTTATAGTTTTGATGGAAAGAGTCATAATTGACATGTTGAAGTAATAATAATAATTAATCATAATAATATAAGTAATAAAATAAAGATTACAATTAAACTTGTGGGCTATGGGCAAATGGACTGTATAAAATATATAGGCGAAATTAATATTGGAATTGAAAAAAAAAGGTGGTAGTCAAGGCAAACAGCAAACTTATAATCCATTTTAAAAACATACGAAAAACATCCATCAAAAATATAAAAATGTGATTTATGACGTCTTTCCTTATAATATTAGCTTAAAATTTGAAATTGTACACATTGATATCACACTAGATTACAATGGAGAGTCGAGCACATTTGGATGTGTCATGGAAGGCATTTCATCTTAGGTCTCATGATGAAAACGCACTTTTAACACCAAGTGATTTTTTCCTTGTTATTGCGGATGTTTATGGTGTTTATGGCAGGTGAGACGTCAGCTTTTTGTCATCTATCGGTATAAAAAAAACTTAAGTAGTTATCGATACTCAAAGCTTTTTAATTACAAAATTAAAAAGCGAACAGCTAAAAATCTCTGAGCGAAACGCCAACAAAAGCAGACCCATTTTTCAGAACAAACTCATTACGCGAAAAATACTCGAAGCGTAAACATTTTATTTTTTTTAAATGCACACACATGGGTTATTAAAAAACTTACAGAGCGGTATGCACGTGGAAAAAAAGCAATTTACTCCCACGTATGTTCATTTTGGAATTCCGTTGCAACATGGGTGAAACGGCTATGTTTCGTTAATTTATTTATATACTAAGCAAATATTATACTTTACAGAGAAGTTCATAATATCAGAAGGCTTTTTTTTCATTCGGTCTGGTACTACTGTCCTTGTTCTTATTAACTCAAGTTGGTTTGTTAACTCAAGAATTGCTAATCTTAGGGTTTGGTGCCTCTTGTGTATAGGCGATAGGCTGGCAACATCTCACTATTTTGGGGGTAATTTTTAGCCCATACTGCCAGATGTGGCTTTTTAATGTTACCTAAAGCTCTGATCGATCCCTTTTGGGATTGTGCGTGTGTCTATTTGTATAATAAACATAAGTAGCCATGTAATGCCGGCAGAGTGGAATAGCACCCGACATCCTCCAATAAATGTCGTAGACGACTAATGGATCAGCAAAGGAGTATTGATCACCTTATACTCCGTCCACCAATCCACATTGGGCAAGCGTGGTGGACTTCTGCATAAAGCTCCTTCGACGACAAGACCGAGGTGTCATGTCCCAGCAGTGGGACGACGGTGATGATAATGAACAGTTACACTTTATATGTTACTACCTACTAACTATTGTCATGTTTTTTTTTTATATATAAAATGGTCAAGCAAATGACTTTATTCCACCTGATAGTAAGCAGAAGTAGAGTCCAAATACGAAGATAGCTGGTGTGAAAGATAAACCGCCGCGCTGTCACCCTCGCCTTGCTGACCTGCAAGGTGCTTCTTCGCGCCTCTTTTGAATGATCCAGGATTGTAGGCAGGGGCGGTCTCATAGTAAAGGCATTTAAGCACTGCCTACCTCAATATATTACTCATACACTACTATAGACTGTACGTCCTTCCTACCAACAAAATAATGCAACCTATGGGCTTCAGACGGCCTGCGTGTAACCTATACATACCTACACCTACGCGCCAATATGCGCGGTAAGCACTAGTTTCATCTGCTTGTAAAAATCACACACACTACAATATTTTTTACTTGTTCAGAAACACACAACGATTGACAGTATTAAACGACAAGATTGAAATATTATAACTAGCAGGTATTATAACTAGGAAACTGACATTCTCAATTTAGCCGTATTAAGTAGGCTGACCTACTCGACCGACTGTGATTATCAATTAGATATTGTTTAGGATGCCGATTAATATATAGGATTATTTTAAAATACATTCATCAATAAATAATGAATTACGAAATTTAAGTAACCTTTCGCCGCATAAAATACTAGGAATAAATTTTATTAAATAAAAGTATTCGCAAGAATATTCTCCAGTACTCCCTAGATGGCGCTAGGTTTTATTTCACTTCTGTGAATAAGAGCAAAGCAAGTAGTTTGAATCTTAATATTTACTTAAGATCTTTTTAACTAATTTGAATTGTAAAATTCTTTTTATATATTTTTATTTTACATCACTGTTATAAAACACACCTTGACATGATTAACTTATAAAAGTAAGGAAATAGTTTTAAAATGAATGAATACGCCAGCGCCAGCCATTTTTTATAATCCAAATCTTTATGACTGTCATGTCACTCAAGCGCGCGAATGTTAAATACATTTTTAGTGCAAATCTTAATTTCTTTACAATATTTATCTACTTAAAAGTGTTTTTATGGTGTTGTGTTGTATCGCATTTACGACGGTGGAAAAATTGCAGTGTTCCCGATGTTCTGATAATTCAATTTGCTTAGAAAAACTGCGTAAGAAACCCAGATTTCATAGGTAAGATTTTTTTATTTAAAGATAGGTAGTTATTTTTAATTATTTACAAATAACTATGAAACTATTACACATATAACAACCTGAAATATAATGTTGTAAGGTTGTAAGTACTTAATTGTTTTTAAGATTTTATTTTTGACTAGCGGCTGCCCGCTAGTTCGATCGCGTGGACTTTAGAATTTTTACCAACCTGTAATAACTATGCATGGTACTATACATGGTACTATACATGTAAACCTTGTTATTAAATCACTCTATCTATAAGTATTGAAAATTTCATTAACATCTGTTGCGTAGAAAAGATATAAGCGTAGGTAGGTACAGGACGCGGGTGCGACTTTATTTTATACTAGTTAGGTAAAGATTTCCGCGTAGCGTTTCAGATTGAGTTTTAGAGACTTCGATCTAAATGCCTACCTAATGTATAAATTAATGCACGCCACTGATTGTAGGAAAGAGGGAACACGTGTGTGGGCAGTGAATTCCATTTCTTGATTGTGCGACAAAGAAACGAGTTGCCGAATTTCTAGGTTCGCGTTGGAATGGTAGCCACAGTTTGTCGGTGACAACCAGCACGCGTAGTCCTTAGAAGGAAGGGAGATGGTTACCTCCCTCTTTGGTTGAGCGTTCGGGTGGTGGTCACATCTTAGGTCAAGATAAACAGTATATACGGAGCCACACCAATCATTAATAGGTACCCAGCTAAGTAAAACAATGGAATGGACGATATTAACTGTGTAATGCAGAATGAAAAAATGCAAAGCTAAGTTTTTCAATAGTGGAAAATTTTGGATGGTGATTGGAAATCAATTTAAAATTCTTTCAAGTCTAACTTCGTCCGTTTAAATTATTTTTAAATATTGATTGGGAAGTTATTGTTAGCTACCATCTGAACCATAGATATAGGAAACTGTAGATGGGCAATGTGAAAGAGCAAGAGCATACTAACACGTATATTAGAGCGAGACAGATAGACGAGACTATTTCACGTACACGCTGGCGGCCTATGTCGGCCTGTCAGTCATGTAGAAAAGACAGCAACTGTCAGACAGCAGTACTATTTTTGACGCACACATGAGCATTACTCACAAATTGGTGCGTTTTTTTGGTCTCGCCCTTCCAAGTCTCGCAGTAGTCGATTCATTGTCAATCTATAACCGTCTATTATTATAAATCTATGGTCACATCAGTGTTCTGAACGACTATAGACTACGGTGATTGCTTTTTTTATCTAAATTATGGTTTAGCTAATATCGAGTGATATTATTACTCTACATTAAATTCTACACTAAATTGTACGGTAGATTAAAAAAACTCGGGACAATCTCCGGTGACTGTGTACCACCAGGCAACACTTGTCTACAAACCAAATCTTAATATATATAAATTACGTGTCACGTTGTTTGTCCGCGATGGACTCCTAAGCTACTTAACCGATTTTAATCAAATTTGTACACCGTGTGCAGTTTGATCCAACTTCAAAGATAGAATTTTTTATCTTGATTAGTCTTCATTTTTTTTTACTGCAAATTCAATGTTATAGGACAGTAGTATGAAATTACCACAGCAACGCGTGGCCGGGACAGATAGTAACATATAAAAAGATATTTTAACAGAGGCTAACTCGCGAGTAACTACAGTACAGATACAGACATAAATAATGGACCAACCAAATGTCTGTATATCCGAGCGGACGTCAGCAATTTAGCTGTACACACGTACACACTGACAGACGAGCAGTGCATCGTAACGGATTGTAAGGTTCGTGGTACACTGGTGAGCAAAGCGATGACAATACACTTGAGCTAAAGAAGAAGAATATTTCTACTCCTTTCACTCGCTACCTATCTCTTATATTCTATTCTTAATTAATGGCGTCGCGACGCATTAAACGTATGCATTTTGCCAATGTCAAGTGAAAATGGAACTAAAGTAACAAAAATTGTACGGTTGATTTGGGTTAAAAATGGAGTCTCTCAACACCCGCCTTTGCTAGCGCCAATAAACCGTTAACGCGTCAAAAAGTCCTTTGTCCTTTCTAGGATCTTTAAAAACACAGATAGAGTTACTTAAAGCGTGTTCTAAAAACAGCACTGGATATGTAATTCACTCTGCAATCATCACTATCAACTGTCAAAAATGGTTAGCGAATAGACTTACCAGATTTCATCAAATTCGGTTCAGTTTAGACGCTTAACAAACAAACACACTTTCGCATTTATAATATTAGTTAGGATAAACAAAATTATCTGGATATAGACAGTGAATCTTTTCACCTTACGCCCATGTGACGGCAGCGAAACGGCTACATATTTTGAGTAAGAGTTTGTGAAGTTAGAGCTTGTAGAGTTAGGGCGTGTAGAGTTAGAAACTTGGCTCTACATGAGATCTGATAACTTTTTAATACTAGAAAAAATACACATAAAAAATCGTCCTTTTTCAGGCGGGAATCGAACCCAGCATCTTCCGCAATCTGGGCGGCTGCGTTAACCACGACGCCACCGAGGCACTGCTGTTCGCTGTCAAAATTTGTCAGTGCTTGGTGCTTATGTTTTTATGGTAAACATTGTTTCATCATCAAATCTTTGAAATTTGCACTTCTAAAATCCGAACGAAATATTTTTGCAGATATTTGACGCCCAGTTAAGATGAAACTACCTTACATTATGGAATATTTTTTGTATTTACAAACGCGTAAATATTTTTAATACTAGAAAAAATACACTGAAAAAATTTGACCTGCCTCAGGCGGGAATCGAATCCAGCATTTTCCGCAATCTGGGCAGCTGCGTTAACCACTACGCCACCGAGACGCTGCTTTTCGCTTCCGAAATTTGTCAGTGCTTGGTGCTTATGTTTTTATTATGCTTTATTTTTTTCAGTGTATTTTTCTAGTATTAAAAATATATTATTTATGCGTTTCTAAACGCAAAAATTATTCCACAATGATAACTTTTTGATAGTGCGAGCTATATGGTCTCGTCTTGGCAACATTTTACATAAAACTGTTTTAGGTGGGTTCACGCTTCTTAATTCACTTGTTTTATTATTAAATCACTTTAGCGAAGTGCGCAATGAGAAAAAAAGACGGGTCACAGAATCTCACTCGAGGTCGAACTATACCGGTACAGTATAGTATTATATTATCTGTGCCGGTACAAAACATAGCTTATAGTGTGAGATGTGCTTAATGAAAACTCTCAGTAACAATTCCAATATGCAAATGTTGAACGTTATTTTTGTATTAAGTTGGCGTTAGTTTAGCTGATTTGTGCTGAAACTAAACTTAGTATTTAGTGCAAATGGTCTAAACACTTCATTATGGATGTACACACGCAGGGCAAACAGGATTCACATGTTTTGGGTTTCAGTTACATATTCGTCTATTATATTGCAAGAGTTCTGAAGGGGTTTTCCCTCAATCAGTCAGTATAAGTTTGACAATATAAGGTCATATTGCAAGAACTGGTGGCAGTTGGAGCAGAAATGTCCCTAAATTGTAGCGCGGACGGCCATATTGTTTGGACGCACTATTTTGCGCTTTGAATACTCTTCATTTGTTGGAAGAATTTCCCCTAAAGCGATGTTATATCTTAAACTAGCGCTCCGCCCGCAACTTCGGCCGCGTGGAGTTTTTTTTAAATAAAAATAGCTTATAGCCTCAAAAAGAATTTTTCAATTTCAATCACTACTTCCTGAGATAAGTGCGTTCAACCAAATTAACAAAAAAATACTTGTGTTATAATATTACTAGCATCTGCCTGCGACTTCGTCTGCGCAGTATCAGTATAAATTATAACCTATATGTTATTCTGATGTATGAGCTATATTATTGTAGAGTTTCATTAAAATCTAAGAAAAAAGAGTAACAGGTAGGTACACATCCAGATATCTACCCATACATCAATACAAACTTTCGCGTTTATGATACCTACTAAGTATGTTATGCATAGTGCAAGCCATAAGTAAACTTTCTTAGTTTTTCACACACGTTATTACAATGAGTTTCCTAAGTCATAATTTATTGTCCTATTATATGCTGTGAATTTTAATACTGTTAATATTTTATACTTGCTTATCTGAATGTTTTATTTTTAAATCAACCATTTGTTTACTTTTGCTTTGTTTTAATTTAATCCAACCGAGTTCCTACACCGCCTTTGTGTGTCCGTCGCGGAATTTGAAAAAATGTTAACGGTACCGTCAGAAGCGAAACAATTACCGTAGCACAGTCGAACTGGCAGCATATTACGTGGAAACGTTGTACCGGGTGCAAAAAAGTGATTTGTGTTTCTCTAAAAAAGACGACTGTGACGAGGGAGGATCCAGTATTTTGTATTTTTTTATTTTAATCGTTTTAATCACGATTAGGCTTCTTGTCATCCCGTTGTTGTCGAAAAAAACTGAGGAACAATCTGAATCCCATGTAGATCAGAGAACCATCAAACGCTCACAGATGCACTAAAATATTGAGACATCAATGATTGACACCCAAATTTTAATGTTAACATCAAGCAAGAAGAGAATACTGAGGACATGTCTGCAAGGACTAAATTTCTTTGCCATGAAAAGAGATAATTTAAAAACAACAATTAAAAGTAAGCAATTGGGAGTGTTAATTCAACGCGAAATACCAAATCTGGTAACCAATTCTATGTCGCAAAATAAAGAAATATTCACTGCCAGGACACGTGTTCGCAACTTGGGTCGTAACCACTAGACGATCACGGCCATGTGATGCCGGCAGAGTAGAATAGCATCATCCCATATCCTGCAATGGGTGTAGTAGAAGGCGACTAATGGATCAGCAAAGGGGTGTTGATCGCTTTATACTCTGTCCACCAATCCGCATTGGCAAGCATGGAGGACTACTGCCTAAGCCGTCGATGACAAGGAGAGGCCTTGTGTCCTAGCAGTGGGTCGTCAGTCGTAATAAAGGCTGTTATCATGAATTGGGAGTGTTTGGCGGGAAACCATGTTGTCTAGATGTCGATATTTGTTTCGATAAATTAAAATTGCTTCGGAGTGGATTTTGTGTAGTGAAAATAGTGTTATTTTGATGCACACGCATCCGTGTTGACGAGCAGTTATGAAAATATTTGAAACAAAGGTTTTGAGGTATGACTGGTGTATGACATTGAGCTTACAGTGGGTTTTCTAGATCATCAGTCGTCATCATGAGGTCTGTTGCCATGCATTTCTTGCCAAGCACTCCCTAGATGCAATAAAATGTGAATGTGTGTGTACAATTTAATGCGAACATCAAGAAAGAAGATTTAAAATTGAAGACCTGGCTGTATGGGCTTGCTCCCTTTGTCGTCCGGTAATAGAGAAAATTAAAAAAATAAGTAATTGACAGATAACTGTGACCAAATCAAAATTCTTGATTGAATAGATTTCTAATAATTAATTATGAATTATAAATATTTGTAAATTACAAATTTATGTATTGTAATGTGCATAAGGCTCTGTCAGTTTTGGACATGGCGGTTAGCTTGCCTTTGTGTAGCAGTAGTATGCATAATCATTTCTTTTGCATTCGGTCCTTTACACACTGTATTATATCTTTCAGGTTAGTAGTTATAGGGTCCTCCCATATCTGACTGACGATCTGCGTCGTATCGTCCGTAGCGTAATTCTAAGCTTTATAGATTAGAACATTACCGTGACAGAACACCCAACCTTACACGGTACAAGGCGTGTCCTAATTAGCAATGAATCGACTAGGGCCAGACCAAAAACATGCACCAATGTGTGAGTAATTCGCGTGTGTGCTTGAAAAATAGTACTGCTGTCTGTCAGATCTGTTGTTGTCTTTTCTACGTACTGACAGGCGGACCTAGGCCGCCTGCGTGTCCGTGAAATGGTCTCGTCTATCTATCTCGCTCTAATATACGTGTTAGTATGCTCTTTCTGTTTCAAGTTGCCCATCTACAGTTTCCTATATCTATGTAGGATGACGCCGATGATGACACGATGCGTGTTCATCGCGTGATGAAAGTAATGTTTCTGAGCTCGCGTGATAACTTGTGACCTCAATCAGGACGCTTTAAAGAATTGTTGTATGTTGAACTCATCGTGCGATGAGAACGCATCCTATCATCGTACATTTAGGATGCCGCCTTATTGCGCTCGCGCGATGACGCTTACAATGAGCCTCATAAGAAGGCTCTAGGGTCACTCAAAGAGCAATGGAGAGCGCTATGCTCGGAGTTTCTATGCGTGATCATACGAATATTTTCGCTGCCAAAAAACTTGGCATACTTTCTATGGTCAGACGATATTTCAAATCTGAGCAGCTCCTAAGCCTTTATCGAGCCCAAGTTTGCTCCTGTTTGGAGTACTGCTGCTACCTTTAGGACGGGTCTACTCTGTGGCTCTACTCGATATCAGTTTGGTGCATTGGACTCGGAGAAGTACCGTGCGAAGATACTTATCACACCAGTAATAACACACTCGTCGAAGCTAATCTCTAGAGCCTTGACCATCGAAGACGTGTGGTTAGCCTTTCTTTTTTTTATCGGTTACATTTCGGAGAGTGTGCGGAAGTCTTACAAAATTTGATCCTCCCTGTCCCTTTCCACCACACGACAACCATGCCCGGCGAGGGCTTTCACCCTTATGTTGTTGACATTCCTTCCATTCGCAGGAAGCGATTTGCTTCCGCTTTCGTTATGCGAACGGCTAAGGAGTGGAACTCTTTGCCAAGGTCTGTTTTCCAGGCTCAGTATTATTTGAACAACCTTAAGGCCAGTGTGAACAAGCATCTTCTAGGCGAGCGTGTACCATCTTAGGCCTCATCATCGCTTTCCGTCAGACGTGATTGTGGTCAAACGCTTAATCACCATTCAATGACAAAAATTGAGAAAGGGATGCGTAAAAGTATATTGACTAACAGGATCTAAGAATGCGAAGTGGACGGAGATGCGGGACAAGAAAGACCTAGTTTTTTTTTTTTTTTTTTTTTTGAATACTATTGCAGATTGTCTCTGATGACATTTTCTGCGTCACCGGGTTTTAAGAAGGCGAAGACCTTGGGGGGTCCTCAAGCCTGTAGGTCGGACGTTCCTAGGGGATTACTGGGCGACCGAGCATCTCCTCCGTGGGGAGTCTCTCGACCGCCTAGCGTCCCTAGGGCGTCCGTGTCGGTAGGGAGCGACATGCCCGAGGGTGCCTCTAAAGGCTCGGACCTCGGCTCGGGCACATCGTGTCGTGGTGGAGGCGGGGAAAAGCGCCCCGGTACATGTCTGTACCGTGTATAGCGCGTCGTATGTAGACCGGGTCTACGCACCCTTGTTCGACGAGTGCGGTGTATGACAAAAGTGTGTCTAGTGCTTGAGTGTGCAGTGTTTGACTGTAAGTTACTCGAACGGATTGGAGTGAACGGAGCGTTTGCGCTCGAAATTGGATCGTCTGGGTCCAAGAGAATGTTTTTCGGACGGCGTTGTTTACGTGCGACATTCCTACTAGCGCAGTAATCGGAAGCTAAGAAAGACCTAGGCGAACGTTTATTGACCAAATCGAAGACGTCTTGAAAAAGAGCCAGGTCACAAGTACTCGAAAACGCCGAGCATGATGACTGTTATGAGAGTAGATGAAGCGAGACATGTAAGGATCGTAGCAAATGAACACAAGTGATTTCTGCTTACCCTATGGGAAGAAGCGTGACACGACAGTTCAACCATCTTATCTTATCTTATGATGAGGCTGTGAGTTTCCTCAAGGAGCACTTCGACCCAGCGGGATCTTTTGTGTCTCTCCGTTCCTTTTACTCTTGTCCCTCTTTGAATATGTAGGCCATCAGCCTCAATATGTCCGTGGGCTTGAAGAGCCTGTAGTGTTCTGGCCTTGGGTAGGCCATTCCCAGGATATTCATTCTTATCCTGGCTATGGAATCGCAGCATCACACAAAAGAAATACCAAGGATTCCCTGTCATGTCCACATGCTCTGCAATTCGCAGTCGAACAAAATGAAAATCATTTTGTTGAGCATGTCTTTTGTGGCATGGTGCCCTGTAACCCTACCCATGATTAGGCGGGCCTGTTGTTCAGTTTAACCATAGTTCGAATTACTAAATCCATTCTGTTTTTCCTTCCAGGAAATCGACCAGAACTGGACACGCTATTAGAAACAGAAGAGACGAAAGCCTACTTCCTAATCTTCATCATAGTATTGATGTGGGTGATATTCCTCACCAACCTGCTCTTTCTTTACAGTATTTGTAACAATTCTAAGCGATTGATCAACGTGTTCATATCCTTGACTGTAATCCATATCGTGATTTCCTTTGTAATCTGTTTGAGTTTTCTGGTCTTTTGCGGTTTCTTCGACGTGAGATGCATGGATCATACGGAGGGGCGTAAGGACAATGATATTGGTGCCGCAATAGGCGTTGTTGTGATAAACATTGGGTATACTATTGCTTGGGTACTTGTAATCTTTGTTGTATGCAATTATAAATTGATGATAAAGTGATTAAATGTGTTTTCGTTTTATATTATTTCGATTTAAGGATCTCCTTGATCCTTCTACCCTACTCCTTGTTTATTTGGTTTCAGTGCAGTATGTCTTGATATTGATAAATACAGCTTTACGTTTTAGCATTAGATTTTCAAGGTCAACCGTCTGCCTGACACCAGCCCTCCTTGGACACGACAGCAGCCGGGACCACTAGCTTAACGTGCCGACGAAGCAATGAGGAAAATTTTACGGTCACTCATCCGAGTACCGACCGCGCACTTGGTTGTTTTTGTGATCGTTAGTAAGAACACACAATCGCGGCGCCATCGACCTTGTAAGTTGATGTAGCAGTTCAACACCTCCCATCGCGAGATTATATTTCTTTACAATTTCAAGCCTTTCTTAATAATCTTTTCTTTATTTTAGACCATCTCTCCACTGTGTCCTTTCCTCCTAAAGTTTCATGTTGTCTTTCAACAAAAATTTTTAGAGTGCGTATTTAAATTATATTTATTCCAAAAGAAATGCACTGTTTCAACTCGCATATCTAAAGCAACTTGCTGGAATAAAAAACCTACGAAAACTAGAGGTCTGGTTGCCTAAACAAAATAATATGAAGAACTTTAAAAAACTAGTAAGTATCAATTTTCTGTCTGGATTCCACCGTATTATTCCGAGGCCTGCAGACGACACGGCAATTTTTCGGTTACTCTATCTCGCTCGAGATGCATACCAGATAAGATCTGTTGATATTTCAAGCAATGTGTAGCAAGTTTTAATCGTAAAGATTAGTGAGTTGTCCTCATAATGCGTAAGAAGCATTTTGCAAGTTTAAAGCATCATAAATCCGTGGATGATTTGTAATATACAGACACAATTGATTTTAATTGTCTCTCGGTATCGCCGTCGATGGCGTAGTGCGTAAGGGCGTTGTCTCCCACCCGGGAGGCACTGGTTCGAACTCCGCCACGTTCCAATGTGTTTTCAAATTTTGAATACATATGTACGTTTATTCGACGCTTTTACGGTGATGGAAAACATCGTGAGGAAACCTGCACACACCTATGAAGAAATTCTTAGGTTGTATGTGAAGTCGACCAACCCGCACTTGGCCAGCGTGGTTGACTAAGGCCTAATCGCCCCTAATGTGGGGTAGGCTCGAGCCCCTCGGTGGGGACATTATATGAGCTGATGATGATGATGAGTTATAAAAATCAATGGAATTCTTCTCTGGGGGAGTGCTGCAGATATAAATACCATCTTTGTTCTGCAAAAACGGGCTGTTAGAGCAATCTACGAACTAGGTCCGCGTGACTCCCTCAGAGAAAAGTTCAAGGAGATAAATATTCTAACTGTGTCTTCACAATATATGCTGGAAAACTACTACCTATATGTAAAGAAAAACATTATGCATTTTTCTGAGAAATGCCATACGCACAATGTAAATACTAGGAAGAAACACGATCTGGTTGTATTCTACTCGTATGTATAAAACTCGTCTCCGCAGAATAAACAATTCCTTTGAGGGCCAAAGTATACGTTTTTACAATAAGCTTCCGAAGAATATTAGAGATTTGCCTATTAATAAATTTAAAAAAAATATGTAAAAATTAAATTATGTAAAAAAGCTTATTACAAGATAAATTATTATTTAAATGATACAAATGCGTGGGAGTGAAATCTGCCTAAAAATGCATTCAAAATTGTAATTTATTTATATTGATATATCTATTGACCTGTAATGATGTTTTGAAATCAGTACGAAATTGTAAGCTGTGGAGTTTCTTTCGCCATTTCCTCTCCATCTGGTAGGGCTGGTAGGGCTTTTGACGATTTAAAAGTACTTAGTAAAGTCCATTTAAATAAAGAGATTTTTCATTTCATTTCATTTCAATCGATTCACACCTCAAAGTTATCATTAATTAAAGTTAAGACAGGATTTTTGCCGTTATTTTTTAGAATAACAAAAACACCTCAAGGTATGAAATTTTCAGGAAACTATTTCGAGACTTTGATCTTTAAGAGAAAAAAAGAATCATTGAAATTGGTTAACAAGTTTCGAAAAATCCGACGCATAAAGTTGGAACAGTTGGATAAAAATCATATTGTGACTGCGTATTTTCACGATTCTAAAAAAACCACTGAATCGATTCATAAACAAAAATTATGGGACCAAAATGGCAACATCGAAAAAAAATCACTTAAATCAGATCAGAAATCTCGGCGTAATCGGTTTGAGAATTGAGAACCTCCTCCTTTTTGAAGTCGGTTAATGATAAGATAACCAGTCTCTCTGTAGTTGAGGGTTCCAGGTGGAGCTCGACCATAGATTAGGAACTGTAGATCGGCAGTGTGAAAAAGAAAGAGCACATTAACAGGCGGCCTAGGTCGGCCTGTCAGACAGCAACTGTCAGACTGCAGTACTATTTTTCACTCACTCATGCACATTACTTGCACATTAGTGCATTTTTTGGTCTCGCCCTGGTCGATTCATTGCCAATCTATAAACGTCAGTAAGCATGGGTAGGTGCCGGCTTAATACCCCATGTACCAAACACCTTGTATAATAAGCTCGACTATTTTCGACCTAAAATCAGTAGACATGAAGGCCGTAGAACTTCCTGTCAAGAATAAAAGAATAATATCGTCAGGATCACTGTTTACGATTGAGGTGCGAGCACTGGTTTGCATAAGATTCAATAAGTTGTTATTGAGTTTACCTTTAGTGTTTGGCCAGTGGTCAAACAGGGGTGCTTTGTTTGTTTCACACCCAGTAATGCCTTTGATTGAAATCTCTATGAAACTGACCAGAAGATAAATTCTATTTGAAACAGGGATATAGACAAAAAATTAAATCATTTCTTTTTAAATGAAAGTATGCATTAACTATACTACCGACCCGCTGCGGTGTTATAAGTTTGACGTTTCTGTGTATCTGTGTGTCTGTCTGTGGCATCGTAGCTCCTAAGCCAATAAAACGATTTTGATGCGTTTTTAGGGTTCCGTACCTAAAGGGTTAAAGGTTATTACTAAAACTCCGCTGTCCGTCTGTCACCTGGCTGTATCTCATGAACCTCACAATTTCACAGATGATATATTTCTGTTGCCGCTATAACAACAAATACTAACAGAAAAAAAAATATGAAAGGGGCTCCCATACAACAAACGTGATTATTTTGCATGTTTTTGTGCTCGAAATTGATAACAGCTACAGGTAGACTTGAAATATTCACAGAATATCTAGTTATATATTCACTTTAAATATAAATAATTAAATTAATTTAAAAGATCTTAGCGTACGATACGTACAAAGCGTTTATTTAACGCTCGTAACTTAGTTAAGTAACTAATTATTAAAAGAGCGATTCTTCCTAACACACGCGATGTTTTGCCTAAAGGGGAGTTCCCACACCTAATATTTGTAGTTACCGAAATATTTTTTTTTTTGTATTTTTTGTACAAACAGACAGAGTGACTTTGTTTTATACTATGTCCTTCCTCTCTACAACATGAAAATGCAATAAAGAATACTGAATACTATTAGGAGTCGTTGCAATATGTCAAAAAAAGGCTCTCGTGTGAAACATAGAATTTTTCATCTCATGGAATAATTTATGCAACGTTACAATCAGTTTGGAGCTCGCATCAAAAAGCTCTTTTGTTTTGATGTTTTAAAGAATAAAACAGCTCTTTTTAACCCCCGACGCAAAAAGAGGGGTGTTATAAGTTTGACGTGTCTGTGTGTCTGTCTGTCGCATGGTAGCTCCTAAACGAATAGACCAATTTTGATGCGGTTTTTGTCGGTCGAAAGTTGACATAATCGGGATGGTTCTAAGTTACAATTTCATGTAAATCTGTACAGGCGTTTCAAGGTCATCAACTCTCTCTTGAATAATAATCAAGAAAAATGTAATTTAAGTACCTATATAGTTATCTATCGGAATTAGAGTCGGCGAGTAATTTTAAAAGAATAAAATAATACTAAATAAAATTAAAAATTATTAGTAACACCCGCACAAAAAAAATAAAAACAAAAAAAAAATAGCTTTATTAAAAAACCTTATTAATATTTTTAAGATTAACATCGCTGCGTTAGGGGACCGCTAAGTAAATAAAATTAAACCAAAATTCAAATAAAGACGCCGTCGTGGTGGAGTGGTCAGTATAGCTGCCTACACATCAAGCGGTCCGGGTTCGAATCCTGGTAGCGGCAAATATTTGTGTGATGGACACGAACATTTGTTTGAGAGTTATGGTTGTTTATATATTTATTTAAGTTTATTTATAAAAAATAACTAAAAAAAAAATTATGTAATATGTATATAAAAAAAAATGTCCGTTATCTAGTATCCGTAACACAAGTTCCTAATGATACTTACTTCGGGCTAGATAATTGGTGTGCGCGTGAAAAAAATATTTATTATTTATATTGATAATGCTAAAGTATGGATTAGCGGTCCCCGACGCGGCGACGTTCATTAAAAATATTAAAATAGGTTCGTTTAATAAAGTTAAAAGGCCGAGAGAAAAAAAAACAATTTTTCTTTCAGTGTTTTTTTTTCGTCGGTAAAAATAATTATATAGTGTAGACATTTTGATTATTCTCGGCGCTGTCAGTGCTGCCATATATAAATAGACATGCATGTAAGCAGCTAATTAACACATAGCATCCATAGAAAACTTTCAACAAAGCGTGGCGACGAACATGTCAGTATATCGAGAGATAAGTCTGTCTGCGCGAGACAATAGTCCTCGGGTAGTGTCACAATAGGCGGCGTCACAATGGACTGGAAATTGAGTTTTCAGTGTTTTGTATCGGTCGCGGGTACCTTGGACTGTTAGAACTTGAGCCATAAAATTCTTAATATTTTTTATATCTTTAAAAAATATTAAGATTTTCAGATTAATTATAATTTTAGGGTTTTTATTTATTAATTAGGGCTGAATTTTTTCAACCAGTTTATTGCTTACATTTTTAGCTTTGAAATGAGATCTCCTTTGTAATTATAGGGCAAGTACATGAGTTAATATCACAAAATCACAATGCGCGCCCGAACTGTATCAACAAAAAATTTAAATGGGTGCCATTTTATTATCGATGTGAAGGATTTTTTTTTCTATGGTTGTATTATCAATGAAAATTTATTGCGCTTCATAGCTTTAAAAGCTCCGACTTCGGTGTACAAACACATAGTTTACAAAGTGTGATAGAAATAATGCACATCCAGAAAGTAGTTATCTTGAAATCGGCGTCTGAATCGTTACAATTTAAAAAATCGGGAGTGGCCTGCCGTTTACTTTCTCGTATACCGGAAACGACTAAAAACTTCTGCGCACTTGATTGCTTAATTTTCGTGACCGACGACTCAAAAGTTGATAGAAACGTTATATTTATATGTCAATATGCATGTTAAATAAGACTGCAATAAGTGAAAGCATACTCGAGTTATTGTGCTAACGCACAGACACACACACACAGATATAATCCAAAAAACGGTACTTTTGAACTCAGGGAGGTCCGAAACGTGTAAATCCGTCAAAATCTCGAGGTCGAATTTTTTGACGATTACAAGACTTCCTCTATACTTACTACGTACGAGAAAGTAAAAATATACATTTTAGACCAAAATTTATACAAAAATAATTAAAGTATCCCTACCCCTAAATAATTTTTCAAGTAAAATATACTATCTAATAAAGTTTTACCTTACAAAAACGGTACAATATAAACATTTGTTTTAATATTACGAGATGGCAAACAAACTTGTGGCCCACCTGGTGTTATGTGGTTACCTTCACCTATAGACACTTGCAATATTAAGGGTAAATCACTTAACACTGCAAGTGAGTTGCCATCCGGGGACTAAGATGATATGCCTTCCATGCCCATTAATTATACTGGCTACCTTTCCCTTCAACCCGAAACATAGCGAACTGCTTCACGACAAAAACAAGAAAGGCGGTACCTACGCAGATGACCCTACATACAGGTCTACCACTAGTAAAAATCTATACTTACTCAGGCAAAACTATCTACAATTTTCGGTCCGAATGGCAAAATTCGAAAATTCTAATTTGAAAATATTTTGGCAAAGTTAATATGAAGCCTACTGGCCATCAAAACTTTTGGCTACGTCCGAAGCTACAGTGGTGACCGCACCAGCAACAAGTTACGCTGCGCCAACTAATTCAACTTACACTCAGCTGTCATTGTTCACCTGATCAGATGGTGTTTCACTAAATGAACTAACTCAATTATTAATTTACGTGCTATTAGTTTTA
The DNA here is from genome assembly GCA_955850985.1 of Elophila nymphaeata. Classification (NCBI taxonomy): domain Eukaryota; kingdom Metazoa; phylum Arthropoda; class Insecta; order Lepidoptera; family Crambidae; genus Elophila; species Elophila nymphaeata. Next base: position 31,445,765 of record OY039066.1, read on the forward strand.
AATAAATTGGCTAGTGTTATTGAAGTATTATAAACAACAAATTAAATTTTCATCGCCGATGTCTTGTGGTATGATATGATCAAATCCAGAGAACAATTGCAAACTTGCTAATAACTAAAATTATAGGGTTATTTGTAATACACATATATAGGGTTATTTGTAATACACCAACAACCACTTAGGTGGTTGAGGCCTCTATGTAGGGTCGCATGGTAGGTACCACCGCCTTTCCTATTTCAGCTGTGAAACAATTAGCTGTGTTTCGTATTGAAGGGAAAGGTAGCCAGTGTAATTGCCGGGCATGGAAGGCATTTTATCTTAGGCCTCAGGATGACAACGCACCTGGAATAACAAGTGATGTTTTCCTTGTTATTGCAGATGATTATAGGCGATGGTATCCACTTACTTCAGGTGGGCCGTCAGCTTGTTGGTTATGTAGTAGCACAGATAATATAATACTATGTAGTAGTGTGATGCCGGCAGAGTAGAATAGCATCACCCCATATTCTCCAATGGGTGTCGTAGAAGGCGACTAATGGACTAGCAAAGTGGTATTGATCACCTTATACTCCGTCCACCAATCCGCATTGGGCAAGCGTGGTGGACTACTGCCTCCTTCGATGACAAGGAGAGGCCTTGTGTCCCAGCAGTGGGTCGAAATATAAATACTCTAATAATGTAGTAGTATATAAAAAAACCTTCAAACCGTTTGAAGATCTCAGGAAGCAAATATCGCAAAAAATATTAAAGCTGTTCCATACTTTATAAACGAACTCGTTTGTCTCGAAGTTTCTGTTTAGTGAAATGCGTAAGTATTATGTATGATAGTCTTTAAATGTAAATGCACTAAACTGGGCCCTTTTTTGACTGACTACTGCAGATTGCTGCTCATGGCATTTTCTACGTAACCGGGTTTTTAAGAAGGCGAAGACCTTGGAGGGTCCTCAAGCCTGTAAGCCGGCCGTTCCTAGGGAATTACTGGGCAACCGAGCATCTCCCCCGTGGGGAGTCTCTCAACCGCCTAGCGTCCCTAGGGCGTTTGAATCGGGAGGATAGGTATACAACTGGGACCACCAGTTTAAGATAATAAGAGGCAATAGGGTCACGTTTAAGCGTCGGTGGCGTAGTGCGTAAGAGCGTCGCCTCCCACCCGGGAGGCACTGGTTCGAACCCCGCCACGTTCCAATGTGTTTTCAAATTTTGAATTCATATGTACCTACGTTTAATCGACGCTTTTACGGCGAAGGATCACTTTGTGAGGAAATCTGCACACACCTATGAAGAAATTCTTAGGAAACCCGCACTTGGCCAGCGTGGTTGACTAAGGCTTATCGTCCCTAATGTGGGGTAGGCTCGAGCCCCTCGGTGGACATTATATGAGCTGTTGATAATGATGATGAGGGTCACGTTTCACTGTGCTGACGAAGCACAGAGGAATATCGAGTAGAATTATCGGTCACCCATCCGACTACCGAACGCGCACGCGGTAGCTTAGCTTATGTGATCGTTAAGAACAACGCACGACCGCAACGCCATTGCCACCCTTAATTTCATGATCAAGATAATAGAACTGGGTCATGTACCTTAACATTCATCGTGTCACGTGGCAGAAGCGAACTTACAATGGTGTCTTGTTTCAAATTGTCCCTATACAACACAGATCGTCGGGAATATGACGTGTGTGATGTGTCCCCTACTAACTGTATGACTGTTATTTTATTTTTCATGGACACCAGCTTTTAGAATGTAACATTGTGATGATCAACTTTGGTTTCTTGGTTCCCTGAAGCTATAGTTGCTTTGTTATTTTTTTATAACGAGGTCAAGCAAATGACTTCATTCCACCTGATGGCAAGCAGAAGTGACACCATAAATGAGTACGCGTGACCCTTAAAAGGAAGGGAGATGGTGAGATTAGGGAAAAAAGCTCCTCAGAGCACTTGCCGTGGTACAGACGGTAGAACGTGCTCAATGCCACAACATCGCGATGGAATTGGAGAGGCTCAAGATAGTTATTCACCTCTTCGTCGAAATTGGCTTAGAGGAAGAGGGAGTCCCCCACTACCCACTAAACATTATCTCCTGCCAAAGCATACTACAACAGCGACCTGGGATCGCGAACCTTTGACTTTTACCAGGAAGCTCGCCCTTTCGACGTCCGGCATAAATACTGGACAGTGGACCTCCTGTCTCGGAGAATGCACCCTACCGAGCACAAGGCTCCGCTGACAATGAAATGGACCCTTCCGTGCTAGGATGTCAGCCGTCTGTCTAGCACCATATGTTGGTGCTACAACACCCGGGGAGGTATCGGAAAATAGCACCCCTTATTACTGAAGTACCTAACTTTCAAATCTGTAATATTGGCAATGTGTTTTATTTTAATTTAGTTAGAATATATATATGCTTACTAGCTGTTCCGGCCACGCGTTGCTGTGTTAATTTTATTCTGCTGTACTATGACATTAAATCTGCAGTAAAATAAAACGAGGACTACTTAAGATAAAAACTATCCTATCTTTCAAGTTGGATCAAACTGCACACGGTTAAGAAGTTTAGGAGTCCATCGCGGACAAACAAAGAGACACATCTATATATATAAAAATGTTATGTTGGTTTGTGTATGCTTCAAAAACTCAAAAAGTACTGCACCGATTGAGTTGAAATTTTAACATGATATAAAATTCGCATCAAGGATTGTTTTTATCTATTTTTTGCATCAGTCACATATCTGCGACCGCGAGAAAACAGTTTTTTTAACGATCAGCTGTGTACCAAGTAGCCATATAGTTTATGGTGTTTTGAAATTTGAATTATGACAACTGTCAAAAAAATAATAAATTGAGATTGATTGATTGTGACAAGCGGTTGAGCATCAATGAAAACTGTTGCAAAAACGGGAAATCAAGGAATATAAGCTCCTTGCGGGAAATCCACGCGGACGAAGTCGCGCGGGCACAGCTAGTAATTTATATATTATATATTAAGATTATAACAAAATGTGGTGTATTATTATGCCCACACAAAGCCACTTTGAGTGCCAATACTGCTGGATGTGGCTACATGTATGACTTCACAAAAGAAGAATATCAAATGTGTAATTTTTTATCTTGACGGGACTGCCACCGAGTTTTACCTCAAATACAATTAAAATAATAGACACGTTCGAGTCACGTTCGAAGACATGTAGTAATCACTATCGGTTTCCGAATGCTAAGCAAAATGGCGTGAACAAGATGGCGGAAGCGCGGGAAAGTTCGATTGTTGCAGCTTCCCACTGATAAGCGTCGGAGTATTGGCGTTGAGCGGTATGACGTAGGTTCTTATTGTTTTGGCGATGAATGTAGCATATACAGGCACTTGTAGTGGTTGTCGAGCGAAAACCATTTTAATAGGTAGGTCAATACAAGTAACTCTTGCTATGGGAACAATATCGAAATCGCGAAAACAAACAGCTTTTCCATACTAAAGTACAACATCTAAGGAACCGAAATGCAATGGAACAGCTGCTATTTATTTTCTCGATTTCTATGATAGCACTTAAAACATTTTTAAGTGCTATCATAGAAATCGTCACAACTTTAGTCAATATGTATACGCGGCGCGTATACATATTGACTAAAGTTTGCGTACACCTATAGGTAACCCTTAGCGAAACTATTCGCCCATAATGTAATGTTACAGATTCGAGCATTACAGTGTGCAACCTGTAATGATACAATCTGTAATATGTATACAGCTTGTAACATCAATGCGCACTTTTTGCGATTAGCCGCGTCGCCGCGGAGCGAACGAGCGCTCATCATTCGACCAACACTGAGGAATACGACGCAAGGAGTATCTATGTGCGGTCAAAGTCCACCGCGTACGTAAGATAGAATACTATACTATACGTTGTACATACAAGTATCCAGTTAATATTCACTAAACTTAGAAGTCAACGTCATAGCAACCGATAAAGCGAAATCATTTTCCATTTCGAACTCTGCGTGGAACGGAACGTGCCGCCGGACGCGTCACCGGTATCCGGTCAGCCGTTAAATTTGAATTCGGAACTGATAGCAGTCGGCATCCAACTTTTGTTGCGAGCGGACGTGTCGGCGGCGGAAATTAATGTCGCCGATGTTTTGAATGACCAGCTTGGCTCACAGGTGAGCAAGGCTGATTAAAACGTGGTTTCAGGGTGAGTTCACAGTGAAATGGACAAACGGGGAATGCCAGACATAAAAATTTGGTAAACTTGTTATTGCAATTCAGAGATAAAAAAAAGGCAGTCTCCCAAAATAATAACTGGTTAAACTTTAATAAACGCAATCTGAAATATAGAAAACTATGAACAACCTAAAAAAACAGTTGGAACAACGGTGCAAAATAGTATATTTTTTTTGGGAAAGGGGACAACCGAGCAGGCCTTTCAACTGAAGGTAAGCAATCACTGCCACCCAAGACATGCAGGGTAGTCTTATTAACTACACCGGTTCTACTGATTTACGTGAATTTTACTTTCTCGTACGTTGTATAGAGGAAGTCTTGTAATTTACTAAAAATTCGACCTCGAGATTTTGACGGATTTACACGTTTTGGACTTCCCTGAGACAAAAGTTTTTTTTTGGAATTATGTCTGTGAGTGTCTGTCTGTGTGTCTGTGCGTTAGCACGATAACTCGAGTATGCTTTAACTTATTGCAACCTAATTTAACATACGTGTATAACATCAAAGTATAAGGTTTCTATCAAATTTTGAGCCGTCGATCACAAAAATTAAGCAACCAAGTGCGCGGTCGATACTCGGATGGGTGACCAAAATTTAACATGCATGTATGACATCAAAATATAAGGTTTCTTTGAGTCGTTTCCGGTATACGAGAAAGTCAAGGGGAGACCACTCCCGATTTTTTTTCTTCCAAAATGTATCTTAAGAATTTAATTTAACATAAATACGTACAGTCAATTTTTAACACATATTGTGTATCCATTATAAAATTGACGAATAACACCATTTGCAGTAACGATTTAAAACGATGGCAGCCGCGTGCCCTATCTGGACATCTGGGTTTGTTTCCACGACACGGCGATTGCGGTAACGAGAAAACAACGGATGGTTAGTGAACATTTGAAATAAATCAAACAACGATTTTAGAATGTCTGACATAAAGTGACGTTTATTGTTATTCTTATTTATAAATAGTGTACAGTCAACAGCACGTCGGGCTATACAAAACTGTCAAATTTCTCCAAACGATTTTCAACCTAAGACTATTCAATATAAAAAGCATAATCGATTGGGACAATTTGACAGTTTGTGGTAACCCAGCGTGCTGTTGTCAGTACAACCAAAGAGGTAAGCTTGTACCTATTTATTTAAATGTGAAATGTTTCTACGATAGTTCTTTTTCTCAGAACAAGGCCTCCTGGTAGACTCTTAAACCGATGGCATCAAAATTGACTTTCATAAGTGTACAAATTGTACCTAAATGAATAAAGAAATTTTGACTTTGACTTTCCCTTCGTCTCTGACATAAGCATTATGTCTTCAAAAGAAGAACTTATTGAAGACTTGTTGATGATAAGCAGAAGTGTAGTGCAAATGCATAGCTAGAACGAGAGATAATGTAAGCGAGCGACGGGCTAGCATCCTCAGCTTGACCCTACAAGTTACTCCTTCACGCCTCTTTTAAAAAATCTAGAATTGTAAGAGGGTGGGAACACGTGTGCTGGCAGAGAATTACATTTCTTGATAGTGAGTCATAGAAATGAGTTGACCGATTTCTTAGTTTTCGTTGGAATGGTAGATACAGTTTGTCGTGGCACCATAAGCCAGCCCGTACAGTCCTTAAAAGGAAGGGAGATGGTGTGATTAGGGAAAAAAGCTCCCCAGAACACTTGCCGTGGTATAGACGGTAGAACGCGCTCAATGACGCAACATTGGAACGCAATTGGAGAGGTTCAAGGTGATTGGTCAATATCGTTGAGAAATAATGGGATAAAAAACCGTGAGCAATGGAAACGTATCCCTAATCCAGACGCAATATATCGCGTATTACAATTTTAAAAGAAAGATGGTTAAAACACCACATGCAGAATATTTTCGTGCATTATTGGGTGAGTTTAAAAATGAAATTTTGATATTAAATTAAATTATATTCATGGATTTCATTCGCATACATATTGCTCGGTAGGAATGAAATAAGTCTAATGACACAACCTGTGGCAATATTTATCGATATCAAACAATGATATTATAAACTATATATGACGCCTTCGTGGTGGAGTGGTCAGTATAGCTGCCTACACATCAAGCGGTCCAGGTTCGAATCCTGGTAGTGGCAAATATTTGTGTGACGAACCCGAATATTTGTTTGCGAGTCATGGTTGTTTATATATTTATTCAAGTTTATTTATAAAGTATCTAGATTATTATGCATATTTGTCTGTTATCTAGTAGCCATAACACAAGTTCTTAATGATACTTAATTTTTACCTTCACTACCTCATTGTGGCTCCACGATGACTGACATTAAAATTAGGCAGCGTGAAGTTCGTGCGGAACTGCAATCACTCGACGTCCGGAAAGCTAGTGGCCCTGATGGCATCCCGGGGGTTGTTCTTAAAAAATGTGCAGCGGAGTTGTCTCCGGTACTGACGCGCCTATACCAGCTCTCATACTCTACTGGACAGGTGCCGGAAACTTGGAGAGAGGCTAATGTGCAGCCTGTACCTAAAAAAGGGGACCGCTCAGACCCGGCCTACTACCGGCCACTAGCAATCACCTCAGTACTATGCAAAGTTATGGAAAGGATCCTTAACAACCACCTGATCCGTTACCTAGAAGATCACTCACTGATCCACGATCGAAAGTATGGCTTTAGGCCGAAACGATCGACGGGTGACCTTCTAGCTTACTTGACACATGTTTGGGGTGAAGCTATGGACAAGCGTTGCGAGTCACTGGCTGTCAGCCTTGACATCGCCAAAGCTTTTGACAGGGTCTGACACAAAAGTCTTCTCTCCAAGCTTCCGCAATATGGTCTGCCTGCTCAGCTCTGTACCTGGGTGGCCGGCTTCCTGCATGAGCGAAGAATTCGTGTCCTCTCCGACGGATGCAGTTCGCGGTTCATGTCAGTGAATGCTGGTGTTCCCTAGGGGTCCGTTTTATCCCCTACACTGTTTCTTCTGCATATCAATGATATGATTCCTCTTGGGAACATCTATTGCTATGCAGACGACAGTACAGTGCATGCGGGCTACTTCGGACACGCAAGGGCTGGACGAGGAGAAACGGTAGAGAGTCGTGAGAATCTTGTCATTGAACTCAACCGAGAGCTCGACCTTGTTTCTCAATGGGGTACAGCAAATCTGGTTAAGTTCAATGCCAAGAAAACTCAGGTGTGCGCGTTTACGGCTAAAACGTCGCCATTACTTTCCCTTCCCTCTCTCCAGGGCACAACACTAACGCTACATAGCAGTATCACCTTGCTCGGTATGGAGGTTCGTAGCGACTTGAATCCGAAGGACTACATCAAAAGCGTGATAAAAACAGCTTCATGGAAACTCGGAGTCCTGAACAAGGTGCGGCGTTTTTTCACGCCAAATCAACTGTGCTTGCTATACAAGACGCAAGTACGGTCCTGCGTGGAGTACTGCTCGCACCTGTGGGATGGCTCTGCCAAGTACTTACTCGATGCTTTGAACAGGTTGCAGCGTCGCGCGGCCCGCATCATCGGCGATGAAGAGGTGACTAAACATCTTGAGCCTCTCCAATTGCGTCGCAATGTTGCGTCATTGAGCGCTTTCTACCGTCTGTACCACGGCGAGTGCTCTGAGGAACTTTTCACCCTTATCCCACCGTCTCCCTTCCTTTTAAGGACTACGCGTGCTGGTCTACGTTGTCACCGACAAACTGTGGCTACCATTCCAACGCGAACTAAGAAATTTGGCAACTCGTTTCTTTGTCGCACAATCAAGAAATGGAATTCACTGCCAGCACACGTGTTCCCTACTTCCTACAATCCTGGGTCATTCAAAAGAGGCATGAAGAAGCACCTTGCAGGTCAGCAAGGCAAGGGTAGCTAGTGCGGCAGTGTATCTCTCGCACCAGCTATCTTCGCATTTGGACTCCACTTCTGCTTACCATCAGGTGGAATGGAGTCATTTGCTTGACCTATTTATATAAAAAAAAAATTGGGTTAGACAATTGGTGAGAGCGTAGAAATATATTATTAATTGTCAGAATTTCACTCCCCCTTTTTTTGGGTTCCGTGCCCAAAGGGTAAAACGGGACTCTATTACCACGATGTAAATAGCTCCGCGGGGTAGGGAAGGGGATTATGGCTGTCAACGCGCGAGTGTCACGTCATTATGACAAGCGTCTATAGACTACGGTGACTGATTACTACCAGGCAGACCGTATGCTTGTCTGACAACCATAGATATAGGAAACTGTAGATGGGCAATGTGAAACAGAAAGAGCATACTAACACGTATATTAGAGCGAGATAGATAGACGAGACCATATCACGTACACGCAGGGGGCCTAAGGAGGCCTGTCAGTCACGTAGAATAGACAGCAACTGTCAGACTGCAGTACTATTTTTCACGGACACATGCGCATTACTCACACATTAGTGCATTTTTATGATTTCGCCCTAGTCGATTCATTGCCAATCTATAAACGTCAGTAATTATTAATCTATGTCTGTAACCAACCAACATAATAAAGTTATTCGAACCTAAGCACACTCAGATTAAACTGCTGGAACGCAATCTCGTTTCCTTCGAAATAATCTTGAATTCGAGAATTTATTCGAGTTTTCATGACGTTGAAGACGTTTGACGTTTTTATTCTGAAAATCTCGAGTTCGACTTTTCTCGAAGGGAAGCCACTCGAATTGCTTCGAGTGGTTGGTAGCGGTCGAGACGTAGATTAATATAATTCGATTAGTGGTGGGATAGGACATTCGAATAAAAATCTCGAATTCCAGATTATTTCGAAGGAAACGAGAATTGCGTCCTAGTAAAGAGAGTATTCATAAAAAAGTTTTGATTTAAATTGGAATGAACTTATAAAAGTACAATACAGGCTTCATGCTCGCCGCAGCTGCAACTCGAAGTAAACTGGAGTCGCATAAAAACAAACAGTATTAAACTTTATAATCTGTACACAAATATATTGTTATGAAGAGGAGTAATTGGTATTTTATACAGATGTCTGAAAGCAGTTTGCTTTAAGAAAGATTAGAGGGGATAAGGCACCCTGTCCACGGCAGCGTCATTTCACGAATGTATACACATAAGGTTACACTCGTAACCCTAAAAGGAGTTGAATAGAGCTTTAAGTAACATTTTGTTACACGTAAACCCACATCTGGCAGTATAGGTAATAGAATGCCTCAGAATAGTGGGTAGTCGCCGGTACAGGTCGGCCGGGGTACAGGTAGCCGGCCTGTCAGCTACACAAAACGGGTATAAAACCCAGACTAACGAACATTCAGTAAAAAGCGCGGGCCAATCGGGTTGGAGATCCTATGTCCAAACATGGCAAATAAAAGCGTCGTATCCACAACATTCTTTTCCTGCATTTTTAAACGGCAGTCAGGCGAGAGTATTCAAATGAGATGGATCCCCAAACGGACAAACGGTACGCATTTATTTGTATGTACTTGTTGCTTTGTGTTTGGTGGAAAGAAAAGAAAAATTATCTGCGCTGTTTAATGTGAGGGGGACGCAAACTGCAGACCACTCTCAGATATTAATAGTTTTAAACTTACTAGTTCATGTATAGAAAAATGTACTGCGTTTTTTAATATGTGGTATACCTAATCTTTCTTATACGTATAATGTTCACTACATCGAAAGCAAAATGTAAGCATCGATTCATAAGATCATCGCTGGTGAATCACCAGGGAAACATTCATGACTATTCTTCTTACTCTTATGCAAGGGGCTGAGGCTGTGTCTTAGAGCACTTCGACCCTATGGGATCTTTTGTGCTTCCCCTTTCCTTATCATCCATCCCCGCCAACAGCAAAAACATTTTGTATGACTTTCACGATGTTGGCGGGAATAAAAAAAAAAGTCAAAAGCTCAGGACCTTTAGCCACCTATTGGCTAGTGCATCGCAGTCACATAGTATGTGCTCCATGCTTTCTTCCTCCTCACCACAGATTCTACAGATGGAGTCATCAGCTTTACCTATTGTACACAGGTGTCTTTTAATGGCAAAATGGCCAATGAGAGCACCTCTGAGACATGACTAGCTTTTGCCCGCAAATTCGTCCGCGTGGAATAGTTACATTGGGCAGCATATAAGTAGGTAAAATCGTGGTAAAATCTAAAGCGTCTAGGGCACGGTAATGTTTACCGTGTCTAGTCTAGGGCTTAAGTGAGCACAGCTATCATGGAAAACGTGAGAAGTGGAGACTGTTTGTTATACTACTAAAAACTCTGTTTATTTTTGAGATTATTACAACAACTACTTAACATTTTCACAGACATAATCTTTGTATAAATGATAAATTTAATATTCTTTAGTTCACCCTTGTTAAACGTTAAAAATCTCAATCAAATCTTAACTAATTCGCATGCAAACGGCGCCGTTATTTGCCAGTTCAAAACACACGCCAGTTAAACTTTATGGGTTTAATTTTAAAACGCAGTTAAGTACGTGTTGTATTTTTCAATCCGTCTGTCTGGAGTTAATGTTGGGTAAGGACGGGTAGACGGGGAGAATGGGCAACACTTGTAATATTTTATATACGAATGCGAATGTAAGAGAGACTCATGGAGCATTATCCAACTAAGTTCCATTTGATATGACAGAACTGCTGAGATGATTTTGAGTGTAACACTAATAACCTGATCATCACTTCAGTTGGTTTGTTTACTGAAGGGTTGAACATTTTTGAGTTTGGTGTTCCTTTAGTGTGGGCGACAGGCTGGCAACCAGTCATTGTTTTGGGATGCTGTATGGCGCATACTGCCAGATGTAGCTTTGTGTGTAACTGAATATTACCTAAAGCTCTGCTCAACCCCCTTTGGGAGTGCGAGCGTGATTGTAAATATGTATGTATATTCCTCTTGAGGGTTGAAGGGTTCGAGTCACACCGCAGTGTAAACAAGTCATTTGTGGCGAGAGCACCGACCGACCATTCTATCGACCTTCATGAAGGAAACATTTTGGCCGAAAGATCTAAGGTTCCGGTGTTTAGGAGGCCCGCCTACTTGACATAAACTGTCAAATTTCTTCAATTGACTTGGAACTCATATATTCAAGATCCTCTGAGCATAAGCTTGTTTAATATATAATTTATCGTGGGGGTTTTAAAAAAAGGGTTTATCTGGAATACCCATCGCACCTACCTGTATTGCTTACAAACTATACCTTATTTATTTATTTAGGCACATCAACAATATAAACACGAAAATTATACAGTTATTTAGATAAATGAAAGCATTTATCTAAATCTAGTGCTTATACTAATTAAAGATAATATGCACAACATTTTTAATTAGTAGGTAGAAAGTGTGAACCATAACATAGTCAACATAAAACATTAAAAACTTAAAGCAAATTAATTCATAAAACAAGGAGTAAGCGTTCAATAGAACACTTCTTTTATAAATAAAAAGTTACTGTTTCTAAATTTTTTTTTTCTTAAATTTATTGGGATGGTCATTGTAGACCTTATAAGTAATAATATAGTGTACCTTTCTAAACGTATATTTCTTTTCACCAGTTCTTAATAATAGAATTTGGCTACCTTCCACTTGACCCGTGCCCACCCCAGAGTTGCAGAGATTTTTTTTTACAGTTTTATGTTTGCACAACGAGTTTTGAATTAGAAATTAGTTGCGATTGTAAGTTTAATTATTAATATAGGCTTGGAAACAGTCTGTGAAAGAGATTTTGATGTTAAGCTGACTATAAAGTATTTTAGTTTAATAGTTTTTGAATTTTAAAGAGAGCAAGCCAGGGCCCGTAGGCAAGCTAACAAATTATAAACTTAACGAAGTTCGATAAGAACAAAATGTATGTGATTTATGCCGTCGTTAAATCACGTGATCAATCGTAGCTCTAAATATGTTGGTTGAGAAAGCTAAGACGCTGTAGATATCCAAGCAATATGACCTATTGTAGTGTACGTCGGATGTATGGCTGTCGTCTCCTTTGCGCACTGTGGTGGAATAGAGAAGTGACGTTTGTGAGGAGGATAATCTGTGGCGGACCTGACGAACGCGGTGCACGAAGGAGCCGATAATAATAGTTTAATATTATAAATACATCAAGAATAGTACATTTTGGCGACGAGACTGTAAGTACTATTCGCAAATATCAGTAGTAATGATTAAATATAGATACAAAGTCAATGGATTTTCTTAGTTGCAGAAGTCAAATCTGTATAACAGCTTGAAAATATTTTTTGTCAGGGTAATATGAAGTGTCCAACAAAATTACATACTTACCAACAATTTTTTTAGTGTACCTACCTAGAAAGAGAAGTTTGTAATTTTTCATCATGATTAATTTGTATCAGGCTACAGGAATAACACAATATTTAACAACAGTTAATAATGAAGTTGGAAATAATTTATATACAAAGTTAAAATATGATATTTAGTATCTAATAGATTTTTCGTTACTATTTATCATAGTGACGTTTTTCACAATTTTGTTTACATTTTGATGGTATTTAATTGGACCTTTTAATTAATGTCATGTATAATTGTTATCTATTGCAAAAAGAAAAATATAACGCTTATAAGCTATGGTAAAGCCTGGGTCCTGTGTTCAATTCCCGGTTGTGTCCTGATTGTTGATTGTGAAATTGGTATTTGAATATGTTTTGCTAAAGTCCAAAGACAATTAATAAATTGATCAGTTAGTAGATTATAATCTAAAAAGTAGCATAATATAATAAAAAATACTAAAAAGATTTTACTACCTATATTAATTTAAACTGTAAAAATCGGAAGTGGTCTCCCCTTGACTTTCTCGTGTGCCGGAGACGACTCGGGGGTTGATGGAGACCTTGTATTTATGTGTCATGCGTGCGTGTTCAGTTTGGTTGCGGTGGGTTGAGGCGTGCTCGGCTTGTCATGCTGTCGCGCAGACGCACGGGCACGCGGACGCACGCGCGGACATGGTTCCGGGATCGGTGTTTTTGGGCTCGGGGAGGTGCAGAACGTGTGAATCGGTCGGTGTCTCGTGGTCGATTTTTTTTGGCGTTTGCAAGACTTCCTCTATCCATACTGCGTATACAAGAAAGTAAAAATGAGATACTAGCCACTGCCTTGCTATCGCATTATTTTTACAATATCATATTTGTACAGACTTGTTATTTCCATTAAATTTGGCTTTATGATGAAGAAATGAATGATTAAGCAAGTAAAATAAAAAGTAGGTAAGTGAAGTAATGATGTTGTGGTTAGACGATAAGTCATAAATAGGTGACGCCTATTTATTGGCTTGATTGGAAATTGTTGACTTCTAATGATGTTAAAATTGTGAATTGGAAGCTAATGATGTTAAAACAGAATATGAGAAGGATGACGGACGAAAATGTGGCTAGACGATAAAAGTCATAAATAGGTGACGCCTATTTATTGGCTTGATTGGAAGTTGATGACTTCTAATGATGTTAAAATTGTAAATTGGAAGCAAATGATGTTAAAACAGAATATGGGAAGGATGACGGACGAAAAGGTGGCATAAATAGGTGACGCCTATTTATTGGCTTGATTGGAAGTTGATGACTTCTAATGACGTTAAAATTGTAAATTGGAAGTTAATGATGTTAAAAAGAATATGGGAAGGATGACGGACGAAAAGGTGGTTAGACGATAAGAGTCATAAATAGGTGACGCCTATTTATTGGCTTGATTGGAAGCTGATGACTTCTAATGACTTTAAAATTGTAAATTGGAAGTTAATGATGTCAAAAAGAATATGGGAAGGATGAAGGACGAAAAGGTGGTTGGACGATATGAGTCATAAATAGGTGACGCCTATTTATTGGCTTGATTGGAAGTTGATGACTTCTAATGATGTTAAAATTGTAAATTGGAAGCTAATGTTAAAATAGGATATGAGAAGCATGGCGAATGGAAAGTTTGTTGGATGATATGGGTCATAAATAGGTGGCGCCTATTTATTGGCTTGTATTTAAATATCATCCTTCTGTGAATAGGTGAACAGGCTAAATAATGACACATTTGACGTGTAGCAAAAATGTTAATTCAATACTTATGTAGTTACCAGGCGAGAACGTTGGAAATGAAGTTGGAACCCCATATATTCAGAAGCAGTTTATATGGGTATTTGTCAGAAGCGTTCTAGTTTATTGCATTGGGGTGGACCCGAACTGCAAGAAATAGGTTTTTATTCAGATGTTTCTACTGACGAAAGGATGGTTTTAAAATAGCTCTGTATAAGATAGGTTATTATTCCGCACCTAAGCAAGGTAAGAGAGTGGAAGGACGAAGGACATATTTTTAGGACATTAAGATAAGAAGAGTTTCAAAGGTTTCTACTGCGTCTAAAGGCAGTAAGCTCATTTAGTAAATTTGTGTAAGTCGAGAGTCAAATACCTGCTCGACCAAATAGAAGAATTTGATGATAGTATTGCAAAGGCAAACACTTAGAACTACAGTAATAGTAAAAAAAAAAAAAAAAAAAAATACGCAAAAGAAGAACGAATAAGTTAATGATATAGATGGCAGATCTAAAGGACATAAGTCAATAAGAATTATTCTCCAAAAGAGACGACGTGTATATTTGCGGACAAGCAGGTTATTTCTAATAGCAGAATTTAGGAAGGAAGAATGTTGCGCATTGTTTAAGAAAATATTGATAAGGAACATTAATGAACAGCGTACTGATATTGATATTTATTACCTATGTTTTTCAACCTAGATAGTGATTAGATTTTGGTAATTTGCTTTGTAAGACGAAGTGAAAACGTTTAATGATTAGTGTTGCAAATATCAATTAAATATTTGACAAAGTATGGCTTAATTGTACACAAAACAAGCTGGCGGCGGAATGGAGTAATTTATTTGACCTTTTTATATAGAAAAAGCTAGAGAGAAATCCCTGGCGATTATATGTAGGTAGTGGACGGTGGTACGAGGCATTTATTAGGCAAAATCACCATAGCTGTGGCTTTCAGGGCTTTTCTAATCAAATTGGAAACGGCGAAAATCCTTAATGTAAGGACATTCCCAAAATTAAAAAAAAAATCTAGATAGATATCGATGACATTCTAGATCCCGATGGTTTGTTACTGAATGAAATTTGTAAACAATGTTGTTCAATTTGAAAGGATTCTTATGGCTGCTAAGGCCAAATAAAGGAGTTTAAAAATAAAATAATGGCAAAATAAAATAATAAAAGGCTTCTGATTGGGCGCCACCATTCATGTCAGTACTGCAAGAATGTGGGGAATTATTTATTTACACTTTATTGTACACCTACAATGAGATACATTATCTAAAATGTAACATTATGTTCATATAAAAGAATGGCTTCGTTGGAAATTTTGTTGTAACATCTCTTAATTGTAGAGTGAAAGTTAGGAAAATTTTTCATTCAATAAAAAATGCCTTTAATTATTTAATTTAATAGGCGTTTGTGATGAGAACATTAAAGAAAATGTTTTGCGGATCCAAGTCTGCCTTAGATGATGTCTTAGTTTAAATTCAATGTAAAAAAAAAAAAAAAAAACTGTGTTTGAAAACATAACTATCGGAATGTGAGCGCCATTACTGTAACCAATAAAAAAGAAGTATTAGAATTTAGTAGGTGGGTTAGTTAAAATGCGCCGCATTTTAACTTTGGTATGGTGAAGATATTTTTTAACTGCTGTATGGCTCATGCCGCCAGATGTGGTTTTGTGTGTGACCAAGTGTTACTTGAGGCTCTTACCGGCCGGCCCCTTTTGATTTTATGTACCTATAGCAGATAGATATTTATTTTATTTATTTATTTATAATAATTAAACGGGCTGAACCCAATTACATAATTATACATGGAATTAGAATTATTTTACTACAATTATTAATGTATACCTACATAGAATTAGAATTATTTATACATGAAAGAAATTAAAAGAAATTATATTGTAAAGATTACAGCGCCACTGAAGGATATTGAAGAAAATTCTCTACAGGATCATGATATTCAGGAAGTAAAAAGTTGTTTCTATGGAAGTTAAATATACAAATATTTTGGTGGGGATGTTTCACTCATTGGGCATAGACCAAATCACGAGGATAAACATTAATTCCTGAAAACTGAAAAAGATGTTACATGACATGTGAAATGCAATAAATGATTTGAATTTGAAGCCTTAGCTAGATCCTGTTCATGCGTTAGCGGTTGGTATAAAAGGATCTATGAGATCTAAGGTTCGGTGGTCTAAATAAAACGTGAAGAAAATCTGGAAAATCTTGCACAGGAAGTTAGGGATAAGATTCTTATGATCGTCAGTAAAACAGTAAAAGTCTACACAGTACAAAAATAAAGTATAAAGAAAAAATAGTGAATATACGTACAAGAGAAAGGGAGTAGCAAGTTTTAATTTGACGAGAGACCAAAGCTAACTAAATAATAGGTATTTTGATTTTTGAACTTATAAGTTAAATTAACTTTCAAGGGGAGTCATTACAATATAGAATGATGAAACTAGATAAAATCTGCGACGTAATATTATACGTTTTAAAAAAGTAGAAAGGGAATGGCAAGTAATGAAGGATGATTTAGAAAATTAATAAGAAGTATTGGACGGAAAAGATATTATGGGAAATAGTTAATAGAGTTTATCCCAAATATTTCTGTGTTGTAAAATTTAACAAATAGGATAATATTGTTAGTGAAGTGATGAAAGTTTAATGACGGTTTTTAATAAGGTAAAAGTATAAATTGAAAATAAAGATGTATTGATTTAAATTTGTAATTATTGTTGATTATAGAAGGAAGCGTAAAATATTAATAAAAGGTTGAAAATAGGGAAGCGAAGTAAGAACTGATTTTAGTTTGTAGTTATTGTTGTTGATAAGAGACGGAAGTTTAAAATACCAATGAAGTTGTGTAAAATAAATTGTTTTATTTGAAAACTACTTACTGGTTAAAAATAACTTATTAAAACAAGGAAGAGATGTAGTGTACGTCGGATGTATGGCTGTCGTCTCCTTTGCGCACTGTGGTGGAATAGAGAAGTGACGTTTGTGAGGAGGATAATCTGTGGCGGACCTGACGAACGCGGTGCACGAAGGAGCCGATAATAATAGTTTAATATTATAAATACATCAAGAATAGTACACCTATAATGACGAATTTTGATATCTTATCGTTATAAAACGATCACTTTTCCCTTGAGAAGCACTTCTTTTTTAACAAGGAGGGATTCCTTACAGTTCTTCATATGTTTCCACTCGTGTGTTGGCAGTGAATTCCATTTATTGATTGTGTGATATAGAATTGACTTGCCTTTCTCAGTTCGCATTAAGGAACGTCTTTTTTACTATGAACGCTACAGAACAGCGGCTACGAACCATAGCGCATTTTACAGTTTGTCGGTAACAACGTAAGCCAGCAGGAAGGCAGTAGGTGGAGTTAGAAAAAAAGCTCCTTAAACGCGCACACGCCGTGGTACAAACGGTAGAACGAGTCACGCAACATGCGACGCAATTAGAGAGACTCAAGATGGTTGGTCACCTCTTCGTCGCCGATGATGCGGGCCACGTGACCCTGCAACCTATCCAAAGCATCGAGTAAGCTCTTGGCGGAACCGTCCCACAGGAGCCAGGAATACTTTATACAGGACCGTACTTGCAAGGGAGGAGAGGGAATGGGAAGGAAAATTTGTCAAATTATTTTTGTTGTTTATAAGTAGAGATAGTGTTTTAATTTTCACCCGACTACGGCTAAGCCAAAGGAAGGGTAATGATTTTAGCAGTCTATGTATGTTTTATTTTTGTATGTTCCTCCGCAGCACCTAAACTATTCATCTGATTTTGACGAATGAGGTGTCAGTCGATTCGTTATTACGATTCGAACAACATAGGGTACTTTTTAACCGACTTTAACAAGAGGAGGAGTTTGAGAATTTTTACTTGTAACCGATTTTAATTAGGTCCTTTTAAATTTGCACAAAATCTTGTTGTGGTTGCTAAGCAATGCGAAATGGCCAAAAATGGAACTACGCCTGTCATTTCAAAATGATATTTGATCGACGATTTCAATCGAAATCATCGTTTGTAATCGAGTGCCGTTTTATAATGATTCCGTAGTCGGGTTACAGTGTTTTACACTTTTTGCCTGTTATTAATTGTTTCGCCGCTAATTGTTTCGCACTCAGCGACGCCTCGAACCAGACTGAGCTCTGTCGAGCGCGCACCGCTGCAACAAAGGCACGCCCCACCACTATTACGTCGCATCGTACGATAGCTCGTGCGGCGCTGACGTCACTCGCAATCCCACGTGGACTATTTCCAATGAAAATAACGAATTCAATTACAATTGAACCTAATAATGTCATAGCGCCGTCATATACATAACATGTCACGTTGTTTGTCCGCGATGGACTCCTAAACTACTTAAACGATTTTAATCAAATTTGTACACCGTGTGCAGTTTGATCCAACTTGAGAAATAGGATAGTTTTTATCTTGATAAGTAGTCATATTTTTATAACTACGGATGCAATGTTATAGGTCAGTAGTGTGAAATTACCACAGCAACGCGTGGCTGGGACAGCTAGTATAGTATAAGAGAGGTATATAATGTCATAGGCGCGCCGAAAACATAATCAAAGCAGACTACACGTGTCGCCTGTTGGGCTTTAGTTGCTCTCTCTTGAAACAGTTCGCGTGTGCCTTCAAGTTTTTAAAGTATTTAAGCAACAAAATGCCGTCCTTTGTTATACGAAAATCTGCTAACTATGCAAGAAAAATAAATAAAGCCCATGAATCACGTATCATAAGTGAGTTAGGTAAGCCGAAATTATATTATTTACTTAATTTGTTTTCATCATTGTAAACAAATATATGGCTCCATGGTGACCGTGGTAATGGTCACGCAATGACAAACACTAGCTGTCTTTTTTGTTCTTATTGGATTTATTATGCCAACCCTTTTCAATGTTTGCCAATGTAGTGTTCACTAAATATAACTAAAATAATAGAAGAGTACATGTGTGTATTTCGGATCATATTTTTTTCCTGTTTTGTGAGCGTATAACGTATCTAATACTATAATATCATTGACTAGCTTAGATTGTTTTGATGTCAACTGGGAACTTGTCTCCCCAAAAGTCGATTTCTTTTGTGAATGAGAAGTTCACAAAAGCACAGGTGTTTCATGCTCCTGTCCGCAGACTCTACAATCATCAGTATATTTTAGTCTCATGTTGTAGAGATGTCTGTTCAGCTTGCAGTGGCCAATCAGAGCCCTAATCCACACGCTCAGGTTGCCCCTGTTGAGCTTCAGTAGCTCGTCATTAAATTTACAAGAGTCTGGTTTGGTCAGTGCTTTTATATTAACCCAGGCGTTCTTTGCCAGTCTGCTTTTGCCTCTATAGGGAGCGGTAGAGAGGGTTTTTACGTATTTCGAGGGACAGTTTTTTTATACTACGAGATGGCAAACAAGCTTGCGGCTGACCTGGTGTTAAGTGGTTACCGTCGCCTAATAAGATATTTGCAATATTAAGGGTAAATCACTTAACACTGGAAGTGCGTTGCCATCCTGGGGACTAAGATGCCTTATATCTTTCCCTTCAATCCTAAACACAGCGAACTTCTTCACGGCAGAAATAAAAAAGGCGGTGGTACCTACCCAGATGATCCTACATATGGGTCTACCATCTAGTGCTAACTACATTATTATGTTCCAAAGAAGAATCGTACTGTATTTTTTTTATACACAGCTTGTGTGCACAATAGGCAAAGCTGATGACCCCATCTGTAGAATGTGTGGTGAGGAGGAAGAAAGCATGGAGCACATACTATGTGACTGCGATGCAGTAGCCAACAGGCGACTAAAGGTCCTAGGTTTAGCAGTGGACTTTATAGACCTTATACCCGCCAACATCGTGAAACTCATACAAAATGTTTTCGATGTTGGCGGGGATGGGTGATAAGGAAAGGGCAAGCACAAAAGATCCCATAGGGTCGAAGTGCTCTGAGATATGGCCTCAGCCCTTATTTAAGAATAAAGAATAAATAAATATACACAGCTTTAGGTTAAAATGCTAATCCACAAATTCAAAACTGCTGTCATAACTTACTAAAACCTCCAGGAGAAGTATTGGCCAGCCCGGAAATCAATCGCAGGGCGAGCAGTAAAAACAGCAATGTCTGAAACATTCATATAATGCTCTGAAAAACATCTCTCGTATTGATTTTCAGGGGTGCCAGCCAATGAAACGTGAGACACACGCCTACAGGGAACTGTTGGGGATGTGTGAAGTAGTTTGGAGGTGCGAAGGAATCGTGGCTGCTATTTTAATTTTTTTTTATCATTTCGACTGGAAATCTCTAAGCCTTTTTTTCTCTTAGTTTTAACCCCCCACGCAAAAGGAGGGGTGTTTTATAACAAATCCCTCCCCCCTCCCGGCGACACTGATCTTTAAAATATTATTAAATTATTTTAATGAAGTTAAAAGGCTGAGGTAAAAATTTTTAGAGTATTTTTTTGTGTCGGGAGTTACTTAAAATTTTATTTTAAACAAATGTAGATACAGATACTAATAAATGAAAATAACTAAGTGCGAAATAGTATCCCTAATATGGAATACCAGCATTTCTTTTTATAATTATTAACGTAGGTAATCGTCTGAATTTAGGGTAAATTGTTATTTTTTGGGGTCTTAATATTACACTGTATTTTACCCAAAGAGGCTGTCCTACTGATATATTTTATTAAATAGGTAGTATATCATCCAGCAGTGCTTCCATTGATAAGAAGTACAAGTCAAAGAGGAGTGCTTGAGCTAATTAAATAACTCAAAGATTCACCATTTCCCCTTAGAGAGGTAGATCACAGCGACTTAGCCGCTTGAATTTGAGGAGCGGGGCATTACCTCTACATTACACACACCATACAAATAACACTACATTTTAGTAGTGCTGTGTTTCTACCAGTGAGTGTATTAGGTTACCAGAGCTCAAGGGGGCAGAGGATGGGATTACTGTTGATAAATTTCTTCTTGGCTGCCTCTCAAGTCAAGTCAACAGATTGTGTCTGTCCACTGCTGGACGTAGGCCTCCGTCATGTCACGCCATCGTTTTCTATTCTGAGCTTCCCGCATCCAGCCGCTGCCAGCAGTTCTCCTAAGGGTCGCAGGGCGTCTTACACTACGCTTGCCTAAGCATGGTCTCCACTTCAGGATTCGTCTGCTTCAACGGTTGTCGGTTCTCCAGCTGACATGACCAGCCCATTGCCACTTCAGCGAACTAATTCTTTGGGCTATTTCGATAACATTCAATCAGTAACGAATGTGCTCGTTTGTCTTTTAACGAGATATCGAGTATAGTCCTATACATAGCGCGATGAGCGACTTTAAATTTATGGACTAATCTTGTGGTAAGTGTTCGTTTCCGACCTATGTAGGTCATTACTGGATGGATGCCTCTACAAATATGGTAGGTGCCTTACTATCGTCCTTATTGTGCAAAATAAAATAAAAAAAAAACAAGTAATTATTCCCCGCATTTTCTTTCCTTTTTACGTTTATTTATTCTGTCATTCAAGAGGCTCGAAAAAGCACCTAACGAGAAATATTTTGGCACAGTTACGTCACTTCAATACAAATGTAATAATAATAATAATATATTTTCAGGCTCACACCAATTATCTAGCCCGAAGTAAGTATCATTAAGAACTGTGTTATGGATACTTAGATAACGGACATTTTTAATATAAATAATAATTTTGGATAATTTTGTAAATAAACTGAAATAAATATATAAACCACCTTGACTCGCAAACAAATATTCGTGTTCGTCACACAAATATTTGCATCTACCAGGATTCGAACCCGGACCGCTTGATGTCTAGGCAGCTATACTGACCACTCCACCACGACGGCGTCCAATTTAGTGATTGAGGGAATTGCTTTTATATGACAGTCAATCCCTTAGTGAGGTTGAGGTAGACGCTAACATAATTGGCAATTACCAGACTGTTGAGTATCCATAAGGGTGGACCTTATGTCTTAGAAAAAAAAAACTTCAATTCCACGGGGCCAAACATAATTTGATTATGTAGGTACCTCATAAAACTATTTCAGTATACCATGGCTTGAATTTTAAATAAAAACTCAAAATTTCTAAATTGGATCTCTTAACCATAAATCAGGACAAAAGAAATACAAAATTATTGTTATTATTACAAATTAAGATATTTAGAAACATTTGAATCAATTATATTTAAGACACAAGGGTTGACTTGAGAAAGAGTTGGTAAAGGAATAACTAATAATAAGTACCTTATTACTATTAATGTAGATACTTTTTCCTATACTCTTTGACCAACAAAAGCAGATATTGCTTTTGTTCTTCATTAGTTTTAATTAATACACAAAAATAAATAACACAAAAATGGATAATTAGTGAGACTCTTATTTAAGTGGCATACTATACTATGCTTTGTGTTAAAGTATCGCACATAAAAGTTTAAAGAATAAAAACCTGATACAAATTTAAGTATACAATTATAATCGAATGACAAAGTGCCCCAATCATAATTCAAAAGTCGAGAAATGAGGTCGAAAAATAAGAAGTGAATGGAGGATTATCTGCTCACCTAATAATGACTGTATCAGTATTCATGCTGTGGCAATTATTAATTAAGACATTAAGAATGTCTTAATTAAAGTTTGCCACAAGGTACATGTTGAGTTAATTTTATTTTACTTGTTGTGCAGTGTCTTGTTGACTGCCCTAAATAAAAATTAAACATACTCTAATAATACACCTCCAACATTTTCCTCAAACTGCCACCTCCAAAGTTTCAACGTTCTCGGATCTTGGCCACGCCCACGCGGAAGTCACGCCCTCTAAAATGGGCGTGCCGAGCTCATCACATGAGATAACATTTACATAGGACAGTAAATAACATTGTGCGGCTTAGGAAAATACGCAATTGTGCTTCTACCCGCAGGCGTGAGGTACTTTGTTGCTTAAATTAACTGGATTGAAAAACTGAGGTATTAGTTCCAGCACAAAGAGATTTCAGCTTGCTTTGTTTTCTTAATGTTGCGTATCCCTGCTTTGGATAACGCATGTTGTTATCTTGAGTTGATTAAATGTCATTGCACACATATCAAATAGGGAACAGTGTAGCATCGCGTGAACTCGAGTGTTTTAGAATTCTTTCTATAAATCTCCCCACTGTAACATACATTAATCAGCAACGTAACGACATTGCCTCGCCTCGGGACAATTTTATGAACCGCAGTGCGGTACGTGGCCAACTAGCAGTTCCCGCGCTTATGGTTCAACGTCCCCTCGCTTACGTCTTTCCGTACACGCGCTTACGTGTCTCCGTACGTGAGCTTACGTCTTCGTCCACGCTTGCCCCTCTCACCCCTCCCGTGACCTGCCTGCAGCACACCTTTCCTATATCAGCCGTGAAACAGTTCGCCGTTTCGGATTGAAGGGAAAGGTAGCCAGTGTAATTTTACTGGGCATGGAAGGCATTTCATCTTCTTAGGCCTCATCATCTAGTTGTATAAAAAGCACTACTGTTGCCATAGATATAGGATAGCTTCAGTAATTATACATCTATGACAGTTGCCGAACATGCTTTAATTTACTAGACAAAGGAGGACAACCAAAATGGGCTCGGCGCTGAACAAAGGCCTGGTAAAAAATAAAACATACCAAAAAAAATCTAATGATTTTTAATAAATATTGGTGCCTATTACGGAGTATCAAAATAAAACAATTTTTAAAACAGATTTTTAATTGACTAATTGATTTTGACGCTAACAGTAGTGCTGCTAGATACATCCTGACAAAAATGTATATTTATCATGGTGGTATGATAAATAGTTTTCATTAAATTAAGTAGTATTTTTGCATGATTAGTGAAAAACATTTCCAACCTCAATTACGCGCAACCATAAGCAAACACAAGACGTAAGTTTTAGTCAAAAACCTAGTGTAACGAACCTATACTTTTTACATTTTGTGTATTTTATTTTTCTTCGACTGGCAACACTAGCAAGTCTATTGTTAAATACTTGTCCTTCTGTCAATTGTTCGCTTTATTTTGTTGTCAGTCTACGTTTTGTTATTAGATTATTTTTTTCTATTATTTAGCAACTCGATTTAGCATACCAGATAAAACAGGTGCGGTCTTACTATAAGCACATAAGAAATGATGGTTCCTAATACAATAGAGCCAGTATAACGATTCCCTTCGGCTGATAATTGCACCTTATTAAGAGGTAAAATACAAAGTAGAAATATAAGCCGAAAAATATATTTTGTTTGCATAATATATGAAAATAATATGGAAGGCATTCAAGCTATTAAAAATATTATTGTAACTGCATAGTCGGCCGAAGGACGGTAGGTTGCGGCGCTCACATAATGTCTGTGTTGTAGTATTTACGCTGGGCGAGGTACGAAAACGTTAATACTGCTGCCCAGTTTTTAGATAATATATTATTAAAGTATGAAAATTAATAGTTTTAAACAATAAATAATTTATATGAATTAATTAATATTGTTTTATCTATCTTACTTGATACTAAAATTCTATTAAATATGTAATGTGTTCATTACAGACATCTCAAAACTATCAAATACATGCCAATATTTTAATGTTCATGTCGAAGCCCAGAGTTCAAACAAAGTGGTTGATGTCCTTTTAACGTTGTACTATAGCATTGTCATGTTAAGTACGTACCATCGTTAATATTACTGGCTGAATTTTAAAAATAATAACATTTAAGCAAATTCAAATCATCATGACAATTGGTTTATTATCACACTTTTCGACTCATTCAATGGCTGATCACGTCCTCAAACCATGTCCTCAAAACGTGTCTAATTCCTGGATCATACTAGCAGTGTTAGACCCATAACGATACGACGTTACAAACTTACAGACATGTTGCGCGCGTGTTTTCTTGAATTTGTAGGTTTGAAACTGATTGAAAGTCTACGCCGTAGGTGAATGTCTACGCCGTAGCCAAGTGGCAACCCGTAGTCGAGTCGACGTACCGGAGCAGGAGATTAGATTTCTTTACGTGCTTACGGTTGATGCCTGGGAGAGGCGAAAGGCAATGCAGTGACGATCCCTTTTTGTCGTTATGCGTTCGTGAATTGACGCGCCTCGACAATGGTTCTAATAATTAGCTGTCCGACTCGGCTGCTACTAGAGTTGTAAGAAAAACTCACGTCTAAGTTTTTTTCATTTTATTCGGTTGGTAGACAAGCATATGGGCTGCATACCACAAGCACTTACCAGCACAATTCCTAAGAAGTCACCTTAATCTTCACTCCACGTTCGCTGTGAAACGTCTTGCGTGGAGTATTGCTCACATTTGTGGTATGGCTCGTCCAGGTACTTATTCCATGCTTTGGATAGGTTACATCGTCCTTCTCATCGTCAATCCCACCATCTCTCTTACTTACACGTTCAAGCCGGCGTGTACCACCGGTGGCGCAGGGGCTTCTAGCCAGTCAGGCGGCGTGGTCACACTGTACTCCACTTTCGATGTATTTATAAATTTCGCTTCCTTGCAGGAACTTATATTTGTTAACGTTCCCGCCCTGAGAAAATAGACAATTTTTTATAGTGTAGCGTAGGATTTGGATATTAATTTAGAGGGAAAAAATATAGGATGAATAAATTTGGGAAATATTGTCACTTCAATGTCAGAGAGTTCGAAGTTTTTCATCAGATAGCAAAAACATGTAGTATTTTTTTATAAAACAAAATCAAAATCCTAAAGTAATGAAATTATAATTAAAAGTGAAATAATCATAACATAAATGAAATGAAATTCACTTTTAGTGAATTTTGTTGAAGCAACCTAAGCACATTGGTTTGTTGTCACAGGCAGTGCAGAATGTATTTACGCGTTTTCATTTTTCTCTAGCCACAGTTGCTGCAATTTGTAAGTTCAAATAATTTGCCTTATTTAAACTGTTATAAATTATTGCATGCCGACGTTCTGGTAGAACACGTTTGCTCAATAATGCCTGTATTACTACTGTAGCGCTACATAGGCAGTTAGCATCGAGTAACCGAGAAATGGTTGATCAGTGAAATGTACAAATGTAAACACGGAGTCAAGGTACTACACAGAAACGTAATGTAAGCCTAAATCGCGCTTACGAAGTTTCTGAGGTACATCAGTATATAATAGGTTGGGGAAAAAGTGTCTTCGCATTTTTTAAGAAAATTCAAAACATTTTTTTATATAGTTTATTTACATTTAACTAAAGTATGTAGGTACCATTTTATTCGATAACTTTTTGCCATCTTGTAGGTAGGGACATGATCCCATTGCTATAGAAATTTTGGGACTTCTGGTCAAAATACCGCGACAAGTGGTTTTGGCAGTCCTCTCGTGATGTTAACCTGACACTGCCTAAAGAATTCTGAAGAGACCGAAACAGGTGGAAATCTGAAGGTGCAAGGTCAGGACTATACGGCGGATGCATTAACACCTCCCAGCCAAACTCTCTTAATTTTTGCTGAGTGGCTAAAGATGTGTGAGGTCTAGCGTTATGATGATGAAAAACCACACCCCTTCTGTTGATTAATTCCGGCCGCTTTCTCTCAACTTCTTGCTTTAATCTCATCAGTTGTTCGCAGTAGAGTTCAGAATTGATGGTCCTGCCTGGTGGTAACAGCTCATAATGAATAATGCCCTTCCAATCCCACCACACACACAGCATCACCTTGTTGCGAGTTAACCCGGGTTTCGCCACAGTCTGTGAAGCCTGACCGGCCTTTGACCACGACCTTTTTCGCACGTTCTTGTTGTACGTGATCCACTTTTCATCACCAGTTATCAGCTTCTTCAAAAATGGTTCGGTTTCATTACGTCGTAATAAAGAATCACAAATGAGTACACGGTTCATTAGGTTTCTTTCAGTGAGCTCGTGAGGTACCCAAATGTCGAGCTTTTTTGTGTACCCAGTTTTTTTCAAATGCGCCAAAACTGTTTTGTGGTCAATTCCCAGTTCTTCAGCTACGTCGTAACTACTGACATGCCGATCTTGCTCCACTTTTTCAAAAATGGCATCTATTTTATCTGTAATAGGGCGACCAGAGCGACGTGCATCTTTGACATCAAAATTTCCGGATTGAAAACGCTTAAACAAAAAACGCTACTCTCACAGATACTGCACTAGGTCCATAAACATCGCAATTTTTTTTTGCGGCTTGATTGGCATTTTTACCTTTTTTGTGGTAAAATTTTAAAATGTATCGAATTTCTTCATTAGATTCACTCATCTTGGCGTTACGAAAAACAAATGAAAATCACACATTTTCCTAATTTGAATTTGGAATTATGTTCTTTAAAATTTAAACTTTCAATGATAAGAAAACCAGCCAGATACAAATAGTATAGCCAAAGAGATTTTATTACAAGTTTATACATACTATAATGCGAAAAGACTTTTTCCCCAACCTAATATACAACTTCCAAGGATGTACAGTCGGGCCCTCCCTTCCGATTCGCCCTAGGGACGCTAGGCGGTCGAAAGACTCCCCATGGGGGAGATGCTTGGTCCCCTAAGCACCTACAGGCTTGAGGACCTTCCTACAGGCTTGAGGACCTTCCGAGGTTTTCGCCTTCTTAAAAAACCGGTAAAGCAGTAAATGCCATCAGCGGCAAACTGCAGTAGTCAGTCAAAAAAAAATGGATGTTTGTCTCTGACATTAGCTGTCTTATTTGGACACCAAATCTGCTTACCACAGATGGAATGAATTCATTTGCTCGACCTTTCTATAAAAAACATTCCTAAAAACTCACCTTGATCTCCCCTCGACCTTCGCAATCCTCAAGCGCCTCCTTAATTCAGTTAACATACAATCGATACATGTTCAGCCATAAAAGTCGTTGTCAGGTCCTTATAAAATATTGACGCGGGTCGGTCACCCTCACCGTAAATACGAGGACAGAGCGAACAATTTGCGGACAGCGTCGAGAATTGCTAAAAGAATTGCTGAAACTTCAGATATTCAGTTGCAATATTAAGTAGACTTGCTTAGGTTTGGTTTGCATAGTTTTTTTTAGAAATAAACAATAAGAAAGCATTGTGCCACTCAACTGTAAGTGAAGATGTGGATTACCTAGAAGTAGCCTATTCACTCTCGCCTTAAGGCACCCAAGTTATAGTTAGCAGGGAACACATCAGCAGGCAACAAGTACCACTCCTTAGCTGTTCGCATTACAAAAGAGTTAGCAAAGCGTTTTCAAAAGCGTTTTCGTTTTTGCGTGTTGTGTCCCGGTAATGAAAAGGGGCTGGTGGAATTAATTCGTGTAATTCCGTCGCACAGTCTCCAAAGCGTACCCTCTAGAGTAGAATACCGACAGATTAGCTACTTCATCGACGGTGATCGAGGCTTGACATGTGTAAGTGTTGGGTTGCCAATAAGTCGCTTAGCTCTTTTTTTACCCCCGACGCGGGAAAAGAGGGGTGTGATAAGTTTGACCTGTCTGTGTATCTGTGAATCTGTGTGTCTGTGTATGGCATCATAGCTCCTAAATGGATGGACCGATTTTGAGGCGGTTTTTACTTTCTCGTATACGTCGTATGGAGGAAGTCTTGTAATCGTCAAAAAATTCCACCTCGAGATTTTGACGGATTTATATGTTTTGGACCTCCCTGAGTCCAAAAATATTTTTTTTGGAATTATGTATGCGTGTCTGTGTAAGTGTCTGTGCGTTAGTACGATAATTCGAGTATGCTTTAACTTATTGCAACTAAATTTAACATGCATGTATAACATCAAAATGATTTCTATAAACTTTTGAGTCGTCGATCACGAAAGTTTAGCAACCAAGTGCGTGGTGGATGGGTGACCAAAATTTAACATGCATGTATGACATCAAAATATAAGGTTTCTATCAAACTTTGAGTCGTTTCCGGTATACGAGAAAGTCAAGGGGACCACTCCTGATTTTTTTTGTTCAAAAGCTGACGTGATCGAAATGGTTCTTATCTAAAATTCATGAAAATCTGTTCAGGCAGTTCACGGTCATCAGCTTTCACTTGAATAATACTCAAGAAAAATGTGATTTAAGTTGAGTATCTACCGGAATTAGGGTCCGCCAATCAATTAAAAAAAAAGTAATCGCCAACACAAAAAAACTCTAAAAATTAAAAAAAAAACTTCACTCGGTCTGTTAATTTCATTAAAGAACCTATTAATATCCTTAAGATGACCGTCGCCACGTTATTTATTTTTTATCATTTCTGTTATTCACACTTACATCGAGTTACCCCTGGGAATGGCCTATCCAGGCAGAACACTGCAGGCTCTTCAAGCCCATGGATATAGCTAGGATATCCATGGTATTAGATAGGCTTACATTTAATCAAGGAACGACAACAGTAAAAAAAGGGAGACACAAAAGAAAAGGTTGGGTCGAAGTGCACGTGAGGGGTCTCCTCATAGATATAGGAAACTGTAGCTGGGAAATGTGAAAGAGAAAGAGCATACTAACACGTATATTAGAGCGAGATAGATAGACGAGACCATTTCACGTACACGCAGGCGGCCTGTGTCGGCCTGTCAGTCACGTAGAAAAGACAGCAATTGTCAGCCTGCAGTACTATTTCTCACGCACACATTGGTGCATTTTTTTTTGTCTCACCCTAGTCGATTCATTGCCAATCTATAAAGGTCAGTAATTTAAATGTATAGGTGTAACTAACAGTCCCGAAGGTAAGAAGTCCACCCGTCTAGCTACCATTATCTCATCAAAATCTGTCGCCATAATAATCATTATTGTGTTCCGACAACTAATGATAATATATCCAGTCCCTCTGTGGTTGATGGTTACTGGTGAAGCAAGATTACATCTTCAGCATTATCGTCACTTACCATCAGATGAGGTGAAGGACAAGAACTTCCTCATCAAAAAATCCTTGTCCATGGTACCGAAGAACCTTATTACAGTAGAGTAAATGATATTTGCTTTCTTTGCGATGACAAAAAATAAGATTTCTATTTCGCCCAATCAAGAAGTGGAGTTCGCTACCAGCACACGTCTTCTCTCTTTCTTACAATCCTGGGTCATTGAAAATAGGCGTAAGGACCTTGCAGGTCGGTAAGGCGAGGTTGCTAGCGCAGCGGTTTATCTCTCGCACCAGCTATCTTCTTTTGGACTCAGGTAGAATGGGGACATTTGCTTAAACATTTTAGTAAAAAAATATCAATGTTTAATATTTTGTTTCAATATTATAATGTAATATAGTTCCACGGTCACACCAATTTTCTAGCACAAAATAAGTATCATTAAGAACTTGTGTTAAGAATACAAGATAACAGATAACTTTTAATAATAATATAAACTTAAATAAATATACAAACAACCATGACTCGTCAACAAATATTCATGTCCGTCACACAAACATTTGCCGCTACCAGGATTTGAACCCGGACCGCTTGATATCTAGGCAG
The DNA here is from genome assembly GCA_955850985.1 of Elophila nymphaeata. Lineage (NCBI taxonomy): Eukaryota > Metazoa > Arthropoda > Insecta > Lepidoptera > Crambidae > Elophila > Elophila nymphaeata. Next base: position 31,476,422 of record OY039066.1, read on the forward strand.
CTATACTGACCACTCCACAACAACGGCGTCTTCAGAAATATCTGAGGAATACTCTATTGGCTGATGGAATAAATACTTTTATTATATTCTGGGATTAGGAAAACTTTCCCTGAAGCTACACAAATCTTAACAGAATCTTAAACAACGCAGCTCTAAGTAAATAATTTATAATATGTCATAATAATAATCCCCTTCCCCCAAAATAATGTCTTAAGCCCCACACAAAGCGTAGTGATGTAAACAAATCGGTGTATCGATAAACAGATCGTCGACGATAATTAGTGCAGTACATTATCGACATTATGACGTCGAGACTGCACTTTGCTGCAGCGATTAGGACAGGGCTGTGACAGTTTTATAACTATCGATAGAAGTAAAGCATAGAAAGAAATTGCTGTTTGTTTTAAGTACTTGAGTATTTTAATAAAATATCTATAGTTATAGTCTGCTTTTTAACAAACCAGTACTAAAGGATATAGTATTAATATTATATGCACTACAACATAGGAATCAAATAATTATTATATAATTTTTATAATCTTAAAAAGTATCGTCGTCACTTACTTCTGATAAAGTTTCTGCAGACACGTGAATAATAAACTACTCTAACAATATTTGTTCATGGCACATTTATTATATAAGCCGGTCTTTTGTGGCGTTTGTGTAAAACGGACTTTATGCTGATTACGTGGACCAATAGCAACACAGACAAAATTTTCGGTAGTCGTTTCTTTAAAAAAATATACTTATACCTCATACCTCACAGTCATTATAATTTTAGTGAAATTTTTCGTACTTTTTACAACTGTATAATAAAATAAGAAATTAAGTGACAGTTTATACAATGATGTGATAAGAGATACATATGAATTGAAAGGGATGCTCAAATGATTCGATCTTGTAGAAAGGATATGTGAAAGGAGATTGATGAAAAGGATATATGAATGGAGATGCGAGAGGAGGAAAACCTAGACAATCAAATCGAAGACGTCTTCAAAAAGGGCCAGGTCACAAATAGGTACTCGAAACCGCCGAGCATGTATGAGGACAGCGATGAAAGTAGGTGAAGCGAAAGAAATATTTAAGGATCGTAGGAAGTGGAAACAAGTGATCTGTGACTACCATTATAGGAAAACGGCGTGACTTTATGTCTCCTCATTTGCACGCCAATTAACTGGGCCTTTTAGATGTCTTAATATGTAAAAAAAAATACAGACTTGTTATTAGGAAGTACTTAATAAAAGTAGACAATATTCGTTACATGTAAAAATACATCACACTGGTGGTCACCGACATAGATATAGGAAAATGTAGATGGACAATGGAAAGAGAAAAAGCATACTAACATGTATATTAGAACGAGATAGTAGACCTAAGTCGGGCTGCCAGTCACGTAGAAAAGACAGCGACAGTCAAACTGCAGTACTATTTTTCACGCACACATGCGCATTACTCACACATTAGTGCATTACCCTGCTTTCCAATCTATTGGAGTCGGTGCAGTATGTCCTAATATCGACAATACTGCTTAAGGATTTGGCATTTGATTTTTACGGCCGTGTGCCTGACACCAACCCTCCTTGGGAACGACTGCTATCTATCGACAGTACCCGGGACCACCAACTTAACGTGCCTTCCGAAAAACGGAGGAAAGTCGATTTGGAAAAAAAATCGGTCACCCATCTGAGTACCGTGTTTGGCAGAACGAGTGTTCTAGTTAATTGACCAGAACTTTGTCACTATAAATATTTCACATTTTTTTATCTTCACCATGAAGATTACACAATTATTTCCTGAATTCTTCCTTGATATCGTAAAAATATGATTAGTTTCAAAAAATGAGCCCTCATACCAGACGCACATCGCCTTTGGTTGCTTAACTTTCGTGATCGTTACTAAAAACGCACGACCGTGGCGCCATCATCCTTCTTATGTAATAAAATTAGTTTCATTTAAAATGTCTATACGAAAACTTTCCTAAAACTAGCTTATAAGATATACAAGTTTTATCGACACTTAATTCGTTACATTACGTTGTCCCATCACTACTTTCGAGCAATGCAATAATTTTCGTACAAAATACAGCACTTACCTCGGCGGATACTTTCGATACCCACTCGCAAACACAGCCCTACAGGGTGATTTTCTTTTTAAAATACAAGTTTGAGTGTATTTTTTGTGGTGTTCGTTTGATGGAACTTATTTTGTCGGAGTTATTTGCTACCCTTAATGTACGTATGGTTGGTATGGGCAGGATGGTCACTTAACAACCACTTAATATTGTTGATGTGAGAAATAATAAATTGTTCAACTTACAAATAATGGTATATTATCCAACACAAATTCTCACACATAAAACACAAAATACAGAAGGAGTACAGATTTCACACGCACAGGCACAAGCACAAGATTGTTCAGAAGCGGAAAGAAGAATACAGATAGATAACAATATAACAGTACAAAGCGTAAGGCAGTTAGCACGAATCAAAGTCAGCGCAAGGTCGAGAGCGGGAGCAAAGAGGCAAGCGCTTCGCGTCGTGATGGTGTCTCGACTGGCGACTCTGCGCGAGCGCCGACCGGGCGCGGCCGAGGCAACTAGATCATTAGCGCGGACAATAGAACAAGTTCTATGGTGCGCGTTTCCAAAGCACGGCACGCCCTGCGTCGCTTTATATTAAATATTATAATTATAATGTAAATAATAATGAAATACTAATATGTGTGTTTTTAGATGTGTTGTTGTTAAATGTAAATAGCTATTAATTATATTATAATGAATAAATAGTAAAGTAATGTAAATATTCATATTGTATAAATAGATGTATATAGGTAAAAGATATTATTATCACTAAATAATATAAAATGTAGGAAAGGCGCCTACACCACCCCCCTCCAGAGACCGTCAAGGGCGATAAAAATCAGGAAATCTGACATGACGTCCACTTCTAGTCACTCGCTCCTTTGGTACGTCAGGTTCTGGGGTAGGGTCGTCACAACGGTCGGAAAGTATGTAGGCCGGTTTCAACCTATCTATAGTGACAGTGACTTCCTTACCGTTGAGTAAAACTTTAAAAACTTTCTCATCTCTTGTCAATACTTTATGTGGGCCAGAGTAAGCCGGAGTCAATGAACCACGTGATGCGTCATCACGAAGGAAGACGAAATCACAGGTACCGAGCTCCTTAAATATAAATATTTTTGGGCTGCTGTGACGTGAGGCAGGTACGGGACGCAGATTTTTCGCAAAATCCCGTATCCGAGCAGAAAACTCCGACATATCAGTGGTACCGGGAACGGACGGCTCAAAAAATTCACCAGGTAGTCTTAATGGCTCCCCGTACACCAGTTCAGCCGAAGAAGCTTGTAGGTCTTCTTTAAAAGCTGTTCTTACACCTAACAAGACTAGCGGTAGTGACTCGGTCCATCGGTCGTTAGCGTGGCAAACAATTGCCGCCTTCAATTGCTGATGAAAGCGTTCGACCATGCCGTTACATGCCGGGTGGTACGCCGTTGTGCGTTTGTGCTCGAATCCGACTATTTGAGCTAGGCATTTAAATAACGCCGACTCAAATTGACGACCTCTGTCAGTCGTTATGGTCGTAGGGCAGCCGAATCGAGCAATCCACGACATAAGTAATGCCTTAGCCACAGTTTCGGCGGTTATGTCCTCGATCGGTACTGCTTCTGGCCACCGTGTAAAACGGTCAATGGCAGTAAGACAGTACCGATAACCCTGCGACATTGGAAGCGGCCCAACGAGATCGATATGGACCTGCTTAAACCGCGCTCGTGGTAGGTGGTACGTACCGAGTGGTGCAGTGACGTGCCGGTTTACTTTGGCACGCTGGCATGCCATGCAAGCACGCGCCCAAGCCTTACAATCTTTCCTGACGCCCGGCCAGACGTACCGGTCCGCAACTAACTTAGCGGATGCATTGGCGCCAGGATGACTGAAGGAATGCAAGCTCTGAAATATTTGCTTGCGGAAGAATTTTGTGACGTATGGTCTGGGGGTCGTGTTACTGACGTCGCAGTAAAGTGGAATGCGACACCCAGGTATTTGTCGTTTCTCCAAGCGCAACGAGCAGTTCCCGTTCAAAAGCTTGGAGAGTTCGGAGTCTGAGGTTTGACTTTCGGCTAGTGACTCGAGGCTAGTAGGCATACTCAGCTCTTCAATGCGCGACAAGGTATCAGCCACGACATTATCCTTACCGGATATGTGGCGTATGTCCGTCGTGAATTGCGCAATGAAATCGAGGTGTCTATACTGCCTAGGCGAACAGTTAGTTTTCCTTTCGTGAAAAGCGAAACTGATGGGCTTATGGTCAGTATAGACAACGAAATGCCTAGCCTCGAGCATGTGCCGAAAGTGTTTAATTGCCTCGTAAATGGCAAGCAACTCTCGGTCGTACGGCGAGTACTTCTCTTGAGAAGGGCTAAGCTTCCGAGAGAAGAAAGCTAATGGCTCCCAAGCGTCATCCTTCAGCTGTTGCAGAACCGCTCCGATAGCCTTATCTGACGCGTCGGTTACAAGGGCAAGCTTGGCGGCACAGTCTGGGTGGGCTAACAATGCGGCTTTGGATAGGCTCTCTTTGCAGGCGTCGAAAGCTGCCAAGGTGTCGCCTGTCAAAGTGACAGGATGAGAACCTTTGACATTGCCTGTAAGAAGAGCATGCAATGGGGCCTGGGTTTGTGCCGCTTGTGGGAGAAAACGCCGATAAAAATTCAGCATTCCCAAGAAGCGCCTAAGTTGCCGTACGGTGGCGGGAACTGGAAACTCCTTAATGGACTGAACCTTGGCTTCCAGTGGTCGGGTACCGTGCTCTGAGATGTGATACCCCAGGAATGTTACCTCACTAGCCCCAAAGATGCACTTAGCTGTGTTGATCAGCATTCCATATTTCTTCAGCCTCTCAAATATGATGCGCAGGTGCTGCTCATGCTGCTCCACTGACCTTGAGAATACCAGGTAATCGTCCAGGTAACAGTAGACGAAATCAAGCCCCCTGGTCATTTCATCCACGAACCTTTGGAATGTTTGACCCGCGTTACGAAGACCAAAAGTCATATACGGAAATTCAAACAATCCAAAGGGCGTGGTGATCGCAGTTTTCGGGATATCGTCGGGACTAACTGGTACCTGGTTATACGCCTTCACAAGGTCGAGTGTGCTGAAGACTTTGCATCCTGAAATGCTGTGGGCAAAATCGTGTATGTGCCTGATTGGGTACATGTCGGGCACGGTCCGAGCGTTGAGCATGCGATAGTCACCACACGGTCTCCAGCCGTTGTCTTTTTTGGGTGCTAGGTGTAGGGGTGAAGCCCATGGACTCTCCGATGGACGAGCTGTACCGTTAGCTAGCATCGACTGAAATTCCTGGCGAGCGATCTTTAACTTGTCAGGAGCTAAACGTCGGGGAGAACAAGACACTGGGGGTCCGGGTGTAGTACGGATGTGGTGTACTGTGTTGTGAGGTGTGGTGCGGTGTATACCAGCAGGACGGGTTATGTCTGGAAACTCACCTAGTATTTTGTGGTAACGAGTATCACCAGTTGAGACCTTTACAGAATACACATTACATGAAGCAACGCTAGCTACAGCAGATACGGACGTAGTATTATCAATGAGCTTTTTATTTCTAATGTCTACAATTAAATGATAATAATTTAAAAAATCGACACCAATAATAGGCTTGGTAACGTCAGCTACTACAAAGCGCCAAGCAAAACTTCTACGCAAACCAAAGTCTAAATTTAAATATACATAACCGTATGTTGCGATACTAGACCCGTTGGCTGCACACAGTTCAAGGTTATTACGGGCACGACGTTCTCGCAGCAAAGACCGTGGAAAGACACAGAGGTCGCTGCCAGTGTCGACCAAGAACTGCGTCTTTGATGACCGGTCCGTCACGAAGAGGCGACCCGAAGATGATGATGAGCAGTCGTCAGTCGCCATTATCGACTGCTCGCGGCGTTTCCCGCCTTGTAGTCACAAGGCCGGATGCATTTATCCGCCTTGTCGCCGAACTTGCCGTGATACCAGCACAGCGGGAACTTTCGGTAATTGGAGTTCGACCGCTGCCTCGGGGTAGACGAAGATCTGCTCCTGGACCGACGAGAAGGTCGGTTTCGTCCTCTGTCGCTACTCTCGGACACTAGCTTCTGCATCTGCCTTGTCAATTCGGCAACCTGCTTGGTTAGCTCGGTGATAGCAGAACCGGGAACGCCATCGCTAACTGCGGCGACTCTGGGTGATGTGCAGGCCAGATCGTGGACACGATCGGCGAGGTCCGCTAGGTCATCTGTGGTACTGGTGGACGGCTGACCAGCAAGCACCGTCTGTACGCCGTGTGGAAGACGACTGGTCCAAATGGTCTTCAGGAAGTCATCGGTAACGTCACATCCAGCGAGGCCCTTGAGGTGTCGAAGGAATTGCGAAGGTTTACGGTCGCCCAACTCCTCGTGCATCAGTAATTGCTGCAACTTCTTCTCGTTGGAAGCTGTCAGTCTTTTGATCAGCTCTGACTTCAGCTTCAGGTATTTGTCAGCAGTAGGAGGGTTGATAATTAGATCTTTTACCTCTCTGGAGAACTTGTTGTCGAGCTGGCTGATGACATAATTAAATTTGGTTGCATCATTCGTAATCCCGGAAATTGCAAACTGACCTTCAACCTGCGCGAACCAAATTTCCGGCTCCTCAGGCCAAAATGGAGGCACTCTCACGCCTACTTTAAAAACATCCGTCATTCCGCTCGAAGATTGACGTCCGGCAAAATTGTCGTCCGAGCCCATGGAAACGCGCTCGTCTCTGACATGGCTGCGTGCGTCGTGGAATCCTTTTTCCATGTTCGTTAGGGGTCACCAGTATGGTTGGTATGGGCAGGATGGTCACTTAACAACCACTTAATATTGTTGATGTGAGAAATAATAAATTGTTCAACTTACAAATAATGGTATATTATCCAACACAAATTCTCACACATAAAACACAAAATACAGAAGGAGTACAGATTTCACACGCACAGGCACAAGCACAAGATTGTTCAGAAGCGGAAAGAAGAATACAGATAGATAACAATATAACAGTACAAAGCGTAAGGCAGTTAGCACGAATCAAAGTCAGCGCAAGGTCGAGAGCGGGAGCAAAGAGGCAAGCGCTTCGCGTCGTGATGGTGTCTCGACTGGCGACTCTGCGCGAGCGCCGACCGGGCGCGGCCGAGGCAACTAGATCATTAGCGCGGACAATAGAACAAGTTCTATGGTGCGCGTTTCCAAAGCACGGCACGCCCTGCGTCGCTTTATATTAAATATTATAATTATAATGTAAATAATAATGAAATACTAATATGTGTGTTTTTAGATGTGTTGTTGTTAAATGTAAATAGCTATTAATTATATTATAATGAATAAATAGTAAAGTAATGTAAATATTCATATTGTATAAATAGATGTATATAGGTAAAAGATATTATTATCACTAAATAATATAAAATGTAGGAAAGGCGCCTACATACGGGCTATCATATCACGCGTTCTCAAAGCGTACAGGCTTGCACGCGTGAAAGCTCGCACGCTCAATCTCCCCGCGCGGGTATTTTTAACTGACATCAAAAAAAGGAGTTCTCAATCGACTGTATGTTTTTTATGTGTGCTACTCGAACCTCATAACTTTTTAATGGGTGTACCGATTTTGATCATTCATTTTACATTCGAACGCTGGTGCTTGTTCATATGATCTCATTTAACTTTGTGCGACATCTCGCGAGTAGTTTTTGAGTAGGTACCTAACAATGCGTATTTAATTGACATGGATGATATCCTTCTCATTTTATTACTTGTTTGTATAAAAGATTTGGAGATAGATTTCTGAAAATTTCCATACCTACTTAAGTTCACTTAACTTAGAACACTAAAAGCAAAGAATAAATTATTTTTAAATAAAAAACCCTCTTTAAAACTAAAAACGGTGGCAACCTAAATTTTTGGAATAAACATTGTCACATGTATTTGGGACCGACCTCGAAAAAACATTTAGATTCTTATTAACAATATTTTTATTGCTCCGTTTTTAGTTTTGAAGGCGGTTTTATTTTTATTTCTTCCTGTAACTGTAACATAATATTAAGCTTGCAATAAGCTCACAGCTAATTATTATAAAGTTATTTTTCTTAAACTTTAAATCAAATTGAGTTATTACGACATTTTTTTTTAAATTGTTCTTCCTACGGGAAGGCAAAGGTTAACTTAAAAGTACAGAAAAGACTCTGCCAGATATTTTGCAAAAGCTACTGAGACAGTAAATAGTTTGATGCTAGAAAATTGATATGCATATTGCATATAAAAATGTTATGAAGATTTCACTGAATGGGAACTTGAAATAGGCACACTTTTTCTGAAACCGTAATATTAGTCTACATACGTAACGTTTGAGTCTATATGTCGTGGCCCGATCATATAATTGGCCAGGTTATGAAATGTGCGGCATATCATGAAATGCTACTGGACCATAAAAATCTCGACCACTCGAGTAGCCCATTATCTAAAAAAAGTGATAGTGATCAGGAGTGATCAGTAGGTTCAAGGTTATTTTTTTATGACCAATCTGAGTGGACTGTTTGTGGGAGAGTCTAATCTACGTATCTGTGTGATCGGTAGGTAGATGCCCAAGAATTTCATGGTCTGGCCAATTATACGATCGAGCCACGACCTATAGAAAGTAGTGTCTGTAACTGCAATTTAAATTATATTAAAAAACTCGCATGATACTATAAAAACAAGCCCACTCGTGTTTTAATAGCCTCTATATTATATTACATTAACTGCTACAGTTGAAAAAAAACCTATATGAAAACGAACATCCTATACTACTTGTAATGAGAAAGCACGTACACTCAGGATGTATATTTAAATTGATACCAGCCAGTACTGTTGAGCTCGCCAGCTATACGTGTACACACATACTCCTGGAAACACCTGAACGGAGAGCACGTGACAAGAATTTTACCGTTTGGGGTTCAGCGGGGAAAGATTGATGCCCGCTTATCACTTCGGCGGTGGAGTTCCGTGGAAAGGTAGTTTGATAGCCAGGTACTAAGATGATCGATGCCATGATTTTTTTATGTTCAATGTTTGGCAGACAAGCTTGCCTGGTGATAAGCAGCATAGATGTAAATAATAATAATAAGAAATGACACGTGGGACATAGATTCAGCAATTATTGTTCCGATCATAGATTTATTATTACTAATGTTTATAGATTGGCAATGAATCGACTAGGTTGAGACCAAAAAAATACACCGATGTGTGCGTAATGCGCATGTGTGCATGAAAAATAGTACTGCAATCTGACAGTTGCTGTCTTTTCTACGTGACTGACAGGCCTCCTTAGGCCGCCTGTGTGTACGTGAAATGGTCTCGTCTATCTATCTCACTCTTATATACGCGTTAGTATGCTCTTTCTTTTTTACAATGCCGATCTATAGTTTCCTATATCTATGGTTCCGATACTTATATCTGCCCATGGTCTGATAGCCAAGAGCCTCGATAAACACCTTAAGAGGCTCACGTTCGATAGTTAGATCAAGAAACAGATGCAGAAGGCAGTACTTCTAGCCATGGCCGCATGAACTGCATTTTTGTATTTTTGATTAATAAATCTTTTAGTGTTATACATTGTAAAAAAATAAAGTTTAGAAATATAATTTTGTATGTATTTAAAATGAAATAAAGGGAAATAATAACACTTACACGCAGGTGGCGCAAGTCGGCCTGTCAGTCACGTAAAAAAGACAGCAACTGTCAGATTGCAACATAATTTTTCACGCTCACTGACATGCGTATTACTCACACATTGTGTTTTCTAGTCTCGCCGTCTCGCCCTATCGATTCATTGCCAATCTATAAACGTCAGCAGTTATAAGTCTATAAAAATAAGCAGATACCGTAGCCTATAGACGCTTGCAATTGCGTTGTGCCTTTCCTCCGCTGAAAAACCATGAACAGAACAACCATCTTCTCTTTAAATATCATCATCATAACAGCTTTTACATTTCGACCTACTGCTGTGACACAAGGCCTGTCCGTGTCATCGAAGGAGGTTTAGGCAGTAGTCCACCACGCTTGCCCAATGCGGATTGGTGGACGGAGTATAAGGTGATCAATACCCCTTTTCTGATCCATTAGTCGCCTACTACGACCATTGAACGATGTGGGGTGATTCTACTCTGCGGCATAACATGAATATTTAAATATACGGGACCCTAATTTTAATTTGCACTCGCACTTGACCGTTATAGGAATGACTCGGTTCGATTCCCGCCAAGCCTCAGTTGGATTGAAACCGATGATTTATATCGAATCTATAAACGATTATTACTAAAGAAAGTTTAATGGAATTTCTCGAGGTTTTCCTTTGTTTTGGAAAATATGTGCTCAGTATGTAGGTACACATACAGTTGGCGGCATATTTCTCTTTTTCTTCGTCAACCATCTCACTTACTTGAGGGTATATAGCCATAATAACGTGTAAGAGGATACCTATCATAATTTGATAAATTTTCAATAGAAGGAAATTTTTAAAATAACATTTTTCAACATGCGTGGGTGCAATCCAATTACATACATCGTAGAAACTAACATTTATTTTAACAAAAAATTTATTTTTTACGGATTTTAATAAACTGATACAAAAGTAACATTATTATTAGTAAAATTAGCTAATCGAATTATAACACTATTTCTAATGGTAGTTATTTAATATGAATGTGTATGTGTGTGCCTGTGTGTGTGTGTGTGTGTGTGTGTGTGTGTCAGCCGAGGCGATATTGCTGAATAATTTTTACTTGTTCACAAATTAGCGATGCGCGCGCATCAGCGTTTTTTTTAGGCAAAGGCACAAAAAACAGCCAGTATTACTAATAAACTAAATTAATATTTTTGTGTTTTTGTTACAGATAAATGGTTGTAATTTATTGTCAAATTTAATTAAATTAAAATTAAATGTTGTTTATTATATTTTATCTCCCAAAGTTAATTTTATTCAAAAATTGTTGAAAACTTTTCCGACATAAAAACTCTTTGCTAAGATTTAAAAAATACCGTTCGTTTTTAGCCGGAGCTTCTTGATAAACCGTGCGTTTTACTTTACATTATCGCACAAGTGCGTAATGAGATACAATACGATATTGAAATTGGTGAAATAAGATACCCTTTACGAGCAAATGTTTTATAAACTTAATTAACCTTATCTCTACATAATTATTGAGAATATTTTCAGTTTCGTTATAGTTTAGCTTCAGACTTAGCCAAGTGGTAAGTTTTATTTTACATTCTCTGAGTGTTAACGGATAAAATGAATATCTACTATACATAATTCCCGTGTCACGATGATTTATCCGGGATGAACTCCGAAACGACCAATCCGAATTTCATACTACTGTCCTAAAACATTGAGTTTGCAGCAACGCGTGGCCGGGACAGCTAAGTTTTTATATATTTTTTTCTTTAAATATAATTAACAACTTACTACCTAAAGGCAAGGTTACATGCCCGCCGCCTCCAGAGGCGCCCGATAAAATGCAGTAATATCGTAAAAGCCAAGTTAATATTTCACTTGGCTGCAGCGGCATGTAATAAAATGCAGACCCTGTATTATTTAGTAGCAATAGTCTGAGTTGTGTTTCGGACTACGAGACGAATTGCTAAATGGAAGTAGCCACATGCCTCTAACTTCTCAGAGCTGTTTAGCAACTAGGACTGGTAGCTATTATACTCTGTTCCAAATATCGTTACGAGAAATCGCCATCCAACTTTTAGACTCATCATATCATTATGGAAGCGTCGGAGACGTAGTGCGTAAGAGCGTCGTCTCCCACCCGGGAGGCACTGGTTCGATCCCCGCCACGTACCAATGTGTTTTCAAATTTTTAATTCATATGTACATACGTTTAATCGACGCTTTTACCTGCACACTCATATGAAGAAATTCTTAGGTTGTGTGTGAAGTCGACCAACCCGCACTTGGCCAGCGTGGTTGACTAAGGGCTAATCGCCCCTAATGTGGGGTAGGCTCGAGCCCCTCGGTGGGGACATTATATGGGCTGTTGAGGATGATGATATCATCATCATCATAACAGCCCTTAGACACTGCTGGGACACAAGGCCTCTCCTTGTCATCGAAGGAGGTCCACAAGCTTGCCCAATGCGGATTGGTGGACGAAGTATGAGGTCCATCTCATCAAAATCTGTCGCTACAATAATAATGTTACCAGCATTAATGTGTTCAGACAATTATTGATAAGATGGTGGTGGTGGTGAAAATGTGGTGGATGAGAGTTCCAGGTTAAGTTCGTTTCGATTCCTACTTCATAAAAAAACTACAGTAAAAAATGTTTGTTTCACTAAAAACGTTCATGAATGACACTTTGTTACCATCGTCTATAGAATGATCTCTACACTTGTTTATCACCCTTGTATAAAAAAACACATTGTAACAGGGGAGTTGTAATGGCTACAACAAACAGTTTAAACTCTTGTAATGTAGCATTCAACTATTAAATGTGCAGTTAAACGTTTTCGTTGCGGAGAAGTAGGGTGACCACGAGATATTTTACTCAAGGTAGAGCATATACTAGCCGCCCGAATTCGGGGTGCCAGGGTGAACTGCGGTGGAGATAGATACCCATTTCGCGCGCCCCGAATCCCTTCAGAAGACCACGGTCAAATAGCGCTACATTTTTGTGATGTTGTGTTTCTGCTGGTGAGTGAAGTTGCCAGTGCTCCGCGAGGTGGGAATAGATACTAAGATTGGTGGTGCACGAGTAACACGTCAGTGCTGCAAGCGTCTTAGGCTACGGTGGTTGCTTACCACCAGGCAGGCCATATGCTTGTCGAAAAAACCAATTACATTAAAAAAAAACATTAATAAAGTACGGTCAATAAACTTGACAAATAAAGATACATCATTACTTTTTTTAACAGAACACTACATACCTACACATATAATAAAAACCGACAATTACATATTTTTTATTGTTTATTAAAAGACAAATGATATTCCACCTGGTGGTCATCAGAAATGTATTCCAAATGCAAATAAAGCTAGGGCGAGAGATAATGTAAGGGTTCTTCACGCCTCTATTGAATGACTCTGGAAGAAACACGTGTGCTGACAGTTAATTTAGCGACATAGAAATGAGTTGCCAAATTTCTTGATTCACGATGGAATGGTAGCCCAATCTGTCGGTGCCACCGTAAGCCAGCACGCGTAGTGCTTAAAAGGAAGGGGTAAGGTAGGAGAAAGAATCCTCAGAGCATTTACCGTGATATAGACGTTACAACGCACTCAATGACGCATCGTCGCAATGCAATGAAAGAGACTTAGATGGTTGGTCACCTCTGCGTATTTTGGCAGCTCTATATTTAAGTTAAAGCTTATTGTAGTTGGCCACGTGGAAGGAAAAAGGAGTCGTGGAAGATCACCGACCCGGTGGACCGATGCAGTGAAGGAAGCCTGCCAGGGAACTCTACAGACGTCAATCCGGAAGGCGGAAAACCGTGTGGAGTGGAGAGCCTTGGTGCACAAAATGACGACCTCAAGCGGTCATGACCCTCAGTCATGAGGAAGCGAGGAAGGAGTAATATTTAAGTTTTATCCTTGAAGCAAGCAATCCCATGGCCACCCTATGAGAGGGAGTGTTTTATTATTCGATGACACGCGACCAAACGCTGTTCTCCCGTCGTTACCGTTCGGTTGTTCCGAGAAACACTTGTGAAGATTATGCTGGATCGCTGTGCATCCAAATAAATACATACGTACCTATGTTTGCCTTATTTGGTGTATGTATGCGTCGATCAATACATACGTACCGTACACCAAATAGATTGTTAAGAAAAAATCCTTATACCATCAAAATTACACCACTTATGGTTTAATAATGGATGCTATTACGTGGAAGGAATGAATAATCACGCTCGTAATACCAAAAGAGGTTGAGCAGAGCTTTACATATAGTCACATTTGGCAGTATGGGCCATGCAGTGCTTCCAGACAGGTTGCCAGCCTCTCGTTTGAACAAATTGGGACACCTAACCCAAAAATATAGCAATCTTTTAGTAATCCAAGAAACATAAACCCATATTTCATTCTAAAGCATCTTTGCAGTCCGGGTATATGAAAAAACAATAGGTAATAATAAAAAAAAAATTAACATCCATAATTATTGAATTATAGATAAACAACTACACATAGGCCGTTAGAAACAGGCGTGACTTAAAATGTTTAAAGCCACACAACTAGTATGGGAGTGATAAACTGTGATTTAGTTCTCTAAGTTAGAAATTAGACAAAAATGATAATTTTAATGAAACGATTTTTATAAATTATAATAACTTTATTATTATCTCGCGTAAATCCTATAAATATACAAACCTTTTTGTAAGCTATTTATCGTTATAAAACTAAAGCAATTGCTACAAATAAATAAATACTAACACCTCCTAAAATTACTACAAATTATTAAACAACATAGACAGTAAAAGATGTAAATTGAATTGAAAAAAAACCTAGCAAGATTATAGGAATGAATTTTTAAAGAGAATAGTAATTAATTTTGATTCAATCAATATCAAAGTGGACCTCACTTTCTGTTGCTAAGTAATTATAATCATTATCGTAATTGTGCTTCTAACAATCCAATACCTAATTCTTTACGAAAATAACGAATTATATGCGCAATCAGAATATTATAATTTGTTGGCATTTATAACGGAAATTACTTCAATTTGCTCCCTCGCGATATTACAAACTCGTCGTAATCAATGTCACAGTAAATCTAATGACACATTAATACTTTTATGAACTCAAAAATGTATTCACTTTTTCCTTTTGTATAAGATCAATTTTCAGTTACATGCTCATTGAATTTTATTTATCTATTGAATGTTATTTATCTATTTTAACAATTTGTGCGTTATCAAATCCGTCAGTATCTTTCTCATTCTAACAAGTTGTGTATTTCTTAGAACTTTCCATTTCTCCCACATTTCTTCCGTCGTGTGTGTTGTTATCTCTTTCTTTTACATCACCGTTGTCTCTTTCTGTATCACTAAGATTAGTTTTGTGTGGTCTATTAATTTCAGTAGTGGTAATTCCGTCGGAAATACTCGCTGTCGTACGTGTATTTTTTCTGCCAAAGTTTTTCAAAAATACCCTCTTAAAACGTCTTCTGGGATTGTTTCTGCGTTGAATTCTATATCTTGGAGCGTCAGATAGATCTCTTCTGAATCTCGGCGATAAGTCCTTAATTTCATACAAATTTGGCACCTGCAAATATCACAATAACAATTGCATCTTATTCGAGGATTTCAAGTCCTCTAAATTCTGCTAAATTTCTCATAAGAAATCTTTTTTAATTATGATTTGGTAAGATTTTGAGTTTGCCGCGTGATGCCAGCAGAGTAGAATACCATCACCCCATATCCTCCAATGGGTGTCGTAGAAGGCGACTAATGGATCAGCAAAGGGGTATTGATCACCTTATACTCCGTCCGCCAATCCGCATTGGGCAAGCGTGGTGGACTACTGCCTAAACCTCCTTCGATAGCAAGGAGAGGCCTTGTGTCCCAGCAGTGGGTCGAATTATAAA
The DNA here is from genome assembly GCA_955850985.1 of Elophila nymphaeata. Taxonomy (NCBI): domain Eukaryota; kingdom Metazoa; phylum Arthropoda; class Insecta; order Lepidoptera; family Crambidae; genus Elophila; species Elophila nymphaeata. The sequence goes on from OY039066.1 coordinate 31,492,069, forward strand.
GGCTGTTGTGATGATGATGATGATGTGAAGATTTTGAGTTTATAAAACTATCAGAACCGCTAGAGCTCACGGAAGTAGGGTAACTCTCACTGTAAATAAATGTGGGGAAGTGTGGAGTGTTATTATATTAACGCGGTTGTGTACATGACATCCAAAAGCTTATCATCAATGCAACTGCGATCCCAATTCAAACTGATTTATGTTTCAAATGCTTCGTGAAAGCTGAAATTAATACGAGTGGTGAAGGAATCAGTTACAATATATATTTATGTTTTACTTACTTTGTAATCATCAATATTTGAAAGCTGCTTATGTAAGAATTGAGACTGGTTTTCAAGATATTCCTTGACACCCGTGAGTTTGGCCTGAAAAAACAATATCATTATCTTATATTTAGACTCCTATCACAGATTTAAGGCAACACCTCCACTTCTAAAAAATCATCAGTCATTATATTAACTCTTTTCTTTGCCATGTCATCTCTTACACAGTTTATGGATCATTATTTCATTCTTCCTTTCACTCTATGCTCATTTATTCGCATCACTCCCAATGTAACTTTCTTATCTTTTCTCTTCATGCTTATAATGCGAGTAGCTTCTAGAAAAAACAATTGCTTACTTTTTCTTCATCATTCATCTCATCATACTGCTGCAACAATTCTTCAACAGCATGAAGAGGAATCATGTATTCAAACTTATTGCTAGATTGTATTTCTTCTCTTTCCGTGGGTATTTCAGAGTTTGGTGAAAGTTCTGGAGAGAAGAAAATAATTAACATTGGTAATTTGTAAACGATGTTACTGCTTGGAGTCTGTTGCTGAGTTTAGCAGTAAGAAAACAAGAGATTTGTGCACCATTATGGCGACAATTCACCTCACTATTCATATGGACTTTGCTATTATATCACTGTCTTCTTTCTACCACTTTGCTCTCAATTTATTTGGGGTATATGCACTATTGATATCGGCAATAATGCTATAGGTTTTGGTAATAGATGTTTACAGCCGTGTGCCTCACACCAACCCTCCTTAGAAAATTAATTCTATCTTTCAACAGCAACCAAGATCGCCAGCTTAACGTGACGCTTTGTCAATGTATATGTCCAAAAATTTCGTGTAATCTATTCTTCTATACTAATATTATAAACATGAAAGATTTTTCTCTACGCTTATCCCAGAATGTTTAAAAAATAAATTTGTCCACCGGTGCGCAGCCAGAACGTGCTGCTAGTTAGTTAATAATAAAAATAGGTTTTCATACACATATGGAATATATATACAACCAAAAAAAATTAATTTTGGGTTGGTGATATTTCAATATCAATATTCTTGAAACTAACCACTATCCTCCTCTCTCACGTCTACTTTATGTATCTGAGGGTCTATTTTCTCTGTATTTCCTGTTGTTAGCCATTCTAGAAACTGTTGGAGATCTGAAGGTAAATCTGGAAAGTTCATTCAACATAATAATGATATTACAAATGAAAGTATAGGATAAAATAGTGTGCCAAACCATCATCGGCCTTATGTCAAACATTGAAATTGGTAATCCCAAGTAATAGTTTCTATAAACAACTTACGTAAGCAAGTCTTCTGTTGCACTTGAAAGTCTACCAGATCCCTCATGAGCCGCACCAGCTGCTGCATGAGTGAAGTAGTCATACTGTCTTCTTTATCATCTTGTCGAACTGTTAAAAATGCACTTGAAGTATTAGAGGTACTTTCAATAGAGTATAATACTCTATTCTGTTCTATTCAAAGTACCTCGGAAGTATTAGAGGTATTCAAAGTATTTTTCGAAGTACCTCTGAAGTATTAGAGGTATTCAAAGTATTTTTCGAAGTACCTCTGAAGTATTAGAGGTACTTTGAATAGAATGGAATAGAATATTTTTATTTGCACTTGACTGGGGTACATAATTAGTACAGTTATTGTTTGCTCATGTAAGATTTCTAATTTGGATTACTTTTAGTAACTTTGCACTGCAAAAATTGCATTACCTTGAATATTGCGCGTTTGTTCGACAGCTTTGGCTGCTTCTTTGCATACCACTTTCATTTTGGCTGTCAACGAGTCAAAATTACTGTTTTCTTCTTCGGGATCCTCCTAGGAAAGTTATGGTTTAATATTAAATAGAGAGATTTTTTACCCACCTCCGTAGAAAAGTGATTAGCGCTCCGAGTATGAACAACTCGCAGTACTGGGTTTTGGTTAATGATAGGACTGGCTTTAGGTCCATCTGTCTGATTCGTCCGCAGACGTGCATGCGGCCTGCCTGGTGATTCTGTCTTCCTATTTCTACCGTGAAGCAGTTCACTGTGTTTCGGATCGAAGGGAAAGGTAGCCAGTGTAATTACTGGGCAAGGAAGGCATTTCATCTTAATCCCCAGGATAACAACGCACCTGCAATACTAAGTGATTTTTTCCCTGTTATTGCAGGTGTTTATAGGCGAAGGTATCCACTTACCACCAGGTGGGCCGTCAGCTTGTTTGTCATCTTGTTGCATAAATAAAAGCAGTCACAGCCTATAGACGTTCAAAACACTTATGTGATATTCGCGCCAACCCTAATCCCCTTCTCTACCTCATGGAGTTCTGGCTCTGACTCAACAACAGAAACACAACACTACAGAAATGTAGTGTTATTTGACTGTGGTCGGTCTTTTGTAAGGTGAAGCTACTACCACAGTTAGGGCGCTCCAAATTCGAGCGGCTAGTCCTCTGTGTCCTACCACGACTTATCAAAATCTAAACTCTTAGAACTTACAGCGTTGTGATTTACATTCGAATTGTTCTTGTCATGTTGTGCATTTCTTTTGTGAAATCTTTTGTACTGGTGTCTTGGATAGGCGTCAGACCTAAAATAAATAAGTTTTATGATTAACTAGATGTGCCCGCGCCTTTGTTCGCGTGTTATGATGTTATATAGCCTATAGACTTCCTCGATAAATGGACTATTCAACACAAAAAGAATCTATCAATTTGAATCAGTAGTGTCTGAGATTAGCGCGTTCAAACAAACAACCAAATCTTCAGCTTTATAATATTAGTATAGTATAGATATTATAAGTAATCATAATAAAATGTGTCGCGTACGCTGCGTGGTGCGTGGCAGTTGTCAATCGCCTTACCTACATTGCTGCCCAACCCCTTTTGAGATCTTTAACGTGATTGTATGTATGGGCGGCGTACCGGTTGTATTTATTTGATTATTGCTTTTTGTAACCTTTTTAATTTAAAAAGTAGTTTTAAGGCTATATTTGTTATTTAGGAATAGTATTTAGTCAATGATTCTTTTCTGTTACCTTTCTACCTTAAAAATAGCTTAAACACTGTAATATTGTCAAACTTCCGCAATTAGTTACTTCCGGTACAATAATATTTAAAAAAAGGCATGAAATGTAATTTAAAAGTCGTAAATAATATTTATTTGAATTATCTAGTACTTTTCAATATTTTTATGGAACAAATCAAATTACTAGTGACTGTACTGTTAAGTAAGCCACGCAGAGTGGCGGGAGGAATGGTAGTGGGGACGTTTTGTCAGTAGCAGTAGTCGAATAAACGATTCATTCTTGTTTGAACTCTCGCATAAGGTGTTACTCTGAGTAAAAGTGATCTACCTACTATATTTGTTTTCTTCATTATTCTTAACAATTATGGATAATTTGGATTTGGATTTGGACGCTCGTGAGTTCTCCTCTGGAGCTACGCCGACAGCAGCGGTGGGATCGGAATCCCCTTTACTTGAAGTCAGGGCACAGAAGCACAAGGAACCCGAGCCTGCTTTTTCAATCGAGCAAGTGATGAATTTACTGACGACTGTAACGAAGCAGGCCACTTCGAGCGCAATCACAGCAGCCATGACTTCTACCCCGATGTATCGTGATCGCGGCAACTTTTATCTGCCTCCGTTCGATCCAGACGTTCGGTCCCATGATATCAGGGATTGGTGCGCAAACGTCGATGAAACAATAACCGCCTTTAACGTCTCACCCCAGGAAGCACGCATGAAGGCTATTTTACAACTGAAAGGAAGAGCTAAGATATGGGCTGACACTTGGTCTTTACAATCCACCACCGGCAACAAGTGAAAGAAGACTTGATTCGGACATTTGGCAAGGAATTCCGGTATGCTGACGACGTTCAGAAATGGCGCAGCTACACATCTGATCAAGCCTCGAGTTACAGCGAATACGCCACTACTGGATGGACACTCTTCAAGCGCGTTCGTCCTGAAGCTTCGGACGCGGAGGTTATCGATGCACTAGTAACAGGTATTTATCCTGAACATGTTAGATCTGAATTGTTAAGAAACACACCTGACTCTTTGCCCAAGCTAGTTTCCGTTTTGAAAACTTATCGCAAGCGTAAATTTGATGATGTTGAGAAACCTTTTAATACCAATATTAAAAGTTCGCGAATGTCAGACTTTTCATATAATAAACCAGGTCATCGTTTTCATAATTATAATGAACCTTCTGTTCCCTCCCCTTCCCCAACCCCGAAACCGAGTTCATCTAAGGATCCTGGCGTTCCTAGTAACTCTCTCAGATCAGTTGAGTGTAGATATTGTCATAAAATGGGTCACTTAGAAAGAAATTGCTTTCGCAAACAAATTGAAGATCGTAATTCTGCTTCTAGTAGTAAATCGATAAATTTTTGTAATTTTGTAAATCGCAGCACTACCCAAGTGAAAATCAGCAATAAACTTTATAATTGCCTGTTCGATACAGGTGCAGATTGTTCATTGATTCGGCAACGGTTCTCTGGTTCGATTCCCGGAAAACGAAAAACAGTTGATGTTGTATTTACGGGTATAGGCGGCTGTCCCGTACGGTCAACACAAACCATTACAACAATTATTGAGATTGATGAGGTAAAGGTAGAGCTGGAATTTTACGTGGTAGGAGATGATCAAACACAATTTGACATCTTGATCGGTTATGATCTTTTGAAAATACCAGGTCTCAGTGTTACTATGACTAGGGTAATTCTGCCAGTTCTCGGCCAATTAAGCGAAATTTCGACTTCTGATTCGTATAACTTTCCAAGCATCCACTATAAATAAAAATAAATAATACCGTAGGAACGGGAATTTGATATAGTTATCCATTGTTTAGAAATTAAATAAACAAATTTTTCCATTTATTTTTTATTTACAAAAATATAGAAAAGCAGTAAATATGCCAGTTTTCGGCCATCTATATCAGTTATCGGCCGCACCAATGTGCTAGTTGTCGGCCGCTTTGTTTTCCTTCAAATATATTTATGTTTTGTTTAAGTATAGGTAGGTCCTTACAAGAAATAAAGAATATTATTGTTCTCGTATATTTAAAAGTTTTTATTTAGGAACTTGACAGTTAAATTATAAAACTAACTAATCAACTAATTTACATCAACTTTCTAAATGTCCAAAACAACACCAGTCTCTGCTTAGTTTTCATGATTTGGGATAAACTTCTTTTAGATTAAGAAACTGGAATAACAATTAACATTATAAACGAAATAAAAAGCTCTGTTTGTTAAATATATTATCAACATCTATTACATTCATCACTATCTAGAAACTTTCCTTCTATGACTATCACAGTCTGTTCAGTGTCTTAAAAATAACTTTGTAACATCTATCATAACATTATCCACTATCTTTATTGTAATACACTGTGTTCAGTCTTCATGTATACTCTTGGTATTCTCTCTCTCTGGACTCTCTTGGTATAAAATATAATCAACATAATTAAATATAATCAACAAATACTAATTATCTTTAATGCAGTTTTCGTGATTTTAAAATTCTCCTAATTAGTTTCTTAACTTTTACTCTTAGCTTTTTATGTGCGTCTTCTATTTCTTTCTTCTTCTTTTCTTCTTTGTCTCGCTTCTCTTTTGTGTAAGTAATCACTAATCAAGTCTATTAAATACTGCTTTGAATTATTTATCCTCTGAAAAAAAGCATATTTTAAAATTAATACTTAAGTAGTTTGTCTTTAATTTAGTACTGGTATGTATGTAATAATATTATATTGTGTGTAACAGTATCACTCACCTTACATTGATTGAATTATATATTAAAGATAGAATAGTCTTCATCTTCACTTGTATTATTTTTTTCTTCAGGAATCATTGTGTTTAATTCTTCTTCTATTATAGAGTCTGACATCTGGAACATAAAAAATTTGGTATTTATCAACCTAAAACTGGATCCGGACCTACTTTTCTCGGTTTCCTTTGATAAATCACAACTCGCCCTGATAATCTATCTTGAACATGAACAGTAGCCCGAGGAACACCATAATCACGACAGGCCTGTCTTACACCGATTTTATCAATATTTATGGCATCAATTGCCCTTTGTCAATCTTCTTCTTTATAGTTAAATAGCTTCCTCTTTTTATGTATTTTACCTCCTCTCTACTTCTCTTCCGTTACACTTTTCTCTTCTTTTTTCTTATCTCAGGTATCACAATGATTAAATTTTATTATAGATCGGTATCTGTAATAAACTTTAATCATTGTGATAAAATTTTGACCTTTTCGCAGATATTGGTCGACAGATGTGTTAGCTAAAGCAAATTCAACTAAAAAAATATTGGCCGATAACTGATATGATTGCACCCAGTTTTCAGCCGTTGCTGTTTTGTATGGCCGATAACTGATTTGGATAGTGCAAGTTCTCGGCTATAAGGAAAGTAGTGGCTGAAAATTGGCATCACTGCACTCAGTTGCCGGCCTGTGCACGATGTTGTGGCCGACAATCAGAATAGTGGCAGCGGGTTCTCGGCCACATTAGAAATGGTAGGCCGACAACTTAAAACTTCGCAACCGTTTGTCGGCCGCTATTCGTTTTCTGGCCGAGAGCTCACATAAGTGCTGTCGGTTTTCGGCCACTCATTTTAGTCAGAAGTTTTAGATGAGTTTGTGTTAAAAATCAAACGAAAAGGAAGCCTAATGTTTGAATAATAGATAAACCTATTGAATAGGAATTATTTTTAAAACATGTTCAAGAGATTAATATTTAATTGTTATGTGTACATTCCTATAGATATACTTAGGCCGAGAAAAGGATACGAGAATGCCTCTTTTCGGCCGCCAAAAGTTATCAAATTCAAATACCTTTTTCTCAGTTTTTTTGTATGAGTCCTTGTGGCCGCAAACTGGAACTGAATCTGGATTTTTGTTATAATTTCTTCATTAAAACTGAGATACTAGAAAAAAATTCAATTGTTGAAGATATAAATTAATGAAAACCTTTAAGGAACTGCCGATTTTCGGCCACCTGGCCGAGAATTCAAAATCTTGTTAAATATGTATTGAGTTAGCCAGCCACGTAAAATTTCTAAGTAAACCTTATTTATTCTCAAAAAAAATGTATTGTAATAAAACTTTAACAATCTAATAACACAAATAATTCAAACAGACTCAGAAATTCATGTAACTAACCCTTTAACTTACCTTATAACAGATTGCCGCGCACTATTTTTTTCGTTGATTTTAACACACGTTTTTACTCCTTGAACGTCAAGGGTACACTGACGTTACAAACAAGATTTTATCACCCTGCAATTTGGCAAGGTCACGCGTAACTACTGTCTTAGTAGTATAACGTAGAGTTTTCAAATTGGAAACGTGTATTTTTCTTATTCCTTTACAAAACATCCTTGATGGCCGAGAACTGGCAGTGGCCGGCAAACTGGCAGAACTACATAATGGAATTTCAGTAAAACGAAATTCTAATCTAAATGTGAGTATTGTGAATGAATGCACTATTCTAGACATTCTGTTTAACACCGACATTAAGGACCCACTAGTTCTTATTAAATTAAAAAACCTTGTAAATAGCTTTTCTCAATACTTCACAACAGGAAATAAGGTCTCAAAAGTTGTTACGGCTAAGTTAGAGATCCAATTAAAGAACCCTGACAAAATAGTACAGCGCAGACCCTATAGGTTGTCCCCAGAAGAGCGCGATAAAGTAAAAAATATTATAGAAGACCTCAAAGGTAATGAAATAATCCGTGACAGTTGTTCACCTTTTAGCAGCCCTATTCTGCTCGTAAAGAAAAAAGATGGCACCGACCGACTATGTGTTGATTTTCGAGAGCTTAACGCCAATACACTTAGAGATTATTACCCCCTACCTTTGATCGCGGATCAAATAGACAAATTGGGCAAAGCACGTTACTTCACATGTCTAGATATGGCCGCAGGTTTCCACCAAATATTATAACCGACCAAGATAAAAGTATGACATCTTTGGATTTCAAAAAAATCTGTCAAGATTTTGGTATAGAACATCATGTCGTAGCTAAAGGTGCTAGCAGGGCTAATGGTCAAGTGGAACGTATAATGAAAGTGATTAAAGATAACATGTCTGTGGTGGAGCTTGATAAACCATGGCACAGAGCAATCCAAGATTTACAGTTAGCTATTAATTGTACAGTTTCTAAAAGTACTGGCAAAAGTCCACTGGAATTACTGCTAGGTAAAAAATGTTCACCGCCAGCTATCAAACTCCTCCAAGTTGATGATGACGAACCTGTTCAGGATCGTATAGTTGTTAGGAACGCTTGTAAAGAAAGGATGGACGAGCGATCTATTCAGGACGAAATTAGGTTTGACAAAGGTAAAGCCCAAATCAAACCTTTTAACGTTGGAGATTTTGTTTTAATGCGCATTCATGAACGTCATACTACAAAATTAGAACCAAAATTAGAAGGCCCAATGGAAATTTTGGAAATCCTCCCTAACGATCGTTATAGATTGAAGCATGTTAATTTACGCGGTAGTTCTGAAAAGATCGCTAGTCACGACTATCTCAGACCAGCTCCTACTGGACAAGCAGATCCGTTTGAGGAAGATGATTGCGAGTCTCCCGTATGGGCGGAAGATTTGTCAGAAACCAATTTATAAATTGGACAAACTAATTAATTATTAATTTATGTTATAGTTATGTTAATTTAATGTTTCTTAATCGGTACATAATGTTGTCTCTATTTATTGAAACCTGTTCCTAACTTCCTTCCTTGACGTTTGGCTGGCCACCAATACGCTTCCTTTTCCCGGTCTTGAAGGCTAGATCCCGGAATGGGTGATGCCATATTTTGAGGCTAGATCCCGGAATGGGTGATGCCATGTTTAGAGGGTAGATCCTGGAGTGGGTGATGCCATGAAATGGGGCTAAGTACAGCGCAGGGAACGCGCTGGAGCAGAATGGCCGTATGGGCGGCGTACCGGTTGTATTTATTTGATTATTGCTTTTTGTAACCTTTTTAATTTAAAAAGTAGTTTTAAGGCTATATTTGTTATTTAGGAATAGTATTTAGTCAATGATTCTTTTCTGTTAACTTTCTACCTTAAAAATAGCTTAAACACTGTAATATTGTCAAACTTCCGCAATTAGTTACTTCCGGTACAATAATATTTAAAAAAAGGCATGAAATGTAATTTAAAAGTCGTAAATAATATTTATTTGAATTATCTAGTACTTTTCAATATTTTTATGAAACAAATCAAATTACTAGTGACTGTACTGTTAAGTAAGCCACGCAGAGTGGCGGGAGGAATGGTAGTGGGGACGTTTTGTCAGTAGCAGTAGTCGAATAAACGATTCATTCTTGTTTGAACTCTCGCATAAGGTGTTACTCTGAGTAAAAGTGATCTACCTACTATATTTGTTTTCTTCATTATTCTTAACAATTATGGATAATTTGGACGCTCGTGAGTTCTCCTCTGGAGCTACGCCGACATATGCATACTCATAACTAGTTACTTCGATAATATTTAATAGAAGATACACAGTCGCCGCTTACAAAAACGGCACTTGTTTTGCTCTCATTCTTGATTCAAATTTCACACACTTTCACAGAGCCAAAATGGCGTAAATCGCATATACTTTACTCCCAGAATGTGCTTTATGCTGTACGTATTTGGGTTCATTTCATACTCTTTTTCGCATATATATTGTTTTATTTCTGGACATTGTATTTAGTTCCTAGAATTTAGTTCTTCGTTCCATCATTAGACACGAAAGATAATAAGAATGAAATGTACAGAAATAATTAGAATGTTATACAATAAGGTTGATATTAAAATATGTGTATCTATAGTTTATACGTCTAGATTTTTGTGTCACGGGGACGATTTTTGTGTTATTTTTTCTATTGAACCGTGCATCTACCAGGTATGTAATCGAAGAGTAGTTGATTATAGAAGAAGGCTTAGGCTAAGAACTCACGGAGCGATTTCTACCCGCGCCCGCAGCGGTTGCAGGTCGCAACACTAGTAGGATCACGTAGTATATGGAAATGCAGTTAGCAAATTTTACGACACAATTTACGACCGCGGCGGGCGCGGTTGTTTGCGGCTCCCTGGACAGGCGAGGCTTGTGGAATTGTGCGGGCCACGGTCAACTGCAACCTCTGCGGTTTGCACCCGCAGAGGCCATGGTTTTAAAGGCGTCGCTTTCTAGAGTCAGTGGATGCACCTAGAACCTTTTAGGCCTTCTTTTTTTAATTCTTCCGTTTAGAAAGTATAGTACAACAGCTCATTTCTGGTGTGTGCCCATGGTGGACTGGAATTTAATTGATAATAATCTGGATTGTAAATAACCGCCCCTCTTGCGATATTAACCCGCCAAGTTTGCGGACGATAATCGCAACCGCGGCGGCTGCACTGCGATATCGTGAGTTTAGAAACAAAACAGCGGTTCCGCAACTGCTGCGGGCGCGGGTAGAAAACTCTCCATGAATGCTTAGTCTTATAGCAATTTATATTGGTCACCTTAAAATCCTCTGCCCACGAGTAGACATCTTTTTATTAACCTTTTCAACAGACTTATCTTTTCTCCGCAAGTTATTAGCGAAACTCCTAAATTTGTTTTGTATCCAACTTCCAGATTTCTTAACAAAATCAACCCCTTTAGCTGACTGTTTGTCACCGACAGCATCCTCTAGAGGATCCATTTTAATGCCGTACTCATCATCATAAATACCATTCCAAAACACTAAATTGCTATCATCAAAATTGCTATCGCCAACTGCATTTCGTTTCACTATAGTTTTGTTGTCAGCTGCTGCGATAGACTTATTAAATATAGTAGCAGCTACACTAAACCCTGCTTCAGTAGTCATATTATATTTTGGTGTGGTCAAAATAACAGCTGTTGTTAGTTTAAGAACTTCATCGTCTGAAAAGAAAAACAATCATATAAACGTAGGATACCCAACTACCTTTAAGCATACTTAAAGGATTCAGTAAAATTTTATTCCAAAATTTTATTCTAAAATCGATTTCAAAGACTATTTCTAATGGCCTTAGGTGGCCTTTGCAGCATTGCTGGAGATTTTTTAAGAATACGAGGTCGTTCATTGGTTCTCTAGCTTATATTTCCAGTGAGGGTGTCACATTGTCACCTAGTCTCCCTGTAGGGTTGAGATTGAATAAAGCTAAGATTCTTTAACAAAGAGATTTTTTTTACATTTCAGGATCAGTCAACCATGAACAAGCAAAGTATTCGTAGTGAAATGAAATGAAATAAAAATGATATGAAAAGAAACGAAAAAGCTCTTTTTTAAAATGGACTTTGCTAAGTACTTTTAAATCGTCAAAAGCCCTACCACCATTTCGGGACGAAATAATTATTTTACTTAAATAATTATTATTATGCCGAAATGGAGAAGAAATGGTGAAAGAAACTCCAGAGCTTACAATGTCGTAATAATTTCAAAACATCATTACAGGTCCATAATATATATATATCAATATGAATAAATTACAATTTTAAATGCGGATATTTTTTGCCAGATTTTACTCCCACGCATTTGGATCATTTAAATAATCATTTATCTTATAAGAAGCTTTTTATATAATTTCATTTTTAGAGTTATTTTAAATTTATAAATAGGTAAATGTCTAATATTCTTCGGAAGCTTATAGTAAAAACGTATACATTGTCCCACAAACGAATCATTTATTCTGTATCATGATTCATCCTAGTATTGAAATTACGCGTATGACATTTCTCAGAAATATGCATAATATTTTTCTTTACATACAGTAAGTTTTCCAGTATATATATTCAGAATACTAGTTTTTTCAGTCTACTTTGAGTGGAGCCGCTAGATAGAAACACGGAAATAACGTATAGTTTATGTTTACCTGTAGGTGTCATTCTTTTATCATCATTTACTTCTTTTGTAGACAAAATGCTTGCAGTTTCATGTACTTTATCTTCTATAGACATGAGAACTCTTGATCGATGTCCTATATTTTCAATCATGTCTGCATCATAATTTGGGTACATTAAGTTAATTGTGTTATTTCTCTCAGTAGCTGCTATATTAGATGTTTGTGTTGTAAATTTACTTATATTCGCGCTGTAAGAGAATGTCTTTTGTTTATTTAAAAACATTGTCTTTCTTCTATTAGAAATACTTTAGAAAGTCAGAACAAATCTTACTTTGTGTTATTTAATTGTGTATTTAAGCTGTCACCAGATAAGGCTAATGCACTGAACCAATTAGACATCATCATAAAGAAATCACTTAAATCCATTTTCGTTACATTATTGCTACTTTCTTTAGTTGAAATATAATCAGCCGCCTTTGTTGACCCAAGATTAGTTCCATTTGAATTTTCAGTATTATTTATATCATTATAATAATCTGTAGAGTTTATTTTTGCTATGTGTCTTTTTCTAGTATTTAGATCAGATTCATAATCAAGGCCATCTTTTTCAGGAACTGAAAGCAATGATCTAGCATTGCCTTTACCAAAATTAAAAGTTAACTCTTTATCCTTGGCACTATCCTCTTCCCCTCCGGATACCGTTGTGAGTGGTCGTGTCACTGTTGATTTATTAAATATTTAATTTAAATAATAAAGAAAAGTGAAAAAATTTTGGTGGTCGTGTTGTGGTTCGAACTCGCGTTGGTTGTTTTTGCGAGTCCGGGTGTTGCGCCTTGCGGCTACTGAGACGATAAATCAGCGCGTCGAAATAGCCATAGTGGTTCTTAATAGCTGGCTACGGCGTCGTAGTGACTACGGAAGCTACGAAGAACATCGTATACTACGAGACTTGTCTCCTTACTACGGGAAGTTTTACAACACAGTGATAAAATATTATACTACGCCACGCCCCGTCTCTCAACTATAGCAGGTATGAGTTTGGATCGCTCCATGTCGGAAAACGACTTAAACAAGTCTGGAAAGGATGATAGAACACCGCCTTTCGTAATCAAACGGCAAAAACGAAACAGAGATGAGATGGACTATAGTGTGACTTCTCAGCTAGACACATTTAAAAATGAAATACGGGAAATGATTACTTCCATACTAAAAGACCAATTTAGTGAAATTAAAGCAGTTAGTTCTGTTCTTCAGGAAGTTCAAACCACAAATAAAGAAATACAAAACTCAATTGCCTTCCTTACAGCACAAAATGAGGAGCTGACGAAGAAAGTAGAAAGCATGGAAAGTCAAATTAGGGAAGATAAAAAACAGATCATCTTATTGGAGTGTAAAATTGAAGATTTACAGATAAACAACCGCAAGACAAATTTTGAATTAAAAAACGTGCCAAGAATGAATAATGAGACGAAAGATGACCTATTGGACATGGTCACTAACTTTGCTAGAACTATTGACTGTAACATAGAAAAGAAAGACATAAAGGATATCTATAGGGTGAAAGGAAGAAAAGAGAATATCCAAAATACACCTATTATTGTGGAAACCACATCCACAATCTTGAAAAACGATGTTCTAAAAATGTCCAAATCGTTTAATGTGAAACACAAAGCAAAGCTCTGTGCGAAACATCTCGGTTTGAAGAGGTCCGAGGATACACCAATTTTTGTGACAGAACAGCTTACTGTAAAGGGGGCCCGCCTGCATTTCCTGGCAAGAGACCTTGCAAAGTCAAAACAGTACAAATTTTGTTGGACCTCGTATGGGAAGGTGTATATAAGAAAAAGTGAGAATACCCCAATAATACTGATAAAAGACGAAGTGCAGGTACAAAAACTTTTTAATGACGCCTGACTAGATCTGGGAAGAAATTATAAGCTAGTATCATTGTCAGACAAACTACACTCTGTTTTGGTTTCTAATTTATTTATTTTTGTCTTTGCAATACTCAATATTTATATAAACTATAGTATAATAAATAATACCACTAAAAATAGAAACAACTATTGTTATCATGGTAACTTACTGTGTTTTAAATGTCTAATACTTACACGCTTCGGTACAAACAGCATTTACACTTACACAAATACTCTCATGTTACTCACTTTATACAGTCATATTGGCCTTAACATTACATACTTTAAATGTCTTTATTGCTATGTGCATATTTTACACAAACATGACGAAAACTTAAAATATTTGCCCACTACAATCATATTTAATAAAAGTTCTAATAAACAAATAAATAACAATTCATTGATGTCGATTGCTGCACTAATTTGTTTATATTATGGATAGTGATATTAATAGAATAAATGAAATAGATAATTTTGAAATCGCCCGAGCAATTCAATGTGATGATAGTGATCTGTGTAACCTAATACGCATTGACAATCGTGACTTAACAATTATTTCTCAAAATATACGCAGTGTATATTGCAATTTTGAAGACTTTTTAATATTATTAAATAGTTTAAAATTTAACGTTGATGTCATAATCTTAACAGAATGTCATCTTAGTACAGATAAACCTATACCTCAACTTACTGACTATAACATGTATTCAACATCCTTTCATTTGAATCAGAGTGATGGAGTAGTAGTCTACATCAAGAAATCTATAAAATCTAATGTGAAAGAGTTAAAACTACAACATGCCTCTTGTTTGCAACTGGATTTACTAAATCATATCATATTATGTATTTATCGTTCGCCTTCAAATAGAAACGCTGACACCTTTATACAATATTTGAGTGATCATCTTGACACTTTAAAATCTAGTAAGAGTTTGGTTATAGCCGGTGACATAAATATAAATACAATCATTAACGATAATTCAGGCACATATGAAAGAAACAACAGAATTAATTATGAAAATATGTTTGCATTTCATGGAATATTGCCTGGACATAACTTACCTACTCGTGGAAATAGTTGTCTGGATCACTTTGGTCTTAAAATCGATAAGAAAAAAGTAACTGCCACAATCGCTATCATTAACACAACGATTACCGACCACTTAACCACACTCTTAACACTTTCTAAAATTAAAAATAAAATCTTATGTTCAAAAACTAAAACTATTGTCAACTATAATAACGCCATTAAGTGCTTACAGGAGAAACACTTATCTGATATATTATTTTGCAATGACCCGAATATGATAATTGAACAATTAATTAACAAAGTACGTGAGTCCTTAGAAGAAAACACGCAAATTGTAAACATACCTAAATCTAAACGCAATTTAAAACCATGGATAACTTCTGGTATATTAAAATGTATAAGAAATCGAAACAAAATGCAAAAGCAACTAAAAAACGATAGAACCAATGAATTATTAAAAATCACTTATAAGAGATACCGTAATTTTTGTACTAAGTTAATAAAAAATTTAAAGCGTAAATATGAAAGAGAAAAAATTACCTCATCCATGACAAATTCGAAAAGTCTTTGGAATAACATTAGAAATATAACATATACACAACAAACAAAAAACCATAATAATGAACTCCTGAACATGAAAGCGTCTCACCAAGAAAGTCTAAATTACATAAACAGCTTTTTTACTGGAATTGGTAAGCAACTTGCAGATGACATATTAAAAAGAAATGGCTCCCCTATACTAACGAACTCAATCACAGACTCCCCTCAACAATCTTTTGTGCTTTTTGATACAGATAATGATGAGGTTCTTTCCGTGTTACTAACCCTGAAATCTGATAGCTCTGCTGGATGGGATAAAATACCAACGAGCTTTCTAAAGCTAGCTAAAACTGACATAGTACCAGTCATTACACATCTTGCGAACTGTTGCTTCCAAAACGGAGTCTTCCCAGCACTGTTGAAGGAATCGGTAATCACTCCTGTACACAAGGGTGGAGATAAAAGAGATATTAACAATTATCGACCAATCTCAGTCTTACCCTCCATCTCTAAAATATTAGAAAAACTAATTAACAACCGGCTTTTAAAGTATTTAGAAAAATTCGACTTCCTATCGTCATCCCAATACGGTTTTAGGAAGGGAAGATCGACTGAAGATGCCGTCTTGGCCTTGAGTTCATTGATTACTGAAACATTAGATAAAGGTAAAAAATGTATGACAGTATTTATTGATCTACAAAAAGCATTTGACACTGTTTCTATACCCACCCTTGTTTATAGGCTAGAAAGCTATGGTATAAGAGGAGTCCCTTTAGCGCTTTTCAAAGATTATCTTTCAAATAGACAACAGCGAGTAAGGGTTGGTGAATTGGTGAGTTCTGTTAGGGATATAGAGTATGGAGTCCCCCAAGGAAGCGTTTTGGGACCTACTTTGTTTTTAATTTATATTAATTCACTCTGTAACATGACACTCGATAATGTCAAAATACTTTCTTACGCAGATGATACTGCTGTGTTTTTTGAGGGTTATTCTTGGGAAGAATTGCGTGTCAAAGTAGAGACGGTTTTGAGAAAGATAGGAGATTGGTTAGACCATAATTTACTTACGCTTAATACGAGAAAAACGAATTACATCTGTTTTACTATGACTGACAGTACGCAGCCCGGGAGTAACTTCAATATCAGAATACACAAATGCAATGCAATTAATCTGTCCAATCATAACGTAGCTTGTACATGTCCCAAGATCAACAAAGTATCAGACACTAAATACCTCGGAGTACTCATAGATCAAAAGTTGTCATGGTACAAACAAGTAGATCAGATTGCTAACAGGATACGAAAACTTACGTGGATATTTAAATCATTAAGACATGTGCTGCCAACATCCTCAATTACTCATAATAAAAACAAGAACTTACTCAATATTGTTTATATTGCCCTTGTACAATCTATAATTACGTACTGTATTCCGGTATGGGGTAGTACCTATAAAACAAAATTTTTGGAATTGGAAAGAGCTCAAAGATCCCTGTTAAAAGTGATGTACTTCAAGCGACGTATGTTCCCTACCGAAGAATTATATGCACTTTGCCAGATCCTTTCGGTAAGAAAGCTATTTGTGCTACATACTGTATTAAGGAAGCACAGATCAATAGAATTCGATACAGGGACACAGAATAGGAGGAGTAATCTCTCAGTTATTCGGACTAAGTCATATAAAACAGCCTTTGCTGGCCGTCAATTTGGAAAACTTTCAACACATTTATATAATAAAATAAATAAAATCTCAAATATTTATGCCAAAAATGCACATTATATCAAAACTAAACTAACTGATTGGCTAAAAACCTTAACATATAGCGAAACAGAAAATTTATTGCAATACAGGAAATAGAAGTTTTAATATATGATTGTATGAGATGTGCTTGCGCACACACAAAGCTACACATACACTCAAACATACACATACAAACACACACACACACACACACACACACACACACAAACATTCACTATTGCTGTATCATTTATGTAATTTAGTCTTGTAACAATGCTATTGTTAATTATCTTACGTCATAATACAAATGTAACCTAACTTAGCTATGTAAATGTAAAACCTAAACTTAACTAGAAAATAATAATGGAATAGATATGGAAGAGTGAGGTCTTCTGGCACAGATATTATCATATCTAAAAGAAGGCCTCCAAATATATTTTGTTAAAATCCCTAGTTTTGAAATAAAGTTTTTTGTATTTTTTGTATTTTGTATTTTGTATTTTGTACTATTCTCAGGTGCATTAGTACCATATTTCATATCTCTATGCACAGAGGTAAATAATGCGAAATCGGGGGTGACTGAATCTGGAGTTGAATGAACCAAAGCACTATCAAGATGGTCCATAGAATTTGATACTGGAGTGCCGAATCTGACATGTTTTCCTAGAGCTTTGAACATACTGAAACGAGCATCGACATCTTTAGGAGATATTGTAGGACCCATCTCAAGTCTAACACCTCCGGAATTTGAACTTTAAAATTTTTTAAAATAAAGTTTAAAATAAAAAGGGACTTTATCAAATTTATGCAACGATATTAGTTAAACAAGTAC
This sequence comes from Elophila nymphaeata, assembly GCA_955850985.1. NCBI lineage: Eukaryota > Metazoa > Arthropoda > Insecta > Lepidoptera > Crambidae > Elophila > Elophila nymphaeata. The sequence continues at coordinate 31,510,258 of OY039066.1, forward strand.
ACATGAAATACTTAAAAAAAATCCATGATTTTGAAAGGTTGCTATGAAAGGCATTGAAGACGTGAAAAAAGACAAGCATAGTTTTCAATTTCTTTTTTTGCAATATTTAATATGTTAACTGTTTCACATTTCACAGGTTTCAAGAAGTTCCCACTAGCGTTTATCTGTCAAATAGCCCACACAAAATTGACAATATAAAAGCAATATAAAAGCCAGATATCTCCTAATCAGAACCTGCGACACTGGCCTATACTTGAACGTTTGTTTATGTGCCTAAAACTAACTCTTTCTTTAAAAAGATAGGAAGTGATTATGAACTGATTACCACCAGAACAGTTATATTTAAACTCTGTAGGAAGTCAGAACATTCCTCAGCACCATGATTCTACGACATATAACTGCAGTAGTGCTGGTATCATGGCAGTTTTTACTGGTATGACAGACAAGAGGGTAATAGAAAAAACTAACGTATGTAAGAAATAACAATAAAATAAAAAAAACATTGCTTATACCTTTTTTGAATCTATCAAAGAATGAGTGTTTTTTAATCTTCGCCTTGTTTACAGATTTGACCTTACGTTCAGATTGTTTAGCATCTACAACTGGGCTTTTGCCTGTTGTCAAATAATCCTTCTTTTCGCTCAGAACACCGTAATCACTGTAAGCTTGAGCCATTCTCGCTAGATTATTAAACTTATTATCTGAATAGTTCTCCACGTCCATATCATTGAAACCACTTTCAGAATTATCAACTTCTATCGCCGCGTCTTTATTGCTAATAGGAATCTTAACTTTATTGAAATTATGTATATTTTCCATTGCTGCTTGTTTTATCATAGATATAAGTTCGTCGGGATAAAATGGCATGGGCCCTTTCCAATTAGGATTATGAATACCACTAACTGGTTTTGCAGTAATAGGATTAATAGGAGTATTGTCCTCATTAAAATGATCATTCTGAAACAATAAATCCCAATTATCTTTAAGTTTCTCAAAAAGACTTTTATTCACAACTAGTTTACATATACCTTAATCGAACAAAGATGTAAAAAATGTTTATACAAAAAGTGGCCTTATCGCTAAACGCAATCTCCAGGAAACCTTAGGATGACCAGGATTTTAAATCATAATTCTCACTAATACTTTAGGGTAACAATGTTAATATTGCCTATACATTATATCAACATAAAAACTTTATAACATATGTCTACCAATTAATGGGAGACACACTAAGCGGTGAACCTACGCTAGAGAAAACTGACAGTCACTGGCAATCTAAATGCATGCCCTGGACACCTTACTCGACTACAAAAACACTATACAAAAATAGTATTTTGTATGTGGTGGTGGTCAGGTTTAAGTCCCATATCGATGAAATAGTCATGGTATTTACAAATTAATAACTGGTTCTAATAGAAAATGTCATACATCTAATCTCTTTTTTCTGTCATGTCGTTTCTCCGTTTCGTCTTCTATTTCAGTATCATCAGCAAGTACTTCATTGACGTCCTCGTAACCAAGACTTTCATCCTCTTCATTAATTTGCATTAGTTTACGAATATGAGGTAGATCTTCAACAGTATTGGATGTGGCTTTCTTATTGAAAGGATTTCTACAAAAATCATTCCATTAATGAAATTGTGAGGATATTTTCGGTATTGCCATTGGTGCTGTGATTACGGTCCACTTCTATTTATAATGCTTTTAAATTTGACAATTATGGATAACGGAAAGATGGGAAACAAATAATAAACATAAACAGATATTATAATCTAGGTCTGTGCTAAGAGTGGTGGATTTCAAATAATTTCAAAGAAAATAATGTATTCATTGGTATTTTGCATCCAACACGATAAGACACAAAAAAAATTTTTTCAAGTTTACTCGACGCCTGGAAAAATTAATTAATATAAGTACCAAAAGAAAATAAACAAATTAACTTACTCATCAGTGGAATCACTGAACAGGACATTATAATTAGGTGACGAAGATAATTTAGATTTATCTTTATTGGATAGAAACTCAAAAAGCTCCTTATCCAGTTCATTACTAGGCTTGAACGGTGTAAAAAGTTTTTTAGTAGTAGCTTCATTATAATCTTTTTCATTCATATCATTGTGAGGAGAAGTTTCTTTAACATTGTCCCCTTTTAATAATGTTTCAATGCCAAATGGATCTTCCATAGTTTCTGGCAAGCTCCTATCTAAATACTGATCCAACATTTCATCAAATCTCTGCGTATTCTTATAGAAGGGGTGTTTCAATTGCTTTTCATGTGATCGATGTGACGAATCTTTCGGCACATGGGAGCATTTCGGCACTTTCCTTGCCCCGTTAGGTTTGTACTGAATAAGTATTTCTTTCTTTTCCATCACTAAGCCAATGGGTACTCCTGTGTCATTGGCAAGCCTTTTAGTCTTCTGTGTAGAATTTAGAGCTGCTAAGTCTAATTTTTCATTTGATGAGATACCACTACTACGTTTTCTAAGATGTGATTTTAGCAATGTCTTCGCTAATCTCAGAGATCTTTTCCTTCTATCTGATATGAAATGAAATTTGTCGTTGTAAGGAATTGGCGTCGAGACATCGTTCATCTCTTTCTTCATGTTCCGTATCTGCGCGTCTGTTTGTACCAACTTTTTATAGAAATCTGTAAGAATACACGAAAAAAAAAACCCAGATTTTAAATAAACAAACGGGCATGCAATACAAACAACTTCACAAGGCAATGAACATATTTTGATGTGTAATCGGGATGACTCCGCATCTTCGATTTCCCATAGAAGTCAGCATCCGAAATGAATTAACATTTTAGTACCTTGTCTTCGCAATTATTCATAAATTCATTCATTGTTAAAAAAAACCTAGTACGCTGTGCTCAAATTATCAGGGCAGACAAATGATGATGGATTTAGTATAAATTTAGTATTTAAAAAAGAACATGCGAAAAAGCTCCTAAGAATTTTACTTACTTCTCAGCTTATCACTGCTCGCACCTTCGTTGAATTTTTCGGGATCGAGAATCGAAGCAAGCTCGCTCTCCGACTTCAGTCCAGTATCTTGTAGAGCGTTCTGGAACAATTACAACAATGATGACAGTCTTATCCCCTTCTCTCCAGGGGGTTAGATAACTGGCAATCGTTTTATAACGATAAGATTTGAAAAATGAGTTATACAAGTTATATGTAACCTGAACTACCCCTGCACTTGGTGCGTTAATAATATAATATAATATAATAATATCATTTATTCTCTCGCCACAATAATCAGTACAGGTTCTTATATCTATGCTATACTAATATTTAGTAATGTTAGGGGCCATCCATAAATTACGTCACACGAATTTTAGGACTTTTTAACCCCTCCCCCCGTCCTTGTCACAGGTTGTCACATTTTTAGAACCCCTCCCCCCTGATGTGACGTCACACATTTTTTAATTTTATGCATGTCTAGAAATAATCAAAAAAAAGTTATTTTAATTTTTCCTTTTTTTTTCTTAAACCTACTCAAACCCTTACCAGAACTCTCGTGAATTTTGTGTCTAACTTGCATTACAACGCCGCTCTAGAAGTTGATTGTTATTGCAAGAGAGATAATCTCATAGCGAGAGTGCTAAAGTATTAAAAATATAGATCGAGTTCGAAAATTTTTAGATTTTTTTATTCCCATATAAATTCCGCATTTCAGTACTTTAAATTTTAACATGTAACGTCACAAAGCTTTTGACCCCCCCCCCCCTGCCCCGTGTCACACAATGTCACATTCTGGTGAAACCCTCCCCCCCCCTTTAACGTGTGACGTAATTTATGGATGACCCCTTAGGTACAACAGATTATTGCGGGAGACTGATGCCTAATCTAAGCTTGAGCTTGTACTCGTATTTCAGGTCATCAGGCCTCACCCCAAATATTTTATTGTATACATTAGAGGAGCAAACACAACTTATTCGTTCCTTAGTTTAATTAAGCAAACGAAGGAACTTATAAAATACTATTAAGATAGGTACATTTACATTACTATATTCTAACAGCAACTAAATTAATAAAACTTTTAGTAATCACTTATATTATACGAGTATCACTAGCTAGCAACAATTCAGTCTCATTGTAATTAAGAGTTTGTAGCCATTTAGTAGTTTTCATTTTACATTTTCCTTTAGTCAAGGGATATATAGTTAACAATTTATTTATTTTATTGTAAATGAAACCACCAAGATAGCAGAAGAACCTGCGTGAGAATTTAGTTGAGAATTTGAGAGTACGTTGGTCAACTGGGATCTGACGCCTACGAAGAGGGGTCTCAGCGGGCTTAATATAGGTGAGTAAGCTGTGCTGTTTGAGTACTACTGACAAGATGAACAGTTGACGCACTGTGAGAACTCTTGTTTCACTATATAATAGAACAGTAGGGAATCTATAAGGACGAAAAGTGGAGACTTTCAAAATAGCTCTCTGAGTTCTTTCCAGTTGTATAAGGTTAGTTTTTGCTGCACCGCCCCAGGAAGAAATGCAATATGTGATCAATGATTGAACCAATGCAAAATAAATCATCTTAAGTACGTCCTCATTTACAATGTATCTCAAAGACTTAAAGACATACACGGTTTTACGAAGCCTACAGTTGAGAGTGTTTATGTGTTCCTGGAATCGGAGATGACTGTCAATACTTACGCCCAGATATTTGATATTATCACAACGTTCAAGAAGTGTGCATGAGCACCAATCATCTTCTGGTTTTAAACAGGAGTGTGCCACTAAGGTACCAGTGGACTGTCACTTATGTATTACTTATAGTTTCCGCGTGAGGGCTAAGTGTCGTTGTTGCTTTGGCCCATATCTAACGCACACTGGGAGCGACATCGTCTCATTGGTCAGTTATGCACCACAAATGCAGCTACAATGTTACTAAATGTGGTATTGTATTTTATTAATGTATGGAGCAATAACGTACTAAGTACACACTTTTGACTGTTAGAATTTATGACATTAATGAGATTTACCATTAAAAAAAGGGAGAAAACGAATTCTTAATGTAAATAACTCGAAGAAAAATTCTCAGGAAGAATATTATTATATAACTTCACTCAGTAAGCTACTCTCTCAATGAGAGTAGCTTACTGTGTCACAATTACATTATTATTTTTATGTTAGTGCCACAACGTCATAATTGTGGGAGCCACATAGTTCAAATTAATAAAATAGGATGTTTATTAACATACTTTAGTATATTGTTTAAGTAATTATAAAGTTAAAAGTACGTGTAATGATAAAACTTATTCACCTTGTCAAATTATGAAAGTATTATTATTTTACAAAACACCAAAATTTTAAATGTCTCTCCAGAAAAAAAAACAATTTCGCAAAAGTGACAGCCTATATAGTATTGTACCGGAGGTGCGACATTTTGATATCTCACTAGATTACAATGGAGAATCGAGCACATTTGGATGTGTACTTATCAATATATTTTCGCTTTATAATGATTCCATAAAATTGTCTAATTATCCATTTCCCTGCGCAATTTTTTAAATTTTGCTATCCGTAAGAACCTTCAATAAATAAGAAAACTTAAGAAAATAGTTATTTATTATACAAGAGTGGAAAGTTCCTTTTTAACCGCGTGCTCGATTTGGATGACCGAGCAAGCGAAGGATTCTAAAGTTGAATCACGAGCGCAGCGAGTGATTCTAAATTAGAATCCTGAGCGTCAGCGAGGGAAACAAACGAGCACAAGGTGAAAAATCTTTCCACTCGAGTGCAATACGTAACTTTTCATCCCACCTCAGCGAGGAAATGACAAAATGAAAAAGAATTTTTTCACAATTTAAAAAGTTCTAATCATAAATTTGGCACCATAGAGGTTACATTAAATAGGTTTAATGACGTTTTGAATTTACAATTATATTGAGTACTCATTATATGTGATGTTCTAAATTCAAATCTACTTTGCCACTCAAGCGAATAAAATAGAATTTTTCAGCCAGATTTCGAAGCGCAAAATTACACTTTCCGAGGTGGTGGGATGAAAAAAAATGTATATAGGTAAAGTAGTTCTAAAGTTATGGCGTAAGGGAAAATTGGTTTTTAAAGATAGTTAGATAGATAATGATGAAATAATACCATGTTTATTTTCAGACTTTTTCACCCCTTTTAGGGGTTAAACTCTGAAAAACACTGACACACATGTTTATTCATTTATCGATAGGACTACTCCTGTGAAGTTTTAAAAAAAATAGGCAGTCTAACTAATCTATTGTTTCCTCATACAAACTTTCATCCACTATTTTACTGCTGAATTTCGAATAATCCGGTGTTATCAATTATCTACATGATAAAAGGAACCTCTGTGCAACATTTCAGCTTTCTAGGTCCAAGGATATAGGCTGAGCGTTGATCAGTTAGTTTTGTTTTTATATCATCATAACAGCCTTTATAATTCGACCCACTGCTGGGACGCAAGGCCTCTCCTTTTCAATGAAGCAGGTATAGGCAGTAGTCCACCACGCTTGGTGGACGGAGTATAAGGTGATAAATACCCCTTTGCTGATCCATTAGTCGCCTTCTACGACACCCATTGGAGGATATGGGGTGATGCTATTCTAACCTGCCGACATCGCATGACTATTGTTAGTTTTTGTATGTTAATATCAACATCTTAGCAAAAATTACGAAAACTTTACAAAATGCACTTTTTAATTGCTCCGCATTTTAGTGTTAAGAGCGAAAATTATTCAGCCCCGGGCAAGAATAAAACGAGCACCAACAAAGTGTTACACCTGGGTACTTGTAAATAAAATACCCGAGACATATTTATTGTGGACGGTTAATTTGGTAAATGGGACCAAAGTACCCTTTTAGGGTAATGGTGTCGCAATGACCCCGGCACTTAAAGGGTTATCTGAAAACTTTGGCGATTCAATAGTTGTTTGCCAGCTTAATTTTTTATAAAACACATAATTAACCTACTAATTCTGGTAAGATAAGAAGGTAAATTTATTCCTAATGTTCTTTAATGTTTAAAATGAACTGGCATACAATGACTTGTGTTAAAAAATATATTTTTTATATATTTTTTTTGCAAAAATAAATAAGCATTTGTCCACACTCTCACCTGATCATAAGGGAAGCTGCGGACTATATGTTACATGATTACTTATAAGTTAGCCTATTCACCCTCGCTTTGAAGCCACCCAAGTTATAGTTATCAAGGAACACATGACTCTAAAATCTGTCATGAGCTCCTAGATAATTGGAACGTACGTGCGTGCTAATGTGAAGAGTTTCTTAATAATTGAAAGACGCGCAGACTGGCAACCTGTTGTTACTTGGAAATACTTCACCGCCACCGATTTCAAAAACGTTAGACTTATAGATCGTTTAAAACTTTTATTTTTCCTTTTTCAATTTTGAAGCCGGTTTAAGTATATTAAATTAGTTTTTAAATGATTAGGGTAAATCTATAAAACGTAAGGTGGGTATTAAAGCGTATGGATGAAAATGGACTACACGTGAATGAGATGAGAATGCTAACAAGAATGGACAAAGTAAGGAATGAGAATATTAGAGGAAGTTTGAAAGTATACATATTATAGCACTAGTGGTAGAAAAACTGAGAAGTAACAGATTGGCATAGTTTGGGTATACAGATATGATGAGCGAGCATGTAACAGAAAGTAATGAGAATAAATGTGGATGGATATAGACAGAAGATAAGATGGATAGACTGTGGGAATGATGATATGGTAAAGAAGGATGTTAATGTTGAGATGACGACTGATCGAGGAGAGTGGGAGAAGATAACATATTACGATGACCACAAATAAAATTGGAAGCAGGGCAGGCGAATGATGATGAGCTGTCTAAATGATATTTTTTTACTCCAGCTCTAATTGAAACAACATGCTCATGTTTTTTAGAATCACGCTGTTAAGCCAACGATTCGTTTTCTTAGTGACTGATACACACTACTGTCTATCTCAAATGTTACTGAACCACTAATGATGAAACTTACACAGATTCCTAAGTTAAGGTAGTAAAGGTAGGGCTTTTGACGATTTAAAAGTACTTAGCAAAGTCCATTTAAGCAAAGAGCTATTTCATTTCATTTCATTTCATAAATTTAGTCTAAGAAAAAAGGATTTTTGAATTCAGACTTATAGTTTTTGTGTATACACATATACAAACATACATGCATATATACATAAAGTTGGCACTCGTGTTTAGAAGCTGGTATAGACTAACATTTACAAAAACTGTAATTCTAAGAATATTACAAACATAAAATAGAATAGAATCAATCTTTATAGTACATCGACACAAATATCAAAGATTACGATCGAATATCAAGTTTTGCTGGTCTAAACGAAATGTTTCTTTACCCTTCGAGGTAGCGAAATTCGCTTAGGTTTGAACAGCGAGAATACCGCAACCCACAGCGATAGTGAATACCGCTGTAATCTAAATAGGCCTTACTCTTCAGCTTTATATAAGTATTAATAAAGAAAAATACTATGAGCTTGATACCATGCTTGTATACTCAAGTATATTCCTTTAATGAAACTCGCAGCGTACAGGTGAAATCAATTCGCAATATTCAATCGAGGAAGTCAAATTAACAACGCCTCGCCTTAAATATAACTTATGATATTAAGTTCAAGTGAAAATCACCAGAAACTTCGATTGTCGACTGAAACATATCGAGATAACTGCTATATTCTATTAAGGCGAAGAATTGATGAGAAAGGAGGAATATTTCTTTAAACGATAAGTTATTTTGCACAAAAAAAATGTTATAATAATAAAAATATTGAATAGTATATCAGTTAGAGTGCAGATTAAATACGTAGGTAATATGGAGAATAATGGGTCCGTTAAGATATAATATAAGTATCTATATATTTCACCAGGCGCATGCAGCTTTTTTGTAATCTTTACAAAATTTAAAGTGAAGCCTTTTGAAGTGCTACAAAAAAATCCTGTATTTTAAGTTGAAATGTCTCTATTTAGAAAATAAACACAATTCCCATCATCATTGTCATCTTTTCTTGAAAATTGTCGCACCTTTCAGGTGACAACACAGGGTGGGCAATTGGTGAAATAGGGTACTGCTTTTTTGACGAAGTGCTACCGTATCAATGTATGTCACATTGCGTGCAATTGCTGGTATGACTGGCTTGATGTAAATGCTGCTTTAGGCAATTTGGCCAGATGAGTTCTTTCGATTTGTTTGTTTGTTGTTTCCTGTTTAATGATGACTATTTTGTTTGTGGAATAAAAAATATAACAAAAAAAAAACATTTTTTAAGAGGGTAGAGTAACGTTTTAACACAATTATAAAACTATATTTGTACATTTTCCCTTTCTCAATTTTTTTAAAATAACTTTAGATATATGACGATTTTGGAAAAAAGGAAAACTTACAGATATAGCTTTTTTCTTTTTATTAAAAACATTTTATTATGTAGGTAATAATGATCGGATAAGAAATAGGGTAGGAAAACGTTTTCTGCGTTTGTATGGAGACAAACAAGTCGTACTCTCGTCCTCTTAAACAGTCTTCCCCTTAACCAAGGCCCGTACTAAGCAGTCATTATTAACATGTGACGTGCGTGTCGAGTTAAATCAGCATCCGTCTCGCTCACACAGAACTAATTAGAACAAGATGCATAATTAAATTGTACAATCGTGTGCAAAGACTTACAAGCTTGTTCCCTCTTGTAGGAAATAGGGTGGGGTCGCTGTGTTAGCGGTGAGCGGGTGAAGGATTGCTTTTGGAGACAAGTATTAGATAAATAAAAAAATACAACTTACTTACAATGTTATATAAGCAAACCAAAAATTATAACTCTTCTTTAATTCTTAACTAAAAGTTTAATCAAAGAATAAGTATATTTAAAATTAGCAAAACGACTGTCCAGAAAGAAAATTGACTGTCCAGGGCGGAAATCGAACCCAGTATCTTGCGCAATCCGGACGGCTGCATCAACCATTACGCTACCGGGACATAGCTTTCGCCGTCGAAATTTGTCGGTGCTTGGTACTTATGTTTTTATGGCAATGGTATGGTATGGTAATATTGTTGCATCAAATCTTTGAAGTTTGCACTTCTAAGATCCGAACGATCACAGCACGGACGTGTGTGGGTCGAGCCTTATTCAGATTACGCTGCTTTTAAGGCCTAAATATGAGCCATGTGATGCGAATTGCTATTATCGAATTGGGCTCAAATATAGACAAGCTATGCCATGTGATGCCCGCAGAGTAGAATAGCATCACCCCATACCCTCCAATGGGTGTCGTAGAAGGCGACTAATGGATCAGCAAAGGGGTATTGATCACCTTATACTCCGTCCACCAATCCGCATTGGGCAAGCGTGGTGGACTACTGCCTAAACCTTCGATGAAAAGGAGAGGCCTTGTGTCCCAGCAGTGGGTCGAAGATCTAAATATAGCTAACTGCAAATCTAATAAGATAACGGCTTCATTTAATAATGCGCTACGATCCATAGCAGTTTCGTAGCCGCCGTTCCGTAGCGTTCATTGTACAAAAGAGGAGTTCCTTTTACGAACTGATAAGTGTGCTAAGACCTTAATCCTACTTCCGTTACTACTAGGAATTATAATATTATGCCTATTAATTTAATCTTGTAATAAGAAATGCAATAATAATGATTCACTTTTTGCTTTCGTCACTGTAAGTTTTTTATGCTACTTAAAGAAAGCAGCGGTCAGCTGCGTTCTTTTAAAATTTAACTAACATTCGAACGCGAACTAAGAAATTTGGCAAGTCGCATTTCTTTGTCGCGCAATCAAGAAATGGAATTCACTCCTTCTTACAATCCTGTGTCATTCGAAAGAGGCGTGAAGAAGCACTTTTCATGTCGGCAAAGCGAGGCTTTGTCTCTCGCACGCTAACTTCATATGTGGACTCCACTTCTGCTTACCACTAGGTGGAATGGAGTCATTTGCTTGACCTTTTTAGTGCGGGTTTACGGGGAAACGCGTTGGGATCTTCAGGGTAAGGTGAAAACGCTTGAGGTGGGCCCGGTTTACTATCCGGACTTCGCGGGAACGGAGGTAAACTTCAGACAGAACTTCGTGCGACGATGGCACAAGATTAAAAGTGGGCTAGAGAGAGAAAGAGGTGAAGAAAGAAGATGCAGCAAAAGAGGCAGAAGATTAGGCAGTGGGAGCTAGCGGTATAACTTCGGGTAAGCTCGGATGACCTGGAAGGCACCAAAGGCATACCGAGTGATAGCCGCCGTAGAAGGGGGAGAGCGACCATAGTGACAAGGACGAATAGCAAAAATATTTTGTAGGGAGTCAAGAAGGTGCACTATGGAAAGAACTCCCGGCAAGTAGCAGCGCAACCGTAAGGTTGGGCCAAGCCATGGGTTGGTGGTAGGATGATGCCTTGTTAGTAAAAAAAAAACTTGTTTTTTTATGTCTACTGCTCCGTGACCACCAGCTTAACGTGCCTTCCGAAGCACAGAGTAAAAAGTAGCTTAAAATTTTCGGTCACCCATCCGATTACCTACCGCGTACTTTGTAGCTTACCTTTTATGATCGTTGCGAAGTTACCGCGGCTCAAATTTAATTGCAAACAAAATATTATGTCTCCCCAAAGCAATAGATTGAGCCGAGAAAACTCCGGCCCCTCACAAGTGATTACAAAGACATAACTCTACCCCCTACCTCCATCAGCGCGACTCGAAAAACAATTACGCCCACTATATTTCATTCATAAATACCTCCGCTTAATTACACAGGTGAGCAGCTGGAGCTTAAGTTATTTTATTGTTTTTTATTTTATTTTTTTAATATGGGTACTCCGTATTTCTGCGAGGTTAACTTTGGACTGTTATTCAGATTCTTAAAATGGAGAATTTTCATTATTTTATATACCGCAGGAATATTGACAAAGCCGTGAAATTATAATTGTACGGAATATTGTCAATTGGCTCCATTTCTTAGTATTTAACGACCTATTGTTATTGTAATTTCACGCGGTCCCTATAGTGATATTGCATGGCTATGATATAATGGCTGTATAACTGGTCATTAGATTATGAGGCGGTCACTGATTGGTCTACTTCCAATGTCAATTTTGTTCAACGTTAATCTTACTCAGCATAAAATCATCTTAAATTATGATTTTATTACCTGCTTTATCTTGTTCAAACTCCATTTCTATTATTTTTGACGTGACAACGTCTTATAATTCGATAAAGCCGGCTGCATGCACGAAAAAACATGACGTCATGCGGCGTTACCTCGCTCTGAATCTAATTCTCTAATTTGAATTTGGAATTATGTTCTTTAAAATTTAAACTTTCAAAGATACCAAAACCAGCCAGATACAAATAGTATAGCCAAAGAGATTTTATTACAAGTTTATACATACTATAATGCGAAATCTATTAAACAAATGAAATTAAATTTTTCTTTTGAAAAATGCTACCATTCCATCAGTATTTTCTTAAGACGTTGTCACGTTCAACAGTCGTCAGTAAACCGACTTTACAGACAACCAATTTTTTTGTTTAAGCAGATTGCCCACTGCAATATTTTCCTAGGCCTATGTAAAATCTACAAGTGAAATAATGACATTTGCTTTTTGTGAATGGAAAAGAACTGACCAATCAGATTGCTCAACGTCCCCCGCTGTTAACTCACTCATAACAAATCTATTGTTTCTATAATGTCTCTATAATGGCCCATGAAATTACAATAACAGAAAATTAGGTATGTATAGCTAAGCTAAAAATAGACCGTTAAATTGTAAAAAATGGAGCCGATTGACAATATTCCGTGAATCATAATTTCAGTCATGAAATTATAATATTACGGCTTTGATCATATTCCTGCGACAGATAACTACAATATTGAATTTTAATTGTAAATTACTTAATGCGCAAATCGTTCAAATAAATATGTATTAAATGTCGACGTTACATCGCAAACATTTAACTTCTAAATACGATTTATAATATTACCGGATTATAGGATTACGTAGATTAACGCTTATTTATGGATTTCCTCGAACCGTATCGCATTTAGATTTTGACAAATCAATCAATTATCTAAGGTAATACTAACTGGGTAAGCACGACGTATGCACGAGCCATCGTCATCACATCATCATCACAACAGCCTTTTAATTCGACCCACTGCTGGGACATAAGGCCTCTCCTTGTCATCGAAGGAGGTTTAGGCAGTAGTCCACCACACTTGCGCAATGCGGATTAGTGGACGGAGTATAAGGTGTGATCAATACCCCTTTGCTGATCCATTAGTCGCCTTCTACAACACCCATTGGAGGATATGGGGTGATGCTATTCTACTCTGCCAGCATCACATGGCCGACGAGCCATCGTGACGAGCCAATATAGATTAGCACAAGATAACAACAAAAACAATGCAACAAATACACAAAAATCGGGAGTGGTCTCCCCTTGACTTTCTCGTATACCGGAAACGACTCAAAGTTTTGATTTTGATTTCATACCTGCATGTTAAATTTTGGTCACCCATCCGAGTACCGACCGCGAACTTTCGAGATCGACGGCTCAAAATTTGATAGAAACTTTATATTTTGATGTCATACACGTATGTTAAATTTGGTTGCAATAAGTTAAAGCATGCTCGAGTTATCGTGTTAACACACAGACATAATTCGAAAAGAAAATATTTTTGACTCTGTGAGGTCCAAAACGTGTAAGTCCATCAAAATTTCGAGGTCGAATTTTTTTAACGATTACAACACTTCCTCTATACTAGACGTATATGAGAAAGTAATAATCTTGATCAAAGAGTACAAGAAGTGTTAAATTCCAAATGACCACCCACAGACTCTCACGCCGGTATCACACCTCCGCCGCGTGATTTCGCGGCGTGTCGTATCAGCGAAACCGCTACAAGTGTTTCGCCAACATCTCTACATAATCGCGAAATATGTCTGCATATTCGTTTCGCTCACATACTCTCACGACAATACGATTAAGACTACACAAGTTGTTAAGCCCCTTCTTGATTCATTTTTGATTCATTTGCCAGATCGATTATTCTGTGTCATAAAATCAACAAATGTGATTGGACTTGGTTCGTTCCAAACTCTTCATGTGTCCCTATACATAAATATTCATGGGAGTGAGGTCTGGACTTCTTGCTGGCTCGGTATGGGTCTACCTTTCCGGATCCACTTTTATTAGGATAATTTGTGTCTAGCCATTGTCCGACACTTCTCCTCTACTGTGCAGGGCAACCGTTAGTCAGATAAATCTTTTAAAAAGTTTTCATAATGTTTAAATTTGTTATGAAAAAAGTAAGGCCCAATAAAATGATTTTTTTTTATGTTACGAGATGGCAAACGAGCTTGCGGCTCACCTAATGTTAAGTGGTCACCGCCGCCTATAGACACTTGCAATATTAAGTGTAAGTGTAAGTGGGGACTAAGATGATATGCCCGTAATTACACTGGCTACCTTTCCCTTCAATCCGAAACACAGCGAACTGCTTCACGGCAGAAATAAGAAAGGCGGTGGTACCTACCCAGAAGACCCTACATATGGGTCTACTACCTAGTAAGATAAGGTTCTATATGATTCCTATCCATACGTTCAAACTGAATCGTCTTTCTGATCCCTTTGTCTGTTTTTTATTAGGATTTTCTTGAACAATAGGCGCAGTAAGTTAACGAATTACTGTTATCTTTACTCCTTACCTTTACCTCGGACAGAGTGTACTTTACCTGAAAGTCTTTCATCAAAGTTCTTCCCAAAATCCTGATAATACCATACTTTCTTGGATACCTAGCTAATGAAATGCAGATATTTTTGAGATTATTAGCAGCATGAGCGTCATAGACGTTTTTTAAATATGGCGGAAATAAGATAATATTTATTAATATGTTTATTTTATTTTCTAACTACCAATCGTCTACTATGACCCAGTTAGTTCTGGTAGCTGCAATTTTTGTCTTGAGACTAATAAAGCAACTTATCTTGAACCTACACAAAAATTGCAAACAAATAAATAAAAAGCAAAAAAAAACAACAAAAACAAATAGGCAAATAGACAAAAAATCGACATTCTCCTTAAAAAACTTCAAAGTACAATGTCTTGAAAACTGTTGAGTTTGGGATGTGTTTCATAGTCAAATCAGTCAGGAATTATAGATAGTACAACCTCTTAAGGATCGACTTAACGTGTAACCCAGTATATATAAAAACAACTGGTATTTGAATAGAATACCTAGTAACATCAGAAAAATCTTTCGTGATTAGAACAATAAAAAATAAAGTTTGTTTCTATGTTTCGCCCCGAGTCATTATAATACAGTTTTCGTACCGACTATAAACTGATAGGTTATGTTCAGTTAAAGAGCGAATACATTTAAAAGTACTCCGAACGCTTAAATAAAGGGTCGTCTGCGCCAAAAGGCTGTTGTGCTCGCTTCATCATAATATTTAGTCCAGGAGACTGGATACACGTTTCTTAAAAACATACAAAAGACTTTTCAAAATTATATTATCAAATTATTTCACTGTTTACTGCTGAGAAATGCGGATTTAAGGTCATCACTTTTTACCACGAAAAGGAGGCGTTGCACTGACGGTCCGTAGCCGCTGTTCCCTAACATTCATAGAGAAAAAGAGGCGGTCTCTTTTCAGTGGAATGAAATGAAATTAAAAACCTCTTTATATAAATTAGACTTTGATAAGTTATTTTAAATCGTCAAATAATTATTTAACTATTTTCGAGCTGATAAGTATGCTACGACCATAATGTGTAAGTTAACGATAAACTCACGATAAATATAGTCAATGGGTAATTTTGAATCTTCTTCTAACCAAAATGAATATGCGAGTAAGTACATAATAGTATAAAGTAGTTAATTTCCATTGGTCAATGCATGTTTTTTTTAATTTAACTCTCCCTTTTACGGGACGATAGAAAATTTATGAAGCGATATTATCAGTATTTTTCTTAATTTTCATTAAAGTATTGGTGTTACATAATGCATCTAGGGAGTTCTTGGCGAGAAATGCATGACCTCGTGATGGCATATCATATCATCATCCACACCATAAAATGTTTACTTCAATTATTCCTCATAATTGACTATAAACACGGATGCATATGAATCAAAATAAAATTATTCACACTCCACAAAATCCAATCAGAAACAATTTTTGAATTATTTAAATAAAAAAACAGACGCAATAACAATACTCCAAACGCATCTATTTTCTTTCAAAAGACACTTAAGTGACTTTTTGTGCGACGTTAATGATAACATTGCGCCCACATGATTTATTACATCTTACAGTTTTTACAATGTTAGGGTGACACATTTGAAAAACATTCATTTAATCATAACTGATAATTTCAATTACCTACAAAACACGTGAATAAGTACTACAATTTTCATAGACATTGTATAACGTCCATTTTGTCAAAATATTACAATAACGTACTTCTTAATGCAAGTTTTTACATTAAATTGTAATCTAGATCTCTGTTGTGGATTAGCGATTGTTGCTGGTACTGACAACAAAATTTGTAAAAACATGCATATTACCTAATCACTGGCCCTAAATAGGCAATTAATAGCAGTAGGCTGTGTTAAACATTGGACCCCATCCCCTAGACTAGAAGCTAGATTGTCCCATTCCGCGAAACCGAAACGAATGCAACTTGAAATCTCAACGTAGACAAACTTTTTGCATCTTTTTACACGTCGCTTGTCCCTTTGTACGGCCGGCGACGATAGTGGTCTGGTGCACCCTATTAAGGTGACATTGGAACAGACAATGACAGTGTTGCAACGGACAAACTATCAAGATCTTTAGCATATTTAACCGACTTCAAAAAAGGAGGGTATCAATTCGTATTCAACTTTGTTTTTCTTTCGAATCGGTTCAGCATTTTTTAATCGTGAAAATACGCAGTAGCAACATGACATTTCCAACTTTATACCACAATATCTTCGAACCAACTTCGATTACTTTTTTTTCATTTCAAAGATCATTGTCTCGAAATAATTTCCTGAAATTTTTACAGTGTAAATAAGTGCAGTATTTTATTATTCTAATGCTGGGGCCGCACTCGCGTCTATCGTCACGAAGCTTCGTGCTAGGACACGATACACGCAGATGTGACCGGCCGTTATCGGCTATCGTCACGAATATTCGGGTTGCTTGTGCGTTATCGGCCGGGAGGCGGTACGTCAGGGTTTTAGCGCGCTAACCTATCGCGCTGCGTGGTCAGACATGCGTTGTTCATTTCGAAGGTTGTTCTCCATTAGTTCAGACGCGTACGGGTGACTAAGTATACGATACAGCTGAGTTATTTTTTATAATAAATGCATTACGTAATTATTAGCACACAATTTAGAAGTAAAGAAAGTGATTATGCATAGTTAAACGCAAAGAAGGATAATAATACTACGCAATTTACACGTCTGGAAATGATTTCGGCCATCTTGGATTATTGCACGATAGTTCGTGCAAATAAAGAAATGCCACATGCTTTATCGCGATAACTTTGCTCGGGCCGCACTTGCGTGTATCGTACGAAGTATCGCCACGCATTACTTCGGGACGATAGGCGCAAGTGCGGCCCCAGCATAATAAATATAAGGCAAAATCCTGTCTTAACTGAATTATGGATAAATGAGTTGTAACCTGATTTTGATATCTATCCAACGTATTCTACCTACTAAATCGTTAAAAAATATTTTCAAATAAAAAAACCGCCTTCATAACGAATAATTGTAAAAAACGTTGTCACTTGTCTTTGGCACTGACCTCAAAAACATAGTTGGCATATTTACTTTTAGATTTTTCAAAACATAAGAGCGATTGCACACGACGTATTTTAAGCGCACCGACAACGCGCGTAATATACGCCGTCGGCTATTGCTCTAAACGTTTTATTTCTCCGTTTTTAGTTTCGAAAGCGGTTTTTTAAAAAACTTATTTTTTATAAAAAAAAGTTGCTAGCAAAATGACTTCATTACACCAGATGGAGCTTAAGAAGTGGAGTCCATATGCGAAGATAGTTAGAGCGAGAGATGACAAACAGTTGCGCTAACCACCCTCGCCTTGCCGACCTGCAAGGTGCTTCTACACGGCTCTTTTGAATGACCCAGGATTGTAGGAAGGAGGGAACACGTGTGCTAGCAGTGAATTCTTAATTGTGCGACAAAGAAACGAGTTGCCAAATTTCTTAGTTCGCGTTGGAATCGTAGCCATTCGCTAATCACGCTATACATAACCTGTTACTCAATTTTGCACCAGCCATTCTTCTCAAGGCGCTCATTTCAACCGCATTAATTCTGCTTTCATGCCTCTTCTTCCATACACAACTTTCACTTCCATACATCAGTGTTGGGATCAGCCACCGTCATACACAGGCAGTCATGCCTTCTCAGACAACTTCTGATCGCTCAAAGCGAGCAAATCCCCTTTCACCATGTTTCCTGCTTTCACTCGATTCTCAATATCACTGTCACACTTTCCATCTCTCGTAAATACAGACCCCGAATCTTATACAATCTCTTTCACTTGCGTTTTATTGCGTACCCCATCATCATAACCGCCTTTACAATTCGACCCACTGCTGGGACACAAGGCCTCTCCTTGTCATCGAAGGAGGTTAGGCAGTAGTCCACCACGCTTGACCAATGCGGATTGGAGTTTGTATTGCGTTCCTACTGTATACTTATATGATATACTGGCTTATGTCCGCGACTTCGTCCGCGTAGAATAGTTACTTCGGGCAGCATTTAAATTTTCTTATTATTTCTCCTAACCCAAGCGTCATATACCTACAGATTTTCATGAATTTTACTTAAAAAATGACGGATTTCCATAGAAACGTTCATCCCCTATTTTCCTTAGGGATTAAATTTCCAAAAATCTTAAAATACATCTTTCTCAATTTGTAACTTTTTACTTTAAGGATTTTACTTTAAAAATGACGGATTTCCATACAAACTTTGCGCCCCCTTTTCGCCACCTTAGAAGGAGAATTTCCAAAAATCCTTTCTTAGTGCTCCCCTGGACCTCATAAGGAACCTACGTACCAAATTTGGAATCTCTAGTCCCAGCAGTTTGGGCTGTGGGTTGATATGTCAGTCAGTCAATCAGTCAGCACTATTCATTTTTATATATATAGATAGATAGACAGAACATTTCTTTATGTAGTTAGAAGCGTCACAATATCCTTTCGTTCAAAAAGCGCCGGGGCGCCCCGCCAACTATTATACGCGGCTGTATATTTAGTAATTTCTCATCTCTCCAAAGCTAGAGTTTTTAATCTGCGATCGCCCGCGGGATGCCATTGTTCTGGACAGACAGACGGCCGAGCCTTTGTCAACTTGTAAATATAAAGGAGCAGTGTTGATGAAACCGAGCCCTAATGCTGTAAGTGTACCTATTGTTGATATCAACGTGAGGGGAAAGTTGTTTTTATTACTTACTATCTTTTGCCTGCGACTTTTTACGCATTTTGTCCTCTTAGGGAGTGAATTTTGGAAAATCCTTTCTTGTCGGATTCCTGCGTCGTATTAACTATCTGCGTGCCAAATTTTAGCGCACTCCGTTCAATGGTATAAGCTGTATGTTGTTAAATCAGTTAGTGGCGGTTGCCTTTTTACAAGCTTATAATTAACTTGTACCGTTCGTATGTATGTCAGTTGTCCATCAAAATTTGCGAACCATTTTTTGACCATTTGTAGGTATTCGATTGAGTTTGTTGTGCAAACACGTTTAGTTTAGATTCTATATCCAATATGGCGGACGGCCCAAGATGGCTGATTAGTTATTTTTATGCACTTGCATGATAAGGATATCAAAGGAAAGGGTTTGCCGAGGATAAAAATACTAATAAACTGAATAAAAAATAAATTTCGATAAAAAATATTTTTAAAATCTTTTATTTCAATGCTTTTAAAAGAAACTTGTTTTTAAAAATATTTTATATACTTATTACAGAAAAT
Source organism: Elophila nymphaeata (assembly GCA_955850985.1). NCBI lineage: Eukaryota > Metazoa > Arthropoda > Insecta > Lepidoptera > Crambidae > Elophila > Elophila nymphaeata. Next base: position 31,530,262 of record OY039066.1, read on the forward strand.
TTTGAATAAATTTTTGTTAATTTGTGCGTTAATTCTGTCCTTTTTTAGAATGAAAGGTACCATCATGTTTTTTTTTGTACTCTTGAAAAATTTTGTGTGCACAAACTTTTACGATGACAGATTGAAAGTTTTAGCCGTTTACTTCTTGATTGTGTGACATAATGAGTTGAAGAATGTTACGCATTGGAATGGTATCCACAGTTTATCTGTCACTGCGCAATTCAAGCAAATAAATAATGAGCATGAACTTTGTGTGAATTCTTAATCACATTACCAAAGTAAATCATCAATCAAAGTATTATCTTTATCTGCAAATGACAAATAAAGCTACAGCCAATCAGTTAACGATTACTTCCCGTAGATAACGTGAATTAAATATAGTTTTTTTATTATGAAAAGATGATTAAACTTATGTATCATGGAAGTTTTTAGCAGCGTACGTGTTTTCTCCTTATTAAATGAAATATCAGTTTATAAATACTGTGAAATATAATATAATATAATATAATATATTTCCACGCACACACCAATTATCTAGCCCGAAGTAAGTATCATTAAGAACCTGTGTTACGGATACTAGATAACTTTTTTTTTTATATACATAATAATTTTAGATATTTTTCTCTTCTGTGAAGTGGCGGATTTCCGCCACTTAACGCCATTTAAAAATCTAACCCTATCTGTGAGATGGCGGATTTCCGCCACTTAAGAGGTGTCGTATTACGTGGCTTATCTCAAACAATTCATTAGCTTTGTTAATGCGATAAGGTCGGGAATGTGTTTATTAAGAACTTGGATGTATGATACACATTCATTGCAACAGTGTTTATATAGAGAGAAAAAAAACCAAACAATCTATGGTTAAAATTTGCGTTCAAAAGTGAGGGTATTTGAAGTTATCGCGTTTTTAGGGTTCCGTACCTCAAAAGGAAAAAACGGAACCCTTATAGGATCACTTTGTTGTCCGTCTGTCTGTCTGTCTGTCTGTCTGTCAAGACCCTTTATCTCAAGAACGCGTGGACGTATCAAGCTGAAATTCACATGAAATACTCAGGTCTATTGTTCCTTTAAGCTGTGAAAATATCAAACTTCTAAGCTAAGCCAATCAAAAGATACAGCCGATTATGTCGATATTTTCAACAAATTTCCGACACTCGCAAAGGAATCAAAACCTACAGGATACTTCCCGTAAACTCAGAATCTTGAAATTTGGCATGAAGCATTGTCATATAATGCAAATATATAAAAAATTGCGAAAATCACATTTTTTTAGTTATATAATATAATAAAAATATTTTAATAAAATGAAACTTACTACCTTATTTCTCACGAACGAATAAAGGTATCAAATTGAAATTTATACCAAATACCTAGGTCTATTGTCCCTTTAAGCAGTGAACAAATCAAACTTCTAAGTAAACGCGATCAAAAGATACAGCAGTTTATAAATTGTAAACCACTACGTTTGTACGGCGGAACCCTCAGTGTGCGAGTCCGACTCGCACTTGGCCGGTTTTTTATTTATTATATTTATTGTTTGTAACAGACTTGTTACATTATGTTATGATGATAAAATTAAATGCTACTTATTATTTAACATTTCCTATCATTTTCTTATATACATAGAATTTCAAATACATAGATTACCTTATGTAATATATAACATAACAATAAAAATATTATATTACGGTTGAATAGATTTAAAGAAATAGGTAGAGAAACAATTTAAGAACAAAAATCAAGAAAAGAAAGCCTTAATTCTTAGTAGAACTGGAGTTATTACAGTTTTTTTTAAATTCGAACCATAAAAAACCCTTGCCTGTAACGTGGCTGAAATCCGCCATCACACTTGACATCAATCACTCATCTGACAGTTCAAAACTCCTCCACGGATGAAAGGATAAACAGCAGACAACAGCATCCTGAAGACGATTGCTGCCAGAACAGACTGTCTTATACAAAGTCATTGGGTTTAAATAGCCATGGGGCTCAAATAGATTTAATTTTATTTAAAATATTAAGTTACATACTAATAATACTAATATAGAATTTAAGTATAATTGTTACTAACCGCTCGATAGTAATAATTGGCAACAGCGAGGTGACGGCGGCTATGCATTTAATCGCGCCGCTCTTGCGCGGCCGCCTTCGAGGCCAGTTCCGTTAAAACATATGCATAGATTCGCGCTGCACTCGCTTACTTCAAGTCCATGGCCTTAGTGGCAGTGGACAGCACATTGCGAGGAAGACGGGAAGGATCTCAAGTGGCAGCCGCGTACCGGGAGATACAGCCATCTAACACCTAAGGTGGACAGACGATAAAGGTCGCGAGAAGACGCGGCGTTAGTAAGTCCGCCACAAGGTGGACCGACGATCACGTGTAGACGCAGCGTTGGTAGTGTTTCCTTGGTAACGATATTTCTTACATACATCTACACGATCACGCTTACAGTCCCAAAATGGGTTTCTTCAGTGAACAAACAAACAAAAGTAAAACCCAGATGTTACACTCAAAATCATCTCAGCAGTGCGGGTAATTTCCAAATAAATGTAAAAAAACACCATTACAAAAATACCTTGAAACATTTGGATCACGAAAAATACAACTTTATACTACTGAGTGGATTTTAAAATACATAATACTGTATATAAATACTAACAAACTGCATACATACTTTTAATAAACGACTGTATATAAATACAAACAAACCGCACTTTTAAAAAAAGTTCACTTTACACAATATATCTCCGTAAAACTCTCTCAGCTCTCTCAAGACACCTAAAGACTTATGTCTTAGAAAGCGAGATGTGACAAAAAGTGGCCTTCCCGCGCAAGGGTGGTAATAAATCACTTAAGGCCGCGGCCTTCCGGGAATAAATACCTACAATATGATTTGTGGACGCTGCGCTGTTACAGGGTGTTCTTGTGATCTTTTTATTTTTATCACGAGCGCTCGCGAGTTCGACAGAAAGGCGGTTTTTTAAATTTTATATAGCCTATGAAACCTATATTACTAAAGATTAATTTAGCATTCCAATGCTGAAAGATTTTTTGAAATGGGGTACGTTGTTTTTGAGATTATTCGTTACAAACATACATTTTTTTTCTTTTTATAATATTATGTAGAGATATGGTAATACTATAGTAAGTATAGATTAAAAAATAAATACAAAAACTTAATCATTAGAACAGCACTTAACTGGGTTTATGTTGAAAATGTGACAAATTTTATTTTTTTGCGCTTAATAGAGTGATAATAATATTAAAAATTGAAAACTCTAGAGGTTTTAAATGTTTTTTCATTGGCAAGATTTACAATGCCAAAAAATATTTCCACGTGGACAGACTATATTATAATACTTGTAATTTAGAAAAAGTTTTTTTTTTGCGAAATTATTTTAGAAAATTGCTCGTAATAGGCAGTAATAGCGCCGCGGACGTTCGTTCTTTGTAAAGATCAAAAAATGACGCAACCAAGCGCGCGGTCGATACTGGGATGGGTGACCGAAAATTTTGATCCCAGCTGCTTTCAAAAGATAGCAGTCGAACAACTTGAAACAATAAAAAAAATCAGCTATCCGTAAAAAAAACTTGCATAAATTTCTACATCTACCCCCTTTTATAAAACAGCTTCTTCCGCCAATTGACTAGCGTTACGCCGGCCATCGTTCTATATTAATATTTACCACTGAGGGTGCTTCGCAAATTTGCTCTTTCACCCCAAATTTTACGTTGACACCCTAACACCAATGTGATAGGATTCAAATTAGAGACGCAACTTGTTATACCTGGTCGCGGAACATTTTGCGGCAACCGAGGGATTACATTACCGGCTGGAGTGTCTTTATGCATAGATTTCCGTGAATTTGTGATACTTTAGGGAAATTGATTTAGTGTTTCGGGAGATTTGGACGCATTAACGTGTATTGAATACTGCAACTTGCCACTTTTTAGCTCAGAAAGTTACTCTTCTTTATGCATACATAGTTAAAGTTTGCAAGCATCTGGCAAAGTAAAGCCGCTTAAATGAACCACTTTTTTATTTCTTACTAATTAAATATTCAATATTAGATTATAAAATTATTACATTGCCTCAAGGACATTTTATGCTAGCCCCACTATAACTGCCCAGCCAGGTTTGCAACTCTGTATGAGGGAATTGTAGGAGAGTTATATAACAGGTTTTCAGCTTGCCTCAAGTACCAAATCAAATTTATCTATTAGCTCTCGGCCTATTAAAATAATCATAATTCCACTACAAGCCAATCAGTACCAAATGTAGGTTTTTTAAATTAAAAAAAATCCGAATCTCTTTGAGTGACACAACTAATACCCAAAAAGAATATTTTTATGCCACAAATGACCAGAAAGTTGCATTTTGGGCTTGACTTAAAATTTTGTATTCACCTCGGGTGGTAAAAAATAAAGCCACAGATCGCATATTAATCAAATGTCAAATACCTGCGATTTGAGACATTCTTTATTTTACCGCCCTAGCTAATAAATGTACTATTGCATGTGCCGATATTGTATGATGTAGGAAGAACGTTTATGCAGATAGTTGGGACACCAGCAGCAATGATAAAATGCTTCCAATTTTTAAACCCGATCTCTCTTCGCCCACAATACTAGGTTTTGTATTAACAAAAGAAGTGGGTACATCAAAAAATCGAGCGACCATATTTCTTTCATTCACCCGGCGACTGTATCCCTTGCTATAGGTGCGAGGGAGAGCTACCGCTACTATTTGAACTCGATAGAAAACTTACTTCGATTAAGCAATCACTCCGATAAAGAAAATCACGAGTTCAATGTTAGTTATAGATATAGGAAACTGTAGATGGGCAATGTGAAAGAGAAAGAGCATACTAACACGTATATTAGAGCGAGATAGATAGACGAGACCATTTCACGTGCACGCAGGCGGCCTAAGTAGGCCTGTCAGTCGCGTAGAAAAAACAGCAACTGTCAGATTGCAGTGATATTTTTCACGGACACAAGCGCTTTACTTACTTTGTGCATTTTTTTGGTCTGTTCCTAGTCGATTACTTGCCAATCTATAAACTTTAGTAGGTAATTATAAATCTATTACGGAACACATTTCACTCAGTAAAATATGCTTGTGAAATTCATTCGCACTTGTCTATAGAAGCTTCGAGAACCAGTGGTAGTATCGAAAAACGTCTGATTGATAAAAATTACTCCCAAAACATCGCGTCAAAGGCTTTACTGGAAGGCGACAAATATCCCCCTCTCCGTCAAGCCCTGGGGACCAGTACGTCTGAGCCCGGGACACGAGCGCGTAGTTTATGGTCTAGTCTTATAGGGTCGGAGGTTGAGGCGAAGGGCTTTATGTCGGCCATGATGGAATTAACGCACGTCGTGGTTGCGAAATATGTGGCGGCGGTAATTTTGCTATTCGTTTTTGCATTTTTGTCCAAAAATTAATTTATCACAGGTAAAATGGAGACTAAAAACTTCTCCGTCAGAGAATTTTAATTTTAACGTGTGTTAATGTAGTACAAATACTGTACATATTTTGTAAGTAAGGTAGCCTCGCTCTCTGGAAAATATACAAAGTACAGGACTGATGTTTTGGCGCCGTCGTGGTGGAGTGGTCAGTATAGCTGCCTACACATCAAGCGGTCCGGGTTCGAATCCTGGTAGCGGCAAATATTTGTGTGATGAACACGAACATTTGTTTGCGAGTCATGGTTGTTTATATATTTATTTAAGTTTATTTAAAAAAATATCTAAAAAAAATATTATGTAATATGTATATAAAAAAAAAGTCCGTTATCTAGTATCCGTAACACAAGTTCTTAATGATACTTCGGGCTAGATAATTGGTGATGTGTTCACTGAACTCCACCTAAATCAAGTGTTAGTCGTATTATGAGTCATTTATTACCTAAAGACATAATTGTCAGTGATAAGCAGACTGATATGGTACTCGCGCGCTACCAACCCTAGCCCGTTCCCCTACCCCGTGGAGCTCTGGCAACCCTACTCACCAACAGAAACACAACACAACAATGTAGTGTTATTTGAGTGTGGTCTTCTGTAAGGTGGAGCTACTACCACAGTTCGGGCACTCCAAATTCGAGCGGCTACTCCGTTGTGCCTTACCTCGACTTAGGAAAATATTTATAATATGAACAGATAGGTACTTACAGATTCTCGAAAATTGTCTTCACCATAACCTGAAATAAATGTTACCTTTATTTTTTGTTAATTTTTTTATTAAATAATAAAATAAATAAAAATAAAAATCATTTATTTTCAGACCAAAGATCCATAGATTGTTAGTAACAATATGACTTACAGACTATGTTAGTATGACACACATGGGAAAATTATAATAAATTGAAACATCCTCAATTGGCAGTCTCACCGAACCCTTGCCACATGGAGCTCGGTGAACCTGCCAACCAGGGCTGAATCAAGGCGATCACCCACCATCCTCAGGACTCTGTTCGAGCTCCGTCACACCCTGTTCAGAAGCGAGGCAACCTTCTTTCGCATTAATGCGTAAAAGTCATCCACGCTGGCATCAGCAAACATACCGGACGCACTACAATAGCGCGGGAGCCAAAACAGAGCCCTGAAGATGTTGTTGTACTGAATGCGTAGGGCATTGTAGGATTTCTGTGTAAAGTTGGCCCAAAGGTTGCTCGTGTAAAATGCCTGACAATAGGCTTTAAAAAGAGTGATTTTGACCTCGGCTGTACATCGAGCAAACCTATGTGCCAACATATTACCCCGCACCGACAATGCCCTACGCTCCCTCTCAATATCCAAATCATCACACATATTTTCAATCGGTGTAAGAAGGTCATTTACCTTATACACGAGATTAACTTGCAACACGTAGGAGTTTCTCCCGAGATCTAGTTGTAAAAACATGTGTTCCATCCATTTTTAACTCTACCGTACAATTTGTTGTTACTTTATATAAATTCTCACTTGATCTTTCCTAAATAATGTAAAACTACTAGCTTCCACCCGCGACTTCGTCCGCGTGGACATTTTACCCCCTTAGGGGTGGAATTTCCAAAAATCCTTTCTTAGCGGATGCCTACGTCATAACATCTACTTGCATGCCAAATTTTAGCCCGATCCATCCAGTGGTTTGGGCTGTGCGTTGATAGATCACTATGTCAGTCAGTCAACTTTGAGTTAAATATATTTAGAAGATAAGAATCGCATATACAACGTTTAACAGAAATAACGCACAACCTTAAAATAGTTTGCTTGAAATAGGCTTCTGACATTGCCGTACAGTCGTGTGATGCCGGCAGAGTAGAATATAGTCACCTCATATCTTCCAATGCGTGTCGTAGAAGGTGACTAATGGATCAGCAAAGGGGTATTGATCACCTTATACTCCGTCCACCAATCCGCATTGGACAAGCGTGGTGGACTACTGCCTAGAGCTCCTGCGACGACAAAGAGAGGCCTTGTGTCCCAGCAGTGGGACGAATTATAAAGACTGTTATGATGATGAGGCTTGTGAATCGATTACAATGTTTTTCTTTTAATTTAGATAAAATAAAATACCGTAAAGAATTATACAAACTAAAATTGAGATTTTATGGTAGGTACTAAAGCTTAACAAAAATCTGGCCATCATACAATGAAAGTGAGTTTCTTTGTTACACTTTCCCGGAACTAATATTGATATAATTTGTTATGAAGATAGTTGAAGGCCCTAAAGGATATACAGGACGTCCCACGGCCATGCCACACGGAGGGAATAGTTATTTATTATACAAGAGTGGAAAGTTCCTTTTTAACCGCGTGCTCGATTTGGATGACCGAGCAAGCGAAGGATTCTAAAGTTGAATCACGAGCGCAGCGAGTGATTCTAAATTAGAATCCTGAGCGTCAGCGAGGGAAACAAACGAGCACAAGGTGAAAAATCTTTCCACTCGAGTGCAATACGTAACTTTTCATCCCACCTCAGCGAGGAAATGACAAAATAATCTTCATTCTAATCATAAATTTGGCACCATAGAGGTTACATTAAATAGGTTTAATGACGTTTTGAATTTACAATTATATTGAGTACTCATTATATGTGATGTTCTAAATTCAAATCTACTTTGCCGCTCAAGCGAATAAAATAGAATTTTCCAGCCAGATTTCGAAGCGCAAAATTACACTTTCCGAGGTGGTGGGATGAAAAGTATATTAAATATTGAACGTGGGATATTTTACTAAAAGAAGACATTGTTTTATTTTTAATAATAAGTAGAACTGCATTTACAGATTTTTTAAAAATGGCCTACCTCAAAATAATTCGAAAATGGAACACGTAAATTTTCAAGCGTCTGTTCTTTTGTTTATTGTGAGTTTCATTTTCGTTTATTAGCAATTTTTGTGTTAATTTACTTACCATGGCGTACCAAAATAATTTGGATTTAATAGAAGCATACTTTTTAAATCACAAAGACTTTTCATTAGCTTTTCGGTGGTACCGCGAAAGATATCCCGATAGACGCACATCTCGATATGTGTTGAAAAGAATGGTGGATAATTTAACAAATTTAGGACGTTTTGATCATCGCTTACAGCAACCACAGCAGCAGATAATAAACGTCAGCGATGATGAACTCAACATTCTGATTTACTTTGAAGCGTACCCGAAGAGTTCAGTGAGGGAAGGTGAAGAAGAAATTGGACTTTCAAAGAGTAGAATACATCGCGTTCTGAAAAAATACAAGTTTAAAAGTTATGTTGAAGGGCGATTAGTGCAAAAATTACGGCCGGGAGATGCTGAAAGATGATTTAATTTCTGCCAACATATCGAGAGACTCATCCTTGTTGATCGAAATTTTTTGAACACCATTATTTGGTCAGACGAGTCAAACTTTAGTAACAACGGTATGTACAACCGGCGTAATAATCGCATTTGGTCCAGACAGAATCCCTTACGAATCCGCGAGACTAATGATCAAGTGCGTTTTTCTTTCAACTGTTGGTGTGGGAATGTAAGTAACCGGGTTCTCTTAATACATTTTTACGAAGGAACTCTGAACACGGAAAGATATCTAGAAATACTTGAGATTTTAAGAAATGAGATTAATAATCTTCCTGATGCAGATCGACGAAATCTCATATTCCAGTAAGATGGGGCTCCGGCTCATAACAGTAGGAGAACAGCCGAGTTTCTTAATGAATATTTTCCTTCCTGGATCGGCACTTTTGGACAAATTAGATGGCCACCGAGATCCCCAGATCTAACCCCACTTGATTTTTTTTATGGGGTTATGTAAAAGATTTAGTTTACAGGAACCGGTACAACAGTGTGCAGGAGTTACAAAATGAACTTAGACGTATTATTTCAAACATCCACCATGCAAAAATAAGTAAATCGACAGGGAGAGAAATTATCAAAAGAGTGAGAATTTGTATACAACAGAACGGATCACATTTTGAGCATTTGATAATTTTTTTTTAAATAAAATGAAAAATTTTATGATCTTAGTTTAATTTAATATGCTAGGTTATTTAGGAAAAAATAATGCTTATGAGTAGCCCTTTCAAACGCTATTATAAAATACATGTAATTTTTCTATCACATTTGGCGGGTTCGATTCCCGGTTGAGGTAGGCGATTTTTAAAAAAATCTGTGAATGCAGTTCTACTTATTATTAAAAATAAAACGATGTCTTCTTTTAGTAAAATATCCTACGTTCAATATTTAATATATTTCCCTCCGTGTGGCATGGCCGTGGGACGCCCTGTATACTATTTGGCACGATAACCGATATTAGACGAGAGGGAAGCAGGCTAGTTTTAAAATAAAAATGATTGAATATTATTTATTTGCATACTAGTAACCAAACTACTTTCAGGGTGCGCGCTATTTCTGTTACAAGTAGTTCTACTTACGATTAAAATAAACAAACTTACAATACGTACCATTTCCAACATATTCGGACACTCCGCCGAGTCGACGAGACATCATACCATCCCACGAACCTCTGTAGGTATACAAATAATTTAATGACATCTTCCAGGAAGTCAATGATCCAGCAGTCGACTGTTATAACGATCACAGATATCAAGCTAATAAGTGCGTGGTCGGTACTCGGAAGGGTGACAAAAATCATCTCGATTTTCCTTCGTGCTTCGGAAGATGTTCGGAAGGTATGTTAAGGTGGCGATCGCGGCTTCTGTCGAAAATTGTCGTAAAAAATGTCAAATAAAAGGTCAGAAATGGTTATTTGTAAAAACTATAGAAAACCAAAGGGAAGTATGTACTTCCGCGGGGCAAGGTGTTCTACGACCTGGCACCGCGGTCCAACTTGTATAAATTTCCAGATTCTTTGGAAACTTCGTTAGCACGATTCAGGATTTTATACTAACTGTCGCGCTTGTATGAACGTTGTCATTTAGCGCCATCTGTGCGTAGACGACAGAGTTACATGGCCATCACAAAACTATGACACCACAGTTTGCTTACTCTAAAATGCGAAGAGCTAATTAATTGAAACCAGTACAGCACGGGCAATGTAGATAATGTGCTTTGGACTCACCTTTCATCGACTCCTAGGCTGGAATCCTCATTCCTTCTGGCACCCTGCAACATATCAATCTTCCTCTTCAGCACCTCACTGTTCAATTTATTGGGTTTTCTAAGCACTTCCTAAAATAAAAGGTAATTTTAACGAGTAGTTTACCACAGCAAATTAAAAGAGTATTTGAAGCTTGTCTATCCTCAGCCTTTATAATTTCTGGGACACAAAACCTCTCCTTGTCATCAAAGCAAGTTTAGGCAGTAGCCCACCACGCTTGCCCAATGCGGATTTGTGGACGGAATATAAGGTGGTCAATACCCCTTTACTGATCCATTAGTCGCCTTCTACGCCACCCATTGGAAGATATGGGGGGATGCTATCCTATTCTGCTGGCATCACATAGCATAATTTCAAATTCGATTGAAAATAAATTTAAGAAAACCAAATGTCATTTAGTATAGGTTTGTCCCTTCCACTCGCTCGCTCGCACTCGCAATTACAGCGGTTTGTTGATATAATTCAATATCGAAATTGGCTCAAGTAACATCTTCTGTAAGTTCTGTTCTACAATGAATTGCCGAATCTAGAGACAGTTCCCGGTGTTCCATTTATCAAATAGAATCCCTTAAACGGCTGTCCTGCACCAATCTCCGCCTACTTTTTACTCCGACCAATAGAATATCAACATAATATGACGCAGCCAATAAGGCGCAGCGTCTTCACTGCGCTTCCGCAGGTCGCCTCCCCTCCGCGCAGTCGCTCTAGCGTTGCTGACGACATTGTCTGCTCTTATTGGCTCAATCCGGTTGCCAGAGGCTATGAACCGTCAGTGTCACGCAATTATCGCCTACAAGTGGAACACCGAAAACTTTGTCGCCGAGTTCTTGTCGTAAAACACGTGTTGAGAGACTCCATTTTTAATAACCTCAATCAACCGTACAATTTTTGTTACTTTATTTATATTTCCACTTGACATTGGCAAAATGCGTTCGCTTAGTGCGACGCGATGCCATTAATTAAGAATAGAATAGAATAGAACTTTGTCGCCTGTACTTGGAATAAAATGCCAGATTTCAGAATCGTGACTTGTTCAGTAAGATCAGCGTCTACTAACTGATGACTCTTTCGTAGTGTGGTGAGTAAAGCCGCCTACACAACCAGTGGTAGGGGTTCGGATCCTAGTACAGTAGGTACTTCAAGATAAATAATGGGCCCAAATTATTCGTCTGCCCTTGGTGGTGCGATGCTCTGCCCGGGCTCAGAATATCCCTCAGAAGATTTTAACGACACCCACGGGATGAAATTATTCTGTTATATTCGAGAAAATAATACCCGATCTGATCTGGCAGTGACGTTTCCATTTCTGAAGACCACGAAGAAAGCGATGAGAATAGACACGAGGAACATGACGCCCAAACACGACATGCATGCGTACTCCGAGGTCATGACCTTCTTCAAGCTGTGCATAAAGGTATACAAAGTATTAAATATGAAGAGCTGAGGTAAGGCGTAGCAGATTACCCGCTCGAATTGGGATCACCCAAACTGGGGTAATATCTCCACCTTACAGAAGACCGTAAACAACTCTATTTCTTAATGTTGTGTTACTGTCGTCGATTTAAGTAGGGGGTTCAGGAGTGAGCAGATGTGGTAATGATAAGATCTAAGTAACTATGCTAAAGATTCCATGTCATCAGGCAAAACGAAGTCAAAAAACGCGTTTTGCTGGTTGATTTTCAGTTTTAATGCAAAGTAACACAATTTGATTTTTTTTTTGTATGTGAAATAGGGTATTACACCATTTTTTGAAAACTGTTTTGAATCAATCCTGAGGTCGTAATTAACCAGTAAAATTTATATTTAAATTTTATAAAACCCAAAAATGCCCTTAAAAAACTTAGTTTTTTTTCGATTTTGAATTTCCACGCGGAAACTCTAGCCACCATGATTTTTCAGCCCGTGGCGTCACTCCGTTAGTAAACAAAACAACTGCGATTTCAAAATCAACACAAAGCACGATACAAATCTACTTTGTGTACTAACGGAGTGACGTTACGTCGCATTCCAATATGGCGAATGGCGGTTTAAAGATTTTAATTCATTGTAGACAGATTAAAAAAGCCGATTTTTAAAATTGAATAATATAATTTAAATTGCATATTTATGAATAAATATTGATTTCTCGTTTACTTTTTGCAATATCTGTCATAAAATGCAATTTTATATTTTTTCTTTCATAGTGTAAAAGACCCTATTGCAAATATTTATAATAAAACTAGCATCTAATGCATTAGTGTATACCTTGACTGAATGATTCACTATATAATAATTAGGTCATCATAGATATAAGTGCATGTAGGTATCAGCAAGGTAACACCCAAAATTAATATCAGGAATAAGGTAGGGCAAGCGCAAAAAACAAAAAACTAAAGTGCATTTAGAATCATAATCACGGATTCGCTTATCGATCTTAATTGTGCTTTTAAATGATAACTTGAGAGCGTGCGTGCATTCATCGATGTACAAATAATGTTTTTTACGCTGCATTGTTGTTAGATACACATGACTATGTGACCATACACACATAGACATTGCTCACAGAGTGATAGGTCCACTAGCTGGGAAGTCCCGGGGTGTACGATCGAAAGATGGCCGCGAGCTCGGATTTAAGACCACTTTTTAAATAAATATTAAAAATGTCTAGTTACATTTAGCAATAATAATTATGATATAATTCCACGCTCACACCAATTATCTAGCCCAAATTAAATACTTATCATTAAGAACTTGTGCTATGGATACTAGATAACGGACAAGTATACATAATAATCTAGGTTTTTAATAAATAAGCTTAAATAAATATATAACAACCATGACTCGTGAACAATTATTCATCACACTAACATTTGCCACTACCAGAACTCGTTATATCATCTCAAAGATAGCTCCAAACTGCATTTCCTGCCCAATAAGATTCTCCTTCCTTTGCAAGACTATAAGTGTAAATTAAAGTACCTCTTTAAAGCGGTTTTAATCAAGAACTAATCTTCCTATAGTATATAATTTCTTTGCGAACTCTGTTCACATCGCTTCAAAATTAGGTCTGAAATAACTACAAAATGTGACAATTTTGACGTAAATCGAGTGCATGCTCTTAAGTAGACGTTTGTAAAATCGGGAATTAGACATGACACTTCAGTGTAAGTACTTACGCACAAGAGACGCAGGAGTTGGTGTCTTCCGAAGGCTTTTTGTCTTCCGATTGCTTTTTCTGCATCTCCTGAAAAAAATAGAATACAATGCACACATTGAATACTGTTTCTAATTTCAATTGGCATGATTTAAAATGTTTGTAATTTATAGCGAATTAAAAGATAAGAAAAAAAATCCTGTCATGGTAAAAAACCGTCTCTGGCTTCTTTTGACAAGATTACAATTTTTTAATAGCATTTTTTATTATATGTATGGAAAATAGACATTAAAAGGCTCAACACCTATTTTTTATTTTCTTTAATTTTGATTCTAAGTATTTCAATTTAAAATTTCAAAACTTTCTCATTCTAAAACGACGTAACTGCAACTGCAGATTTTTTGTGGGTTAATGTCTTGCGCTCTACAAAATTAAATAAAAAAGAGTACACAACCGTCAAATCTTTGAAGCTTGGAAAAAAAACACGGATGGCAAAGACAATTTCTGTTAGTAATCCTACGTTGTCCATTTTTAGGTACATTTGGTTATTTTTTAAATATTTAATAATTTAGGAAGTAATAAAGTCTGAAACAATATAGAGTGTTCCAGATGACCCAAGCTACAAATGGTTTCGTAACTATCATAACTTGTATTTTTTAAATGCTGTCAATTTAAAATATCTAAAGCAAACTTTTATATTATCTTTTTATAAAGAAAAGCTAGATTTATAATCATAATCATCATATCAGCCAAGAGACGCCCACTGTTGGACATAGGCCACCCCCAAGGATCTCCAAACCGGTCGGTCCTGCGTTGCCCGCATCCAGCGGCTTCCCGCGACCTTTACTAGATCGTCGGTCCACCTTGTGGGAACCTACCAATTCGACCCACTGCTGAGACATGAGGCCTCTCTTGTGATCGAAGGAGGTTAAGGCAGTAGTCCACCACGCTTGCCCAATGCGTATTGGTGGAGGGAGTATAAGGTGATCAATACCCCTTTGCTGATCCATTAGTCGCCTTCTACGACACACATTTAAGGATATGGGGAGATGCTATTCTAATGGTATTTGCAGGGATGATGCGTAAATTCATTGTGTCCACAAATAAATGTGGGCTGGAGAGTGCGGCGTGTGTGAGACTCTCCCGGAGGTTCCCGGGAATATCCACTAAAACCATCGGTACCACAGATATATCAATCTAAGGAGATTGGTCGAATCGCCGAGTTCATAGGAAGACCGAGTGTCGCAATCAGCGGTTGTACTACATAACCTGTTCTAGCGGAGAATGCCGTAATATACACTATTCATTGCGTGCGTCTTAAGGACTGCGAACAGAGGCGGATTATCCTAAAGGCAAAAGAGGCATCTGCCTAGGGGCGCGAGGATAGAAAGGGGCGCGCGGGCGGAATTGTTAGAAAAAAAAAATTATAGCATAAATTACACAAATTAAAACTATTATTTTTGCTTACAACCTCAATTTGACATATAATATAATAATATAACAAAAGATGACTGACTAAAACTTACGCCTATAAAGAACGTTTTTTTGTGACGATGGGAAATCCATTTACGGACCATACCGCACGCACTGGCTGGGCGTAAGTACGGCGGGCGTGTGCGGGACTCACTGGCGCGAAATAACGCCGGTCCTACTCCGCTAAAACCCACCGGTACCCTCTTATGCCCATAAGGGGCCGTTTTGGGATCGTCGCAGTCGCACATAGTGTGCGCCATTACACTAAAACACGCCTACAAAGAACCTTGCCAATTGTACAGACGACAGCACGTTGGGTTACCACAAACTGTCAAATTTTCCCAATCGATTATGCACTTTATATTGAATAGTCTTAGGTTGAAAATCGTTTGGAGAAATTTGACAGTTTTGTATAGCCCGACGTGCTGTTGACTGTACATGATCTCTGATTGAAGTTGGAAAGATACGACTGCAATGCTTCGTCGCGTCGACCGCGTCGACCGCGAGTGAGTATCGACTATCGGATGTTCCTGCTTCTAAAATTGCGGGGATGAGGGTAGGGCGCTTAATTTTTTTTAGTAACCGAGTATTAATAAATTCTTAAAATAAAAACGCTAGACAATTCACGACGGCGTTCGTTTCTCACATTTGCCGGACCGAGAAAGATATACGGGACACCTAGGCCACTATCTATACTATCGAGGTCGAATTAAGTAACTATAATATATTAAAGTTAGTTAATTATATAAATTAAATATTAGATACACTGATTTAATTTGTTTTATCCTGTTCAATAACTTAATTCATACCACTGGGGTGTACAGGCGGGTCCAGATAATGATGATTAGCCCGATATCCGATCAGCGTATCCGTATCAGCGTATCCGTATCAGCGTATCCGTATCAGCGTATCCGTATCAGCGTATCATGTATCAAGCCCCGTATCAAGTTGTGGACGCCTAGATTTGCTCCGTATGACAATCGTATGAAACCAAATATAAGCTCCTTGTATGAAACCGACATGACATGGGACGAGCCGAACGTATCAAGATCGCGTATCATGATACGTCGGCGATACGGATACGCTGATCGGATCAGGCAAATGATACATATCTGGACCCGGATTTCAGTAGCTTAAAGCTTAAAAATATTGTAAACCGAAATCGTAAGAGCTGTCCGACAATATCGATCTCATGTAAACTCATGCTCATTTTTCCTTGGCCCCATGTCACCCCTTTTTTGTAAGGCGCGGTACAGCGGTTTCGGACATACTATGGTAAGATTTGACCCTACTAATTAATATTATAAATGCGAAAGTAACTCTGTCTGTCTCTCTGTTAAGCTTTCACGTCTAAGCCACTGAACCGATTTTGATGAAATTTGGTACAAATATAGATTTGAGCTCGGGGAAGGACATAGGATACTTTTTATTGCGAAAAATAGGCATGAATGGGTTAAAATAGGGGATTGAAGTTTGTATGGAAGTTGGTCATTGTTGAAGATAAAACCATGAAACTTTGAATTTATTTAATATTTATTTCTTTCTTACTACTTACTTGTAAAAATGGTTGAAAGAAGGGATGAAACTTTGTTTGGAATTCCTCATCGAAGATAAAACCAATATTTTTTTTTTATTTAAGCACGTGATTTAAGTAAAAAAAATGTTGTGGCGTTTTTGGCATTTTGACACGTGTAGGGATGAACTAGGGAATGAAAGGTCGTATGGAAGTTAGCATAAGATGAAAAAACAAAAAACTTAGTTAATAAAAAGGTATTAAAATAAGCTATTTATAGTAATCAAATAAGTACTGACCCTAAAAAAATAAAAATGCTACCCAAAGTAACTACTTATTCCATGCAGACGAAGTCGCGGGCAAAAGCTAGTTTTTAATATACCTAGGGGCGCCGATGAGATGCTTGCCTACGTCGCTTTCAACGTTTAATCCGCCTCTGACTGCGAAGCGATAAAAGTTAAGCACAGCCGCAAAGGAGATCGGTCAAATCGCTGAGTTAAGTATTCACTTGACTTTATCGGAAGGCGAAGTGGCGGAAATGTACGCCCACAAGGCATACACTTGTCGCAAGTTAAACGCCGGCTTGGCCTATCTTCGGTACCCTCACAGCCCTTTATGAGGACGTTTCGGGAACGGCGCACAGTGCAAGCCTCGTCTCCGAAATTTCTTCGGGCTGCCCAACCTAACAACCTAATAGCAGGACGGGCTGCGCCTGAGGGGGAATATCCTAGACGGGGATTATCCAAACTAGCCCCCCCGGACGGGGCCCGTCGGTGTGCACATGGCAGTCACTCCATATGCAGGCCTCTCTTATTTTATGCTTTTTATAACCTGGTCTCAATCATCATTCATATTCATCAAGGCTTTGTTCTCAATTATATTAGTGGTCGTTGTAATGATTTTTCGAGATGAAGACGAAGAGATTTCCCGTAAAGCATTTTTTTAAAGACTTACCCAAAACCATCGGCTCCCTTTTTTGTCCTCGGGTAATGGCTGCAACAGAAAATATAAATTTACTATCAACATAATACTACCGCAGCCTACGGACAATAGCAGGGGAATCACACGCCTTCGAAAGAACAGTTTTACGTCTTAAAGAGACCCTTATTGTAGTGCTTTGGAACTACCTTGACGGCATTCATTCCACAAACTAAGCGTACGTGAAGCTTTCAGTACGCGACCAACTCGGTTCCAACGTGTAAGGATGGATACCCTGTCGATCACCTTTTAACCTTACTTTTATCAGATAACCCCCTATGCAGAGGATGCAAGGAGGCAGAGGAAACAACCGCTCATGTTCTAATGGAATCAATGCAGTGGCAATACACACAAGACACAACTTTTTTTGACACATGAAAGTAATAGTCACCGAGCTATTTACTGGCCTACTACAACGTTACTATAACGCTATTGTGATACTTTTCCTGTAAAACAACAATGGATATGTATCTTGATAGTAATAAAATGTAATTGTTAAAAAAAGTTAGGAAATAGGCCGGCTGGACGTCTTCAGAGAATTCAAGGCGCTAGGATACTTCCTGCAAAAGTTAGACTGGCTGGAATGAAACATCCAGAAGAAGAATACCTTGTCTATGGCGAGCAATGCGGTAATGAGGACATTGAACTAATACTAACAATGCTCTGAGGACCACCAGAACCAGGATCGAGCTTTCTGTTCTTCTGCTCCTCAACTGCTACTTTATACTGGATGCTACGTTTGACATGTTCTGAGCTGCTGGAGTCTCGGTATCTCTGAAATATCGCCATCAAATTCAGAATATAATTCTCTTTTTTACTATCTCCTATAGGTGTACTCTTGAAACTGAGCTTGAAACCAATCCCGATCGGTCAACATTGATATCGACACTAACGCCAAATTGGATTCGCATTTCGTGGACATTGAGTACGTATTTTGTTAGATACAACTCAATAATATTTAGTTTACTCAATATTCACACATCGGGATTGGTTTCAAGAGTAAGTCTACTGGTCTTATTTCACCTGATCGTAAGTTTTTAAATCTTTGACGCGGAAGTTTGGTCCTTATCTAATATTACTTCATTACGTAATGATAGCACCTCGTACAGATAGTGGTATAGCAAACTTCTTACAGAACCCCCAACCAACGAAGGATTGGCTGTTTTATCTCTGTCGGAACGTAAAAATGTGGTAACAGACTTAGATAAGATGCTGGTAGCTAGGCAAAAAGACCTAGCACACTTCAAATTCAATTCCCAAATAATGAAGTGATGGTAAATCCAAAGGTGGTGGAAGCAAGAAGCTGGGAGATTCCCCAGAACAGGACAGTTGCGATTGTCGACATCTCTTCCTTCTCCTTGACTTAGGTCAATCAAAGGAGTCGTACCTTGCAGATCGATGGTGCTAGCGTTGCGCTTTATCTCTTACACTAGCTATCTTCGCATTTGGACTCTACTTCTGCTTACCATCAGGTGGAATGGAGTCACTTGCTTGACCTTTTTATAAAAAAAACAAGTGATGATATTAAAATCCATTTATTGATTATGCGTCATAGCAGTTTTTCTGTGAAAAAGTAAGTCAGCACTCGTAGTCCTTTAAAAGTATTTGTAAAGGGCCCTCTATACGTTGCCATTGATCTTTGCGATCCGATCGAAACGACGAGTCGCTAGTGTAAGTATGTGAAGATCGTTAACGATTTACTTAATAGAAGGAAATCGCAACAATCCCTTGTAATCCTGAATATCTTCACGATGAATCGACAGTGTATGGGTCTTAGCGATCGTTACAATTTTCGTCAGATTGATCGAAACAATGAATAGCGGCGTACATAGGGCAGGGAAGAAGGATTAGGTCGATGGCGCTGCGGTCGTGCGTTCTCAGTAACTATCACGAATGTTAAGCTACCAAGTGCTTGTTATTTAACTACTCGGATGGGTGACCAAAAAATTTTGATTCGATTTTTCGGCTTGCTTCGTCGGCACGTTAAGATGGTGGTCCCGGGTGCTGTCGAAAGATAGCAGTCGTTCCCAAGGAGGGTTGGTGTCAGGCACACGGCCGTAGAAATCTAATAACAAATCTTTAAACAGTATTGTCGATATCAAGGCATACAGCACCGACCCCAAATAAATTGGGTGAGAAAGAAGACAGCATGCCAAGCAGTTAAAGAAAAAGAGTCGATGAAGAGGGAATTGTGTGAAAATCAGACTTACTTGGTTGTGGCGGTCCGATTTCGTTCTGGACCCTGAGTATTGTCTTTTCTTCTTTTTCTCTTGTCTCTCGTTCAGCAAGTTCGCCTTCTCGGGATCTCTATAGAATAAGTGTTTAATTTCTTGTAATAGTAATATTTGCATATAAATAATGCAGCATCCAATACGTTCTTACAAACAGTTGTTACAGTGGTATCTTATTTTTATGATGTAAGTATATCTTTCACTTACTCTTTTTCCTTCTGCATAATTTCCTTGAAAACTTTTAGAACTGGGGATTGTGTTTCTTGATCTGTTTTCTTGCCATGTCTGAAAAGCAATATTATATTATTTAGTATAATCGCTAGCGCTGACCGCACCTTATTATTGTTAGCGCTCGCCGTGTTAAGTCGTAGCTACTCATGTTCTAATGCACTTGAGACTGTATGTGTAAATCCAAAAAAACTTTGGATATACCATGCATCGTCGATAAAATTTTAAAACAACACCAACTGTCAAACTATTGGAATATTTTGGACAAGTAGTAATTTTGGAAAATGTTATCTCAAAATCTAGTGAACATTTATATGTGATAGTTCAGTAAATTTTCAATCTATAGTGTATCTATCTGCACAAAAAGTGTGAGCTTGATATATTAAGTACCTCTTTTAAAAGACGAGCCGAGATTTCGCTTCTACTTTAGCTGTACTTACATACATGCTTCTTCTAAAATGGTTTGTGTAGAATATTGGTAAATTCTGTATTGGAAAGGGGAGGGGACTTTCGCGGTATCGTATCAGATATGGCTGATCAGAGAGAGCAGTCAGGGTCGTGAAGGTGAGTGCCGGTGCACCTTTACGAGGACCCTATACCGGGGTCACAAGTCTAGGCACTGCTTCTGGTTTCCCAGAGAGGGGTATCTGCAACACGATGCACCCGGCATCCGCATGGTCAAACCATATAAATTTTAAGTTTTGTCTCTAATTATATTTATTGACTCCGTTTGTTAAACTGTAATATTTATTATGTAAATCCTAATAAAATTGGAATTGCAACTTACCTTTTATAATTTTCTTCCATATTCTGCTAGACATTTGAAACTTTGAAATATTTTGTCAGTGTCAATTAGTTTGTGTGTTGTCAAAATTATTTACGGAGGATTTAACTGCGAAAATTACCACGGAAAGTTCATTCAGACTCAGATTAATATAAGTACCTACTAAAATATTCTCATTCTGGCGAAATCATCGTAAGCAGAAGTTTAGTATATTAGTCAAAATGCAATAAAGTAACTATCCTCACCTTGCGCTAGTAAGCTGCTTCTGCGCGCCTCTTTTTCTTGATTTTTGCAACACAGAGAAAGCGACTAATGGATCGGCAAAGGGATATTGATCACCTTATACTTCGTCAAATAATCCGCATTGGGCAATCATGGTGGCAAGAATGACAATTCTTCGATGACAAGGATAGGCCTTGTATCCCTACAGTGGGTCGAATTATAAAGACTGTTTTCATGGGTGACCTCGAGGACTAATGCCCTTAACTCTGCCCTGTACGACGAGACGCTCAATGACCCTCGTCTTGAGATGTGTCCGAAGTATTTCAAAATAAGAGACTGCCTAGCAATAACCCCTATAAAGCTACTACCTCCCTAAATATCAATACTATAAGACATTCAATAAATACAGACCCAACAGAACAGTATTAAACTGTACTTTCGTGCTATGGACATCAATATCCCGCCCCTCAGGACCACTAACACTCGGAGCGGCAATTATTTTTACGGTAAAACCAACATATCAAATATAATTTTATTGCTGCCACGGTTATTGCATAGTGCAGTAACGAACGGTGTGGCAACTTTGTTGTTTTAATATTTCTTGTTTATAGACACCTGATGGTAAATAGACTCGAAATGCGAATATTGGAGAAGAGGTGCAGTGTGCATTTCACGACAAGACTAAACTATCGGCCGACTTAAAATCACAAGTGAAATCCAACAACCAGGACAGATTACATTCTTTAACCCTCCCTGTACCAGGTGGAGTGTGACATAACCCAGCCCCATAAAACGCAATAATTTTAAAACTGTGAAAGCGTTGAACTTGTATTTCTCAGTAGCTGGAATTCCAATGTTGCTGCGTCGACCAGTGTTGCTTAGTCAGTCCGGGGGCCACTACCAAGAGAGCAGTAGCACCCTAAAACGCTCGAGGGCATCGCATATCCCAATTCGAACGGCGCATTGATATAAATTTCTGATTGATATTGAAAGTTTTTGACGTGACAACGTCTTATAATTCGATAGAGCCGGCTGCACGCACGAAAAAACATGACGCATGCGGCGTTACCTCGTGTAAGGCCGGCAAAATAAATTAAATTAAATTTTTCTTTTGAAAAATGCTACCATTCCATCAGTATTTTCTTAAGACGTTGTCACGTTCAACTATCGTCAGTAAACCGACTTTATTTCTTTTAATTTATGTGTGTCAAGCATTTTAAATGGAATAAAACTCATTACCATTAATATTATATGTGAATAATATCTCAAATGAAAAATTGTGTAATAATGATCACATACGCAACAAATCGTTGGTTCTTTGTTTTTCATTGACGCCGTCGTGGTGGAGGTGGAGTGGTCAGTAACGCTACCTGCACATCACGCTTGTTATCCCATGAGAAGGTGAATAGATCCTTAGGTAACATTATGTTACACATAGAGCCTACACACAATGGGCCACGCAGTGCCTCCAAATAGTTGCCAGCCTGTTGCCTACATAAAAGGCACCAAACCCAATAAGTAACAATCCTTCAATAAACAGTCTAAGGCAAAAACCATGACAAATACTACACTCTTAAATAACATCAGCAGTCCAGTATGCACACTTATTTACAACAAAATTAGCTTACTGCCTACACCTACACTACGCCTTTTCAGTAATAGACGCCAGCCTCACGCAATTCAGTTGAGTGATACAAAATGTCTTCCGTTTTTTATAGGCACTTTATTTTTGAGCTATGTGCCCCGTAAACATGTTATAACTTATCTCTTTTAAATGGCACGCATAAAATGGCGACGTGGGAAACCAACATTATGCGAAATTGAAATTTATCGCGCGTTAATAAAAATTAAGTACGGTAATCGATGATTCGATGGCGCCGCGGTCGGATCGGTGACCGAAAATTTTTCAATTCGGTGTTCGTCCGTGCTTCGGAAGCAATTCGGAAGGCACGTTAAGTTGCTCGGTCGTTGGTTGAAAAATAGCAGTTATTGTCAGGCATACAGATACTCATGTCACGAGATTTCGCGCCAAGAGTGCATTTATGTCAGGTAACATTGCGGAGAATAGGGGATGATCCAGCTTTCTTCACCATAATATCATGGTGTGATGAATCCACGTGTAGGAGAAATGGTTACATGCACAGCCTGCATAATTTGCAGGTTCAATCGGGTTTAAGTCCATTTCAGACTGAACCTATGGACAATTGGCCAAGAATCGTAAATGGAAAAATAATTGAATTAAAATAATTGCCATCGAACTACCCAAGACACTAACAGGTCCCTAGGTACATAATATGTAGATTTCCATCCAAAGGTTGCTGTAAATGTTTATTGTAATCTTTTTATATTTATGTCGATGTGCAATAAAGATAATTTCTATTCTATTTCTTGCAAAATATATTTTTTTCTAGTTTGAAAACGCGTTTGTAAACGCAAAATTATTTATTTAATTATTTATATTTGGGAACCAACAATTATTATGTACTCCTATGTAATTTTATATATAGTTTTATTTACCCGTGCGAAGCTGTGGCGAACCGCTAGTAATGAAAGTGCATTTTTCGCCGCCTAATCAGCGACTAGTGTTATTAAATTAATTGTAAACAATGATAGTAGATGCTAATCTTTCCATTAAAACGTCGTAAGTGGGTCATATATTTGATTTATTGTTTTGTCCTTGACCATAATTGTTTATCTTATCGCAATCAACATTATCTTTGCGATAAAATAGCAATCAGCTATGCAGTTCGCTAATTAGTGTTTGCCGCCGTTTTGCTATCTTAAACAGAGTAGAATCAGAATCAGTTCTTAAATAATATCAATTAGCAAAACATTAATCGACAATGCTAAATTTTGTAAGGTATTTAATGCGGTCATAATATAAATACTTGGGACACATCTTGACTCCTGGCCTCAAGGATGATGAGGACATTGATAGGGAACGGAGAGCGTTATCAGTGAGAGCGAATATGTTGATACGCTTTGGCCGGTGCTCACTTAGAGTAAAAATTTCATTGTTTCAAGCTATTTGTACATCTTTCTATACGTCGGGCCTGTTGCTTAGCTACACTCAAAAATCTTATAACGCTCTCCGGATCCAGTATAACAATGCATTGTAGTATTGCGCCCTAAAGGTGCTCTAATACTACCCAATTTTGTATAGCGTGCCGAATAAGAATTATAATAGAAATAATGTTATTTACAAAGTAGAATATTAAGTTTTAAAATCTTCAGCGTGCCATTTACTACGAGATCCATTAGGGTCTTTCAGTAGTAAATGGGACGCTTTCTTTATAAATAACATTATTTTTATTATAATTCTTATATAGGCACTTAGGACACATTTAGGCACGCTATACAAAATTGGGTAGTATTAGAGCACCTTTAGGGCGCAATACTACAGCATTTAGGATGTTGGTGGGGCTGCCTCGATTTTGTAGTGCGTCGGCGATGTTTGCGGAGGCTAAAGTTAATTGTTTTTATGCAACAATGCGCGCGAGGTGCGCGTCGATAGCACGCAGAGTACGGGCCAGCCCCAACAACATCCTATCAATGATACGGAGCAGAATTGACTATCCATATTTAGCGCATTGCTGTGCTATTTCACATGGTATGAAATAATGTATTAAAATAAATAGATATATAATAAAATAAAAAAATGTACTAACATAAATATAAGGAAAATACGTACTTCATTTCGAGTGGATTCTAGTCTACCGTACCGAAGGGACGAAAGTCAAATGTTTGACAGGCAGAACAGTTTATATAGGAAAATGAAATTGTTGTTTTTTCTATCTTCCTCGCAATTTTTCCATATTTTCTCACCGTTTAAACCTTCCCTGGACTACGACAAACATTTCATAACCAAAATCAGCTAAATCGGCCCAGCCGTTCTCGAGTTTTAGCGAGACAAACGAATCACGATTGATTTTTATATACATATATAGACTAGATGATCCGGTGTACTTCGTATCACCTATTCACGGAGTAGGTACTAAACGTCTGCACCTATCCTAACAACATTAAAACTCTTCCTTCGCTAAAATGGCGGAACGTCAAATGTTTGACAGGAAAGTAGGCAGAACAGTTTATATGGGAAAATGAAATTGTTGTTTTTACTATCTTCCTCGCAATTTTTCCATATTTTCTCAACTTTTAAACCTTCCCTGGACTACGACAAACATTTCATAACCAAAATCAGCTAAATCGGCAAAGCCGTTCTCGAGTTTTAGCGAGACAAACGAACCACGATTGATTTTTATACATATAGATTATGTAAACTAACAAAAATGAGCCAATGGTTGCTTAATAAATAAATTTATTATTATTATAATCATACAACCTTTATAATTGGACCCACTGCTGGGACACAAGGCCTCTCCTTGTCATCGAAAGAGGTTTAGGCAGTAGTCCACCACGCTTGCCCAATGCGGGTTGGTGGACGGAGTATAAGGTGATCAATACCCCTTTGCTGATCCATTAGTGGCCTTCTGCGACACCCATTTGAGGATATGGGGTGATGCTATTCTACTCTGCCGACTGTGCAAGCAGTCCTTTAGAGTACCTAATCTTTGACAGGGCTCGTCAATCGTCCTGAGGCGTTTTCTTTCTTTTTTATAGTTTTTATTGTGATAAGAGTTGAAAATCCTGATTCACATAAAAGCACGTCGTTGCATATGACAAAAGTATTGCAATAGCTTGGTTTTTCTAACCAAGCTATTGCAATGCATGCGATGTAAATTTTTCACACATAGGCAAATGTGTTCTGTTCAAGTTGGTATTTTTCTTCTATCTGTCTATTTAACTTCGTTGTATAAAAAGCAAGAACATGCGACCAGACTTTTTAAATTGTTAGCAAGATTTGCTTATTTGAGCCTTAGTATTTTTTTTTATTTTAAATAATTATATCCCTGTCAAATAAAAATCTAAATTCCTAAACTTAGCCCAAAATATTTTGAACTCTTTATTGCACAATACAGATTAACAATCGTATGTTAACAATGTATTTAAGGGCGAACTTATTTCTACGAGAGATCTCTTCCAGCCAACCCAGAAAGAGTGTCAGAGACTACAATAATAAGCGGGTGACACAGTATACTTCAATAACCTACTAAAGTTCAATATTATTATTTGGTCTGCATAATTAATAAAATGTAGATCGTTATACAGCTGCTTAATTAAAAACTAATCGAAAGCTCTCTCTGTAAACTAAACTGGTCTGCAAACCTAAGTACTACCTAAGTAACTTTAACCTATATTATCCCAATGGGTCGTTAGCGAACCAAAGTTAGTACCTACCTTCAAATAGATAAATATTTTTAAATAAATAGTTACGGGCGTATATGGGTTAATATTACAATTGAAAAGAAAAGGATTATTTTTGTTTTTAAAGTTTATTTTAGCCATTTCTTAAAAAAGATCCTCGACTATGAAGTATTTTACACAAAATTAAACTCTTTTTCGATCCCTTTTCATTTCAAAAGCATATCTTATAAAGTTAATGCAATTTTAAAAGTGTGATACTTCGTTTTGCAGGCCAGGGTATAATTTTGACTTTTTGCTTTATAAAGTTGGCACTTCATAAACTTATACTCCTATTATATTTATTTTATTTTTGACACCTTCTTTTTATAACGTAAAAAGAGTTAAATGTCCACTGTATTATGAAGCATTTAGTAAGCAGCATTATTCATATTTTTGCACCGCAATTTTAATAAGCGATATGGATTATATTACACTCATATATAAACATATTCGCTTATAACGGGAGACGTCAATAAAATAAGATGGGAATCGAACTGGGGCCCGCGCAGCATTTGACCCCCGAACCTCTAGCGACGCTTGTAATTTATTACCATCTGTCACTCACATATTAGCTGCTAGGGTTGTCACATGCCGGAGAAATTGCCAATATTATTTTTGGTTTTATTTTGTGCGCATTTTTATTTAGATAAGTTTGAAAAATAAATTTTCAATGCAACAGAAAATACTTCAAAAGCTTATAATGTAATACATAGTTTGATAGGGTGTAAATTTGAAAAAAAGGAAAACATACAGACATATATTATATTAGTTTTTTGAAAATATTGTAAAACATCATAAAGATCCAGTAAGAAACATGGGTGGTAAAACGTTTTTACCAATTTGCCTGTGGGCGTGCAACGGCCACGGCCACGTCCGTCACGTTAATAGCCAATACGTACACCAAACTGCTATTTGCATCGGTAACAGCTATGGCTATCACAAGCCCGAGCTCCGTATGACATTGTGAATAATGCTAATAATACAGAATGTAATTAAAAACATAATTTTTTTCATAATTTTATAAATTTGACCATTAGTAAAAATGTTTATGACAACTGCCAGTAGGCTAGTAAGTAGTGTACGAAATTATTTCATTTCGGCGACCGCACTTTAGGCGTGCACGTCGGACGACTGTAAAATCTTATATAGACTGATAGTTAAGCATACGACTTATTAGGTGCTTCACGCCCTCTATCTCTCGTCTAGCAAGTATTTTGCAAAACATTCTGTGTTGATCTAATCCTTATTGTTAAATTACCAAATTTTTAAGGAAATATATTTTTATTCCCGAACAGTGACAACCCTACAAGTTGTTTTCGTGTGCGCCGCAGAGGTCGTTGTTTATTTACAACAGTCGACATTTACATCCGCGCCGTACAGAATACACACAAACATATTAGGGGTACCTCTCAGACACACCTACAGCTTACACATATTACTTACCAGAAATTGTTCTGCGTAAAACTAGTGCGTGGGGAAAATCTCTTATTGCGCGCGTTTTTATTCATGTACCCACATTTCGTAATTAGTTTTTTTCTCAAAAATGCATAGGTACCTAAGCTTATCAACTTAAGCATCTAGGTTTTAAGAATTTTAGAAATAAAATTTCTAAACATCCATCTAGCGTTCACTGTATACCTATATAAATATCACACATAGGTACTTAACAGAGTATCTTCTTTAGTAGTATTGATTCTATCTTATTATTTTTTAACCGCCATCAAAAAAGGAGGGGGTTCTCATTTCGACTGTATGTTTTTTTATGTTTGTCACCTCATAACTCTGAAAGAACCTTCAAAATCGGTACACCCAGTAAATACCGATTTTGAAGGTTCTTTCAACCTTTGGAAGCTGATGTTTGTCGTGTGGTCCCATTTAAATTTGATCGACATCTGACGGGCAGTTTTTGAGTTATCCCTAATAATGCCTATTTAATTTTCATCGTAATCTTATCACTTGTGTGTCTAAAAATGTCTAGAGATAGTTTCCTAAAACTGTCTATAAGTACTTACAACTCTAAAAGGCAAAACATAAATTGTACATAAAAAATCCACCTTCAGAACTGAAAACGGAAAAATAAAAATTTTGTACAAATGTAAAAATCGGGAGTGGTCTCCCCTTGACTTTCTCGTATACCGGAAACGATTCAAAGGTTGGTAGAAATCTTATATTTTGATGTCATACATGCATGTTAAATTTTGGTCACTCATCCGAGTACCGACCGCGCACTTGGTTGCTTAACTTTCGTGATAGAAGGCTCAAAATTTGATAGAAACCTTATATTTTGATTTTGATGTCATACGCGTATGTTCAATTTGGTTGCAATAAGTTAAAGCATGCTCGAGTCACGAGTTATCACACACACACACAGACATAATTCCAAAAAATATATTTTTGGACTCAGGGAGGTCCAAAACGTGTACATCCGTTAAAATCTCGAGGTCGAATTTTTTGACGATTACAAGACTTCCTCTTTTCTTCCTTCCTCTCGTAAGCATACTTACGAGAAATTAAAAAGGCTTATAAAAGGTCCTTACAATTTTATTAGTGCCTTGAGATCATTATAGGTATTTATAAGGCACTAGTTTGGTACTAGTTTTATTTATAGCCCAAGGTATGGGCAGGTGTACCTACAGAGCGAGGCCCTAATAATTTGACTATAGTGTGTGACCACGTGTGAGGTCACACGGTCAGCAATAAAATGAGTCAATAGCGGGAAACCGAACCAAACGTCAAGGATAATAATTTTGAATTTGATTGAAATATTTACTTTTAAAAAAATTCCCAATAAATTTAGAAATTATTGAAGAGGTGCTATAACAGATAATATTATAGTTACAATATGATTCGGAAGTGAACGGAGATGCTGGAGCAGAAAGACCTAGGCGAATATTTATCGATCAAATCGATGACGTCTTAAAGGCCAGGTCACAAGTACTGGAAACCATCGAATATGCATACATATAGGACTGTAATGAAAGTAGATGAAGAGATATCCATCGACATTATGTAAGCATCGTAACAGGTATAAACAAGAGATATCTCTACCAATGTGAGCAAAAGACGTTGAAAAAGAAAACTGAACAAAAATGTCTGCTTTCAATGCAACGGCAGTTCAAAATTACCAAACGAGCTGCGTGCAATGAAAGTCGGCAAAAACACATACTGGGCCCATAGACGAACCCATTACACGAACTAATAGAATAGAATGGAGTTCCCAATTCAATTATAGGTGGGGTGAGCATGTCATTTCGTGTGTCCTATCACCGTAAGTCCGACCAGGGCGAGTCGTAAAAACGCTGGTTTACCCCTAAGGTTAACCAGTGTGGGCCCCAATACCAGCGGAATTACCCTACAAATAAGCTGCCTCTATGTTACAGGTGAAAGCGATTTGTATTTTTTAATTTATTTATTTAAGACAATCAACATTCTTTTATTTCTGCGTGCTTCGAATAACGTGAATGTCGCCCGCTTCAATGTTAGGAATTAAAACTTTGTCACTTGTCTTTGAATTCGAGCGGCTAGTCCAAGTAGTTATATTAATCTATGGGCTAGTCCGCTGTGCATTGATTAAAAGTTGAAATAATTTACTTTTAGATTTTTTAAAATGCAAGGAATTTAAAATTATTGTTAATTGGTTACATTTACATAATGATTGTTTTGCTTAGCTCCTGGGTGTTTTTTAATGTAATTATTTGTATACAAAAATTCTTTGAATAAAAAGTATTGTAGTATTTATTACGTTTCTTATATTAAATTAACGACTTTTTTTAGTGCATTTTCTAATCGTAAAAATATTTGGGCGTTTGTAAACGCAAAAATAATTCCATTATAGTTATTTGTTTCATTTTATTAACTTGGCGTAAAAATGTTTCATTTTTATTTCATTCTTTTTCAATTTCTTGAAGACCCTTATTCCGATAGGTAACTTACATTTTTCTTAATTTTTTTTTTTTATTGTATTTAAATTTAGCAATCTGTTCCCTGTGGACATTCAGCAAACGATTAAGAATATTCCTCGTCTCTGGAGGCTGTATGTCCAGTGACACACGCCTATTATGGTTTTTCACTATTTGTGGATTTTGATATGCATTGATTTTTAGAGTTCTTCCCACAGATCTCTAGGGGTCTTTCTTTTTAATCTTTTGAATGTAGCATTATATCCCATTAAATTAGAGGCTAGTGTATTTGGATGATTATTCAATCTGTCCTTGTAAGGTACCATTAGGTGTTTGATTTCATCTAGCACTAATCTGATGCCCAGATCATGGTGTAACTGTTTGTTTGTTATAAACCAAGGGGCGTCTGTTATTATCCTTAACATTTTTGATTGAAATCTCTGAAGTATTTCTATATTGGAGTTGGAGGCGGTCCCCCAGAGCTGTATACCATAAGTCCAGATAGGTTTCATGATACACTTGTATAAAAGGACTTTATTGCTCATTGATAACTGTGACTTTCTGTCGAATAGCCAGTACATTTTTCTTAATTGTATTCCGAGTGCTTTCCGTTTTGTAAATATGTGTTTCTTCCAGGTGAGACGACGATCAAGATAAATCCCAAGGTATTTGGCTTCATTGGCTTGGGGTATCTGTACATTATTAAGTGAAACAGGAGGGCATGTCTCTCGTCTTATGGTAAAAGTCACTTGTGTTGATTTGGATTCATTCGCTTTTATTCGCCAGTCTACCAGCCACTCTGAAATGTTGTCCAGACAACGTTGAATCATATTGCTTGCCTGTGTGGGTTCGTCATGTGTTGCTATGGCTGCTGTGTCGTCGGAAAATGTTCCAATCACGACACCTTCCGTCATCGGCAAGTCCGAGGTAAAGATTAAATATAGTGTCGGGCCAAGTACACTACCTTGTGGTACACCTGCATGAGCTCTATGGAGTTTGGTTGTGTCTTCTTGCTTTACAAAGAAATACCTCTCAGTTAGGTATGATTTTAAAAAGATGTAGTAGTTTGTTGGGAATTGGTTTTCTATTTTGTAGAGTAAGCCTTCATGCCAAACTTTATCAAAAGCTTGTGAGATGTCCAGGAATGCAGCGCAACAGTATTGCTTATTATCAAATGCCTTGTGGACCTCCTCTACCACCCTATGGACCTGTTCTACGGTGCTGTGACTTTTTCTAAATCCAAACTGATGTTGAGGAATGATTTTGTTTTCTGCTAGTACTGTATTCAGACGTTTGAGAAACAGAGTTTCCATAACCTTTGATGTGATGGATAATAAACTGATTGGTCTATAGGAAGACACGTTTTCGGGGGTTTTCCCTGGTTTGAGAATCATTTTAATCTGAGCAACTTTCCATTGAGGTGGGAAGATACCTCTTATAAGTATACAGTTATACAATGTTGTCAAAAACCGTAGTGCTTTTGCAGGTAGTTCGCGAAGTATTTTGGCAGTTACTAGGTCATATCCAGGAGATTTCTTAATGCACAATTTCCTAATAGTGTCAATGACTTCATTGGTTTTGATCTTATCAATGGGAAGATCAAGCTGAAAGGGTTCTTCGAGGCACTTAAGAAGTTCTTCACTTTTGGGGCTCGATTCATCATGACCGGGATTTGGTTTAAATACATCAGTAAGATGAGATGCAAATGTATCACCTTTTTCTGCATTAGTTTTTGCCCAAGTACCATCTTTATTAAGAATAGGTGGATCAGAGACAATTGTTCGTTTCAGCTTTTTCGTTGCTTTCCAGAGAGAGTAGTTGCTAGCAGCAGTGGCGTCCAGGTTGCGCAGGTGATTCTGTATAGCTTCGTTTTTTTCCACATTAAGGAGTTTCTTCAGTTTAGCTGTTAGGTAATTAAGCCGTGTTTTATCTCTTGGGAACCTAGTATTTTGCCACAATTTACGGGCTTGCCTTTTTTCAGTTACTAGTTCTCGCACAAGCTTCGAACATTCAGGCGTAGCGACTTTTATGTCTATGGGAGTGCTATTCCAAGCTGCATTTTGCACACATTCGTTAAAGTGTTCGACTGCTATCATAAAGTCATGTTCGGTTTTAAGAGGTAGTTTGTTGTTTATACTTGATTCCACTGGAAGGCGAAACATATCCCAATTGGTTTTACGTCCATGTAGTTTTGCAGCAGGCTTTAGGTACATGTAAGAATCTTTGGGAGATCTCTATCAGTACCACACTATGATCAGATGATAGGTCATGGGAAGAAGTACATTTAAAGCAACTAGTAGGCATCCCTTTAATGACACCGAAATCTACTAAGTCAGGGACTTTTCTAGGATCACTGGGCCAGTAGGTTGGTTCTCCAGTCGATATGGTATTTAGGTAAAGATCATTTATGGCTGCCTGTAGTTGACGTCCTTGTTAGGCGAGAGCCCCAAGTGGTGTTTTTCGAGTTGTAATCTCCGGCTGCTATAAACCTTGAACCAAGGGTTTTAAAAAATTTTATGTAGTTGTCTTTTTTTATCGCGTGCTTTGGAGGAGAATAAAGCGCGGTGACAACCAGATGACCTTGCCAGTCCTCGACCACTAGGCTCGTGGCTTGTATCTCCGGTGTCTTGAATGGCTCTGCCTCGTGGTGTTTAATGTTATTCTTAATAAGGATTGCGGATCCTCCGTGGGCTGTACCGTCCGGCTGTGGATGCATTGTTTGGTAGAAATTATAATTTGGTATCTTGAAGTAGCTCTTATTCGTAAAATGTGTTTCGGATATTAGTAGAATGTCAATTTTGTTTAATTGTAAAAATGTCTTCACTTCCAAGACATGTTGTGATAGCCCGTTGGCGTTCCACAAAGCTATTTTTATATATAAAGAGAAAGCTGACCTTGAAACGCCTGAATAGGTTTTCATGAAAAGAACCAGCTCGATCACGTCAGCTTTCAAACAAAAGAACCGCATCATAATCGGTCCCAGTTTCTCCCGAGTTCTTGTTATAAAAACACGTGTTGATTGACTCCATTTTTTATTTCAGTCTAACGTATGTACAATTGTCTGTTACTATAAGTACATTTTTACTTAGCGAAATGCGTTATATATCGCCAACGCCATTTATTTAAAGAAGAAGAAGAATAA
The DNA here is from genome assembly GCA_955850985.1 of Elophila nymphaeata. Classification (NCBI taxonomy): domain Eukaryota; kingdom Metazoa; phylum Arthropoda; class Insecta; order Lepidoptera; family Crambidae; genus Elophila; species Elophila nymphaeata. The sequence continues at coordinate 31,563,753 of OY039066.1, forward strand.
TAATCGGTCCGTTTGTTTAGGAACTACGATGCCACAGACAGACACACAGACACGTTAAACTTATAACAACCCTCGTTTTGCGTCGGGGATTAAAAATGCCAACCGCTCTCTCTTATGTCTTGATCGAGTTTCGATATATGGAGGTATCGATGGGTAATGTGTCGGTGAGACGACGCCGCGTTTTTACGGTTGTGGCTTTTTTATGGTATCACCTCAAGTAGGGCCGGCAAGAATTGGCTGTTGGAAGATATTTTTTTATAAACATAGTCAAGCAAATGATTCCATTCCACCTGATGGTAAGCAGAAGTGGAGTCCAAATGTGAAGGTAGCTAGTGCGAGAGATAAACCGCCGCGCTAGCCACCCTCGCCTTGCTGATCTGCAAGCTGCTTCTTCACGCCTCTGTCGAATGATCCAGGATTGTAAGAAGGAGGAAACACGTGTGCTGGCAGTGAATTCCAATTCTTGATTGTGCGACAAAGAAACAAGTTGTCAAATTTCTTAGTTCGCGTTGGATCGGTAGCCACAGTTTGTCGGTGACACTAAAAACTAGCACGCGTCGTCGTTAATAGGAAGAGAGATGGTGGGATTAGGGAAAAAAGCTCCTCAGAGCACTCTCCGTGGTACAGACGGTAGAACGCGCTCAACGACGCAACATCGTGACTCAATTGGAGAAGCTCAAGATGGTTGATCACCTCTTTGTCGCCGATGATGCGGGTCGCGCGATGCTGCAACCTATCCAAAGCATCGAGTAAGTACTTGGTTTATTAATTGTATAACGCTGATTACGTCTTATCTCGGAGTCGCATCTTACAAATACAACTTACAAGTAATTTCCCTGTTTTATTAGTATTTATAGCCTGATCGAAGATAAGATTATTTATTTGCAAGCTGATAGATGACGTTGAAAACCCAATAAATTGCAAGTTTTTTCAGTTAATACTGCTTCTTAGAATTTTTTTAGCTCTGAGTTTAATTTCTTGACGTCTCTGAAGACATCCTGGAGTCTACCCGGATGACACAGGTAGTGAGCCCGGTCTGTTGCCCCTGCGTTGCATTCCAACAGGACGTCAGCGACTTTTCTTCTGCCTCCATGCATCCTTTGCATTTGTGCGCTGTCTGTTATACCTAGGGTGAAAAGGTGTTTGTTAAAATTGCCATGACCGGTTGATGCGCCTACTAGAAGATGTAGACGTGGCCTGCTTAGCTGTAGGAGAGCTTTAAATAGCCTTATATTTATTGTCGGTCGGATTTCTTGGTATCAAGAGCGTTTCCACATTACATGATCATAACCAATCCGATATCGGATATCAGGCGGATATATTTCATATATTTTGCTTGCCCCAATAACGTATCGGCTTCCAATATTGGATCAGATCATTGCAACAAAGCTCACCTCCACTACCCTGGCTTCTCGTCCTAACTACTATTACACAATTATCGTACATAGTTTCCCCAAGCAATACGTGAGCAACCGTAGAGACGTCTTCACTCGGTGATCTCTCGACCCAGACTAAGCTCCGTAGAGTGCACAAAGACAGAACAAAGTTGTTCCGCCAGATGGCGCGTTTCCCGCGCGCTTGCGTTCCGGAGCAAAATTACACTGAATATTAGTACGGACTACAGAATAATGACCATAGAACAACCGTAATTATAACCAAGCTCCGACATACTTATTTAAGTATATTTTTAAAATATATTTGTCAGTTATCTAGATAACTATCCATAACACCAGTTCTTAATGATACTTTATTTGGGCTAGATAATTGGTGTGAACCTGAAACTGTCTATAGCATGGTAGCAGTGCAATCGTGAGTAGGACGCGGGACGAGAGGGGTGCAGTGGCGCTACCGAACTGCCATACACTCGTTCGGGACACGCTGGTTCATTGTATGTCTACTACATGCTATCTATATGCATCTAAAGCGGCATTTCCGCCAACTTCAAAGGCGTCAAACCACTGTTTTACGCTGTGCCGGCAGCATAAGCTGACCATTACAATATTGTGTACGCGCCAATACAACGCAACCCCACTGCACCCACGTCACATCCCATTGCGATCTCAAACCGAACAAGCTCATGAAACGTAATGTTTACAACAGGATTTACCCGTTATTTGTCAGATGTGCCGATCCTAAACATGAATATCTGTTTAATTTTGACTTCTATTCGCTTTGTTATTTTGTGGGACATACGCGGAATTGAGTTCATAGGAGGTAAATTTTCAATGTTAAAACAATGTTGCAGGGAAATAGAAAGAAAGAAAAGATTTATAGAGTTTCGTTCGTTTAGATATTATAGATAATCAACAGTTAATGAAAAGATAGCCAAAATAAGCTACGTGTTAAAAACTTTTACTTGCAAAACGGAGAAATATAAGTAATATATATACTACTCAAAACAAAATAAGGGTCACCCGTAAAGTTGTAAAATAAATAAACATAACTCTTGATTAATGTTTGTATGAATAATCTCTAACATTTAATTTTTTTGAAATTCTTTATCAATCTTATATATAAAATTTCCATGTCACAATGTTAGTTACCGTACTCCTCCGAAACGGTTTGACCGATTTTCATGAAACTTTGTATGCGTATTCAGTAGGTCTGCGAATCGGGTACTATCTTTTTTCCATACCTCTAAGTGATAAGGGTTGTTCAACCTTAATTTTTTTTTTTAATTTATAAGGCAAAACAATGTTTGCCGGGTCAGCTAGTTTAATATAAAATAACACATTTTAAAAGATTTAAGACACAAAAACAGTAAACATTAGGCTTGGTTTAAAAAAAACATTCAAAAGGTAGGTGGCCCATAAATTGTTTTGAGTAGTTTTTAAAAGATTCTAAAAGTAAATTATGCCAACTATGTTTTTTGATGACGGTGCCAAGGACATGACAGCGTTTATTCCAATTATTAAGGTTGGCACCGACCTCAAAAAAAAGAATATTTACTTTTAGATTTTTTTAAATATAAAACTTTGATTTCTCCTTTATTAGTTTCGACCGCAGAATTTCTTATTTAAAAATAAATATACTATTGTAAATAATAAATAAGTTTTCGATGATTAAAGTTAAGACAGGATTTTGCCTATTATTTTTTAAAATAACAAAATACTATTGTAAAAATTTGAAATAATCGAGGCTTTGATCTTTATGACAAAAAAATAATTATCGAAGTTTTTTAACTACTTTCGAAGATAAATAAAATACGCATAACGTTGGAAAAATCCATATTGCGAATGAGAATTTTCATGATGAAAACTACTGAACCGATTCATGTAATTTTTTCATGGGAAGAAAAGAATTTTCCTAATCGGTTCAGGTATCTGAGTTATCGACGAAATTATGTTTATAAAAAACAAGATTAATACGACTTGAGAATGGAAGTTGGTTAAAAATCATATCTTTCTATTTAAAAAAAAATCAATGTGTATCGACAAGAATACTCCTTAGCAATAAGCCTCTTAAACATGTATGTGCTTTATCTATCTATGGTTTGTTTTCCATTTTCATGTGCATTAAAAGAACTTTATCATTTTTATTGATATCATACTGAACATAGTCTCCATGTAACATTTTATTATAATTCACGTTTCAACTGAGCACAATATTTTCTTCAAAAGTCTCCCATCAACAGCACAACGCGATAATGTCCTGTTCGTTCGTGTGTCGATAACGCTCGTTTACCACTGCCCTGCGATAGTATTTTTAAAAGTTTTGACAGAACTTGGTGCCCGTCAGAATACTGCGTTATACTAAGACAGTAGGTAATACCATATCCCTAGATATTACCAGATCCCGAGCCGTCCCATAATAGCGCACTGAAGGTCAGGCCGGGGAGGATGTTTAGTGGGTATGGAGGGAACGCACGAACCTCGAGTCCCACATATACCCTACGGTTGGCACCCCTCCACAGGAACAATGCGTAAATGCATTTGACCTCCCCGTCAAGAAAAAAACAAGGATCGTCTGGGTAGGTACCACTGCCTTTCATATTTCTGCAGTGAAGTAGTTCGCTGTGTTTCGGATTGAAGGGAAAGGTAGCCGGTGGGCATTGAAGGCATATCATCTTAGTCCCCAGGATGGCAACGCACTTGAAGTGTTAAGTGATTTACCCTTAATATTGCAGGTGTCTATTGGCGTTTGTAACCACTTAACACCAGGAGGGCCGCAAGCTTGTTTGTCATCTTGTAATAAGTATATTTAAAAAAAAAACACATTCGCGCTGCCAACCTAGTCACGTTCCCTACCCCGTGTAGCTCCATGTTCAATTTCATTGAAACCTTTTGTTGGTCTTTTGATATTGTTAAGTTCAGTTATATCTTTTTTACTTTTTTGTGGCGGAGCATGTTCAATTTCATTGAAATCTTTTTGTTTAACTTTATGGTCTTTTTATATCATTTTATGTCATGTCAATGTAAATACAATAAATTGTGATTGTAAAATAATAAAATACCAATATAGGAGTTAGACGAATCTCTACTCATTTTCCAAATAATTATAAATATCAACAATTATATTATAATAATCCAAATACCAAACAGACGACGCATCAATGTAGCGGCGTTTTCACTCCAAAATAATGTTGTGTTAAATAACTGAAGTCTTCTGTCAGGTGGAGGTACGTGTTAAATGACTTAATGCTGAGATGACGGCTGATTGAGAATGTGTGGAGTAATAATAGTACATTTATTAACAATTCAATGTCGTGGTGGAGTGGAGCTAGATAATTGGTGTGAGCGTGAAAATATATTATTATTATTATAAATGTCGCCCCTGGCAGGAAGTGGGATTTTCCACTAAAAATGCCACTTTCTGATCAGGTGTGACTTAAAAGATTCTATTCTTAATTAATGGCCTCGCGATACAGAAACGTACGCATTTTTCCAATGTCAAGTGAAAATGTAACTAAAGTAACAAAAATTGTTCGGTTGATTTGATTAAAAAATCGGCTGGCAATTGATGATAATAATTAATACAATAGCATTTGTATTATTTGTGTTATCTTAAAAATTAAGTTAAAATACCCTGTGATGTATGTATAGCTTTGCTTCCAGTGGATACTAACCTTGAGCCATGGATCTATCGCAGCCACGCTCTAATTGAGCGGAGCCACAGGACGGCAGCAAGCAATAAAGAAGCACTGCGATTTTATTAAAATAAAACACGAGTAAATACGGGTATTAACGCGAGTATAGTCTGTTTTTTTTTTAACAAACGCGTACTGAATATGTCTCTCACATATTTCCGATATTGACAGAGTGAGATGGGTCATGTTAGGGGTGGGGCCAACGCCTTTGTTCAAAACATTTTATGCACTAGAACTTGTAAATCAAATAATTATCATTTAATTCATGTAATCGTAAAATATAGTCGTCTGTTCCTTCTGATGAACTTTCTGCAGACACGTGAATAATAAACTGCTCTAACAATATTTTGTAAAGAGAATAAAGATTATTATTTCATGGCACATTTGTCATACAAGCTTGTCTTTTGTGGCGTTTGTGTGAAACGTAATCAACTTTATGTTGATTACGTGGACCAATAGCAACGCAGTCAAAATTTTCGGTAGGTAATCATTTTTAAAAAAAATAGACTTTAGTTACAAGGTAACCTAATTGTGTTACCTCTCGTTTCTACTCATGTTAATCATGCCACGCGTAAGTTTAAAAGTGATTAAAACACTAATAAACCGTCCGATTCCGAATGAGTCAGAAAGAACTGGTGAGGTGAGAAAAAGGTAGTGAGTGAAAGGGACAAACCTATACAACATGACATTTGGTTTGTTTATTATTATTCTTTATCGAATTCGAATCAAGTATAGTGACAGTGTTTTACACATCACCATTTCTTAGCCTAAACGCGATGGAAGCCCAGACGAAAATCTAATCGAAATTTATTTTGGTCACCCATCTGAGTAAGAACCAAACGGCATTGCTTTCCGATCATTACAAAGACCACACGACTGCAGCTCCCTGTCTGAAAAACAGTTTGATTGATCAATGAGATTGTAAGCAACATTCTTCTTGACTCTTTACCGCATAAAGCCATCTTTATCGCCTCCCTGAAATATTACAAGCTTTTAAATTCCATTTAAAGAAAACATGGACGCACGCGCTGAATACAAATATCACGAGCCTCGCCCGATAAATACGAGGGTGATATCACTCACTATTCCTCAAAAGAAAACTGAAATAAATCGTACACTCGTATCGGCTTGGATATTTTAAACGCTTAAATGTTTCTGTTCAATATAACTTCATTTTAGTTTGATGTCCTTCTTATTATGCCAATACAATATCTCAGTTTTTCAGAGTGAACGCAACCTTTTTTTTCGAGTGTGTAAAAGACCACGATTCGTGAACAAAAGTTTGAGTTCACACAAACGTTTTTCCATACAGATTCCAACCCGAACCGCAAGCTTCTATTAATTCATTTAGAATAAAATTCAAAATATTTTTGCTTGAACGACAAATAAGATTATAGCGGATGACTGTGTCCTTCGTAGGTAACTTTCCTAAGTGGTTTGGTGGTTTCGTGGGTTGGTGTATTCCAATTTTTTTTAATTTTATAAACAAAATTTTTATTTCTACGTGTTTAGTTTTGAAGGCGTTTTTTTTTTGTTAGTGCTAACGGTAACTCCTTTATCTTGGTGTTGTTGCATGGGGACAACCATGTTGACTACGCTAAGTCGAGTTTTTTATATTATTTATGTATTTTTTGATAGCTGCATTTATATGGTTTTTACGATTGTATTTTGTTAAGATACTTACTAACAAAATACAATAACATTTTTAAAACTAAAAAGAGATTTTTCCTAGTGTTAAAATATAAATAAAATAAAATAAATAAAATAAAAAATAAAAACATATTACATAAATCATTGTCAAGGGAGAAGTAGAGAGTTTTATTTCAGCTTTTACAGATATCCAACAGTTAGTATGTTAAATGTTCAACACCTTTTGGGTTAATGAGCGTGTTTGTATGTATGTATCAAATACATTTACGTATTTAATACCAGTAGCATTACCAAAATAACGCGGAGACAACTCTTCTGTTTTAGGGCTTATCCAAACATACAAATATAAGTACAACAGTCTTATTGAATAAGATGAATAAATCCGTTATTATGAGAGATGAATCAAATCCAGAATCTTCCTGTTGTTTACGTAGGGTAACCGCCGCGGTGACTGGCGCTGCGGAATATTTTTATGTAATAATTTTCATTTGTTTAGGTCAGCAAACAATTTTACAATATGGATTCCACAAAGGAGATTGACCGGGTCTGACAAGTTTATTGTTGCCCAGACACCGGAATTCTCCTAACTTTTTTTCTATTAAGTGATAGATGCTTAAAAAGTTTTTTAAGTGTATAAGTATTTTGTATTTAGTTTCAGTAACCTTTTTTACATTTTGTAGTGTATACAGGTTGTAAAAGACATGAACAGTCAAACGAGAACCATTTATTCTGCTCACCATCATAACATTTTTTTTCCATTAGACTATACCTGGGAAATTGAGAGTTACGATTTTATTGAAGGTCAAAGTCATAATTTTTTTTTTATTTTTTTATGAAAACGTATTCTATACATTATTTCCTAATTATTGTCCAAAGAAACATTATCATTTTTTTTAGTATTTCGTAACAAAAAATGGCTTCAAAACGTTAGCGTTCAATGTAGCTCACTCGATGCGCACGGACACTAACGAACGGGGCCGCCGTCTGTAAAATTATCGCGGTTTTGCGAGTTGTGTGCGAGTTGAGCCCCTTACATTGCGCGATAAAATTTGCAATTTTTTTTAACACCAAAAAATAAAAATCATTTCCCAGCAATATTTTTTTTAAAATATGTCTTATTTTGATGTATAGAATACATGGTTCTCGTTTGACTGTTCATGTATTTTACACCCAGTATTTACCTAATTAGTGCATATTTTTTAAGTTATTTAATGTCTAATGGTACCTAGGCAATCCTATTTCTATTAGTACGTCACAAATTATACATTGTTTTCTGTTGTGACATTTCAAATATAGCATTTCGTTTGACTAGTAAGAAAATAACGATGAAGTTGGAAAATAAAATTAAAGAGTAGGTAAGTACGTAATGAAAAAAAATTACAATCGCGGAGTTACTAAGTAACTACTCAGTAACACCGCAAGTATATATTTTTTTTATTTTTAAACCGCCTTCAAAACTAAAAACGGAGAAATAAAAATTTTATTTAAAAATTAAAAATATTTAGAGTCGGTCCCAAATACAAGTGACAACGTTTATGCCAAATATTTCGATTTTTAAAACAAATTTTTATTTCTCTTTTTTTTGGTTTTGGTGTGTTTTATTTGCTTTTTTTGTGTTTTAAGTAAATAAATTTTCAGGACACTATCCCGAGATCTTTCAGAGAAACTATATCATCAATACCTACTGGTAACTACTAATATTATTTTTATTTTAAAATACAACTGAATAAACAGTTACTTTGGTTTATGGTCAGTAACAAAACCCTACACAAATATTGTTTTTCTAAATTGGTATTGGTTTTAGGAACATTATGCACCATGTGACAATGTGGGTAGCTTCCATATATAAATGATCAGTCTCCTTTACGAGTAAATTGTAACACCAGCTACGGTAACCACAAAATAAGTTAATTAAAGAATTTATTATTAGCAATAAGAATTCTTCTGAGATTTTTTTATGGAAAAGGGTGCAAACGAGCAGACTGTTCACCTGACGGTAAACGAACACCGTCACCCATGGACACATGCAACAGCAAAGGAATCTCAAATGCATTGCCAGCTTTATTCCTTAAAAAGGAAGGAATCTCCATCTCTCACCATCTCCCTATTAAGGACTCCGCGTGCTGGTCTACGTTGTCACCGACAAACCTTTTTATGTGAAAAACCGTTTTTTTGCTACAAAAAAATAAAAATCAGAATTTAAAAAGTTGTCATTCACCGTGTTAGTTACCCTACCATAATGAGATTCCGATGCAAACATCTGTCGGCGATCGGATTAAGATATTATTCCGCTCGGTGGCCGCACACGCCGCGCGGCCCGCCCGCTGAATTACAATCACCCTTGTTCCTATCAGAAGAATGGTGTTCGCGGACATTTTAAAAAGCTGATGTTTAACTAAGTAACTATGTGTATATTTAGTCCGTTATCTCGTGACGAGTTTAGCGCCGCAAAGGTGCGGCGAACGCAATCAGATCATTGTGGGCAGTTACCCTAACTTTTAAGTAAAAGTTTTTGTTTAGATATTTATCATTAGAGTGAATATCTCAAAAGAAATTTTAGTTTTTTGGAAGGCCTTGTGGCTTTTTGTAACTTTTTCGACTTTACATAAAAGCTGTCATAATTATAAGCCATTTTATTGATGTTTACTTCACAAAGATTAATCATCATCAACAGCTCATACCATGTCCCCACCGAAGGGCTCGAGCCTACCCCACATTAAGGGCTATTAGGCCTTAGTCAAACACGCTGGCCAAGTGCGGGTTGGTCGACTTCACACACAACCTAAGAATTGTTCATAGGTGTTCGCAGATTTCCTCACGATGTTTTCCTTACCGTAAAAGCGTCGATTACCTACTTCATATAAATTCAAAATTTTAAAACACATTGGTACGTGGCGGGGATCGAACCAGTGTCTCCCGGGTGGGATACGACGTTCTTACGCACTACGCTACCGATGCCCAGACTATTTGGTTTTAAATTTAAAATTGATATTTATTTAAGTAAGCACTACATAATAATCCATATTAGCAGCAAAATATGTATATGTATGTACATGCGAACACATTTGTATACTCTTTTTAAGGAATAGGTGAAAACCTACATAAGGCTTATAGCGCCATCTATCGTCGAGTAGACTAACAATAAATACGCTTTTAGTTTGAAACCTCAGAACTTTTTCATAAGTACTTACTACTCTGTAATAAAAAAAACGTTTTATTTCACCCGTAATTAATAATCAATTTACACGAAAGAACAAATCTTAGATTAGCATTACTAAAAATGTTTTACTAATTATCAATGCATTATCAGCTCGGAGATAAGTGTGCTACGTCCTTAAGAGTGTAACATCCATTCTGGAAGTTTATTTATTTATTTAAGTAGCTTAATTGCCCGTTCATCCGATCGCAATGAAAGAAAGAAAGAAATCTTTATTCGGCTCTTAAAAATATGATCACATATATAAATAAAAATAGTACTTATACAATGGTAAATCTTTGTCGCGTTGGAAATTTTTGTACAATCATGTTTAGTAACTAATAATTATATTAATTTTTATAATTAATAAATATACAAACTGTTTATGTTATATCTTTTATGTTTTGAATTTTGGTTATTAGGTAATTAGATTTCAATAAAAGTGTTTTGCAAATGACTGTACAGTACAATTTTTAAATAGAATCGATCGAATGGGAACACGATTTCCCATATGTTAGATCAGTATGGCGAACGGGGAAAAAGTACCGCTGGATCGACTGACAAGGTCGACCGGTCGGACCTATGAGAAACAACCGCTTAATACTACCATTACAGATAACTCCAAGGCGATAGTACTAACAGAAATCATGATAACTTATCTACTAACTTAACTATTTATACACACAGCAATTCAGACAAATAACTAACTAACTCGCGAACAAGCGTTGATATTCATCACCCAACACCTAACACCATCAGGACTCAATCCCGAACCGCTACAAGTGCAGTCGGCGTTCCTGACCACTCCCCCCTAACAGCATCAAGTGTTATAGCAAATTAAGTATAGTATAACCCTTACGTACTCCGTCCATCAATCCACATTGGGCAAGCGTGGTGGACTACCGCCTAAAACCTCCTTTGATGACAAGGAGAGGCCTTGCGTCCCAGCAGTGGGTCCAATTATAAAGGCTGTTGTGATGAACCCTCGTGAATTCACTTGTAGTTTGATTGTTTACTTACTTTTATGTTTTATGTTATTTTTTTTCTAAATTAGTGACATTTGTTTCCTTTTTTGTTTATTTTACTTGATTTATGACATTTAAATTATTCCTATTGTTGGTATAAGTAATACGTTCTTGAAATTTTGAATTGTGAGAATGTTGATTTATTAAGTTAGATATATAAAATATACGCATGGATTTCGTACGTCTTAATTAAGGCATATCATGGAAGAACTTAAAAAAAATTGTCAACTGTGTGTGTACTACCCACTTGTGATAACGATTAAAACTATTTGATTTGATTTGATTGTTTTTTTTATGATATAGGGTCATAAACCAGCATAGGAGTCACCTAATGTTAAGTGATCAACGTCGCTGTATCAACTGTGGTCGCGTTGTCTGCCTTGACTTAAATTGTATCTTAATTTGTCTTAAAAAGTAGTGTGGTGAGAAATTGTGGTGAAAAATTTCGATGTATGTACTTAATAGATAAATTCTCAGGAACTTTAGAGTTGTAGTTCGAACCCAAGCATTCTCAGTTTACAGTAGGTATCACAATTTCCATAATGTGTAACCAAATTCAATGATGCAGTTTTTGTTTTCATCAAAATTGGGCTCCGAATCCTTTGAGCATTTTTCGATATTCCTTATAGTTTAGGATTTAGCTTTGAAGGCCCACTTGAAAAATTCTGTATAAGCTTCAATCACTATTCCGAAACTGCATAGAAAACGTCACAGAACACAGAAAGAGGTTTCTGTGTTCTGTGGAAAACGTTGTTGGTAGCGCCATCTGTTGAGACAAATTCGAACTATTCTATATTCGAAGTGAGACCCCACGGTATTCTTTTAAAAGCAAACCCTTTTCCATGTTTTTACCAGGATGTTTAGGTTCTTTATGTATTTTACAGATGGCATAAAATACTAGTTGTAAGTGAAACACTGAAAATGAAAGCTTATTTTAATGTTATTTGGTTGTCAGACAAGCATGGTGCCTGCCTGGTGGTAAGCAGCCACCGCAGCCTATAGACGCTTGCAACACTGACGTCACACTCACGTGCACACAACCCTAAGCCGGTTCCAGATATAATCATTTGCCCGAACAGATCAGCGTATCTGTATCAGCCTATCACGTATCAAGCCCCCTATCATGTTTTGGACGCCTCGATTTGCTCCGTATGACAACCGACATGACATGGGACGGGTCGTATCTTATCGGCTTATCAATATCGCGTATGATGATACGCGTATTATCACCCGTCCACATAAGCGATCATGATACGCGTCGGCGATACGGATTCGCTGATCGGATCGGGCAAATGATACATAAGACCCAGCTCTAGTCACCTTCCCTACTCTGGCCACCTTACTCACCAACAGACACACAACACCACACAAATGTAGTGTTATTTGAGTGTGGTCATCTGTAAGGTGGAGGTACTACCCCAGTCCGGGCGCTCCAAATTCAAGCGGCTATTCCGCTGTGCTCTACTGACTACAGATAATAGGTATAATAATAATACTATACTATTATAGTACCTACCTTTACTAGATTGAAGTTATCGAAGCAGTAAGTATCGCAAATAACGTTTAACAATAAAATATTATTAAACATGCTTATCGTCTTTTATAATCTCTAATTTATTGCAGAATTCTATATTAGACGCTTATCTGAGTCAGTAACTAAATTTTATTACTTGGTATTTATTTTATTATGCGCGTCGCTCAATGCAGCTTCTATGTTTAATATTATTATTATTCCTAAAAAAATTGATTGGGCTTCGCATAATTTTGCATTGAGCCACTGTCGAGTGATGTAATTGTACATATTGTATTGTACAAAATAATGTACGGTAGATGGTTTTTAAAATGGATTCACTCGACATGTGTTATTACAACGGGAACTCAGGAGTTAAATATTCGGCCATATTAAATTTTCCAACCAAAATATATTGTTTATATTAAAAAGATTTAGCCAATGATTCCATCTCATGTGATGGTTAGCGGAAGGTTAATGCAAATGCAAGGATATCAGCGCCGCGCTATCTATCACCCTCGACTTGACCGTGCAAAGTGCCTTTTCCCGTCTCTTTTGGAATTCCATTTTTTCTTGAGTATGCCACATAAAAATGAGTTGCCAAATATCTTAGTTCGCTTTGGAATGGTAGCCACAGTTTGTCTGACAACGTAAGCCAACACACGTAGTTCTTAGGAGGAAGGTAGATGGTGGGATTAGAGAAAACAGCTCCTCAGTAAACACCATGGTATAATTATGTGGTAAAACCTAGAACGCGCTCAACACAGATCAATTAAGGATTATGGAGATCGGTCGAATCGCCGAGTTCATAGGAAGATCGAGTGTCGCGATCAGCGGCCGTACTACATAACATGGTTCTAGTTGAGCATGCCGTAATATACACTATTCTTTGCACGCGTCTTAAGGACTGCGAAGCGATGAAAGTTAAGCACAGCCGCAAAGGAGATCGGTCAAATCACTGAGTTACGTATTCACTTGACTTTATTCGGAAGGCGAAGTGGCAGAAATGTATACCCTCAGGGCATACACTTTGTCACAAGTTAAACCGGCTTGGCCTATCTCCTTGTATTATTAAATCTGTGGCGCTCAATGACGCAACATCGCGACGTAATTGTAAAGTGCGAAGATAGTCTTATAGGTAAAATTTAAGCTTCTTGTGTAAAAGCTCAAGATTTTTGATTACACATACATACGTCAGATTGATGACGTGATCAGAGACGGAAGACACGCATGACTAAATTCAGCGTGGTTAAACAGTCATGTGTAGCTCAGTTGATAGAGCAGTTTCCAGTTCAGCGAAAGGTCGCAGGTTCAAGTCCCGTCTCAAATCAAATCAAATCAAATTCTTTGGTACAAGATGTTTACAATTAGCAGTGTGACTTAAGCCCATTTAGCCATTATTAATAATAGTATGCAAATTTACATATTATTACTTTTGATAATAGTAAATTGTACATTTCATGGTCAATTATTTTATAAATAAAACAACTTTTACGGATTTAACACGCGTGTAACTAGATTTACATGTTATTATTATTGTCCGACGTTTCGTAACACTTTTCAGCATTGAGTCATCCAGTGACCACGAACGCTGAAAAGTGTTCTTAGACGAGACATTTCACAGCATTTCACGTACACTCAGGCGACCTATTTCGGCCTGTCAGTCGCGTAGAGAAAACAGCAACTGTCAAACTGCAGTACTAATTTTCACGCACACATGCGCATTACACATTGATGTATATTTGGGTCTCCCCCTAATCGTTCATTGCCGATCTATAAATGTAAGTTATTATAAAACTATGATTGTAAAATAAAAAGTACAATCCATATCATGTACTACTATATATAGTAGATTGATTATCGATAACTTATTCTTTGTATGTGTCCTGTTGTTTTTACAATCGTCAAGGGTAAACCCCTGAATCGATAGAGATTAAGTACTTTATGACAAATTAATATGAGATTTTATTAAGTCCACCCACAACAACAGTATAATACGCTCACAACAATTATCTAGCCCGAAGTAAGTATCGTTAAGAACTTGTGTTACGGATACTAGATAACAGACATTTTTTTTTAATATACATAATAATTTTAGATATTTTTATAAATAAATATATAAACAACCATGACTCGCAAACAAATATTTTTGTTCATCACACAAACATTTGCCGCTACCAGGACTCAAACCCGGACCGCTTGATGTGTAGGTAGCTATACTGACCACTCCACCACGACGGCGTCAAATTAGTAACAATCTACAGTATAGTGAGATATTACGTCGACCCCAGAAAATTGGGTCCAAGGACAATAAGAACTAGTTCTTATAATCTTTTAAATAAACAGCTCAACCAAATGACTCAATCCTATACATAGATTTATTATTACTGACGTTTATAGATTGGCAATGAATCGACTAGGGTGAGACCAAAAAAATACACTGATGTGTGCGTAATAATAGTACTGCAGTCTGACAGTTGCTGTCTTTTCTATGTGACTGACAGGCCGATCTAGGCCGCCTGCGTGTACGTGAAATGGTCTCGTCTATCTATCTCGCTCTAATATACGCGTTAGTATGCTCTTTCTCTTTTACATTGCCGATCTAGTTTCCTATATCTATGATCCTACCTGCTAGTGGGCGGAAGTGGAGTTAGATAGCGTGAGAGATAATATAAGTCACACTTTGCCGACTTGCAATGTGCTTCTTCATAGCGCTTTTGAATGACCCAGGATTATTAGGAGGAAATTCGACAATTTGCTTCATTGATTTTGTTTAAAACTAGTACCTATTTAAGATTGCTGAAATCGTAATCTAGACTCACAGTGATAAAATTAAAGTTAATTTTTGTCTCGACTCACCGTAGACTGTGAGGCACCTGCAGCCACCTGGCCCTAGCAAGCTCTTAGTCTCACGCACAGACTGCTGACCGCACATGTCTACCGATCCCCGGGCATACAACACCTTGCCCGGAGTGGCGGGAAACCATGGCGTCTGGATATCGATCTTTGTTTCGATAATTCAAAATTGTTTCGGAGTGGATTTTGTGCAGTGAAAGGTGTCGTTTCGTTGCATAAGCATCCGTGTTCACGATCAGTTATGAGGAATCATTGAAATAAAGGTTTTGTGGTCTGTTGCCATGCATTTCTTTCCAAACACTCCCTAGACGCATTAAAATGTGTGACGCCCATATTTTGATGCAAACATCAATAACTTGAGCGACAGCGGGAAAATATCAAAATGTAGTGTTTCTCCTAACTTGAGATTGGCAGAAATGTTGTTCCCCTTATAAAACGACCTATTGCCATTATATAGCCTTAGTAGCCTGAAATAAAAGTTTATTATTATTATTATATAAAAGATGAAGTAGAACAGCTTGCCCGGCGGAAGTACTTCCCTTTGGACTTCCTAAAAGTACAATCAGTAGTCTAATTTCATAAGCATATTTTTCAAAATTTACGCTCTAATTGTTAAAGCGTGATTCTAAGATTGCATGTCACCCCATATCTTCGTTCATTCATTCATCGTCGTATTAAAGTCGTGGCACACTTATCATCTCTTAAAGGGAACGCCTCTTTTTTACTATGAATGCTACGAAACGGCGGCTACGAAACGACTACGGTGGCGCATCGCCTCTTTTTCATAGTAACAAGAGGCGATACTCGCACATTGCGAGGAGGACTGACGGCCGTTGGGGCGGAAAAGTCCTCGAGTGGCGACCACGTACCGGGAAAGGCAGCGTTGGTAGGCTCCCAAAAGGTGGACTGACGATCTAGTAAAGGTCGCGGGAAGCCGCTGGATGCGGGCAGCGCAAGACCGATCGGTTTGTTGATCCTTGGGGGAGGCCTATGTCCAACAGTGGGCGTCTGAGGCTGAAATGTTGATGGTGATGATGAAGAGGCGATACAGAGGTGGTATCCAGGCGGACTTAATCCAAACCAAACCAATCATTTTGTACTCCCCTAGGGATAAAACACTCACATTATCAACATCGAATTCCTAACAGGTGATTGCGAATTAGATAAATTCGTGCATAATACTTTTATCAATTATCATGTTTGTATCTCTAAATGAATTAACCCAATAGTCGTTGTCTAATGAGATTACTTTTTCGGTTAATCCGTAACATAAGCGTTAGCGGTAGCGATAATCATAGCTTAGCGGGTAAACGTAGCGAGAGGAAAGCTCTTAGCATGCCATGTACTCTTAGCGTGCCATGATACTGATGCTTGCAGATTCTGTGAACAGGAGCGTGAAACACCAATACACCTCCTGTGCTCTTGTGAATGTCTCATGCACAAAAGAATCCGACATTTGGGAAGACACATTCTCGACCCAGACCATATCAAAACAATCCAAGCTAGGAATATCTTATCATTCTTAGATAGTGCCCAGCTAAAGGACATGTAAGGCCTCAATAGGACATACTCGGAGGCTAGTCACAATAGATCTTTACCTATATAGGTCGCAGTGACGCAAAAAGCCCCGACTTGTCTAAATAAAAATAAATAATGCCATGTATTCACCGTGCGGGTTTCAGAGAGGGGAGCCAGAAGCGTGCCCGGACTTGTGACCGTATGGTGTAGGGTTAAGAAGGCCTCCTTGTGGTGCGCCGGCACCTACACGACTATTTCTTCTCTTTCTGCCTTTTTTAACTTTCTCGTATAGGTATGTACGTAGTATAGAGGAAGTCTTGTAATCGTAAAAAAATTCAACCTCGAGATTTTGCCATACTAGTTTTGCACCGCCCTGAGTCCAAAAATACAGATTTTGGAATTATGTCAGTATGTGTGTCTGTGTGTCAATGTGTTTGCATGTCTGTGTCTGTGCGTTAGCACGATAACTCGAATATGCTTTAACTTATTGCAACCAAATTTAACATGCATGTATGACATCAAAATATAAGCTTTCTATTAACTTCACTCGTTTCCTGCATAGAGAAAGTCAAGGGGTCTCCCCTTGACTTAGATAGTAGATACACAGCAGTTTGCAGTACAAACTGCTGTGGTTTTCTGTAAATACCAAAGCCGCTGCACTGTCAAAGTCATCCATTTTGCATAACGGTCGAGAACGCAAGTGAGAAGGTCGCGTGAGTGTAGATACCATCTCGTTTCTCGGGTCAAGTCTCGGCGAGACTTCTCGCGTGAGTCTGGAGGGCCTGTTAGGGTGTCCCTAACACCCTAAGAGTATTAAGCAATGTGAGTAGCTGCCCGCTCCCGCTACGTGCTGTGTCCTCACCAAAAAATTAAGGGGAAGAATGATTGCTTATCGCTGATAACTTAACTGATAAAATAAGCCAAATGTATAAAGTTAATTCACTTTGCAATTGGCATTCACAGTTCAAAATAGAGAGTTCTCACAAGTGGATTGCTCGAGCTGTTGATTGTGAAAAAAGGCGTCACCAACGACGCTGCGATGTTCGGTATGTTTTTTTTTATGTTATTTTGGTTGTCTGCCAAGCATACGGCCTGCCTGTAGGTAAGCAGTCACTGCCGAGACCCTTGCGCGGTCCCAACCATAGTACCCTTCCCCCGTGGGGCCTATTTTTTTGATGACTGGGAGGTCAAATGAATCTATGCATCGTCCCTGCAGGGTGGTGCCAACCGTAGAGGATATGTGGCGAAGTAAAGGCGTTCCCTCCATACCCACTAAACATCATCCCCGGCCTGAGCTCCAGTGCGCTATTGCGGGACGGCTCGGGATCTGCGCACGTGAGCACAACTACACCGAGACCGTCCCAACACTACCCGTCTAGGCACTCCTTGCACCAATTGGTGGCCAGCAGCCCACAGGGGCTACCGACTGACGCCAGCCCCCGTGGGCCGCTGGCCGACTCCGGCCTTATAGGCCGCCTCCTCCTAGAGACGGGCAAAAGCGTTCGTAAAGGGAACACCTCTTCTTGCTTTATATCATATACTATTCCCGCAATAGCGCACTGGAGGTCAGGCCTGGGAGGATGTTTAGTGGGTATGGAGGGAACGCCTTTACCTCGAGTCCCACATATCCCCTGCGGTTGGCACCACCCCGCAGGGACGATGCGTAAAAGCATTTGACCTACCCGACAAAAAAAAGGTTTATCGGGGTAGAGGTACGCGAGGGGTACACCAGCTAAATCCCAACATTCATTATTAAAAGGCCTCAGTTTACCTAGAGCTTCGATAAGATATGTACTGGAACCCATATCCAAAGCGGCTCTTGCGGGATTGTATCAAATATGGATGGCTAGGCAGAGAGAGATGCCAGAGTAATGAAAGTGATTGCTATGCTTTAGCGATGGTGATGATGAATCAGTGAAGATTATGCCTTTTTCAAAATTCTAAGTATGTGCTGTTCTAAGTATTTTTCATGAGTAAGATTTTTTATTTTATTTTATTCAGAATAACAAACAATTACAAAATGAGGCTTAAGTAACTAAATACATAGAAATTTACTAATTTTGTAACCAAACACGTTATTCACAAAATAATTTTATAAGTGCAGATAATATTATATAATAAAATTGGCTTACAATGATTTTCATTGTCTCTAAAATACACATTTATAGTTACTTCAATTATTTCAATTATTTATTATATAGAAGATAAATAAGTAAGTCGTTCATGTTCATATCAATTTATTTTTGTCGATAGTGAAGTTATCGGAGTTTTAATACGAAGAACATCATTGTAGTCTACTATTATTTCAGTACTGGCCTCGACATCAAATACCACTAAAGTAATGTACCTACATTATTCATCTCAATCTTATTTGGAGTCGGCATAATATGTTTTGTTCTTCCACTCTCCTCGATCAGCGGTCATCTCAACCTTAACATACTTCATTCCGACATCATCATTCCCACAGTCTATCCATCTTTTCTTCGTTCTTCCTCTCCCTCTATATCCATCCACATTCATTCTCATCACTTTCTTTGTGTCATGCTCATCTCTTCGCATTATATGCCCATGCCATGCCAATCTGTTACTTCTCATTCGTTCTGTTACTACTTTCAAAGATCCTCTAATGTATTCATTCCCCACTTCGTGCATTCTTGTTACTCCACACATCGATCGTAGTATTCTCATCTCGGCCACGTGTAGGTAGTCGATTTTCTGAAGTAATTTACAGAGGGTCGATAAATATCTTTCAACACCCGGCCAGGTATCAGCCAATAGCTTGGCATAACTTTGCATAGTCACCTCCTTGTGGTGAACCGGCACTCCCCTTCACGACTATTGCTTCTTTTTTTTCCTTTCTCGTATACGTAGTTATGCCAAGGATCCTTAGCAACCACCTGATCCGTTACCTAGTATATCACTCTCTGGTTGACGATCGACAATAAAACTTTTGACCGAAACGATCTACGGGTGCGTAGCGTACATGACGCATGACAGGGGTGAAGATATGGACAAGCGTGGCGTGGCTGTTAGCCTTAATATCGCCAAATATTTTGACAGATTCTGCCACAAAAATCTCCTCTCCAAGCTTCCGGCGTTTGGTCTTTGGGTTTAGCTCCGTAATAGTGCACATTAGCCTCCCATGTGCAGCTAGTACTATTCAAAAGGCTAAATCAGATTTGAACCTTTTTGCGAATAGACTCTTGACGTCATTGGACGCGATCGTGGTGGAGTAACCAGGGGATCTACTCTAATTCAACGAAAAGCGAAATTTCGTTCGAAACTTCGCACGTTTCCTACCACGGTTCTCATTCGGGCCGAAACTTCGTTCGTCCGAAAATTGTTTGACATTTATAAGTTCTAAACCTACTCTAATTCACGAAAGTGCCAAACGAAAATTCGACTTTGACAGATATTTATTCGGATTTTTAACCTCAATTTGACGAAGCGAAAATTGCTACCTTTTGATTTTCGTAAGTGTGAATATTTTGGTAAATCTTATTATAATGGCATCAAGATTACTTCTGATTGAGGCTGTTCTGCGTGAAAAACGCTTAGGGCGTAGAAGGAATCGGCGTCGCTTACGCAATCAGCTAAACATTAGCCAAATTCCCGACATAGAGTTTGTAGGAAATTACAGAGTCAGTCGAGGATTATTTGAAGAGTTGTGTCAGGAAATAGTGCCTCGATTATCTCCAAAGAAAAGACGTCATGCAATTAAACCCGTCATTTAAGTAATTATGTGCAAATTTTTCTAACTTTATAATGTTCTAAAAACTCTAACCTTCTATAATAATTTATCACGAATATGTGGAGTCATTATGAACTGAAAAGAAGTGTTAAATTAAGTATATATTAGGACTGATTACGGAAAGAGGCGGTCAAAATATTTATCATGAAAATACAAATAAAGTGTTTTTACTTACAAAGTATAAATCCAATGTGATGTTGTTAATGCCCAAATGTAGACTGTTACTTAAAAATCCTTGTGGAATGTCACTCGGACACACATTTAAAATTATTTATTACAACACTTGAAACTTGAAACAAACTTAAAAGTTTGTTTACTAAGAATGCAAACAAAAAATGGTGGAAGTATACGGATATTTTACGACGTCAAAGATTACTAGCAATCATTGTATAGAATAGGACTCTTAAAATTAGACGTATTTCATTAGGTGTTTTATAATGTCTTCTTATGTTTCGTCGCCTATAGTATTTTGTTCAATAAATTGTTTGCTGCTTGAAAACTATACTATTACTACAAAAAAATGTTAGTAAACCACATTTTAAGTGAAATATAATAAAAGTAAACCACAATATTACAATATTTTCAAGTTGAAAGTTAAAACCGTAATGACCTTTAACTGACACAAAAAGAACCTATATGATATTGTTCATTCCATTCGTTCACGAATATTGTATTACGAAAACGAACTTTGTCCAAGTATCCGAATATGAATTAGAGTAGGGTCACATTCGAAGTTTCGTTTTGATTTCGTTCGTTTGCGAAGTTACGTTTCGGAGAATAAGGAGCGGCAAATATTTGTGTGACGAATACGAATATTTGTTTACGAGTCATGGTTGCTTATATATTTATTTAAGTTTATTTATAAAAAAATATCTAAAAAAAATATATTATGTATACCTATAAAAAAATGTCCGTTATCTAGTATCCGTAACACAAGGTCTTAATGATACTTACTTCAGGCTAGATAATTGGTGTGAGCGTGAAAATATATTATTATTACATTTTTTTTATATATATTATTATTGATGACGTATTTTCCAGTGATGAATTACGTCCTTATAAAGAGTAAAAACTGATTGGTTAAAGTGAGCTGAGCGGATTTTGACTTGGAATTAATTGGATTATATTATTGTAAAGTTTTATTAAAATCCATTCAGTAGTTTTTGCGTGAAAGAATAACAAACACATATCCATCCATACATCCAGATATCTATACAAACTTTCGGGTTTATAATATTAGTAAGAAGTGTAGTGCTCGCACAAATCTACTAAAACTACTGATCTCTCTATAAAAGCTTTAGAATTTGTTCATACGTTCAAAAGACGTATCTGCATCATTTGCCAGAGAAATTCTCAGTTTTCGGTCCACCTTCGGAGACGAAATAAGAAAGGCTTTGTGCGTTATAGAACCAACTTGTTGTTTAGTTTATTATTTTTACAGGCAGTGCTGAAAGATATCTAATAGTATCCTGTGGTATCCTCCAGGTATTTACCAAAGGTCTCATATGGTATATTTACGCCATGATACCTGTAACACGATTAAAATGATCCGATAGATATTATTTATCCGATAATAAATCATTAATACTGCAATAAATAACGTTGCAAGTTGTCGTTGATAAATTTTAATCTGTATAATGAATTGCCGTCGTTGTATTGTGTTTTTTTCCGTTGCTAATAAATTAGGAATGTTTATGTGTTGGATTACATGTAGGTTATCATTGACAAAGCTCTTGGGTTACTACCAGTCCTCACCACAGGGTTTGTTTCCGCTGGTGACGAATTTGAAAAGTCCAGAGTGGTTATTCCCAGGGATGACAAATGAGACAGTCAAGAACTGGGATTTTATACATTCGTCACAAGTGAGAAGAAAGCCAGTAGTGAACTGGGAATAGCCCAAGATCTTGGATTTTATCTCACCTGACGCTATGCAAAGCCGGAATGAGCTTCCGAACCCTCGAACACTATTTGACTATCATAACACTAACTGTCGAAACACAATAATGCTATTAACACTATTGTCTCATATTTGAGACAGAATTTTATAGAAAGAAAGAAAAAAACACATTTATTGACCAGCACAAGACATTACAAAAATCAAAAACATCAGATAGTTTTCTATAGCTGTAACAACTTTGCAACAATGTAGGTACTCAAAATTAATTTCATTTCATTTCGTTTTGTTTCATTTCATTATCATGACGGCAGACTTTGATGAGATCGTGGTAGCTTGCCAGGCCACCGCCAGGTGGACTTCGAACTAGCCCTACTACCAACCTATAGTGTATGGTCTCCACATTGCAAACTAATCATCCTTACTCATCGTAATGTCACGAAACCATTTTCGGTCCTGGACTTTCCGAATCCAGCCGCTGCCAGCAATTCTCTTAAGCTCATCAGACCAACACTATGCTTGCCTAAACGTGGTCTCCCAGAATTCGTCTGCTCCAACGTTTTCGGTTCACCGGCAGACATAAACAGCGCATTGCCACTTCCGTGTACTAATTCTTTGGGACATGTCAATAACTTCGTTCGGTGACGAATGTACTCTTCACTTACCCTGTCTTTTAACGAGATATACGTGCTGCATGAAATTAAAGTGGACAAATCTTGTTAGGGACCACGTTTCCGCTGTGTAGGTCATTACTGGTAGGATACATTATACATACGTACATAAAGTCACGCATTTTGCTATATAAGTAGGCAAAGACCACTTTGTCTCCACTTGCTTTGATCCTTACCTAATTTTCTTTCGCTTCATCTACTTTCATCATTGAATTTGTTATATTACGAGGTGGCAAACAAACTTTCGGTCCACCTGGTGTTAGGTGATTACCGTCACCTATAGACACTTACAATATTAACGGTAAATCACTTAACACTGCAAGTGCGTTGCAATCCTGGGAAATAAGATGATAATATGCCTTTCATGCCCAGAAATTACACTGGCTACCTTTCCCTTCAATCCGCAACACAGCGAACTGTTTCACGGCAGAAATAAGAATGGCGGTGGTACACTTACACAGATGACCCTACATATGGGTCTACCACCTAGCGTCCTCATATATGCTCCTTAATTTCAGTACTTTTGACCTAGCCCTTTTTCAAGACGTTTTCGATTTGATTGATAAACGATTTCCTAGGTAGTCCCTTTTAAGTAACCACAAGATAAAAAATTAAAATACAAATACTTGTATCTGAAAGATTTTATATCTGTATATAATCCAATTGTACAGATCGAAATCTCAAAGTAATTGATGTTCATCATTAATGTACATTTGGATAGAAAATGCAATTAAAATGATAAAGTAATCACGACTTAATTTGATAAATAAATAAAAAATAATAGTTTTTATCATTGCTGGGAAAGCCTTAAGCCTTAAGCCTTATCTCTTCTGATGACAAGTGACCTGACATTGAGATGGTGGTAGCAGGCGATGTTAAAATAAGACTTTCACCCAAGCTTAATACATTTTTTATGAAAAATAAAAGATCAAGGGACTCCATTCCACCTGATGCTAAGCAGAAGTGAAGTCCAAATACGAAGATAACTAATGCGAGAGATAAGCTGCCGCGCTAGCCACTCTCACCTTGCTGACCTGCAAGGTGCTTCTTCCAGCCTTTTTTAAATAACACTGGAGGGAACACGGATACTAGCAGTGAATTCCATTTCATGATTGTGCGACGAAGGAACGAGTTGCCCAATTTCTTAGTTCAGGTTGGCATGGTAGCCACAGTTTGTCGGTTACACCATTAACCAGCACACGTAGTCCTTAAAAGGAAAGGATATGGTGGGATCAGCTTAACACATGCACTGCTCTTAGATCCTCTCTGCAACACGATACACGTTCAATCCACTACTAAGAGTTTCCATTTCTCCCCAGGAAAGCTACTACTTCTCGCTGCTCTAGCTCTAGCCTTGGGCAGCGCTGAGAATGAAGAGATAGTGCCCCACGTGTGGGCTCTCCCACACGAGCTGTGCCCCCCGGACCGTCACTGGCTACTCCCTCATGAATATGACTGTACCAAGTTCTACTACTGCGAATTTGGAATGAAATATATTGAGCCGAGGATGTGCGCACCAGGAACCGAATTCTCTTTCCAACTTCAGGTAAGGTTATTTTTTATTTTGTACTTTTATTTTTTACAGCTGTAGTAGCAAAAGTGCATCCCCGTAAACACTATCTCACCAAGGTTTGGCTTAAAATTTTACTGTCATCATCATAATATCAGCCGAGAGACGTCCAATGTTGGCCATAGGCCTCCCCTCTCAAACCCGATCCGTCCAGCGGTTTCGCGCAATCTTTACAATGTCTTCGATCCACCTTGTGAGGGGATAATAACTCTGCGTCTCCCGGTAGGTACGTAGTCGACACTCAGGGACCTTTCCGCCCCAACGGCCGTCAGTCCTCCTCGCAATGTGCCATGACCACTGCCACTTCTTTGGTTCGCAATTTGGTTCGCAAGGTTTGCAATTCTTTGGACAATGTCGGTGATCTTGGTTCACGCAGAGAAACTCCAAACAAAGCCCTTTCCTCCTTTTCCCATTTGAGTGCTTTCTTATGAGGCTCATTGTAAGCGGCCATGTTTCGGTTCCATAGATAACACACATGTATTAAATATTTTCGTCTTGAGACCACCTTCACGAACGCGTTAAACTTTTATGACCGCCTACTGGCTGACACCAACACTTCTTGCAGCCACCATCACCAACCAAGACCACCAGCTAAACATGTCTCCGAAGCTCGGAGGAATATCCAATTCAAAAATTTTAGATCACCCATTTGAGTAGCGACCGCGCACTGCTTGGTATCTTATCTTTCATGATCGTTCATTATCATCATCGTACAGCCTTTATAATGGGACCCACTGCTGGGACACAAAGCCTCTCCTCGTCAACAAAGAAGGTTTAGGCTGTAGGCCACCGCGCTTGCCCAATGCGGATTGGTGAATTTAGTATAAGGTGATTAATACCCCTTTGCTGATCCATTAGTCGCCTTCTACGGCACCCATTGGAGGATATGGGGTAATGCTATTCTACTCTTCCGGCATCATCACATGGCCAAGGGTCGTGATCGTGACGAAGAACGAACTAACATAACTACACTATTTATTTTATTAGATACGTTAATCCAACATTACAATATTATTTTTATAATTAAGTTTAAATACCTAATTTGCTTGATTAGCAGATATTAGGCGTAGAAAGTTATTGTGTCGTTATCAATTATTTTTACATAGCAATATTATTGAGTCAAAATCAAAAATAAAGTTATCTGCGTAATATCGCAATGAATATTTTATCAACATCAAAATAACCACATACAAGGGATCAACTACAAATTTAATAACACATTTTCTTTTCTTTTAAAAAAAGGTCAAGCAAATGTCTCCATTCCACCTGATGGTAAGCAGAAGTGGAGTGGACGCCGCGCTAGCACCCTCGCCTTGCTGACCTGCAAGGTGCTTCTTCACGCCTCTTTTGAATGACCCAGGATTGTAGGAAAGAGGGACACGTGTGCTGGCAGTGAATTCCATTTCTTGATTGTGCGACAAAGAAACAAATTGCCAAATTTCTTGGTTCGTGTTGGAATGGTAGTCACAGTTTGTCGGTGACAACGTAAACCAGCACGCGTAGTCCTCAAAAGGAAGGGATATGGTGGGATTAGGGATACAGAACATCAGGAAATAATAACTATGGTATAGGTCATCTAGTATCCTAAAATAGTGATAGCTTGTCAGCCTGTCGCGTACACCAAAGGTGCATTAAAACCAAAAGCAACTAATCTCCAGTGATCCAACAAAAAGCCAACAACCAAGACAGACGTCTCCAAACTACTCAGCAGCCGGTGTCATTCAGAGATTTATAATTACTGACGGTTACAGATTGGCAATGAATCGACTAGGGCGAGACCAAAAACGAAGCGCACCAACATAGTATACAATGGCACCAATGCGCCAGTAATGCGCATGAGTGCGTGACAAATCCTGACAGTTGTCTTTTCAACGTGTGAAAAGGTCTCGTCTATGTATCTCGCTTTAATATTCGCGTTAATGTGCTCTCACTGCTGATTTTCTATATCTATGGGGTCAATCAACCAATCGAAACAAAAGACATTTAAACACTTACCACAGCCAAACCTCAAAAAGTCAATTGCTTAATCGGTCGTACCGACTGTTTCCGTCTACAACTACTGTAAGTAATCTTTAACTTATTTTTGTTTTTCTTTCAGGTGTGCATCCACCCGATTCAAGCAAACTGCACCTTGCCTGGATATCCTACAACAACTACTGAAGCTGCTACCACTACGACTACTACTACTACAACTGAAGCACCTACCACAACGACTACAACTGCAGCACCTACCACAACTACTACAACTGCAGCACCTACCACAACCACTACAACTG
Organism: Elophila nymphaeata; assembly: GCA_955850985.1. Taxonomy (NCBI): domain Eukaryota; kingdom Metazoa; phylum Arthropoda; class Insecta; order Lepidoptera; family Crambidae; genus Elophila; species Elophila nymphaeata. The sequence goes on from OY039066.1 coordinate 31,590,756, forward strand.
AGGAACCTACCACAACCACCACAACTGAAGCACCTACCACAACCACGACAACTGAAGCATCTACCACAACCACTACAACTGCAGCACCTACCACAACCACTACAACTGCAGCACCTACCACAACCACTACAACTGAGGAACCTACCACAACCACCACAACTGAAGCACCTACCACAACCACTACAACTGAAGCATCTACCACAACTACTACAACTGCAGCACCTACCACAACCACTACAACTGCAGCACCTACCACAACCACTACAACTGAGGAACCTACCACAACCACCACAACTGAAGCACCTACCACAACCACTACAACTGAAGCATCTACTACAACCACTACAACTGAGGAACCTACCACAACCACCACAACTGAAGCACCTACCACAACCACTACTACTGTAGCACCTACCACAACCACTACAACTCTGTCACCTAACACAACTACCACAACCCAGGCACAAACTACAACTAGCACAGCCGCACCTAACCCAGAATGGCTGCCCAACGGCTGCCCAGCTGACTTCGATGTGCACCAGCTGTTACCTCACCAATCCTGCAGCAAGTTCTATTACTGTGTCTTCGGAGAGAAAGTCGAGAGAGCCTGCCCACCTGGTCTGCACTTCAACCCCACAATTCAGGTATTATTAATATTTCTTTACGCGACGTAAAAAATGCTCGGCGGCAAGAACTATTCAATGCGAAAGTGTAACCACGTATTCAACCAAACTGTATGACCTGATCGTTTGAATATCAATTGATTTGCCTATATGTCGTAAGCACTAAGCATAGCATAATCATGAGTAGAGTCACTGCACACTGCTGGGGATAGGTCGAGATGGCGGAGAATCATCACAGTAAGGATCGCACCTAAGGGAAGTCACGACCCTCGTCAATGAGGAACACGACGCGAGGAGGAGAGTCTTATTTTAAAAGGATGACAATATATGCCCAGTCACCATGTAGAAGCTCAAACACCAAACATACATACAATCACGCCTTTTTACCATAGTGGTAAGCAATCACTTGTTTCCACTTGCGTTCCTTACATAATTCTTTCGCTTCATCTCCCATCACAGTCTTCATAATGCTCTGTTAAGAGTAAGTATTTTCGACCTGAAACGTCGGTGGCGTAGTGCGTAAGAGCGCTGTCTCCCACCCGAGAAGCACCGGTTTGAAGCCGCCACGTACCAATGTGTTTTCCAATTTTGAATTCATATGTACGTTTAATCGACGCTTTTACGGTGAAGGAAAACATCGTGAGGAATCCTGCACACGCCTATGAAGAAATTCTTAGGTTGTGAGTGAAGTCGACCAAGGCCTAATTGCCTCTGTTGATGATGATTTTTGACCTGGTACCAATTTTATAAAAAGGTCTAGCAATGACCACAAGTGGAATCACTTAATGGTAAAATTGGAGTATAAATCCACTGGAGCTCTAATAAGCTAACTCAGCAACAAAAATACATCATTACCAAAATACAGAGTGTTTTGACTGCTGACTTCTGTAAGGCTTTTTATGCTTGGCAGGGAAACTCTTGTCCTTCATCTGACCTGATGGTAAGCGGCAATAATGCCGAAGATGTAATAGAGCGTCACCAGGAACCATCAACCACAGAGGGACTGGATATCTTATCATTAGTTGTAGGAACACAATAATGATGTTAACATTATTATTATGGCGACAGATTTTGATAAGATGCTGGTAGCTAGCCAGCTGGACTTGAAAAAAGTCCTACCACCAACCAAACAGAGTACAAATTTCTACTTTCCGGGGATCGCACCGCGGGACCTAATATAGATCTTAATTCTGGTGGCTAAACCACTAGTTAGACCACGGCCACCACAGTTAAAAGATAGAAGGTAGAGATACTGTTCGAGGCACCAAACTTGGTGCTCCATCTCTCTTAAAATTAAATAAATTTAATTATCCTTTGTGAAGGTTGAATTCCTCTACTAGGTACAAAATAAGCCCCTGTGTCTGAGGGATCCACTCATCCTTAGCTTAACATCGTAGGTAACTTATTCCATTCCTTTACGCACTCGTGTGTGGGCTCTCCCGGGGGTTCCCGGGAATACCCACTAAAAACCATCGGCACTCTCACAGCCCTTTGTGGGGACGTTTCGGGAACGGCGCACGGTGTACGCCTCGACTCCGAAAAGTCTCTGGGCTAATACCTTAAATCCTAGCACTGCATAGAAACCATATTCTATTTATCTATTTAATGAAACATTTTATTCATTTCAGATTTCTATTTCCTACATTTGAAAAACGAAAGTCAACTGTATTTTAAAGGTCACAGCATACATATCAAATCGGAAAGGGATAGTAACGGTATCGCCTTTGACGTCAAACAGGCCTCACCTTACGTAACTGTGTTACGAAAGAGCGCAACATAGCGGTTATGGCTCGCCCCGTGAGTGCGGCGTTCGTTAGCTTATTAATTAGTGTGCGTTACATGATTTAGAATCATATTGAGGTGATACTGATCGGTTTCAGAGTTGATACGTGTGCGGTGACCTTTATACAATTTCAAATTGTGTATGTGTCTCTTAAAATGTAATACAATGTTCATGCTTGTTAATTTGTAGGTATGTGACTGGCCTGAAAACGTCAAATGCGAGTCTGATAATGAGGAGAACGTAGACAACGGAGGAACCCTCCCCAACGGATGCCCAGCTGACTTCGAGGTGCACCAACTTCTACCTCACGCTAACTGCAACAAATTCTACTACTGCGTCTTCGGAGAGAAAGTAGAGAGGATATGTCCACCTGGACTCCACTTCAACCCCGTCCTTCAGGTAATTCTTATCAACGCCATTTATTTCGGTTAAGCATTACTGTTTGTGACAGTTGTCTGTTACAGCGACAACGGAGATTTTCTAAGCCACCAGGCCGAGGAAAATTTATCTTCGGACAAATCGCAACTAACTGTTTACTGCGCAGAAATAGCAACTTTACGTATGAGTTCCTATCAGCGACATCTGTCTTCAGCTGCTGCACCTAAGCAAGAATCTAATCAGTTCCAATTTGACGCAATGACGCAACGAGCAACTATCAAAATTGTACTACTTAGTTAATCACGAAGATAGATTAATATAAACAACTTTTCAAAAAAAAGTCCAACCGACTTCAAAAAGCATAAAAATAACTTATTATTAAAATGTGTGATAGGTACCTGCTGTACTGTTTGAACCCGGTGCCAAGCCATGCCAATCGTTCAGCACCACGAGCCCCTCATCACCTAAGCTGGCGCGTTCGGTCGGTCGCAATCGCGGGATGGTGTGATCAATGAGTCTGATGTGGCAGGCGGACCTATAGAATACCTAGTTGGCTTGGCACCGACTTCACACAGTACAGCAGGTACCTATCACACATTTTAATAATAAGTTATTTTTATGCTTTTTGAAGTCGGTTGGACTTTTTTTTGAAAAGTTGTTTATTTTTCTATTTTTAGTGTTTTATGTAGAATAATTGTTGTTTTTTTTTATATATATTACGAGATGGCCAACAAACTTTCGGCCCACACGGTGTTAAGTGGTTCCGTCGCCTATAGACACCTGCAATATTAAGGATAAATTACTTAACATTAGAAGTGCGTTGCCATTCGGAGGATTACTTTTTGGGTTTTGTGCCCCTTTTATGTAGGTGACAGGCTGGCAACCTGTCACTATTTGGAGGCACTGCATGGTCCATACTGCCGGAGGTGGTTTTATGTGTGACAAAATGTTACAGTTTTGTACAAGTTTAACATCTAAATACTAAGTATTACGGTGCTTTGCCTTCCATCATCAGTTCACCTAACAAGCTGAAAGAATACAACTATCGGTCTTTAGGTATTAAAGGTAGGCCTTTAATATTTAAAGAATTATCATCCAAATCCTAATCGTTATGGAGTTTCTCCTTCCATCATCAGCTCACCTGAATAGCCTGAAAGAATACAACTATCGCTCTTTAGGTACCTTTAATATTTAAAGAATTATCGTTCAACTCCTAACCATTAAGGAGTTTTACCTTCTATCATCAGCTCACCTGATTAACTTGAAAAAATACAACTAGCGGTCTTTACGTGCCTATAATATTTAAAGAATTATCATCCAACTCCTAACCGTTAAGGAGTTTTTCCTTCCATGATCAGCTCACCTGAATAACTTGGAAGAATACAACTATCGCTCTTTGGGTACCTTTAATATTTAAAGAATTATCATCCAACTCCTAACCATTAAGGAGTTTTTATTTCATCATCAGTTCACCTAAATTACCTGAAAGAACACAACTACCGGTCTTTAGGTACCTTTAATATTTAAATAATCAATAACCAACTCCTAACAATTAAGAAGTTTTACCATCCATCATCAGCTCATCAACATGAGATGACTACCAGACGCAATCATACTAGAATAGCTTTATAAAAAATATGAATAACCCTCCCTTTCCGTTGTTTTTCGAGGGTTGCCCTCGATTTTCCTAGCTTTGCATCATCATATCCTGACTTGGTGACAATGGGACCACCTCAGGAGTATACACTATCGAATAAAAAAAGAATTTTGAAAATCGGTCTACAAATGACAGAGATATCGGTGAACATACATTTACCTTCCATCATCAGCTCATCAACATGAGATGGTGACTACCAGACGCAAATGCTAGTATAGCTTTAGAAAAAATATGAAAAACGTTGTACATGCCTATAAAATTTGAGGGTTGCCCTCGATTTCCCTGGCTTCCCATCATCAGATCCTGACTTGGTGACAATGGGACCACCTCGGGAGCAAACACTATCGAATGGAAAAAGAATTTTGAAAATCGGTCCAGAAATGACGGAGATATCGGTGTACATACATAAAAAAAAAAAAAATACATACAGACGAATACAGAACCTCCTCCTGTTGGGAAGTCGGTTAAAAATATAAGCTTCTTGTAGTTAATTTATATATGAGAGATACATCATCCACAATATTAATCAATAACAAGATATAAATGTGCAACAAAAATATTTAAGGATAAAAGATAAATATCTTTGTAGGTGTACAACATTATCAAGAAAGGAATAAAAACTAAATAGCATAAAAATAATCTACAAAGATAAACAAAAACAAAAATAAAATATTGTAAGTAAGTAATTACCATGATCAGTTGAGGTAGGCGAATAATTTTTTGCACTTTTGAAATCCCGTTCAGGGTCGCTAAAGATGTCGATGTCGTGATTGTACAGGCTGTTGTAAGTTTGCATACATCTATATAACGGTGAAAACTTATCCAAATTAGTTCTTGTAAAGGGAATGTTGAAAACATTAATCATTGAGTGTCTAGGAATATGATAAGGGATTGTAAAGCACACTTGCTGCAATAAATTGCGTGAAATTAATTTGTCATGAAGAAAAGAATTTTATGCAATGATATCAAATCCAAGACGTCGATCGGCTAGGTGAAAAGTTGTGTAAAGTGGTCCATTAGTAACAATCAGGCAACAGTGAACCTGGGCATTTTTTTTGCTGCAGCTGATGATGATGATCATATGATCAAGAAGTTGATGAACATGAAAGTGAACGGGTATAGAGGGAGAGGAAGACCAAAGAAAAGATGGATAAACTGTGTGAATGATGATATGGCAAAGAAAGGAGTTAATGCTGAGATGACGATTTACCGAGATATATGGAAGACAAAAACATATTACGCTGACCCCAAATAAAATTGGAGGCAATGCAGGCAAAAGATGAGTTCATTCATCAAAGTACAAATAATATTTTTTATTTTTATCTACATGTCTATGTGACCCCATGCACACATAGACATTGCTAGCAGAGCAATAGGTCCACTCGCTGGGAAGACCCGGGGTGTACGATCGAAAATATGCCGCGAGATCGAATTTAGACCACTTTTCAAATAATATTAAAAATCTCTGAGTGCATTTAACAATGTTATAAGATCTCATTATATCTAGCGTTATACGCATTCTAATATTATAAGTATATTAAATGAGTTTAATTTCAAATACATTGTAAAAATCGTCATTAAAAATTATCAATTTATATTTTTTTTGTTTCCCTTTTTAATAAGTTAATAAATAAAGTGAATTCTCTATTGGAAAAATAATTTTCGCAAAGTACTGTTTGCTATTTTAATATTTGTCTTTCATTTGAAAAATAGTTTCAAACTGTATTCGTATAATTGCTCTATATAATATTCTCCTTGCTGTAATAACTACGTGTAAATTAATTAATTCGGTCTGGAAAATCCACAAATTTGTCAATTTTGACGTAAATCGACACGCCCCAAGAACTAAATATAAGATCAAAGCGTAATTTTAAATAAAATAAATAAAACTCATGAAAATTGCTAAGTCCAGTGCTGATAAGAGGTGCAGATGATGACGTAACAAATTATGGATTAAATGTTAATCCTTTAAGTAACACAAAGTCGGATTATTGCGAGAATGTTAATCTATAATCCATTATCTTAATTATTATTTTACTAACTTTTACCCGTGACTTTGTCCGCGTGTAATAGTTACCTACTTTGGGCAGCATAATTTTTTTTTAGGTACTAATTTTTTTACTAATCAATCATACACGATTGTTTCCAATAAATATGCGTAAAGTAAACATTGACAGATTTGTTTAGACTTACATAGGAACTTTCATCTCCTAATTTATCCCCATGTGGGTCGTAACTTCAAATACGCTAGAAAAAATACTTATCTATTTCTTAAATTCATTATTAAGTGCCTAAATTTAAAGTTTCATTGCTTTATCTACAATAAAGGCGAAAAAATACCCATTTTGATTTGATTTGATAGACTTTGTCACCCCATTTAAGCGGTTGAATCTTAGATTAGAAAAAAAAACTTCTTTCTTTATTCTTTGCATAGGTTTTATATCTAGCTATCTCACTTTAACACTTTGATGATGTCATACAGCTCCATCTACAGGTATCTAATCTAAGGGTTGAATTCTGAAAAAATCTGAAAACATGTTGACTCATTTAATGATTGGAATCCTCGTCATCATATAAATAATTGAATTTTTAGGCCTTTCAACGTGTTATAATGAAACTTTCTAATCTTATTTATTTAGGAACTTCTGTGATGCGTGACCTATCACAACATGATCTCATGAACTGACAATCATTGTTGCAGGAAAGCAACGATTAATCTCTTCCCTGTGTATTTTAATGGAAAGCAAATTCTCGAAATCCCATCTTAATTCTAAAAAAGAACAGTATTTGTTGCGTTTCATTAACTTATCTGTCTACGCTTTTGCTTACTACACATACGATTTTACCAGATATGTCAAAATCCTATAACGTTACCTAGGGAAACTTGTTCGATTGTTCTGAGGAATTGTTTGAACCTCCCGCTGCATTCCGCCATCTTTCTTCGTGACGTCCATCCCCACAGTGGGATTGCTTAGTTGTCCACAACCATGCGGACCACAAGACTGTTGCCAGTGGTGTTTCCGAACCGATATGACCCCGACATCTTAAGAGAAAGAGTGTGTTCCTTCTGTAAGCTGTGGATGATTAAAGGCCGTGCATTGCAATCCCTCGGATGTTGTAGATGTATTCACCTACCATCAAGTGAACCACCTGATGTTAAGTGGTCACCACCGCCTATAGACACTTGCAATATTAAGTGTAAATCACTTAACACCGCAAGTGCGTTTGCCATCCTGGGGACTAAGATGATATGCCCTCCATGCCCAGTTTGGCTACCTTTCCCTTCAATCCGTAACACAGCGAACTCACGGCAGAAATAAGAAAGGCGGTGGTAACTACCCAGGCAACCCTACATTGGGTGTATCACCTAGTAGTGCTATAAAAGAAACTGTCGGTAGTTATTTTATTGAAACCCGCCATCTTTGTGCAGGTCTGCGACTGGCCTTGGAATGTAAACTGTGAAGGTGACAACGGAGATGGTGACGGCGAAGGTGAAGATAATGGAGGTGATACTGATGACAATGATGATGTTGATGGTGATGGAAGTGGGGATTCTGATAATAATGACACTCTTGCGAACGGCTGCCCAGCTGATTTCGATGTGCATCAACTTCTACCTCACGCTGACTGCGGCAAGTTCTACTACTGCGTGTTCGGAGAGAAAGTCGAGAGGGAATGCCCTCCTGGACTTCATTTCAACGCCGATCTTCAAGTGAGTAATTCTTTAAATATTTTCTTTTAGGAATAAAATTGATGTAAGAATTCATTCAAATATATACAAGCCGCTATTTCAACGCCGATCTTCAAGTGAGTAATTCTTTAAATATTTTCTTTTAGGAATAAAATTGATGTAAGAAATCATTCAAATATATACAAGCGCGTATTACAAATTTAGAGAATATGGCCTCACTTAGCACCAATATTTAATACGTTTATTGCAAGTCACACGTTACACTGATTAAATTAAATTAATCTGATATGTGACACCCTGTCAGGGCACCGCAACATTAGTAGAGCGTTATAGCTATTGCAAGTTATTTTAATTAATATCTACAATTACAAACTTGGAGACTACAAATCATTCATTATATTAAAAAACTATAACATAAATTACTAATTATATTGTAATTTAATTATTTATTAGTTTTTTTGTTTATTTATAAATTAAAGAAAACATTTACAAAGTTTTACATTAAACGGTGTGACAAAAAAACAATTTTGGTTTGTCCGCACACCGGAATTCACCATCGCACATTCACAGTTTTATATTAACATCCAAATACAAACAGAAACAAGAATAAAATAAAAGGAAAGAAAAAAAAATCAAACGCAAATAAGTTTAGTCATTATGACTAAAATACAAATTTACCCACAATAAACATATCTTTAACATTATGAGTGAGTCACCACGGAGTGAAAAAAATTAATAAATCAATAAAATTTCATCAATTAAAGATTCAATTGGTTAATGGATATTAGTGGCAAAAAGTAGTGCTTTAATTTACTTTTATTATTTAACTTAGTGATTTTTGTTTTTAATGCTTCTGGAAGATTTAGGTACAGTCGACCAAATTGAATCCTGACCCACCTTAAGATCATTTTCCTACAGTCACTCTATACAAAGTAGGATGAAATTCGCTTGAACGTACATTTCTAAGTAACGAACCTGTTATCAATTTGTTAGACATTGACAGTGTCAAATAAATATGGCTTTTTAAAATTTGTTCAGACTACTACTTGACATCTGACACATAACGTAATTTTATTTTTAAAAATATAATAGTTATTCCATTTTCTTAGTAGTGAAAAGAGTTTAGATTATGAACGACATCTTATTTAAAATTCCAATTTTAGAGACTTTACTGCAGTGATAAGAAAGATTAAAATTGCATAGATCTCTGACCTGTAATGACGCATTTTTATTCATATTTAAAACGTACTAAGTGCAACACGCATGAAAGTAAGAAAACCTAACTAAATTTATGATTCTAAAGGAATGATCGTCCAAGTGGGTCATGATTCAGTTGGTTCGACTGTACATTGGCATATTAAATTTATCGTTGAAGAATTATTCAATACTATATTAGCTTTTATCTATCTAGCATCAGGTATAATGAGACCAAGAGTTTAGCAATCAAAGAGGATACACTACATAAATACGAAAAACCTAAGTCCGATAGTCACAACCACGAATTAAAAAATTCAAATATTTGTAATTCCGAATGATTCAGAATTTCGAAAATCAGAAATCCAATTTATCATAAATCAACATATTAAAACCCGGAGAAGATTTTGAGTGTAACATCTCTCCTGGTTTTTGGCTTTTGCTTGTTTGTTTACTGAAGGATCGTTAATTTTTGGGTTTGGTGCGCCTTTTATGTAGGCGACAGGCTAACAACCTGTCACTATTTGGAGGCACTGCGTCGCCCATGCTGCCAGATGTGGCTTTTTGTGCAAAAATGTTACCTAAGGCTTTCCTAAAAACCTCGTGGGATTACGTGAGTGACTATGTATCTATGTATGTGACTATGTAGAGATCGCTTTTAGCGATAAGGTCGCCCTTTGTACGATTTATTTTAAGGTTACAATCTTTGTATCTTTGATTTGGTCGATGTACAATAAAGATATATTCTATTCTATTCTATTCTATGTATGTATTGTTAAGTACGATTGTCAAAATGTCGAATTTTAATTATCACACCCGAATAATAAACATTCTGGATCAATTCCGGCTGGTTAATTATTAGACCATAGAGACGGTAAAAAAGAAATTTTATTCATAACTAATTAAACAGGAAAATCAGAAGTCACATAAATTCATCAGTGTCATACATCCTTTCAGGTATGTGACTGGCCCTCGACAGCTGGCTGCGAGTCCACTGATGGAGGAGGACCTGACGACAACGGCAGCGGAACCCTTCCCAATGGCTGCCCATCTGACTTCAACATTCACCACCTGCTCCCCCATGCAGACTGTACCAAATTTTACTCCTGCGTCTTTGGCGAGAAACTAGAGAGAGATTGTGCTCCTGGAACACACTTCAACCCTGTCCATCAGGTAACTTAATACCTCTTTTTCTTAACGAGGTCCAATTGGAAGCGTCAGTAGCCGAGCAACTGGACGGGTGGACTCGGTATCTGTGTGATCGGAGATCGATCCCCGGTCGCCGTTAGGATACCGACATGAACAAACTCCTAGCACAAATGCATTAGCTTAGTTGGAGGGGTTCATCATCATCATAGCCTTAATAATTCGACCCACTGCTGGGACACAAGACTCCTTGTCACCAAAGGAGGTTTAGGCAATAGTCCACCTCGTGAACGGGCACCGTGAACGGAGTAAAAGGTGATCAATACCCAATTCAATTTGCACACTTGATTTGGTTAGAATATGTTTAGGACTTGATAATTGTATTATTAATTACCATATTCTGCAATAAAGATGATATGATTAGAAAAAAAATAAAAAATACCACTTTGCTGATCCATTAGTCGCCTTCTACAACACCCATTGGAGGATATAGGTGATGCTATTCTACTCTGCCCGCAACACGTTGGAGGGGTTAACCGGATATTTTTCTTTAAGAATATATTTAAGGGAATTTGCAGTTTGTCACCGCACGTATAGGTTTTTCATAGTTGACACCAACTCTCCTTGGGAATACCATTTAGGGTCCTTGCACACTTATCAGCTTAGGACCGTATCGCCTCTTTATACTATGAAAATCAGTGTCGTAGCCGCCGTTCCTAGTAAAAGAAGAGGCATTCATAGTAAGAGAAGTGGTGTTCATTGTCAAAGAAGAGGCGTCCCCTTTTCGATTTGATAAGTGTGCTACAACCTTTAATCACCACCGCGTGTATAAAACAGTCATCCTTTGTCTAACATCTATTTATGATTTCTCATATCCGCACATGATCTCATGATGTATCTCATCAATAGTGTAGGTAAGATCCAGTAGTGAAAACTAATTAGGCTAGTGTGTTATTTTTGTAAATTCAAAAGTATTGTATTATTATTAAGTTGTTTGTTTTTCTAAATTAAGTAAATAAAAAATATTAGGTACATTGTTTCAATAGGACCTATTGAAAGAATGTACCTAATATTTATTAGGTACATAATTGGGTATTGTGCAAGGATTTCTTAAAATGATATTTTAACTTTCAGTAATAGAGAGCGTGCCAATTTTAAGCGTTTTGTTAAGGGATTAGTTTCCTGCTGAGTAATTAAGAGTGTAACATCTGTCCTTGTTGTATGTTGTTTGTTTTTTCACTGATGGTATAGTTGCTTTTGGATTTCATGTCCTGTTGTATGCAGGCGATAGGCTGGCAACCTGTCACTGATCAAAATAGAATATCTAAAGTTCAAAGAAAAAGAATTACAGAAATGCTTAAATTACTAAAATCATATTTATTAGAGCGAACATAGGCGTGAAATATAATTTAGATTTTGTTATCTAGAATTTTTTAAGTTAACCTAATTTTGATTTTGACCATCATCGACTTTTGCTTTTGACTGCGTGATCTATTTGTAACTCCGACCGTACCTTCTCTCTAAAAGCTTTAAGCCAATCTATACGTTTACATGGAAATAAACTGATAAAAAAATATTAACATTTATAAATATTCTAGGTTTGCGACTGGCCCGACGTAGCCGGATGTAAACCTGGCAATGGAGACGGCGGTACTGACGGCGATGGAGATGGAGACAGTGGAAATGGAGATAACGGAAACGGCGACAGTGGAAACGGAGATAACGGAAGTACCCTACCCAACGGCTGTCCAGCTGACTTTGACGTACACCAACTGCTACCTCACACAGACTGCAACAAATTCTACTACTGCGTGTTTGGAGAAAAACTCGAAAGGACTTGCGCTCCAGGACTCCACTTTAACCCCACCCTTCAAGTAAATAAATTTTTTAAAAATCAGAATTTAATAAGCATAACGATAAGCCCACGTGCACTCTACTTCAACTCTGCCAGTCAGGTATACTTCTCTAACCTAATAAAAATTGTACATATAATTAGCACACAAGAATGCTTACAATAGGAAGTGACACTTCCACGTTGCCGACTTGTACCCCATCCCGCGTTACAGTCAGCACAGGATGGACTAAAATAACTGCCCATTAAATTTGTGTTGACAGTGTAATTAAGATATATTGACCCCATGACCCCACTTACAATACTTGCATTTGCTTACTTCCTTTGCTTGTAATTTTTGTAGTACGCGGGTAAGCTACAACATGCGCATTGCCTCTGTGTCCACCACTGAACGCTCGTGCTCTGACGCACGCAAAGACAACATCCATAACATGTCTACGCGTTCGTGAAATAAAAATATTACCACCTCTTTCAAGCGAAGCCTGTCAAAATTTAATATATTTTAAACATTTAAAGGTTTGCGACTGGCCTGCAAATGCTGGTTGTGTACCTGGTACTGGAGACGGCAGTACTGACGGCAATGGAGATGGAGATAACGGAAACGGAGATAATGGAGGCACCCTCCCCAACGGCTGCCCAGCTGACTTCGACGTGCACCAACTGCTGCCTCACGCTAACTGCGGCAAGTTCTACTACTGCGTGTTTGGAGAGACCGTCGAGAGGACTTGTCCACCTGGACTTCACTTCAATCCGACCATTCAGGTATATTTTCTTCCTTCTACCTATCACTCAATTTATTTAAATAGAACCTAAATAGAGTTACAGATTGGATAGACCTTAAGAACTACAGATTAGGCCAGAGCCATTCTGTGGTATCTCAAACCAGGCTATGCAATACTTAAAAACCCACCTCTTCCAAGAGGCAATAGCGTACTGGCTAAGAACGCCTGGGATTACGCACTCTACAACATAAGATTAAAAAATACTGATACTTGCAGATTGTGCCTGTGCTTTTGTGAATCTCTCATTCACAAAAGAAACCAACATTTGGGGAGACACCGCTCGACCCAAATGATATAATAACAATCCAAGCTGTGAATGTCTTATTATTTTTAGACAGTACCCAAGTAAAGGAGTACCTACATGTAAGGCCTCAATTGTTTTTCATAGTAAAAAGCGGTGTTCCCTTTTTGAGCTGATGAGTGTGTTTCGACCTTTACTTGGAGGCTAGTCACAATACATCTTTATATGTCGCAGTGACGTAAAGTGAAATGATGGTTAATTTCAATAAGATAATTATATATTTACTAATACTTCCCATCAGAAGTAATGTAAACAAAAAAAATATTATGGAATAATTTTTATTTTTGCGTTTACAAACGCGTAAATATTAATACTAGAAAAATGCACTGAAAATAATCGACTTGCCTCAGGCGGGACTCGAACCCGCATCTTCCGCAATCCGGGTGGCTGCGTTGACCAATAGCCTCGGTGGCGTAATTGGTCAGTCCCGCCTGAGGCAAGTCGATTTTTTTCAGTGCATTTTTTTAGTAAAAAAAATATTATCAAAATCGCTGTTGGTATCTATGATAGTGTTGTCTGTGCCTCATTATAGTATTGTACTTCCGCTTAGAATAAAAAAAAACTTAACTTTCCTACTTGATATTAAATCTGAGCGTTTTCTCATTCAGCCACAAAGAAGTTTAATTTCGCAATTTTATTTCACAAATAATACTACGTCCTAAACAATCATAATCACAGTGATGATTTTTCAAAACAAGAATAAATTATCTATCTGACTTTCACTATTAATTCACATTTATTTGAATGAGTCCATTTATTATTAAAATATTTCTTTATTAAATCACTCATCAATTTTGGTAAACACATGGCGCTGTGGCGGTCCAAAGTGACAGAAGATGTGACGGTTTTGTATCATTGTTTCTCTAATAAGTCGATAAAGAAGTTTCCCTTCATTGCCACGGGAAAGTCCTTTTTTGTACATGAAAGATCACCTGATGATCTTTTAAGGCAACCTGTGCAAAAGTGGTACTGTCACCACTTTGCTGCACGAAATTTGCAAGGCAAAATATTTTCCTGGTGTGCCGTACGTAACTGTACCCCTAGCCCCCACCTTACACTCATAAATCATACGACGCAACGAAATTTTTTTTTAAATTAATATATTTTTATTAGATATGTTTAAAATATTATCCTGAGTTTAAACTTAGGTACATGGTCCAATGTGTTCACTATAAAATACTTCTGATAATATGCTTATGTCGCAAGCGGATCGTATAACACGCCATATTACAAAACGGCGCGGCAGATTGTAGTGTGTGAGAAGTGTTAACCATATAAAATCGTTTGTTGATAAATCCGTAGTAGATTCAATCAATATCAGTCTGTAACATCAAATGGAGATCGCTTATTATTGGTAGGTTCAGGTTATTGATTTTATGACCAAGTGGAGTAGGACTATTGTAACTCATCATTCTCACACCCTACATACCGCCGCGCCGTTTTGTAATACGACATGTAATACAATCCGTCTGCGACATACAAAATTTCATGATGATCGATAGAGTATAATATAACATTTTGTCTTTATTTTCTCATAGTTTCTTTTTGAACTTGGTACTAATTTTATAACTAATTTGATAAATATTACGGGTCTATTAACGTTTATTGATCTCGTATCTAAAGTGGCACAATAAAGTATGGCAAGGCAGAGAAATAATATGCTAGGGTAGTGTAGGGGAGTAATCCTACAATTTGCTGTCAAGTACAAGTCCTAGGCACTGCTTCTGTCTCATGGTGAATCCATGGAATGCCAAGAGTTAATGTCTCAAGTCAAGACTGTCACCGGTAATATTTATTTGAGATTCTAAAGTTTGCAGAATCTAAGAACATATCAAGACAGTTTAAAAAATACATTAATAAAAACATTAACTATTTATTTGTACTCATAGTAGAAACTGTCTTTTACTTTTAAGAGGAGTTGAGGACACGAAAGGACGTATCAAAATATTTTATTTACAAATAAACGTTTTTAGGTATGTGACTGGCCCGCAAATGCTGGATGTGAAGGTGAATCTGGTGGAGACAACGGAGGTGGAGACAACGGAGGTGGAGACAACGGAGGTGAAGACAACGGAGGTGAAGACAACGGAGGTGGAGACAACGGAGGTGAAGAAAACGAAGGTGGAGATAATGGAAACGGAGATAACGGAAGCACTCTCCCCAACGGCTGCCCAGCTGACTTCGACGTGCACCAACTGCTGCCTAACGCGGACTGCGGCAAGTTCTACTACTGCGTGTTTGGAGAGAAAGTCGAGAGGGACTGCCCACCTGGACTCCACTTCAACCCCACCCTTCAGGTACACTTTGAATAAGATTTTCTTAATAATTTTTCCAAGTTATAATTTCTAGATAGACCGACTCAAATCAAGTTCTACCACCTACCAATTCGAATATTTCTATGGGATCGAACCCGGAACCACCAAATTTATACATGTTAGGCGAACTACTAGTATCTACACGAAATCGCTTGCTTTTTGAGTTTGAAGATAACATTCAGACAGGTAATTACAAAATATTGTTCATAACCATATTCAGGTTTGCGACTGGCCTGAAAATGCTGGATGTCAATCTGGCAGTGGAGACGGCAATGGAGATGGCAACGGAGACGGCAATGGAGACGGCAATGGAGACGGCAATGGAGACGGCAATGGAGACGGCAGTGGAGACGGCAATGGAGACGGCAATGGAGACGGCAATGGAGACGGCAATGGAGATGGCGATGGAGATGGAGAAACTGGAAATGGAGATAACGGAGGCACCCTCCCCAACGGCTGCCCAGCTGACTTCGACGTGCACCAGCTGCTGCCTCACGCTGACTGCGGCAAGTTCTACTACTGCGTGTTTGGACAGACAGAAGAAAGAACGTGCCCTGGTGGACTTCATTTCAATCCTACAATTCAGGTGAAGTACAATTATTAGACTTTTCAATAGAGGGAAGTAGGTATAGTTTTGAGGTCACCCGAAATCCTTATGCACTAGGGACTGAGTATTTTATCATTAACTGTCGGAACCTTCAAGCGGGAGCGCGATGTCGAAACGATGTGCGGATAAATCATTAATTTTTGTTGTATGCATTTCACATCCCTAGTAACTTGTCACTGTTTCACTGTGCACGAAATAGGAACATTCCCTACTCTGTCCGTGCCCCCCAGAGCACATAGACCGCATTTGTTTTATGCGCGGCGTATACTTTGTAAAGTTGTTTCGAGGAATATATGAGGACTTCATGTTTCCAAATTACATTCTCACCCAAAAAAGTTTGAAAAAATATATTTTTTTTTTCATAAATTGGATTCAAAATAATTATTAATGAACTAGTATTTTAAACACTGAAATATTTCATGCGTCTTTTAGGCTTCACGCGACCGCAGCTGTTACAATTAACCACGAGCCCTCTTGAAAGTTGCATTATGTCGACGAACTTTAACAAGATGTTCGTAGCTAGATAGACCGACTCCAATCAAATTCTACCACCAACCAATTTGAATACTTTTTTGGGATCTAGCCTAGAACCACTTAATATAATTCCGTTGGGCAAACCACTAGTACCTACACAAAATCGGTTGCTTTTTGAGTTTGAAGATAATATTTAGACAGGTAATTTCAATAACATAACCATAACCATTTTGTTTATAACCATATTCAGGTTTGCGACTGGCCTGAAAATGCCGGATGTCAAACTGGCAGTGGAGACGGCAATGGAGATGGCAACGGAGATGGCAATGGAGACGGTAATGGAGATGGTAATGGAGACGGCAATGGAGACGGCAATGGAGACGGCAATGGAGACGGCAATGGAGATGGAGAAACTGGAAATGGAGATAACGGAGGCACCCTCCCCAATGGCTGCCCAGCTGACTTCGACGTGCACCAGCTTCTGCCTCACGCCGACTGCGGCAAGTTCTACTACTGCGTGTTTGGACAGAAAGAAGAAAGAACGTGCCCTGCTGGACTTCATTTCAATCCTACCATTCAGGTGAAGTACAATTATTAGACTTTTCAAGGCAGGGAACTAGGTATAGTTTTGAGGAATGCAATCTGGTCTACAGTATACAGTATACGAACCTACATGTTTAATTTAATATGTTGAGTAAGCATGATGAGACACAAATATTCAAAAATCCTAAACATTTACTTCATATGTTGTTATACTTTACATCTCGTCACCTTTGCAATTAATTTTGCAGTATTTATGCCAGGAATGTGGGAATTGTCATTCAAAGTCAAAGTCAAAGTCAAAGTCAAAGTCAAAATTTCTTTATTCATTTAGGTACAATTTGTACACTTATGAAAGTCAATTTTGATGCCATCGGTTCAAGAGTCTACCAGGAGGCCTTGTTCTTCTTACCTTCTTACCTAATAACGGGTATGTCAATGACCTTCATCTCACCTGGTTGTAAAAGATAATGAGATCGACAATGGTGCGTTACGTAACTCGTATGGGTGACCAAAACATTTTTCCACTCTATTTTAGTCCGTGCTTCGGAATGCACATTAAGCTGATGGTATTGGCTGCTGTCGAAGAATAGCATACGTTCCTAATGACGGTTGATGTCAGACAGTCAAAACCTGTAGCGGTAGGTATGTCGTTAGCAAGATATACTGAAACGACCAAAAAAAAATTGAGCAGGGTAGGAGGAAGATTAGACCGAAGGTGTGAGCGAGGTTCACCCGAAATCCTTATGCACTAAGGACTGACTATTTTATCAATAACTGTCAGAACACAATAAGGATGCTGCTAATACTTTACTATCGCGACGGACTTTAACGAGATGATCGTAGCTTGATAGGCTAACTCCGAACAAGTTCAACTACATTGAATACAAATGTACACCTTAGGGGATCGAACCCGGAACCACTCAATCTCATTCCGTTGGACGAACCACTAGTACACGAATGTGATTCCTTTTTGAGATTGAAGATGTATTTAGACAGGTAGTTTAAAAATATATCTATATTGTTTATAACCATATTCAGGTTTGCGACTGGCCTGAAAATGCTGGATGTCAATCTGGCAACGGAGACGGCAATGGAGACGGCAATGGAGACGGAAATGGAAACGGCAATGGTGACGGCAATGGGGACGGAAATGGAAACGGCAATGGAGATGGCAATGGAGACGGCAATGGAGACGGTAATGGAGACGGCAATGGAGACGGCAATGGAGACGGCAATGGAGACGGCAATGGAGACGGCAATGGAGACGGCAATGGAGACGGCAATGGAGACGGCAATGGAGACGGCAATGGTGACGGCAATGGAGACGGCAATGGAGACGGCAATGGTGACGGCAATGGAGATGGCAATGGAGACGGCAATGGAGATGGAGAAACTGGAAATGGAGATAACGGAGGCACCCTCCCCAACGGCTGCCCAGCTGACTTCGACGTGCACCAGCTGCTGCCTCACGCCGACTGCGGCAAGTTCTACTATTGCGTGTTTGGACAGAAAGAAGAAAGAACGTGCCCTGCTGGACTTCATTTCAACCCTACTCTTCAGGTATACTTTCATAACATAATATGTTTTTCATCTTATTCCTCCTACTCAGCTTTTGATTTATTTGGGGTCACTGCAGAATACTTTTGTCTATTTATATTTTAATGTTCGCTTAGATTTGCTCGAGCACTACACATTGTAAATAAAACAACTTTTACGGATATAACTCGCGTGTAATTAGATTTTACATTTTTCTATTATTGTCCGTCGGGCATTTATATATATATATTTATATATTATTTTTCTTTGATATCATTTACAATTCACCCCTTATGTTTGTATCATTGAAGCCTCCCAAGTCTTCTGCATGCGAGCTTCTTCTTTCCTTCAACAATTGAGTTCATCACTCTTCTACTAACATGATTTCTTATATGTTCGTTCATACAAAAACATAGTACTTATACAACTTTTAAAAAGTACCTATATATAATTTAATCATTATAACAAAAGGATGTATCTTTTGTAATCTTTATAATACCGGATGTATCCGGTATTCATTGAAAATATAGCAGACAACTTTTCATCGGGGAGATTTTACTTAAACTCGTATTGACAAAAATTACAAAAGATACAGCCTTAAGTTATAGTGAAAAAATTATTCCCGTGTCACGATGTTTGTCCGGGATGAACTCCGAAACTAACAATCCGATTGTAACTTTTTTTTAATGTGTGTTTTGTTCCAACTTGAGAGATAGGATAGTTTTTATCTTGATTTGTAGTCCTCATTTATTTTTACTGTAAATTCAATATTATGGGGCAGTAGTATGAAAATACCACAGCAACGCGTGGCCGGGACAGCTAGTGCATTATATAATTGAAATTAGCTCAATAAAGGCTGTTGTGATGATGTGATGAATTAGCTCAATATTAAATGAATTTAATGAAATTACTGCATCCTAAAACTTGACGCTACCCGTGAAAGTGTTTATGAAGATTAATTTTTTTATGACACTATTTTTGTAATGTAGATTCTTCTGACATAATTTCAACTTTCGACAGTGTACAAACGCAGTCTTCTGACTTCACTGTTGCCAGTTTTCGAAATTAGGAGTAAAAGATATCTAAACTTGTTGCAGGTATGTGACTGGCCTTGGAATGCTGGCTGCAGTGATAGCAGCGGAGGTGGTGAAAACGGTGGCGATAATGGCGGAGATAATGGAGGGGATAATGGCGGAGATAATGGTGGAGCGGATGGTAGCGGGGATGGTGAAGGCGGCGATAATGGAGGTGAAAACGGCGGCGATAATGGCGCAAGTGGTGGAAACGACAACAAATGCAAAGAATGCAACGTTCTCCCTTGGGCACATGAGACCGATTGCGACAAATATTGGGCATGCAACGGTTCAAAGGCAACTCTAATCGTATGCGCTGAAGGCCTACATTTCAATGCCAACACTTACACTTGTGATTTCATTTGCAATGCCAACTGTGACAGAAATGATGTTCAAGCCACAGCTGAAGCTAAAGGAATAAAGATCTTCGTTCCTTGGGATAAGGTTGACGACACATTGGAAAGCTATATAAAGAAACACTGATTGACGTAAAGAAAATATAATTTTCTTACATTTTAATACAAATTTAACAAATATTGTAAATAAATAATATATCATTATGTAAATATAAATTTTAATGAAATTTTAAATTATACAAAAATATATTGCGTTTTAACAAATATTGTTTATTTTAATAACGTTTTCGCATAGTCCATTCACAATTGTTTCATTATTGACTGTCAGCAATTTGACTGGCTTCGATTACCTGGAAAAAGAGAAAAAAAAACGGTTTAGAATCTAAAATATATTAACTTGTAATACAGTGAACAGAATATCAGGTTATCACAAACTATCATAATAATCCCAATCGATTTTTTCCGTTTATAATATACACGTTGAAGGTTGAAAATCAATTAATTTGTCGGTTTTGTCAACTTTCTCCAAATGATTTTCAACCATAAATATGTCTCTTATCGATTGATAAAATTAGACAGTTTGTAATAACATGAGGTGTTGTTGCCTTTACATATCCCATGGTAAGGAGTGCACAAGTTTAACATTACCGTCTAAATTGTATGTTAGCAAATTAATTAAAATTAGGTAAGAAGTTTTTTTTAATGGTTGTTATATTCTCGAGAATGATGATGCAAAAGTCTATGAAGATAATGTAATTATAATAGCCACGTAAATTATTATTTCCAGTATTAACGTAAAGGCGTCTCAAGGTTGGATACAGACTATATCAGATGATATCTACAAACTTTTTATTTATTGTGACAAAGGAGGTCATTCAGGCTCCATACATTTTTAGGCATTTTACTGAAAGTGCTGGCCAACGAAAAGAAATGGTATGTCTGATTAGTACTAGTCATTTGGAGGAATGATTAATATCAAACAAAAGTTGTACGATTACTCTCTGCCAAGTTATACAAGTTCGATGATTGGTCATTTTCATACATTTATTGGAAGCATAAAATAATGATAAATCTTCAAGAAACGACCTTGAAATCTTCAAAAAAATAACGTATCCTAAGGTTGGCAACGCATTTTCGATTTGTCTAATGTTGCAGATGTCCTAGAGCGGCGGTATTCACTTACCATCAGGTGAACCACCTGCTCGTTGATCCACTTTTCCATTAAAAAAAAAACAATTTAGTTTGTATAGAACTTACCCTTTTGATTTTCTTGCCATACATGGACCAGAATGTGACTTTAACTTCAGTAGGCTTTCCAGTTCGGGCGTCGAATACACGACAGCTGTCAAAGGGAGGGCAGTAGAGGTGGAGGGAAACTGCACCATCAGCGTGTGACGGATTCTCCATACGATGAAGACCGAGAGCATCTGGAAGGACAAAGAAATAATTTAATTGAGGAGGGTCTTTTCAAAAGGGGATATTTACAAATTTAAAATTTCTTAAATTGGGATGGTATTGGACTACTCTACCGAAAAAACTATGTCAGTATTTTATTTATGAAACGTTGTTCGATTTTTAAAACTACAGAGTTGTTCGATTTATCATGCAGCTAATCAGTGAATAATCCCTTCTTTTGGCTATATAACAAAACCGCGGTCTTTTTTCGCATGATAGCTCAAAAACGAACATTTTGTGATAGTAACGGTTGGTCTAGTTTAATTACTCTCTCTCTCTGTTCACTCTTTCTGAACATAGCAAATGAAAGAACAGATGATTTAAAATCTGATGTTAGAGAAAAGAGAAAGCACCATAATATTATCATATTCAACAATGGAAGTAAATTTGTGTTATATTTACGGCTCTAATTACCCTGTCTACATAGTTCAGAAGATAGTTATTTCAATCCTCTCCATCTAAATTGTACTCTCTAATTTTGTATGCATCTTGAATGTATTCGTATCTTTTTGGTTTGAAATAAGCAATATTTATCTAGAGTACTTCTGGAACTACTGATTCAAATTGAACCAACATTAACGCGAGTGAAGCCGCAAGTAGTCAAGTAGTATATAAATTTAAAGTATAGTTTTGTCACAACACTCACCGTTTATATAACACACGTCATTAACTTCTAGCCTAGTTCTTCCTACTTCTTCCATTTCTTCTACGTCATAACTTTCTTCACAGTCGTCCCCTCCGTTTTCGTATTCGCCATTTTTGTGGTTGCCATTCTGACATCTGGTATTGTCGCATATTTCTAAGTCCGCCATTTTGTCTTTTAGATTGTCTCCGGAGCTTTTACAATGGCGCCGTGTGTTGTTATTTTTCCTAACATCTGGTTCAACTGCTGATGGCCATTCATATCTGTAATACAAAAGAATAATAGATAAATAAAGATATTTTTGAGTTCGCTAGAACTAGCCAACAATATGTATACAGCCGAACACACTTGTTTAGTGTTATGTTTGTCAGACTAGCCGCACCACTTTGGAGCGCCCAAACCGAGATCTCCACCTTACATAAGACCACAGTCAAATAACACTACATTTGTGTTTTGTTGTTTCTGTTGATGAGCAAGGTCGCCAGAGAGCTACGGGGTAGGGAAGGGGACTAGGGTCGGCAGCGCGAGTCACATCAGTGCTACGAGCGTCTATAGGCAACGGTTACTGGTTACCAGTGGGCAGGATCCCACCACGTAACTTAAAACAAGACAAATTTCTTCTGACTTAATTATGAATCTAAGATCTCCAACCGGTGTCTGTCTGCGTAAGCTATTTCCTCAGATGACTTAAATAACATGACTTTTGAGCCAATGAAAACAAAACCTTACATCATGTTGATGCTAAAACAAATTGATATCTTTAACTGATAAATCATTCTCAGTATAATCGTTATTATGGCACACACGAAAGGCGTTTGCGTATAACATACATAGATACGATCACGTTCGTAGTTCCATGAGCCACATCTAGCGGTATGGGTCGTGTGGTTGGCGTGTAAATACTCCCAAATTTGCTTAGACTTTGGAAGACCAACCAGCTTTTTACCACAATAGTTCTCCAGGAAGGCAAGCTTGTTTCGTTAAATTTTGCCTCGCCACACTCCGAAGTCAGGTTAACCCGATAAGACCTCAATAATTATAGAATTAATAATCAACAGACAGCAAAGAATGACCTTTTTATTGATGTATTTATAAATGAGTTTAAAACAAACCTGACCTCTTCACCGCGCTCTCGCGTCCATACAAGACGATGTTTTTATGACGATAGCGAGATATCGAGCAGTGTTTGTGTCCGACAACGTGACATATTGACGGCGTTTTATAAAGAAGCGATAACTCGAAACGAGTACAGGAGAACTAGGTGGCTTATTGACGCATTGGCGCTTTGATATCAAATTGCTTTCGGTGGAGATAGTTCCAGAACTTATAAAGTTGTTCGAGCTAAAAGGGTAGTTAAACGTAATGGTTGGTTATGCAAAAACGGGGTATACAATTTGGGATCCTCTCTGATCTAGCGACGTGAATTTTAACGAACGCAATTTTCAATATGAAGAAAAAGTGATACAAGATGAAGAAAGGAAAGAAATCTATGTTGATACTTAGTGGGGAAATAGGTATCGTTGAAGACGATGATAATAATTAAACCCTCTGAAGAGGCTGTTAATGAACCAGTAACATGACACATGCCTGTGACTTTTTATAAGCCCGATCCAACTTCAGATTTCCCATACGCAGATGTAAAACTGACAATACAGTGCTATCTTAGAGATTTATATAATTGCTATAATTTATTTTGTAACAAAAATTAGAAAAGTAGTTCCAGACTTACGTCTCTACTACCTAAGATCTATTGTGATTAGCCTCCAATTAAGTCATATTGAGACTTCACTCCTTTAGCTGGGCACGTCTAAAAATTATAAGATGTTCCCAGCTTGGATTGGTTTGTTGTCATCAGGGTCGAGAATGTCTCCAAATGTCGGTTTCTTTTGTAATTGAGTTCACAAAAGCACAGGATGAGGTGCATTGGTGTTTCACGTCCTAGTCCCCAGAATCCATCCAGATCCAGAAAAGAGCTGAATGGACTAAGGTTTAACATGTCTCTCAAAACATGGCGGTATCTGAGATTTCTTTGAGCGCTCACCCATCCGATTACTGAACCAAAAGTTCCTTGTACCATCTTAACTATATCGCTATATACTGATGCATAACAAAACGATCATTCAACTCCGTTGTGGAAATTTCTGATATAAACAAAATACTTATAACAATGAATATTGTCTATTGCCGGCTTATCAATTACAGCTCAAGGCGTTCTGGGGTTGTAAAGAATAATAGTCTTTAGTGATATAACGTTAAAAGACATTATCCTTTGAATATGTCTGATGTTAACCATTTTGAAAATTACGAAGAGGAAAAAATCATTATTGAAGTTAAAATTGAACTTATGATTCTGAGAGAAAGAACGTTGGCAAAGAACTATGCGAAACTACATATTTATGTCATATTCATCTGTTTTGCAGAATTGTATTCGAAAACTCCGAAGAAATCCGAAAGGATTACACCGAAAGCGTTATAAAAACAGCTTCACGAAAACTCGGCGTCCAGATCAAGGTGCAGCGTTTTTTCACGCGTTATCAACTGTGCTTGCTATACAAGATGCAACTGTACAGCCCTGCGTAGAGAATTACTCGCACCTGTGGGATAGTTCCGTCAAGTGTACTTATATACTGTACGAATCTTTGTAAATTACTCCCGGTCCCTAATTCCGATAGATAACTACCTAAATTACATTTTTCCTAAATATAAAGACAGAGAGAAAGAGCTGAAAATAACCCTGAAACGCCTGAACACATTTTCAAAAATTCTATTGTAATTTTTCATCTACAGAACCATGTCGATCACGTCAGCTTTCGAACAAAAATACCGCATCAAAATCGGAACATTCGTTTGGGAGCTACGATGCCTCAGACAGACAGACAAATACATGGACACATGGAAACACAGACACGTCAAACTTATATCTACAATTGTTATGGTCGTAGCACACTTATCAGCCGTTTCCTGTCTTTCGGTAGGGTTCATAGTAAAAAAGAGGCGTTCCCTTCCTAGCTGATAAATGTGATACGACCTTTACCAAAGTAATGTTGGTGTACCAACCTGACTTCCTCCAAGCTCCCACTGAGGAGCTTCATGAAGCAGTGCGAGTCGGCGTGATCGTGTATAGCTGACGCGTGCCCAGCTCCCCAACACAGGATCATGATGTTGAACGCTCCGTTGCCAGCGTCCACCAGGTTACGAGTATACCTGGAGAAGACAAATTAATTATAAGCTAAGTTAACTGCTGACAAATTAGAATAGCATCACCCCATATCCTCCAATAGGGTCGTAGAAGGCGACTAATAGATCAGCAAAGGAGTATTGAGCACCTTATACTCCGTCCACCAATCCGCATTGGGCTAGCGTGGTGGACTACTGCATAAACCTCCTTCGTTGACAAAGTAGAGGCCTTGTGTCCCAGCAGTGGGTACAATTATAAAGGCTGTTATGATGATATGATGATGGAGCTTAGATTCTGATTCCGAAGGTCGGAAGCTCCGATTGATTTTTAGACCTTTGATCGTATTAGAGGACTAGCCGCTTGAATTTACAGCTTAATTTAACTTAGGTAGTAGCTCTACCTTACAGAAGACCAGTCAATAACACTACATTTTTGTGGTGCTGTGTTTCTGTTGGTGAGTAAGGTCGCCAGAGCTGCACGAGGTACGAAAGGGGACTATGGTTGTCAGCGTTGCAAGCGTCTATAGGCTACGGTGACTGCTCACCCACAAGGCAGACCGTATGCTTGTTTGTCAAGCAATTAAGATAAATATATAGCAACAACAGACGTTACTCTCAGCAGTTTGGGTAAAAAACACCCGTTAGTAAATACGCTGCAATGACTTGCTTTAACGTCATTGCATAACAGCGAGTAACGCGTCATCATGATGAAACTCGACACAATTTACCAAAAAAAAACATGAAAAAATGGGACCACACGCGTCATTATATAATCTTTGAGTAGTAGCCGCGAGGTACAAAGTAATGAAGATGCAGAAGGCAGAACCGCCTTTATGGCCGAATAGGTATTATATTGTACCAGTATCAGAGAAGTCTGATCCAGAGATTAATAATTCTGTGCCTGTCCTATCCTGTGGAGCTCTGGCAGCTTTACTCACCAACAGAAACACAATACCACAATGTAGTGTTATTTGACTGTGTCCGAGCAAAAACACGTTACGAATACAGCGACCTTTACATGCCCAGATATCGTATTGGCTTCCGGTGCCGATATCGGATCGAATAATATCCGGCGCGAAGGACCAAATGTAAAACCTTCGCTTAATTTGGACTGTATATTCGATAATCAAAGGTAGAAATAAGTTATTGGTTTGTGATTTGACAAAGGCTCTATGCCAGACCTGAGGTTTGGCTAGCCAAACCAAGGAGCGCTGGAGCTACGATCATCATCATCATATCAGCCAAGAGACGCCCACTGTTGGACATAAGCCTCATCCAAGGATCTCCAATCTGGTAGGTCCTGCGCATCCAGTGGCTTTCCGCGACCTTTACCAGATCGTCGGTCCAACTTGTGGGGGTCCTGCCAACGCTGCGTCTCCCGGTAAGAGGTCGCCACTCGAGGACCTTTCCGCCCCAACGGCCGTCAGTCGTCCTCGCAATGTGCCCTGCCCACTGCCACTTAAGTTTCGCAATTCTTTGGGCTAAGTCTGTGACTGGTTTACCCTGCGGATCTCATCATTTTTGATATGATCACGCAGGGAAACTCCGAGCATAGCCCTCTCCACGATGCTACGATGTTTGACTACAATATACATATAAACCCTCTGGTCAACGAACGATGGGGAAGCGCTCTAAAAGTGATGATAAAACCGAAGTTTTCCCAGAACATTTAACCACTGGTTCACTTTACATTGTGTACGGGTTGACCAAAATAATTATGATATGATGAAGCTATTATTCAATTTACGCATATTTGACGTAAAAATTTGGCTTTTTGTGGATTTGAAATCTTATTTTTTGCTGTTGTCCTGTGTTTGCACTAGAAGCGTGCTCTAGCGAAATTAAGTAAATTGATAGAAAAAATGGATAAAAAAATCATGGGCTTCTTCTCATAAGTAAGTGGGTCCAGTACGTGAATTACACACCACACCGAAGCTCGTGAGGTCGAGCACGTTACATTGATAACTTATTAAAGGTCTCTCCTCCTTTGTATGAACGCTACGGAAATGCGGCTACGAAATGACTACGCCCCGTAGCGCATCGCCTCTTTTTTCGTAGTAAAATTAGGCGATACGTTTCCGAGCAAATAAGTGTGCGACGACCTTAAATCGATAACTTAACATATCGGACGTCTATAAATTCGATCGTTCATGGCATCTAAACCTTATGAAATCGAACCTCTATAAAATCGGAGCGATGGCAAATCGACAGATCATGTCATCGAAAGCTTTATTATAAATCCACTAGCCGCCGTGGCTCCCCGTGTGGAATATTTTCGACCAACATGATTTAAAAAATCTGACAAACAAATATAGACTTTTATAGATAGGTATACACTTTATCAATATTTTTGTTTAATAATTTAATTTAGTTTTAATGTTCTATTTTAGTTTTTTTATTGTATGTTTATTTTTTTTATTTTAGAATTTTGTTGTGTTGCCTTTAAAATTTTTATTTAATTTCTTTTAGATTTGAAGAGTAGATTAACTCTTATTATTACGTACGTATGATGTGTCGACATAATTAGGATTACAATCTAGCCCATAAGCTTTAAGGAGTCCGTAGCTACTACGTGAGCCGGTGCTGGCGAGGATCCGGTCTAGTTCCTTGCCATCAGATATGTTGAAGCGTTAAGCATTCTTAAATGGATAAATATGTCAAATACGTCAAATGGTTTTGTATATTTCTTGCATGTATTTGATCTGTTTTGTTGTCAATTTTTATTATAAATATATAGATTTGCTAACCCTTGTAACGTTAATACTAATATTGAATTAAGATGCCAGATGTGGCTTAATGTATAACCACGTTACTTAAGCTTCGTCAACCCCTTTGGGATTACAGTTGAAGTTGAGAAAAATACCGCTTTTGTCTATACAGCGTGCAGTACAATGAACCAGCGTGTCCCGAGCGAGTGTATGCAACTCGGGCTCGCCCCACTCGTCCCGCGTCCCCCTCACGATTGCCCTGTCTAGAAGTATTCGGACGACTGACAGAACTTATATTAAAGACTGTGGTCAAAGTATATGTGTAACCATCTCTTTGTTTATATTTCGGTGTCATGAACTTTCAAGATAATGTTCTTATGACTCTTAATCATGGCAACAAAATTATTATGATGAAATTGTTTTAAAGTTCATATTGTTTATTTTATTAATTCTGATTATATAAACGAATTGATCGAATGGTTTTTTATACCATAGGTAACATTTTGACCCACTAAATTTATACATAGAAATCCCATAAAATTTATACTTAAAAACCCAATAAATAAAGAAAATGTTGGTCTGGAAGTCGGTTTTTCTTTCTTTTGAAGACAGTATTTGTTATTTTTTTCTGAAATCTAAATATTTTTTTAAAATAGTAGGTATAGTTGATTGCAGAACGAACGTCATAGAGGAGAAATTGGCTAATCGGGTCACTTACCGAAAACGATCGAATTTCGCATATTTCTTCCAATCTTTTGGGTTGGATTTGTAGCTGGCCATCAGGGTCTGAACATCGTGTACATTGACGTGGTCGCTCGAGAATACCTTGTGGAGTTCTTCTACTAACTGTTCCAAGCCAGATATTTCTCTGAAACAAAATTATTCATATACATTTATTGCTTTTACCCGCAGGAACATTACATACATGCATATTATATTGTACGAGCAAGTAGGTAGTGCAAATATTCTAGTTGCATTAAGAGCTCAGTTCATATTGAACTTGGTTTGCTTTGTAACCTGATTATTGATGCTTTTGATATTCAATACTAAATAGATTGTAGGTATGTACACATTAGTTTTTGTGTGTCTCTCATAGGTGTAAGTTGCCGACGGTGCACGTAGCTGTTGACCCTCGGAATGTTCTAAATGTATTTTTTATAAAAATGTCAAACAAATAACTCTATTCCACCCGATAGTAAGCAGAAGTGGAGTCCAGTGTTAAAAATATATGCACTTTATAACAATGCATGTGCTTATCAACTTTAAACGGATCAGCGTCGCCTCAACTCGGCCTCCTTAATATTCCTTGTATGAAACTCCTTACTATAACGCACACTAATCAGCAACGTAGCCACTTCGCCTAGCGTCGGGATAAGCTCGTTACATCTTTCCGTACACGCGCTTACGTCTCTTCGTCCACGCTTGCCCCTCTCACCCCTCCCGCACTCTGCCTGCACAGTTGCCTAACGTGCTATAAATAAAAGATACCTATATTGCATATTGCGAACCGGGATATCGTCATGAAATCAGTCCGTCAGACTATGAGCAGATTTGGTGTGTTCCCCAACAGGAATGCCTCCTTATTACAACTGGATAACTAGCTGGTTTGGATGATTTTCCAGTCAAATATAGACTGGAACATCATCCGTACCAGCTACTTTGGCAGCTACTATCCCAGTATACATATAATGACAGTCCCTCAGTGATTGAGGGTCACAGGTGAAGTGTCCACCATCAAACTTATCATTACTAGGTATCACCAGGTGAGATAAAAGTGAGAGTTTCCCGTCAAGAAAAACAAACATAACTTACTCTGAAATCTTTATGGGTCTCTCTATGGGGATGATCTCCATGTCAGTGCATTGTGACACCCTAACCTTGCAGTTAGCGTTCTCCACGTCCATTACTGAGCTTCTGCAAAGAAAAAGACTCATAAACACCCTCATACATACTAACGCCCATTGCTGGGCATCCGCAAAGAAAACGAATCATAATAATTAATTAAAAGTGATAAAATAAAATTAATGAAAAGTAATTGTTAAAATAAAAAAAAAACGTCGGTGGCGTAGTACGTAAGGGCGTTGTCTCCCGCCACGTACCAATGTGTCGCTCTTGGCCAGCGTAGTTGACTAAGTCCTAATCGTTCTATTGTGGGGTAGGCTCGAGCCCCTCGGTGGGGATATTATATGAGCTGTTGACTAATTGTTAAAATTGTTAAAGTCTATAGAGCTCCTATAAGACAAAATTAACTAGTTCAGTCGCTATTGATAATCTGTTGCTGTAGTACATTTTTGGAAATAAACTTTTTTTTATAAATCTCGTATTATTCATGTGATGCCGGCAGAGTAGAAAAGCATCACCTATATCCTCCAATGGGTGTAGTAGAAGGCGACTGATAGATCAGCAAAGAGGTATCAATCGCCTTATGCTCCGTCCACCAACCCGCATTGGGCAAGCGTGGTGGACTACTACTTAACCACCTTCGATGACAAGGAGAGGCCTTGTGTCCCAACAGTGGGTCGAATTGTAAAGACTGTTATGATGATGAACGAAATATTACGTACATACTATCTTTTGCTTCCTACCCAATTTATTTGTGGTCAGCACAATATGTCACCATTGCTATGCAGGGCAATTTGTTTGTTCGTACCCACAAAAAATACGGTCTATTTTAATTGTATAATCGATGACATTTGTTTATATCTTTAAAAAAGGGGTAGTTGGAAAGAAGAAACGGTGACATGGAGAAAGGGCTTTTTTATGTCAAAGTGGATGGGATGATGGATTAAAGTGAATCTTAAATTCATGCACGAAAGCAAAACGTATACGGAATTAGTTTCGATTGCTCCCAATTTTACGTATTTTTGAAACATTAGAAATGAGTGTTGCCCTAAAACTCGAGTCTTATAACATGATTTTAAGGATTCGCATACGAATCTTGCGATTTCATACACGATTTGGAATTGTAATGATTCAAAAATGCGTCTCCAGGTCACAAGTACTCGAAAACGCCGAGTACTTGTGAGGACAGTTATGACTGTAGAAGTGAAGCGAAAGATATATTATGGAAGGTGTAGCAAGTGATCTCTACATATGGGACAAAGGTGTAACTTTATTCATGTAAAAAGCATATTTTTAAACGACTTCAAAAAAGGAGAATGAGAACCTTCTCCTTTCATTCGACAGTATTTTTTTATGTTTGTTACCTCAAAGAGATAGGGTGTACCCATTTTAAAGATTCTTTCAAACTTTGGAAGCTGGTGGACGAGTAGCTCTTGAGTTATCTCTAATAATGCCTATTTAATGGACGTTGGAAACATCGTAATAATACTATTCCTTGTTTGTCTAAAAGATATCGAGATAGTTTCCTGGAAATTTCTTTACTTATAACACTAAAAAGCAAAAAAAAAATTTAATTGAAATGAAAAAGGAGAATTTTTTATTTATTTGTGTATAAAAATAATCAAATAACATAATTCTTACTAATGACAAAACATGTAGCTGTTGATATTCGCAAATACGTCATAACCTCAATTTTGTTTATGTTTTCTAAGTAACTTTATCATAGTAATTTCAACGCGTTTGCAATCTATTGCCTTGAAAGCAAACAATATAGTTATCATAATACTTTGCTTTTTTAGATAAAGAGTTGGAAATCACAATATAAAGAGAATACAGAAATAAATAGTAAAAAAAGACCTTCAACACACTAATTTATTTACTTAATTAATAACTAGAAAGCGAGAAATAACAGTTAAGTATATATTTTAAAAAAATCTTAAAGTAACTATTCTCATTATTTTTTGAGGTCAATGCCAACCTTCCAGATTACTTTACGGTGTTCCAGATTACTTTTTGTTTCATAACCACCTACCTATTGTGTAAGTACCTACAGTAGTTAAGTAATGAAAATATTTCTTTCGAACTAAGGAAAAGACATTCTTTATTTAGCCTTCTGTACTATCTGTAATTTGTGACAGAATTTCATTCGAAAACATACATATATAATAAATTATCAATGTTATTAAATTAATAATTCTACGCATTAACGTCAAATTATAATCTCATTATGAGATAAATTGTTCATCTCTTACAGTAATTGTAATTACCATTAAAATCCAGCTTTATCACGTCTAAATAAAATCTATTAAACCACTTGACCGTTATCAGAAGCTTATAATATTGGAGATAGGCACAACCGTTTCCTGTCGTATTTTTCCTAACTTTCTTTCAGTATAGCGCATTTTTGATTATTACAGAACACTAACTTAGGCACGTATGTCTAAAATTTATCAATAAATAATCTTAATACAGAAACAGAAAAGTCCTGACTGACTGACTGTAAACTAAACATGTGCATGATTAGTAAAAAATTAAGTAGGTACCCTAAAAAAATAAATGCTGCCTGAACTATTCCACGCGGACGAAGTTGCGGGAAAAAGCTAGTAAGTATTATATATCATATCGGTGTTAACTTATTATAAACCCTACCTAATATAAAATGTTAACATTTCTAATTCAACTTAATGTTATAAGAAAAAATGTTTTAACTAACTGCCAATGCAAGTACATTTGAACTCGATAGCAATAAGATACTGTTTATTCCCAGCTAATATTAAAGTCGGTATTTTCGATTTTCAAGCTTATTAAATGAATTATAAGTTGCTTGTTACGTAAATGCGTCTTGAATTATGCGTTATATCGGCAGTTTAGTAAGCGATCAGAAGGTCTGTTACTAAAGAATTTTTTTATGTTACGTGGTGGGCAAACAAGCATATGGACTGCCTGGTGGTGAGCAGTCATCGTAGCTTATAGACGCTTGCATTTGACGTGACACTCGCGCGCTGACAACCATAGGCCCCTTCTCTACTGGAGCTCTGGGGACCTTACTCCAACAGGATACAACCACACAAATGCGACAGTGGTATTCTGTAAGGTGGAGGTACTACTCCAGTTCGGGCTGCTTCATATTCGAGCGGTACGTGAGCCCTACCTCGAATTTTATGGACAATACTGCTATGACCCAGGATTGTTAGGAGGGATCTCCTTTATCATAATTCGCTTCTAGGAGTCTAGGAGACATTAAGTGGAACGACGTTCAAGTGAAAAAATAATAGTTTTTGCCAACTTCCCTAGCCATGTGATGCTGGCAAAGTAGAATAGCATCACCTCATTTCCTCCAATGGGTGTCGTAGAAGGTGACTAATGGATCAGCAAAGGAATATTCATCACCGTATACTACAGACATCAATCCGCACTGGGCAAACGTGGTGGACTACTGCCTAAACCTCCTTCGATGACAAGGAAGGGCCTTGTGTCCCAGCAATGGGTCCAATTATAAAGACTGTTATATAACTGTTATAGGTTGCCAATCTACAGCGGCCGGGAAATCGGTACACCCAGTAGAAAATCGAGTTGAAAATTTTCGGTCACCCATCTGAGAACCGACCGCGCACTTGGTACCTTAGCTTTCGTGATCGTTACCAAAAACGCAACCATGTCAAGCTACAATGTAAGATAGAGTTAACTGTATTGCATACAAGTCCTGCATAATTTTAACATGACCTTCTGAATCCGCATTTAACTTAACGCTAAGTATCTTGTCCTAGGCTAAGTAAATAAACAACTTGACTGGTATAAAACCAGTACTGTTATTTAGAACTTGTTGTCTTTACTAGTTAAGTTAGCGACTTTGCTTGGTTTGCAAAGACAAATTTAAATCTCATATAAAAATGAAAATCGAAAATAAAAAATATTTATTTCATTACCAAAATTTTTACATATTAAAATAACTAGGGTGGGTTCTTTCTATTAATTGCTTGACACCTGTACCAGAAGGAACCACTCTCCCTTAACATATAGTAACTTTTTTATGGTAAGGCAACTTATAGCTATGGCTATACAATTACAATTAATTTATCTACTCGTATTTTATATTTTTAAACAATAATTAATTAATATGTAAGGACTACTTTGTTTTACATGTCTTATTTAAACACAATTACATTGATTAATTTATTATTTATTTATTTGGTTTCAGTTAACTTCTTAGAAGAATAAAATTACCTTCTTCTTTTAAATTAATGGCGCGAGCGTCACATAAAAATTACGTATTTTCCAATGTAGAGTAACAAACAATTGTACGGTAGATTGAGTTAAAAATTGGAGTCTCTCAACACATGTTTTACAACAAGAAAATATTAATATTGCGTTTCTGGGCGAGTCGGCCAATGGCGGACGATCTGAGTGGGGTAACCACGAACTAAATAAATATGCACCACCGATCATCGAAGATTGGATAATGCGTTATAACTGTGGATTCTGGGTCCATGATAAGTGCACGAATGGAGAAAGTACTTCTAAGAGCTTTTTAGGTGATTTTTTCAATAGCAGAAGTATGTCCAGGATTGTCCCACTCAGTATCCGTAATTACTCCACATCATGTGGGGTAATGCCGGACACCAGATGTTTTGTTTTCTTATAATAACATGATTATATTTCAAAAAAAAAAATACTGTTGATCATAACACCACAAGGTTGATTAGTTTAACTAAGGACTGGTTAATAAATAGCTTTGATAACTTAATGTGGTTTCGTTTTATTTAAGTTTTCCCTTATGTGTTCCCAAACACCCCATTCTCCCCTAACTCAAAAAGTAGTCATCAGGGGTCGATCAAATTTAAATGAGATCACATGACAAGATCCAAACGTTAAAAGAATCTCCAAAATCAGTATACTCAGTAAAGAGTTGTGAGGTAACACACATAAAAAATACAGTAGAATGAAGAACGTCCTCCTTTTTTTGATGTCGGTTAAAAATCAATGTTTGTATCTTTGTCCTCTATGCGTTCCGAAACCATTGATCAGATTGTGATGAAACTTTGGTAAGGTGTTCAGGGGACGCCCGAGAGGGTTCTTGCCGGGCGCAGATAAATGAACCTCTTTTACGAATTTAACTCGCGTGTTGTTGTTTTGGCTTAGATTTTGTGCTTTGAACCTTGAACCCAGTGTTTCATAACACTTCAGCACAGATATTGCAAACAGAAGAGAGAGGTCGGACAAGTCGTTTAGTTTGTACAGGTTTGTACCGAGTCCGAGTATTCTGTTCTCTGTCCATCGTGCATTCATGGTTAGAGAACAATGGAACAATGACACAATGTAAAAATATGTTAAAATAATGTTATATATTGCCTGCCTACTAAATTTTTCCTCGCATCTGACCATCTAACCGTGCGGTTTTACAATGACAACACCGCGAGTGACACTGAAAAAGTCAATGTCTTCTCTCTTAAGTCTTGTGAAACGCTTTTACATCTTTCGCCGGTTATTATCTGCCCCTGGACGGTCTGGGAGACTGGGAGTTGTGGAGATATTCTGTGCCGTGCACTAATACTCAAGTGGAATCCCTAAAATACGAAGAAAGACGGAACTGTCGACCAATCAAGCAGCCACGCCTTCAACACGTGCCGTTTAGGAGCATAAGGTCAAAAGCGCAAAACGACAAACGATCGCAAATTGTCAAAAGAGCAGAATGTCAAAAGCGCACATAGTCAAAAGCGCACATAGTCAAAAGCGCACATAGTCAAAAGCGCAGAATGTCAAAGACGCACAATGTCAAAAATCCTACTTAAACTGGGTAATTGCTTGGCTTTATTATTAAATATTTAAGCGTCGTTATTTTTGGTCAGTCAGACTCGCAATAGGAAATGAAATACTAATTTTATATTTTTAGGAAACATTTATTTTTTATGTAAACTAAATATAAATCAACATAACATTAAAGTCAACTTTTATCTTCTTTGTTTATTTAATATTTATTTTTTTACAAACAAAATTTGTTTGTAAATAAATAAATGCTCAGAATAAGTATGTAAATAAACAAAAATTGAGTTAACATTAGAAATATTTATAATTAATGTTTCTTACTTTACTGATCAAAATTAACATTATGTTATCACAACTTGCATTGAAAAAGTAAAATAAATTACATAGTTTTTGTTTTGTTAAACTGATCATTAAAGTAAGAGACACTGTTTAATTATAAATATTGCTGATTATTCTGAGAATGTCAAAAGCGCACATAGTCAAAAGTGCAGCTTTTGACTATGTGCGCTTTTGACATTCTGCTCTTTTGACAATTTGCGATCTTTTGTCATTTTGCGCTTTTGACCTTGTGCTCCTAAACGAACACGTGGTAAGTAAGCCTACGAAGAAAGCTGGTTCAAGTTAGTAGATCTTTTATTGCCGTTCTATCGTGAGGATTCCTTAGTTAATTATTTTTCATTACAGTCCACACCCAAAAATCTCCGCTCTTTGAGTATTTTTTTTTAATTCAAATATAGCCTATGTTAGTCAGGAATAATTTAGCATTCTAATAGTAAAATAAATTTTAAAATCGGTCAGTTAGTTTTTGTGTTTGTTTCTTACAAACAGACAAATCTTTCCTCTTTATAATTCTAGTGTGCCTGAATAACTCTTTATAAACATTTACGAATAAACATACAAGCAAACTGCACGGAAAACGTTGACATTTGCGTTAAAGTACCTTTTGCTTAGGTCTCGTGATAAGTTTCCAATGATGGAAATCTTATTCCAAGGAGACACAATCTCCTTGTATATCTTGTATAATAAATACGTAATTAAAATCCTTCGACGTCATTAAACGTACTATTTACATTAGTGCAGACTTATATACCTTGTATACTACTTATGTATCTATATGGTGCAAATCTGTACTAATATTATAAAAGAAAGATTTATTTATTTGTTTGTTTGCATCTAATAGGTTCCGAAACTATTAGACCGATTTTGATTAAATTCGGTATGGAGATATTTTGAGACCCTGGGAACGACAAAGGATACTTTTTGGTGCGATCCGACATTAATGAGAGCGAAACCGCGGGCGTTAGTATCACTTAGTATTAAATAAAACTACGTACGGATTTAACTTGCATGTATTTGAGATATACATAATTATTATTAATGCCTGACATTTCGTAACACTGCAGCTTTCGTGGTCACGAGATGACAACAAAATATAATCCTAACTAATATTATAAATGCAAAACTAAGTTTGTTTGTTTGTTACGCCATCACGCCTAAACCACTAACCCCATTTGAAAAATTCTTTTGCCAGAAAAAAGCCACATTATCAGGGAGTAACATAGGCTGTATTTATTTACTTTTAGTTAGATACACCCACGATTGTTACTTTTTAGTAACCTACAGTTTCACTTGACATTGGCAAAATGCGTACGCTTAATGCGACGCGACGCCATTAATTAAGAATAGTATAGTATAGTTTATTATGGAGATCTCCTTGATACTTTATTTGACGTGCGCTGCGATTTTGTTATCATTTAGAAAATTTACTTTTAACCAAGTTTAACTATGAATATTCCTTTGCTTTTATACTTAAAACGGTTTCAGAATGTCAAATCCGATATCAGTATCGAATGTCAAGACAAATGTATGTAAATTTACAGTCTGATATCTGACCGGACAATGTGAAAGGCGGGTACATATTTCATATATGTTAATTGCTCCCGATATCGGTTCGGATATTGTGGAACCGCTCTTAACATTTTAATATTATAAAGGTTAGTGTTTGTATGTTTGTAACGAATAAACTCAAAAACCACTAAACCGATTACAATAATTCTTTCTTGATTAGACTGCTAAATTATTCCTTAGTGACATAGGCTATTTTTTTCAAACTCTACGTGGACAAAGTTGCGTGCGGAGCGTTAGTCTAATATATTACCCAAATAATTATATTATAATAAATAGTATTAACATAAATCAATCGGCGATATAGTTCATTCCTTTATTTTAAGGTAATATTTCAAAAGTATGTTATGGATAGATAACGAACTAACATTCTAAAGATACTATTTTAGATTTTTTTATGAATAAACATATACTTAGATAAAAACTATGATTAGTCAACAATGGTAGTTTCCATCACATAAAACCTGTGTCATAGCCGGGCTTCGAACCTGCACCTCGAGGTGTGTAGGCAGCGCTACTAACCACACAACCACGGTATCATATTAACAAAAAAAATCGTAAAGTTATTATATTTCAATGACCAGCCCAAACTACGTAAAATTTATCTTCCTATCATCTTATTTGACGCCGTCCTGGTGGAGTGGTCAGTATAGCTGCCTACACATCAAGCGGTCCGGGTTCGAGTCCTGGTAGCGGCAAATGTTTGTGTGATGGACACGAATATTTGTTGACGAGTCATGGTTGTTTATATATTTATTTATGTTTATTTATAAAAATATCTAAAAATTATAAAGTATATAAAAAATTTGCGTTATCTAGTATCCATAACACAAGTTCATAATGATACTTACTTTGGGCTAGATAATTGGTGTGAGCGTAGAAATATATTATTATTATTATATCTCCGTAGCTATTTCAATTGAAATAAAGGAAACGCAACATAATATGAGTTTAAAATGCAAAAATAATAAACACGGTATTTTATGTATTTCTTTGTGTATCCAAGAAAATGCGTAGAGCTTATAAACTCTCTGAGTTTTAAAAATAAAGGTCGCATCCTTCGCAATCCGAATATAATTACGCACTTTAGTTGTAAAAATCCAATCATAAGTTAAGAACTATTCAAGCCACGTGCTCAATAAAAAACCTTTTTTATTATTTCAACCCTGAAACGCGCAAATATGCTTACACCCACTTTCATTAATAAGAATAAAAAAGATACTCACATAAAAAAACGTTGAATATCTTCACTTTAACAATACAATAACAAATATAACAGCTAATATTTAAAAACTATGTTATCACAACTCTTTCACTCACTCAAACGTGGTATAATGTTTACCGAAAACAAAGAGGTTGTATAGACACTGCGTCCGCGCGCAAACTATGTACGAATGACACTTGTTTTCGCGCGTAATAACTTTTATGTGTCGCCTAGAAAGTTTTTATCTGCACTTTGGAGATGCGCAATTTAATGTTTTTTTTTTCTTAGCAAAGATAATTATTATATCGCACGCTTAAAAATAAACCGGAATAAGTCAAAATTTCACTTTTTTGGGAAATCGCTGTCAAAGTTTTGACTCTCTACCTTGTTGTAAATATTTTGATGGTTTTCTCGTGTTTATGGTGCGATTTTTAT
This sequence comes from Elophila nymphaeata, assembly GCA_955850985.1. Classification (NCBI taxonomy): domain Eukaryota; kingdom Metazoa; phylum Arthropoda; class Insecta; order Lepidoptera; family Crambidae; genus Elophila; species Elophila nymphaeata. The sequence goes on from OY039066.1 coordinate 31,630,199, forward strand.
TTTCTTGGTCTTAAATTGTAGAGAGATGTATAGCGAATTTAACTGAGGTAACAGTTTAATTATATTATTTATATCAAATTAATAAATGGAGTTTCATTTTTAAGTTTCGACTTACGTCAGTTTAGTATAAAATTTTATGATAAATTATCAAAATTTTTGACAAATAATATTTAATAATTCGGTTTAGTATTAATAAATAATATAATCTATTTAGACCTTTATAACTTATTACACTTTAAAAGTAAAACGGAAATAAAAGTACGGAAATATTTTGCAAAACTTCTTTATATTTGTCAATGTAAGTTAACAATTTACCGTTTTAGTTTTTTATTAAACTGCTTTCTTAACCTGATAACAATTATAGGTATAGTAAACAGTCTTAATAGGAACTTCTTATAATTTGTACTTAATAATGAACGTAATTTTTTCTTATAATATGTAAGCAGAGCGTGGTTTAAATAAAGATTAGATGTGTAGTTTGCAGATAGATATATTTTTCTTTTAACAATTTTCACAAATATATAGACACAGTCAAAATATAAACAACAAGTAACTAGGTAACGGGAATTGCCTAGTATCAAGAGACCATAAACACCAACACTTCCCCTCAAACGTGCACATCTCATCATCCATTCATCACACAACAACAGCTAAATCAACATTCAAGCACACCCATACTAACATTCATTCAAGCTATGTCAAACCTAAAGCTGAAACACATTTCTCAAACTTTATACGGCCCAACGGCTTAGTTAGAACGTCTGCTACATTCTCCTCAGTAGGCACATATTGTAACCGAACAGTTGAATCTTCGACACACTGACGAGCGTAATGAAACCTTATGTCGATGTGCTTTGTCCGTCTATGTGCAACCGGGTTCTGAGCTAGCTTGATCGTACTCTGATTATCAACGTTAAGAGTTACGGGTTGCGCTGGCACTTGTAACAGAGATGTAACAAAACCTTGCAAATAGGTTGCTTCCTTGCACGCCTCCGAAAGTGCAATGTATTCCGCCTCTGTGGACGATAATGCTACGCTGGATTGTTTTTTACATTCCCATGACACAGGGTTTCCACCATAACCTCTTATAATATGTAAGCAGAGCGTGGTTTAAATAAAGATTAGATGTGTAGTTTGCAGATAGATATATTTTTCTTTTAACAATTTTCACAAATATATAGACACAGTCAAAATATAAACAACAAGTAACTAGGTAACGGGAATTGCCTAGTATCAAGAGACCATAAACACCAACATTTTTTAACAATCACAGGATAGAAATAAAAGTTTCAGTCCTCACCAAATGTTTTTAGTTTAAGATTTAGCTTTACGTAATATGTTGAACAACAATAAAAATGTAATACAAAATATTAAAAATAAAATCACTATGTGCCTTCTTGGCTTGGGTCGAATGTGGGTTCGGTAAAGTTTGTCACTTTACCGAACCCACATTCGACCCAAGTAACGTAATTAAAAAATCTATGATCTAACTATCGATTTATTAGTAGAATTTATGAAATAATATTGTCTAATTGTAATTAGTCTTACAGTTATTCAATAACCTATCTACAGTTATAGGCTTCTTACAGTAACCAGGCAACCACTGTTATTTTTTTTATGAAAAGGCCGAACAAATGACTTCATTCCACCAGGTAAGCAGAAGTGTAGTCCAACCGAATGCGAAGACACCTAGGGCGAGAAATAAACGGCCGCGCTAGCTACCCTGGCATTTCAAACCTGAAAGATGCTTCGTCATGCCTCTTTTGAATCGCCCAGGATTGTAAAAAGGAGAGAACGCGTATGCTGGCAGTGAATTCCATTTCTTGATTGTGCTACATAGAAATGAGTTGCCAAATTTCGTAGTTCTCATTGGAATGGTAGCCACCACAGATTATTAAATCTATGGTAGCCACAGTTTATTAGTGGCATAAGATGCCACTAATAAACTGTGGCTACCATAGCTAGCCAGCACATGTGGCTACCATAGCTAGCCAGCACGTATGGTCCTTAAAAGGAAGAGATATCAGTAGAGAGTTAGAAGGGAATCAGAAAGCATTGCTTAAGTACTTGGCGAAGCCATCCTACAGGTGCTCGTAATACTTTACGCAGGACCATACTTACATCTTATGTAGCAAGCACAGTTGATCTGGCGTGAAAAAACGCCTTTCCAAGTTCAGGATTTCGAGTTTCCGTGAAGCTGTTTATATCACGCTTTCGATGTTATCTTTCAGATTTAAGTCGCAGCGAACCTCCATAGCAAGGAAGCTGATAATGTCAGTAGTGTCAGTGTTGTGCGCTGAAGAGAGGGAAGGGAAAGAAATGACAACGTTTTCATCGTAAGCACATACACCTGAATCTTCTTGGCATTGAACCCAACCTTATTTGTTGGACCCAATTTGGAAACAAGGTCCAGCCCCCGGTTGAGTTCAATGACAAGATTCTCAATATGCCGCATGGACTGTACTATCGTCTGCATAGCAATGGATGTCATCATATCATAAGCAGAAGAAACAGTGTACGGGATATAACGGAGCCCTGGGGAAAACTGGTATTCACTGACATGAACTTTGAACTCCATCCGTCAGAGAGGGCACGGATTCTACGCTCATGCAGGAAGCCAACCACTCAGGTACAGAACATTTGTCCGTATAAGGTGGTTAAAGACAGCGACTTGGGTTTTTATTTCCTTTTTTTGATACAGATGTGTACGACTGAACGCTGTTACTTAAATGCTTGGCTTTATTTTGTTTCTCTTTTGAAGTTTTTCGTTTTTGGTATCTTTTTACCTCAATACTGGAACTATCAGAGTCACAGGAACTTCATGACGATCAGATGGTGGAATAAGTAAGTTATTTGATTTATTTTTGTTTCTGTTGTCGCTAGTGTACACATAACAAGAATCATCTTCACTCGAATCGATGTCGCTCTCATCCCTAATTATCGGATAAAACACATAATTTGGCATGGACTTGAGATTTTCTCGTGAGCTAGATGGATCCAAAAAACAATAATAAATAATACTGTTTCAATGCTGATTGATGACATTATATTACACTTATATTTATTTATTAGAGTAATTTAAAATTAATTTAATTATTTTATTAAATTTCCGGGTGTTCTGGATTCACAATTCTTTTTTTCAATGTCACTTACCTCTTTATTAGGAAAACTAACAGTTTTTTGGCTAGCTAGTTTAAGTCACACTCGTCCGATTCTTGAGAATAAGAATCAGAATATGAAACTAGCAAGTTCTTGGTGATAGCATTTGCAGGCAAGTGTGATAATTTTTCTTCATTCTGATTATTGTAGGTAAGTGAACCCAAACAATTGATAGTAGGTACTTAAAATTAAAAACCACATTATTCTAAGAATAGCACGTTGCTTTTTTGTTGATGATAAGAATAGCACATTGGTATTTTTTTAAGACGACGAGTGTGAAGAAGATGAAGACGAGCCTGAAGAGCTACTTGAAGATAAGCTAGACTTTCTGCGTGGTGGCGAGATGGACTTCAGAATGGTGGTGCCCTGGATTTACTACTTGTTGATTTTGACTCCCTGTATGGTGAGACACGGATCGTCAGTTGGTTCATTCGTCGTCAGATATTTTTAATGACTAAACTCTAAAATAAAAAACTAACAAAAATAAAAACCCTCAATTAAATAAGATTTCACATCTATGATTTAATAATAATATCGAAACATCTAATGTCCAACATCTATCTAATACTATACATAACCTACTTACTGAGACCCATTCCAATGAGCCCAAACACGATACCTCTGCTGTTAGTTGTTATGGTATAGGTTTTGCAGAAACCTAATAATGCTGCAGCGTCAGGTAAACTTACTATGTTTTCGGGACATCATTGAAGTAACTGTACACCAATTTTCGTATGAATTAAACATGACCGTGTCACCGTGAAAATGTATAAGGGTATATTTAACTACGGAAATACGATGCTATTTACTACCTTTTTTTTTCCTGAATTACAATTTATTACTGAATCCGTATCTGTAAGTACGTACATCCAGTATCAATACTCATCATAAGAAGTTTTTAGGCAACGCAGCTCCCTATTTGCAGACGTAATCTTCAGGTCAAAACTATGGAACAGGTAATTTATTACTTTTTATGAATAGATAATTAAAAGATTTTTTTAATAAACTGCAGCAATTGCTAGAGTACATTGAGACTTTAGGATAATTTTAAATATAAACCGAAATAAATACAAGTATTTTTTAAATGTGCTGATAGTTTTGGTAATAAAGTGATATAAAATGGATTGCTTCCCGAATTTAAGTTATAATTTTATACTAAAGCGCACTAAAAGGCAATCTTTTATAACTATTTAAAAATAATTTAATGATAAACCGCAACAAGTCTAAATAGTACATGCTGTATTTTATCACCTTTTTCAACTTATGTGAAATAAATAGAAAACATGCTAGATTAGAAAAAAAATTATATGAAATAATCTCACCTGCGTTTGCAAATAAACAGAATTATCTCACCTTACTCCACCTTAGTCACAAAACCATAACTCCTATCTCACATCGTGGTCGCCGCATTACTGAATGGATCACTATCGCATGAAATGCATTGTCGCGTGCTTTTCTAATAAAAAGAAGAATGATCTAACAAATCGGCCATTTTGGTTTGTTTCACACGGCGGTAGGATTGTACCTATTCTTCATTCGGAGTTAGTTCGTTTTATTAACAAAAGTGGAAATCCTGATTTTTTGACTTATTCCGGTTTATTATTAAGCGTGCGATATACGTAAATATCAGAAAGAACATTAAATGATTGCTTCTTATGAAACAAACAAAATTGTGCTTATTATGTTTAAAAGGATTACAACAAGAACGTATCCATACAAACGTCCTATTTATCCGATCATTAATGATAATATTGGAATTTTTTAATAAAAACTAAATACCTATTATAACTTTTGTCGCTTATAAAATTTTTGCTGTGCTTTTATGATGCGCCAATTTATTGTGTTTTTTCTTAGCAAAGATAAATACGTAAACATCAGAAAGAACATTGCATAATTGCTTCTTATGAAACAATCAAAATTGTCCTTATTTAAAAGGATAGTTCAGCAAGAACGTCTCCATACAAACGACCTATTTATGCGATCTTTAATGATATATTGGATTTTTTTAACAAAAAACTAAAAAGAAAACCAAACAAAAATAGTTTTTTACTATTTATAAATTTATTTAAAGAAGACTAATGACTATACGATCTATATTAAAAATGTTGATAAATACAAAAAGTCAGTGAAAGTCTCCTCATCTATTCTTGGCAATTCTTGGCTATTCTATGGCTTGTCCGTTTCGTTATTATAAGAACTACCATAACAGAAAAGTTATGAACAGTCAATTAATTTTTCCCCATACGTCCATGTGACAGTGGCGAAACGGCCAAGCCACATATTTTGACTAAGGTAGAAGTAAAGTTTGTGAGTTTAGGACTTGTAGAGTTAGGGCGTGTAGAGTTAAAAACTTGGCTTTACCTGAAATCTGATAACCATTTGACAGTGACAGCCATTTAGTCTCGACTTGGCAACATTTTTCTTGAAAATGTTTTTGATGGAATGTAATTTATAGTAAGTACATGTCTCTACATGTACTTACTTTCTCCTTCTCCCGAGTTCTTGTTGAAAAAAAACGTGTTGAAAGACTCCATTTTTAACCAAAATCTACCGTACAATTTTTTTATAACTATAATATAATAATAATTGAGTTTTCACTTGACATTGGAAAAAAAACATAATCATTAAGATTTGAGAATGCCATTAATTAAGAAAAGAATAGAATAGAATAGAAGTACATGTATATTTTTGTATACTTTGCATATTGTTTACATATTTAAATCTTAATTACGTGTTCCCCGGATTCTACATTTTAGAATTTCGTCCAACGTAAGGTTACCGTCATGACCCTTGTACATTTTCGATACATTTAGTTATACAGAAAGCCACATCTGACAGTATGGGTCATTCTCAAAAAGGAGCATCAAACCCAAAAGCAACTAAAGGTCTTAGCACACTTATCAGTTCGGAAAAGGAAGTAACTATATCGGCTTTTTTACTACGGAACGTAGCGCATTGGCTCTTTTTTATAGTAAAAGGAGGCGATATGGTTAGTGATAAGTGTGATACATACAAAAGCCAACGATGGACAGAGGTTACTCTAAATCATCTCAGGAAACCGGCTATTTATTTACACAAATTAGATTTCTAATATATTTTAGAAGGTACCGATTTGATGACGCAATTTATATTTCTGAAGAAATATTCTTCCGCCTTAGTTTTAGTAGAACGAACCACCTTTCTAATATGTGTACTGACTCCTTTGGATCTCTCCACAAGGTTTTCCCAAAGCACTTCAACATGGGTGTCTTCAGAAAAGACGTGGACAATTTTCTTCAAATTCGTTTGTTAGGAATCAATCATTTTTACTTTCTCGATAGAGGAAGGAAGTCTTGTAATCGTCAAAAAATTCGACCTCGAGATTTTCACAGATTTACACGTTTTGGACCTCCCTGAGTACAAAAATACCGTCTGTGTGTTTGTGTGTGTTTGTGCGTTAGCACGATAACTCGAGTATACTTTAACTTATTGCAACCAAAAACATGCATGTATGACATCAAAATATAAGGTTTCTATCAACTTTTAAGTCGTGTCCAATATACGAGAAAGTCAAGGGGAGACCACTCTCGATTTTTTATGTTAAGTGGTTGGTAGACGAGCATACCACCTGCCTGGTGGTAAGCAATCACTGTAGCCTATAGACGCTTGCAACACTCGCGCGCTGACAACTCTAGTCCCCTTCCCTCCCCCGTGGAGCTCTAGCAACCTTACTCACCAACAAAATTTTATATTCAACTCATGTATTAAAACAAAGCCGTCGGTCGCGTAGTGCGTAAGGGTGTCGTCTCCCACCCGGGAGGCACTGGTTCGATCTCCGCCACGTACCAATGTGTTTTACAATTTTGAATTCATATGTACGTTTAATCGACGCTTTTACGGTGAAGGAAAATATCGTGAGGAAACCGGCACACGCGTATGAAGAAAATCTTAGGTTGTGTGTGAAGTCGACCAACCCGCACTTGGCCATCGTGGCTGACGTAGGCTCAAGCCCCTCGGTGGGGACATTATATGAGCTATTGATGATGATTGGATGATGATGAACCGCTCGACTTAACGCTGCCTTCTATAGTCTACGAATTGACGGCGACTCTACCGGACGCTTACTCGCTGATCCTGATCTCTCGCTTTCTGGAACCTTCTAAACTTGGAAGGCTTTCTAACGCTATTATAAGGGTTTATGCGCTTCATAAACCCACTGCTCGCCACTTATGCTTAGTGCTGTGCATAATTTAGTTCTTCATGTAATGTTTGTGAAGTATAACTACGTTTTTACCAGATATCAGTCGAGGCTGGTCCTTCAAATATCTCACTCCATCTTCAAGGGCTGTTGAGGACGAGGAAGAGGTCTGCAGTAACATTACCCGCGTAGTGCTGGGTCGGTGCGGCTGCTGAAGCTGAGTTGCCGTTATTTTCGTGGTTGTAGAAAGATTCCCCTAGGATATCTATCTCCACTTCAACAGATGCTAGCAAAAGATTACGACCTATGGTGATACCTAAATTAGTACTGGGTAGAATCTACAATTCTTATTGCTAGGTTTAGCGCCCACAGTAACTGTTACCTGAGATTGCTGATGCTATGTTTAGTCAGAAAAGGGTCAGTGCCATTTCAATTCTCTTCTCGCCTCGTCTCGCCTCGCCACTCTGGTGGTAAATCACCTCTATGGCTTATTGACGACCCTGACGAGTAGTTTTTGAGTTATCCCTAATAATGCCTGTTTAATTGACATCGTTGATATCGTTATCATTTTATTACTTATTTGTCTAAAAGATCTCTAGATAATTTCCTAAAAATGTCTTTACTTACAACATTATAAGCTAAATATACATTATTTTTTAAATAAAAAAAACCGCCTTCAAAACTAAAAACGAAGAAATATATATATTTTTTTAGGTCGGTCCCAAATAGTGACTATACCTACGTTTATATCGAGGTTAACAGTCAAAAAAACATTAAGTATTTTTAAACATAAATTTTTTATTTCACCTTCGTCGTCGTGGTGGAGTGGTCAGTAACGCTGCCTACACATCGGGCAGTCCGGGTTTGAATCCACGTAGTGGCAAATATTTGTGTGATGAACACGACCATTTGTACACGAGTCATGGTTGTTTATATATTTACTTAAGTTTATTAATGAAATATCTAGTTTATTATGTATATTTGTCCGTTATCTGTATCCATAACACAAGTTCTTAATGATACTTATTTTGGGCTATATAATGTATATCGAGTGACGTTTAATTCCGCGGTCATTTGGAGAGTAAAGCTAAGTTGGCTTCCACGAAACTTGGTGTGCTCAACAGATCGAAGCGGTATTTCATGTCGGCCCATCGCCTACAACTATATAAGGCGCAAATTCGGCCCCACATGGAATACTGCTCTCATCTGTGGGCGGGCGCACCCCAGTACCAACTTCTTCCCTTAGACCGCATACAAAGGAGAGCAGCTCGAATTGTTGACGAACCAGCCCTTTCTGATCGGCTTGATACTTTGACATGGCGAAGGGATGTGGCATCACTCTGCATCTTTTATCGCCTGTATCACGGGGAGTGATCTGAGGAGTTGTTTGGACTTATACCAGCTGCTGCATTCCGCCATCGTTCCTCGCGACGACAAATCCACCCCCACAGTCTAGATACTTGGCTATCCACAACCGTGCGTTTTTCGCGCAGTTACCCACCGTGGACCACAAGCCACAAGCCACCAGCTGTCTTTTTCCTTTTACTGGTTTGCGGTGCCACCGACAAACTATGTCTGCCATTCCAACGCGAATTTAGCAATTTGGCAACTCATTTCTATGTCGCACTAATAACAAATGTTATTCACTGCCAGCACACGTGTTCCCTCCTTCCTACAATCCTGGGTCATTCAAAAGAGGCGTGAAGAAGCACCTTGCAGGTCAGCAAGGCGAGGGTACTAGCGCGGTGGTTTATCTCTCGCACCAGCTATCTCCACATTTGGAGTCCACTTCTGCTTACCATCAGGAGGAATGCAGTCATTTGCTTGACCTTTTTATATAAAAAAAATTAAGGAAGGTCTGAAGGTACAAGATGTTGGTGCTTACTTCCTGTCACCTGCAAGCCATGATAAGCACCTGGGTTTAACCTTATACAGAAAATTGTATAATGACGCACGCATTTTCCTTTACTGCATCAATAATTTATTTAACTATGTTATTTTCTGCTGCATAATTATTTTAATACGTATCTATCAATTTAACTCGTATCGAGAAATCACTACTAGGTGGTAGATACCCTATGTAGAGTCGTCTGGGTAGGTACCACCGCCTTGCTTATTTCTGCGGTGAAGCAGTTCAATGCGTTTCGGATTGAAGGGAAAGGTAGCCAGTGTAATTAATGGGCATAGAAGGCACCAGGCAATGCATTTGTAGTGATAAGTAATTTACTCTTAATATTGCAAGTGTAGGCGACGGAAATGCTGGTAGGGTTTTTGACAATTTAAAAGTACTTAGCAACGTCCATTTAAATAAAGAGATTTTTCATTTCATTTCATTAACCACTTTTTAACACCAGGTGGGCAGCAAGCTTGTTTTCTCGTAATATGAAAAAGGGTGTGCTTGTATAATAGCTTCTTGTTATAAGATACCTGAAGTGCTGAGTCCCTACTAATTCGGACGCGCTAGGGACGCCAGGCGGTCGAGAGACTCCCCAGAGGTAGATGCTCGGTGGCCCAGTTATTTCCTAGGTACGTTCGACCTGCCAGGCTTGAGGATACCCCAAGGTCTTCGCCTTCTTAACCCTTCTTGTGCCAGGTGACTAAAAGTCATGTCCAGTACTAGATGGTGTTTGACATACCCCAAAATGTAAAATTTACAAAAATGGCAGATTATCTTTTTAGAGGAAATTAAGTATTTAGGAAAAATACACAGTAATAATTAAGTTAAAGTAAAAATTTAAAATAAAAGTATGTAGTTAAGCATTTTTATTAATTAAAAACAAGGAACCAGCAATTTTGTTGCGCGTTCATTAATACAATTTTTTCATTTGAGACTTTAGTAATAATGGTTATGAGTTTTATCTCATTTAAAATGCTTGACACACATAAATTAAAATAAAATGATGATAATGACACTAGATTACGACCAAACAGAAAATTTACTATCATAAGCTTGCCCTAAGATATTTATTCAACACTCTTCCACCACACACACAACACTCACACTAAACACTTCTCATCATACACTCACACACCCTTGCAAATCGAATTGTTACCTAATTATAAGTTATAATTTATCCTTATCATTAGCTTGCATTAAAGTATAAACAAATTTTACTTTTTATGTTACTATTCTATTTTTATAATAATAATATATATTTTGTATTTATGATGTAACCGTAAATTTTACACCGCGCGTCCAAACTGAAACGTTGGTATATTGCATATGAAATTGGCCACTGCAAGACAAGCCCATGCTTAGTGCACTGGCCGTATGATTATTGTACAATAGATTTAAGTTTCTGGAAAATAAATGATTATTATTATTATTATTATTAAAAACCTTTAAATATAAATCAAAAATTTCTATGAACGCGCCGTTCGAGGATCTAGTTCCGGAGGTTCTGCTCTCTTGTTGGTGACCCCCGGACTGACTAAGCAACACTCATCGTAGCATCATTGAATTCCAGCTACTAAGAATTCCACGTTCAGCGCTTTCACAGTTTTAAAATGATTACGTTTTGCGTCGGACTGGGGATGTCACACCCCACCTGGTACAGGGAGGGTTAAAAATCCGGTGAAACCTGCAGTAGTCTGCCAAAAAAAAGACTCCTGAGTAATGTAGTGCCTCTTTTGTGTAGGCGACAGGCCGCAACCTGTCAGTATATTAGGATACTGTATGGCCTTGCTGCCTAATGTGACTTCTGTGTAACCAATGTTCCTTACGGCTCTGATCAACCCCTTTTGGGTGGTTATTCCCAGTTCTCACCACTGGGTTTGTTCCCACTGGTGGTGAATGGGAAAAATCCGAGGTTGTTCTCAGACATCACCAGTAATGACAAATGGGACCGCCAAGAACTGGGATTTTTTTCATTCGACACCAGTGGGAACAAAGCCAGTGGTGAGAACTGTAATCCTTATGGGTTTATAAGCGTGATTATATGTATGTTTACAGTAACATGAAGAAGAAGATTAGCAACGTATTTTTTGTACAAGATGACAGACAAGCTGACGGCCCACCTGGTGGTAAGTGGATACTCGCTTAGAAACACCTGCAGAAAATATCACTTGGTATTGTAGGTACGTTGTCATCTTTAGACCTTAATTGAATTGCCTTCAATACTCAGTAATTCGACCCAGACGATATCAAAACAATCCGAGCTAGGAATATCTTATCATTTTTAGAAAGTGCCCAGCTAAAGGAGTACATGTAAGGCCTCAATAGGACTTACTTGGAGGCTAGTCACAATAAATCTTTATGGGTCGCAGTGACGCAAAAAGCCCCGAATTTTCTAAATAATAATAATAATACTCAGTAATTACACTGGCTACCTTTCCCTTCAATCTGAAACACAGCAAACTGTGCGACGGCTGAAATAGGAAAGACGGGGCTACTGCCTAAACATCCTTCGATGACAAGGAGAAGCCCTGTGTCCTAGCAAGCAGTCCAATTATAATGGCTGTTGTGATGACATAGTAAGATACTGTTTTTATGATTAAAACTTAAGAAATATTTATAAGTTACCAGGGCCCCGATCGCGGTAAATAATTTCAAGTCGAACGCAGATGAAACACAGACGCTGTCAAAGTTACGTTTCTGTTAAGCCCTGTCCGCACAGCAATAAAATATTCGCGCGGAAATAATATCGCGTTCAATTTGAACGCGATATTATTTATCGCTGTGCGGACAAGGCTTAACAGAAACGTAACTTTGACAGCCTTTGTGTTTCATCTGCGTTCGACTTGAAATTATTTACCGCGATCGGGGCCCAGCTCTTGCTTACATCGTCTCAGTAATATGTTCCTGATAACTGGGGGCATAGCTCGTCCTATCCGGTTAATTCCAGTCAATTGTTTCTCTAATAATTTCTCTGTTCGCAATTATATTTTATTTTGTTTTGGTTTACAAAAGATTAGTGACATGTTATGTTATGCCGGCAGAGCATGAATAGCATCACCCCATATCATCAAATGGGTGTCGTAGACGACTAATGGATCAGCAAAGGGGTATTGATCACCTAATACTCTGTCCAGTAATCCACATTGGGCAAGCGTAGTGGACTACTGGCTAAGCCCCTTCGATGACAAGGCATCGTGTCCCAGGAATGGGTCGAATTATAAAGGCTGTTATGATGATAGTGACAAGAATTGAGAAAGGGAAGAAGACGTCAGGGGCCACGTCAAAATACTCGAAACTTGCACTTATATGAGTACTGTGATGAGGAAAGATGAAGCGGAAAAGAGAGAGAGATTTGTCTTAACAAGATGCTTCTTCTTATCAAATGAATATTAAAACTAAAACAATGAAATTATCTACAAGATAAATAAATTTTTATGAAAATAGCTCCATATTTTGGCAAGACCTATTTTCAAGATATTTTTAATGCACTAAAATGTATTATTTAGAAATGTTTTCATACAGTATTGTTGTGTATGTAGTCAATGCTTATGTAAATATGCATGTATTATACATATAAACCTTCCTTAAGAATCACTCTATCTATTAAAAAAAACCGCATCAAAATCCTTTGCGTAGTTTTAAAGCTCTAAGCATACATAGGGACAGACAGACGGCGGAAGCGAATTTGTTTTATACTATGTAGTGATAACCCAAGCTCTTAATGGTAAAGCGTCATGTCATGATCGATCGAAATCGGTAAAAAATGCATGTTACTACTTCTGGTCTAAGGTTAAAAATTTTACGTACACACAAAATCTTATTAATCAACAACGTCATAGAACAGTAAAAAGGCAATTTTAAATGTTGTTCGTAATCCCTCCAATGCTCCGGGCAATTTCGAATTCAATTTAATTGCAATAAGTAGAGTCAAAGTTCGCAAGTCTCACTTTTAGCGACCACTTTTTGCTGTTCACAAAGACGTAATCCTTATCATTGCAAAATACGTCATTGTTGACGTCATGAGTGCTTTCGCAAAAAGATTTAAGCCGGAACCAATCTCTTTAATACATACATACGTAATAGTTGAGGTAGCGCGGAGTAGCCTCTCGAATCTCCATCTTACAGAATACCGTCAAGTAACAATTTTTTTTTTCCACGCTCACAGTAATTATCTAGCCCAAATTAAGTATCATTCAGAACTTGTGCTATGGATACTAGATAACGGCCAAATATACACAATAATCGAGATATTTCATAAATAAGCTTAAATTAATATATAAACAACCATGACTCGTGAACAAATATTCGTGTTCATCACACTAACATTTGCCACTACCAGGACTCGAACCCGGACCGCCCGATGTGTCAGCGTTACTGACCACTCCACCACGGCGGCGTCTATTTTTAAGGTTGCCAATTGACAGAAGGTGAGTGTCACATCAATGTTGCAAGCGTAGGCCATGTGCTTGTCTGACAACCAAATAACTTTAGAAAAAAAACAAAAACCCTGACCCCAACCACAGGCTGTGATTGGCTAACTTATCATTAACTGTAACACAGTAATATTGTTAGGTGTATTATTTATGATGTCGACAGAGTAGAATAGCATCACCCCATATCCTCCAATGGGTTTCGTAGAAGTCCACGAATCAGCAAAGGGGTATTCACCTTATACTCCGTCCACCATTCCGCATTGGGCAAGCGTGGTGGTCGCCTAAGCCTCCTTCGGTGACAAGGAGGCCTTGTGTTAAGCAATGGGTCCAATTTTATAGGTCATGATTATTACACAGGCTTACACAAGTTCACCCATCTAAATTTGTCTTTAGATGGGTGAACTTGTGTAAGCATGATTACTTTACCATTGTGAGATGAGCATAGCTTCGGGAAACCTGCATCGAAAAATAAAAAAACAAATTTCGTAACCGGGGATTCCTTTTTTTATATTTCCCGTATTATTTATGACTTATTTACTATATTGGTTTTATCAAAACTATAATGTTTTATCTGTGCGTTTTCCTCAAACATAACGTGCGTGTTTCTCTTAATTTATCTCAGTGTATGTTTTCTTAGATAAAGAATAATAACAATGTGTAATAGAAAAACTGAACGGAAGTTTCAAAAATATACTTAGCTCATACATCAGAATCACATATAGGCTATAACTCAACCGACGGTCTCGCAAGCGAAGCCACGGTGACCACTAGTTAGGAAAAAAAACCGCCTTCAAAACTAAAAACAGAAATAGACACTCTTGCAATATTACGGGTAAATCACATAACACTGCAAGTGCGTTGCCATCCTGGGGACTAAGATGATATGCCCTCCATGCCCAGTAATTACACTGGCTACCTTTCCCTTCAATCCGAAACACAGCGAACTGCTTCACGGCAGAAATAAGAAAGGCGGTGGTACCTACCCAACCCAGACAACCCTACATAAAGGCCTACCACCATATGTAAATAAAACTTATTTAAAAGCTCGGAAGTTCACTGAACATAATAGAAAACATTACGTATTATTAATTACTGTATTAAATTACAATCTAGTTAACAACTAGATAATTATGTTTATCTAAATATTTATAGGGCTCCGCGTCACCGGCTATGGCCAAGATATAAATCATAACAAATGCGGAGCTGACAGCAAAATATTATTTTCTAAGTAATTTTATCTTTGTTTTGCTTAAACTGAATATTATCATAATGTCAATGTAATGAACTAAATGCTCTCTTAGATTTGCGCGAGCACTACACATTATAAATAAAACAACTTTTACGCATTTAACTCGCGTGTAATTAGATTTTACATAATGTTATTATTGCCCGACATTTCGTAACACTTTTTTAACATGCATGTATGACATCAAAATATAAGGTTTCTATCAACTTTTGATTCGTCGATCACGAAAGTTAAGTAACCAAGTGCGCAGTCGGTACTCGGATGGTTGACCAAAATTTAACATGCATGTATGACATCAAAATATAAGGATTCTATTGACTTTTGAGTCGTTTCCGGTATACGAGAAAGTTAAGGGGAGACCACTCCCGATTTTTTTTATTACTTAATTTTTTTGTCAGTTGTAATTCAGACAATATGCATAATGACATGATTTTAGAATAACGCAGTTAAGCCGCCGCCTTGTTTGCATAATAGATACGCACTTAACGCTCTCTCTCAAAAAGTACTGAACCGATTTTGATTAAACTTGCATATATCCCTAAGTTGGGCCAAAACTGGTATAACAAAAAAAGAATTTTTGAAATACGACTTAAAGTTTTTGAGATATGCGTGGACAAATAAACAAACATACAAAGAGACATATACTTATGAATTTGATCACCCGTGTTTAGAAGCTGGTATGGACTTCATAAATGCAAAAACTGTGCAAATCTGACAATATTACATAGGTACATACAGGTCGAATTGATAACGAATGATGATATTGAAGTCGGTTAAAAATGAGAATACCGTAATATTATTCTTCTAGGATCAAATTCAAATCATTTATTTGCATAAACATGGGTGTAAGGAAATGACAGATGATATTTGTTATAATATAACGTTCTCCACATTTTACTTATTAGGCGTGTAAAATTATAAGTATGTACCTATCATAAATAAAATGTCAATATCAATTTAATTATATAATCTAACTAATACTATGTCAATAAAAATATGAATAAAAAATCACAGATATATAAATTAATAGAGATGTCAAACAGTTAATTTGTCATTAATGAATTAATTTACAGAGTAATATGTTTTACCAGTTAAAATCGTTTCAGTCTTGTTTTAAATACATTTGGTGACTCAATACTTTTAAAACATTGAGGAAGCTTATTGCATAATTTTACAGACATACAAAAGACACTATTTCTAAATAAAGTCGTTCTACCTTCAACTATTATGCTGTATTATTGAATGTCGTTTGCTCTTTAATGTCTCATAGTCTCTAATGTTGGCTTTAACAAATAAAATTGATTCGTAAATATATAGCGAAGGAAGCGTCATAATATAAAGCTTTTGAAAATATGGTTTGCAACTATCTGTTTGTTTTAACTTACATATAGATCCCTGTCGGTAGAGTTTCCCCAGAATAAAACGCCATACCTAAGCGTGGATCCAACATAAGCCAAGGTATGCACTTAGAAGTGCATCCTGTCCGGTAAATTTGCTTAGCATATATAATGCGTATGAAAATTCACCACCACCACCAACAGCTCATTTAATGTCCCCACCGAGGGGCTCGAGCCTACCCCACATTAGGGGCGATTAGGCCTTAGTCAACCACGCTGGCCAAGTGCGGGTAGGTCGACTTCACACACAACTTAAGAATTTCTTCATAGGTGTGTGCAGGTTTCCTCACGATGTTTTCCTTCACCGTAAGAGCGTCAATTAAACGTAAATATGAATTCAAAATTTGTAAACACATTGGTACGTGGCGGGGATCGAACCAGTGCCTCCCGGGTGGGAGACGACGCTCTTACGCACTACGCCACCGACGCTTCTCTATATGAAAATTATCTGTCCTGAAAATAACAAACCACAACAAAAACAGAATTATTCAATTTGGTGCAGTTGTTCTGAAGTTATGCGCGTTCATACATTTTTATTTAGGTATATAGTTTTAGTAAATATTTATATGCAATTGCATGTATGGAAGGAAAACCCCAGTTATTTTATTTCTGCGATTTTGTACAGTCGACAGCACGTCAGGCTATACAAAACTGTCAAATTTCTCCAAACGATATTCAACCTAAAACTATTCAAAATAAAGTGCATAATTGATTGGGAAAATTTGACAGTTTGTGGTAACCCAACGTGCTGTTGTCTGTACATAACCCAGCCTCATTATAATATGAATGGCCCTCGTAATAAAGATCAAAATAGAACACAATGACAAAAAATAACCTCGCGAGGTCTTGTATGTCAAATTGATAAGAAATTCTGATAAAGGAATTAACGCACTTACAGGGAATTTCCATGGTAACATATCGGCCAAGAGCGATCTGCGTATCTAAATTTAAATAAATTATGTTTTTTCCTCAACTATTATCTACCTGGGATTATAGAGGTTTTTAAAAATGAAAGTTACATAGTAATCGCATAAGAGGAGCTTCTTGATAAACTGAAACGCCTGCAGAACTATTTTATTATTATTTGGACAATTCGGGGCTTTTTGCGTCACTGCGACCTATAAAGATCTATTGTGACTAGCCTCCAAGTAAGTCCTATTGAGGCCTTACATGTACTCCTTTAGCTGGGCACTATCTAAAAATGATAAGATATTCCTAGCTCGGATTGTTTTGATATCGTCTGGGTCCAGAATGTGTCTTCCCAAATGTCGGCTTCTTTTGTGAATGAGGCCTTTACAATACCACAGGAGGTGTATTGGTGTTTCACGCTCCTGTTCACAGAATCTGCAAGCATCAGTTGACAGAATCTGCAGAACTAATGCATCAGGTTTATCTTTAACTTACGTTTTATATGTATTTCTTTTTCTTCCTATCATTCTCAACTAAATTGGTTCCCAATTCGTCAGCGACGGATTTTACACCTTTCTCTCTAACTCTCCTTTATTCCGTACTTTTCTTACCCATCTCCTGTATCTCCGTGCTTCAGAAGGCTAAAGCTAGGTTGACAACAGTCCCCAGTGAATAATCCTCTAAAACATGCTCCGAGAAAATAATCTAATATTATTTAATTACTACTTTTCTATTATCCATGATTATGTCAAATAACGTAATTATGATAAAACTACTCGATCTAATGATAAATAACAAGATGATTGTGATAGAAAGGCTAATTTAAGTTTGCTATTAGTTACTAACCGAGAAGCGAGGAGTCGATGGCGTAACGTAAACATTTTAAATAAACTAGACGTCAGGAAGGAAATACAACGGAGGTATTCAATTAAACTAGTAAATCTTCTAAGAATTCCTGAGTTATGTCGGTCGAGTAAAACACTCGGAGCATTATGATTAATTGACATCGGAATCACCCAGCAACAAATACTTAAGGACTAACTGAATACAAAAACTTTTATCCTCACAAACAAACACATGAAGTTGCGTTCTATTTTCACAATTAAATATAATGTTAAAAAACTCACAATTATAAGCTTTTATAAAAGCAATTATAATTACTTATGAAGCATTACATAAAAACTAATTATCAAGCATCTATATTTTTTTATTAGGTTTAAGGTATAAACCTAATAAAAAATATAGATGCTTAAATATAGATAAAAGTTTAAGTAAATAGGTAGTTACTTAAACTTTTTTAAATTAAGTATTTTAATTTCATGCATATTCCCCATTATGACGAAAAGAACTTAGTCATAAGACATTTTAAATAAAGAACTGTTTTAAATTTTTAATTTTGGGCTAAGTGAGTGACCTTAATTCTCTTGCGAATCTCATCATTTCTGATATTATGATCGCGTAAAGAAAATCCGAGTATATAATATAGCCCTCTTTCTCCATAGCCCTTTGAGTGACCTTGGGCCTTCTTGTGATACTAGATACACTTACTACCTAACCCCCTTAAAATGTGTGATAGATAGTATTTTGAACCCTTGCTAATTCGAAATATTTCTCTACTCCCTTGAGTTTCCAAACATCGAGAATCAACTGGACACATCGTTATTCGTAACACTAATAAAACCATATAAAATTCAACTCGCGCTAAATGTTATTGCATTAACACGCAACTTGAATTCCTCATTCTTGACTAACTTGTGTTGTAGAAACGAAACGCCGTAACTGCGTGGTTTTCCCGCGTAACTCCGCCATTTTGCACTCGCATGCCGTTAAATAGTATACCACTTTTGCCGCGAAACGTTTTAATGGAAAAACGGCGTAAGTTCATAGCGTTTCAAAGAAAGGATACGCCGTTTGGTTGCGTCCAGGATATTTGTTCTCGTTTAAAAATGGTATACCACTTTTACGCGAGCATTGGCGTAGACACAGAACGTCGTAAGTTACTTTAAAAGCGCGCGAGATGCCGCCATTTTGTCAGTGAAGCCCGCGGCTTGTTTTCCACGGTGCGCAATATTTTTTTCGAAAGCGTGTCTTAAATTAGCTTTCTGGTACGAGATCTTAATATTTATCGTAATGATTTCCAATTGGAAATAGTTTCGTTTGCGAAATCTAAATGTCTAGCAATTAAACTCCTTTGAGGAATATCTAGGTAGACTCATGACATGAAATAAATTAACTTACCTATGTCATACATAATCCAATCGATGAACGGGGTCGATCAAGATCTGTCTGAACTTGCTGATCAGAAAGATGGGTAAGTATGTGGTGCTTAACACATCAGACTGTCAAATAATCTATCCCGCTTGGTCTTAAAATATTAACCCTGCATCTACCTACTGATCGTTCCTGACCACTACCATTTTTATAAAATGGGTTAAGACTCGACCAGCGGACGAGATTGTTTTGGTCCAGCAGTAGCCACCAAAGTCGATATTGTGTCGTTTCATGATATTACATAGGCGTCCATCCATACACAGAGGTACATACCTACTATCATGTTTGCGATACCAAATGGGTAGAGCATTTGACTTAAAACCACATCTGACAGATGTGGTCCTGCATGACCCACAATGACTCATGCAGTCCCACAATATAGTGGCACTGGCAGGTTGCCAGCGTGTCAACTACCCATATTTTTTTTTAAATCTAATTGCTTTTTATGTGGGTCCCAAATACAATTATTTCCAAATATTGAGATTGGCACCGACCCCAAAAAAAATAAACAAACTTTTAATTTCTCCGTTTTTAGTTCTGCAGGCGGTTTTTTGTTTAAAGATGATGTACCGATTTTATTTTCAGGAAACTCTCTCAAGATCTTTTAGACACAAATGTCAAACTGATTACGATATCATCGATGTCAATTAAATAGGCATTATCTGGCATTATTAAGGATAATTCATAATTCAAAAAGTAATGTCAGATGTGGATCTTTTTTAAATGGGACCACTTGACAAGCATCAGCTTCCAAACGTTAAAAGAATCTTCTAAATCGGTACACCCCGTTATGAGGGGTAACACACATTTTAAAAAAATTGGGAGTTGTCTCCCCTTGACTTTCTCGTATACCGTAAACGACTCAAAGGTTGATAAAAACCTTATATTTTGATGTCATACATGCATATTAAATTTTGGTCACCCATCCGAGTACCGACCACGCACTTGGTTGCTTAACTTTCGTGACCGAACGGCTCAAAATTTGATAGAAACCTTATATTTTGATTTCATACACGTATGTTAAATTTGGTTGCAATAAGTTAAAGTATGCTCGAGTTATCGTGCTAACGCACAGACACACACACAGACATAATTCCAAAAAATATATTTTTGGACTCAGGGAGGTCCAAAACGTGTAAATCCGTCAAAATCTCGATAAGTAAAAATCCAGTCGAATTGAGAATTTAATTGCAGCTCTCCTTCTCCTGGGGGGTGGCTGCTTCCGATAGCCTAATAGTCACACTAGCACTAGGCAAAAGGGCAAAAGGGTGCTTATATAGTCGGTAAGAATCCGACATAACCCGAGGGCCGCCCCTCAGGTATCCACATGGGGATTAGATTAGGTAGGTACATCTCCTCTTTCTTAATTCTCTGGTTTCTAAAAGACTACAAAAAAAACTCTCCCTCTTTCGCTCCTCCCTGTGCGTGAAATGGAATGGAACTGAAGGGGTTAAGGGGGGAACCAGAACAACGTTTGCTGGGTCAGCTAGTAGATAGGTACTTACTATAATAATTTGAATCATGTCTTTGCATAATTTACGTGTGTGATTTTAATAGCAATCATACAGTGTCACTTGTTTGCGCAATTTAGTATTACATTAAGTTTTTTGGTGCGTTGTGTTACATAGATATCTACATTTAATCATTTCAAAGTGTCTTAAAAAATAGCACCTACCCTTAGGCTCGTATGATCAAAAAATATTACACATTGTTAGGATCGTATTTAACTGGCTGAACCTGTCTAAATCCAGAATGAGCGACAAACCGCCGATTTAGTATTTTTAGAGTAGAAATAGACTTTATTGTACATCGACATAAAAATAGTACATTTTTATAACATTTTAAGTATATTGTACAATGGGCGGCCTTATCGCTAAAAGCGATCTCTTCCAGGCAACCTTAGAATGGATAGGAATTTTACTGAAAATAAAATGGGAAAATGGCGATGTACCAAACTACTGTCAGATTTATATATATACACTTATATACTAATACACTAAATAAAAGTACTAATACATAAATGTATATGTTATAAATACATACCATTACAAACTAAATTGAACTTAGTCAAAACCACAGTGGTGCCAATTCTGTTATGCCACTCTCTAAACTAAACTAACCTAAAAAATTTCTAATTTTAATTTAGTTTTAATCATTTGCTATTCTGTTGTCACGTCTAACCTAATTTAATCTTTCTTTTTTGACAGGACTAGCGGATCTCTTACTAGTCTGTGACTAGCGCGTCTTAGTTGAATTGAACAGTGTTACCCGTTTAGTAGATTGATAAAAATAAAGAACGAATGGAGAATGAATGAAAGGGGTATTTTTAAGATTTTTTTTTAATAATAAATTTTTTAAAATTTATTTGAAAGTAGTTAAAGGTATTAACCAACGTATGTGAGTTGAACGAAAGCATAAAAACTATTATTTTAATTTTTTATCAAATATATTTGAATTAAAATTTTGGAAGTGTTTAGCGGAAAATACTGACATCAAAATATAGATTTTTGTGCACGTGATTTGAATATCAAGGGGACACACTTGACATCAAAAGCTACACACCCGCCGAGAAAGTTTCCCCATCACGTTACCAGGGTCCGCCACGAGGAGGCTTCCGGGCGGTCCAGAGAGCCTAGACAACATGCATTTCCACATTCGCTCTTGCTAAATCAAAAAATGGATGGGATTGACATAGGCCATCGAAGTGACTTTTCGATCGCTCATGTCAATCCCATTCATTTTTTGATATAGCGATAGCGAGAGTGAGTGTCAAAATGAATGTTGTTGAGGCCCTCGGTAATGCTTTGCATCGTGTTATAAAATGTTTCTTTCTCGCTTGAAGATATGGCTGTATGGTCTATATCCCTTTTTCATCCCGTGATAGGGAAAACAAAAAAAACGTGGATAGCTTTTCTATTTATAAAAAAAGCCCGTTTACCTACATCTTAGATTATATAATCTAAGACCTACATATACCTCTCTGCGGAACTTATCAAACCTGCTGATACAAAATTCTCCATCTTTCATACGGCTACCCTACTACTACTACTTATTTTCGAAATCTAATTAATCCCACTAAAGCTGATTCTCTGATTATGCGTGATGAACACAGATCACTTAGTTAATAATAATAATAATATATATCTACGCTCACATCAATTATCTAGCCCAAATTAAGTATCTTTAAGAACTTGTGTTATGGATACCTACTAGATAACGGACAAATATACTTACTTAATAATCTAGTCTTGGAAAGGAGACCAGAGGTGATTTTTTTAAAAAGGAAAATAACAACAAGCCTAGAATATTTACACCAAAATTACATTTATTTCAAAATGATAACCGTTTAACGAACTTTCCATCCGATTGAAAACAAAAAAATAGTACTAATCAAAACTAAACTTCTCACATACAAATTGAACTCAAAAATGAACAACACTTCTCAATAACTTCCCAAAACAATTATCGATACCCAAACCGGCAGAGTAACACCCTCACAGTCCGAAATATTAAAACGCAATGCCTCGATACTGCCGAGACAGCGCCTTATATAGCTGTCGCCCCTCTACTCGTCCTCTTCCCTCCAACACGGCCTTTCCTGACAGGAGGCCGTCCTCGGGCTCCTTCCTCTTCAAAGTTCAATGTCCAGAATTGGCATGGAAGGGTCCGCGCTACACATCAAAGTCCTCGGTGGTGTAGCGGATCCTTCCGTCAATCCCTGCGTGCCAGATACTCCAGGTTGGGGTTCATCAGCATCAGCCAATTCACCCACAGGACGTTGAATGATGCTCGAGGCAATCTCCTCGTTTTCATCGTCTGCATCTGTACAGAACAAAAACAAAAGCACAAAAACATGTTCACACACTTAAATAAAACAAAGCTACCAAACTGTGTCTAAGTTTGAACAGCAACACAGTATGCTAAGCTTACCCACCCCAGCCTAAGCACAACGAATATGAAACAAGCTGATATCTGTACCGACAACCTGAGGCAGTTCCCGTCGGGGGAGTGCCCTCACGACTCGTTAGAGGTCTATGCGCACTTACATGAGACATAGCTTTGCGTGTGTCAATCGGTTCCACATAAAAGCAGGTTTCAATCCGAACAATAACGACCACTCAAACAGTGCAACCAATGCACCACACACACAGCAACCACACGACTCATCAAACCCTTGGAATGACCCTGCGTGTACAACTACTCCAGGACCACATGTCTGAGCAACTCCAAGACAGTGTCCGAGCACACAACACTAAGCATGTTCCATATACCAGAATCGCATGTCTGAGCGCACTCCAAGACAGCATCCCGCAACATGAAACACACTTCATACAGGAAACATATCGATCAGTCATGATAGCTTACCCAAGTACACTCTTCAAGATAGAGGCTATCCCGACTGAAAAATATGATCCCCATCGTCTGGGCCAACCCCATCAGTAACCTTATTAAACTCACAAAATAATAGGGTGTTTTGCACAAAAATACTTTCTTAAAAACATTATCTTTAAAACAGACAGGGGCCCCGGCACAGGCGTGTCTCACAAAAGCTATTTGAACAAGATTTTTGGTAAGCCGAAATATTCAAGTTCACTTACCACTAAAGAAAGCAGAGCAGACATCGGGAGTCCATTCTCCATGCCATGGCATCATATACTCCGCAGCTGCCTGCGTCGACTTGCCATATGAGCCGGCCAGGAGTTGGAGCTCATAGCGGCCCTGAGGAAGGACCTTTATGACCCGGTATGGCCCTCGCATACAGGAGTCTAGCTTCCCCGTCGCTTGAGCCTGTTTTCTTACAAAAACTAAAGAATTTAGTTCAAAGACACGTGGTGGCTTACGACTTTGGTTAACGTACGTATCCTGAGTCACCTGGTTCGAATGAAGGCGTTCGGATACTCTCTGACGGCTCATCTCCCGGAGAGCTTCCCTATTTGGGCTGGAACCCTCGATGGCAACATCACGAATTAGGCTTCGAATAAGTGGCGTAGCTGCATCAATGCCTATCAACAGATTCAGAGGCGAGCATTTTGTGGTCCTATGCTTGGTAATATTGATGACCAGCTGCAATTTCCAAAGGACGGATGGCCACCTTTGTTCGCGATGATTGCACTCAATTCGCACCATATTGAGCACAGTACGGCAGTACCTCTCCACTTGCCCGTTGGAATGATGCATTTCGGGCGTTATTAGATGCGTGTCACAGCCCATGCTGTTAATCCAATCTAGAAAATCGGCACTTTGGAACATTCGCCCTCTGTCAGCTACGATTAGCTTAGGTGTTCCAAAAAGGGAAATAAAGTTGGTCACATGGCGTTTCAATTCGTCTGACTCTTGCCGAAACATGGGGTTCAATAAACAAAATTTTGAAAATGCATCTATTACAATAAGTACATATCGATAACCATCAGCTTCTGGTAAAATTCCTAATACATCCATATGGACCGTCTCAAAAGGCACGTCTGGTTTTTCCCAAGAGTGAATAGGCTGAAGAGAAGCGCGAGCTACTTTCTTATGAGAAAGGCACACCAAACAGTGTGTTACGTACTTTAACGCGAAAGCTCTTAACCCTGGAAACCAGAAGTGCTTCATGATAAGGTCGACCGTCTTGTCTACTCCTGGATGTTCATGTTCGTCATGGAAAATTCGTAAAAGGCTTAACCTATGACCTTTAGGGATGAAACATAACAATTTAGGATTCTCACCGGTAGGCGAAAATTTGTAATACAGGATGTCATTCCTAACTACATATTTAGTAGGGTCCAGTTGTCCGTCCGACAATCTCTGCATAAGAGACCTAGTTTCTTCATCGGAAGCCTGAGCTATCCGGGCCCAGTTCTGGGGCTTCTGAACAGTAACTGTATAAACTGGATTGCGGCTGAGATAGTCGGCATGAGACAAAAGGGAACCCTTACGATAATCCAAAGCGAAGTCAAAATCTTGCAGGTATACCCACCACCGGGCCACTCTAGGTAATAAATCTTTCTTTCTCTGAGTGAGCTTTAGCGCATTGCAATCAGTGACCACGGTGAAGCGTACACCTACAAGATAATGCCTAAAGTACTGGAGAGCCTTGACCACTGCGAGTGTCTCCAGCTCATATGAGTGGTATCTACTCTCAGCACCATGAGTTAGTCGGCTGAAATAAGACACCACTCGCTTACGATTACCTTCATGCACCTGCATCATGACAGCTCCATAACCAATAGAGCTCGCGTCTGTGTGGACCTCTATTGGCAACGAAGGATCATAGATAGCCAATACCGGCTCGTTCGTAAGACACTCTATGATGTACTTTCGGGCAGCCTGTTGTTCCACTCCCCAAGAAAAATTGACGCTCTTTTTAGTCAACGCGGCCACACACGCAGTCTTCTGGGCAAAGTCAGCTATATAGCGCCTAAAATAGCTAGCTAAGCCCATGAACTGACGGACCTGCTTAACATTTTGCGGTTCAGCTGAGTCAATCAAAGCTCTAACCTTCTCCTGACTCGGCCTAACCTGACCTTCACTAATCGTTCGTCCTAGGTATTCTATTTCAGTCGCTAAGAATGAACACTTCTTCAAGTTAATCGAAAAGCCTGCGCTGGTTAAGGTGGCAAGAACTTTACGAAGCAAAACAAGACCATGGTCTACTGTTTTGCTTAAAATGAGTATGTCATCAATGTATACCAGGATATCTCCGGCTTCGATGAACTCGCGAAGTGTTTTTGAGATGATCCGTTGGTAAACAACAGGAGCATTAGCCAAACCGTATGGCATTTTTAAGTACTGAAAATGTCCCTCGGGCGTGACAAACCCTGTAAGCGGTATCGACTCCTGATCCAAGGGGATCTGGTGGAAACCAGTCGCCATATCCAGGCTGCTAAAAAATTTATTACCCCCTAATCGGTCTATGTGATCATCTATCCGCGGCAGAGGAAACCTATCTTTCACCGTAACCTCATTCAGTTTACGAAAGTCAACACACATCCTGTCCGACCCGTCTTTCTTCTTGACGAGAAGGATAGGACTCGCGTAATCTGAATCAGACTCTTCAATAATGCCCTTGTCCAAAAGATCTCTAATTATTTCACGAACGCGAAGTGTCTCTGCATGAGAGAGTCTGTATGGGCGGTAGTTGACAGGAGTGTTGGAATTGAGTTTAATAGTCATACACCCTGTTTTCACTGTTGAGGTCGCGGTACCAGAAATGAAAAATTTCGAAAAGTAATTTATGATCTCTAAAAGCTGTTGCAATTGAACATCAACTAGAGGCGTGTTGATTGAAATCGAGGTTTCAGATTGAATCGTCATCACCCGGTCTAAGCTACCTTCAACCCTAGTAAGGCGCTGATAATCCCTAGTACGAACATACCTAACTCCTTCTCTATTTAAAACATCTGTGCCTAATATAATTGGCGTGTTCATGTACTGTGATGGTACAATGAACAAATCTACTTCGAGTGTCAACCCATCAAATTCAATCGGCAACCTTACATAAGATGTGCTTTCCACCTCCTGGCTACCCAATCCCTTTAAAATTCGAAAAGCAGGCTTAACCGAACAATTAAAATGTTTCAGCAACGATGACGACATAAGTGAAATAGTTGAACCACTATCTATCAAAACATCTACTGCGACGTCCTGAATAACGGCCACTACTACATCACTATTGGAGGAAGTAACCAAAACATTACAAAAATTAACGGTCTCTTTGTTTGTCGCTTCAGCCCTCTGCTTAGCAAAACAAGTATCGACACTGTGGCCTAGCTTCTTACAAAACGAACAAGGAGCAGATCTAGTTGGTACGAAAGCAGACCTTGCAGGCGCGGCACTCAATGTATTTGACAGCGTACCCGATCCCTGATCGATTCTAGGACGCTTAGTGCAGTTAGCTTGCTTATGCCCCATTTGTCCACACGAGAAACACTTAAACTCATTGCTACCCCTTTTTCGCGATAAATCATTGTTACGATTACTGTGGGTATTGTTAAATGCAACCGGACGCGACGTGGAACTCTTTAGGGTAACCGGTTTTACATATATCGAGAAAAATTCTATCAAATCATTCGGCATCAGTTTTGCATTAGTTGCCGACGCTCGAATATTAGGATCGTTAATACCACGTATAATTATCGCTGAAATCAACTCGTCACTAAGACCCTGTATTATACGTAACCGCAGCAAAGCACGGCGCGCATAATCCGCATATGTAGGGTACTTATCGGAATTCGTATTAATAACCTCAGCCAAAATATTCGCGATATCGAGTGACTTGGGACATAACGGCTTAAATTCTCTCTTAAAATTTGACCAGGAGCGATCACTTGAAACCCAATCGTTTAACCATGATCGTGCGTCACCCTTAAGGCAGTTGCCGATCCGCGAGAGGCATTCATAATCATTCCATTTGTTACATGATTTTGCACGATCTACCTCAGAACACCAGTTGTCAAAATTGTGTAAACTAGGATCGAAATTTGAAATGTAAAAGTGTTGACTTGACCTACCCTCATAATTAATAGAACGGATCGCGTCCACAATGCGATCGGTAACAGATGAATTGACCGCGGGTTCGACCGTTGACCGCAGGTTCCTCGAATAACGTTCCGAATCGCGAGGTGGTGATCTAGATCGAGAAAACGGGCGCGTTTCGCGATCCCGGGCGGGCGATTCTCGCGGATGTCTACGACTTCCACCGCAAAAAGGAGACCGCCTTTCCCGTGCTCGCGACTCACGTCCACCCGGCGACACCAACGTACGCGTGAAACGTGTTGGCGACGAGTGACGCATACGTGACCCTAAGGGCGCGGATGGCATACGCTGTCGCAGCGGTGGCGACTTATCCCGATTCCTGTCTTGATTGTTCAAACTAAATTGAACGGGCGCCGGTGAAGCCTCAACCTTTTCCTCTAATGCCCTAATACGAGCCATCAAAGCTTCTATCTCTGAAGATCGTTGCCTACTATTACGCCTATAACGACTATCGCGACGACTCACACTACGATCATGACCGCGATCAGACATTTTAATTTGAAAAGAGTTTCGACAGTAAATTAGAATTTAAACAAAAAGAAAAAAAAAATACCCTCGTACAGAATAAAAGAAAAAATTCACTCACAAATTACTAAAATACCACGACTAAAAGCCACTAATACAAGTAAAAAGATAAAGACTTACCCTCCACAAACGATTCGCACTTACACACACAACATGACAAAAAAAAAAATTGGTAAGATTTGGTTAAACGGTTATTCACATGAAAAATACGTGAAAAATACGTGGGCAAATGAGATGGTATCCCACTTCTGATCTTGGAAAGGAGACCAGAGGTGATTTTTTTAAAAAGGAAAATAACAACAAGCCTAGAATATTTACACCAAAATTACATTTATTTCAAAATGATAACCGTTTAACGAACTTTCCATCCGATTGAAAACAAAAAAATAGTACTAATCAAAACTAAACTTCTCACATACAAATTGAACTCAAAAATGAACAACACTTCTCAATAACTTCCCAAAACAATTATCGATACCCAAACCGGCAGAGTAACACCCTCACAGTCCGAAATATTAAAACGCAATGCCTCGATACTGCCGAGACAGCGCCTTATATAGCTGTCGCCCCTCTACTCGTCCTCTTCCCTCCAACACTAGATATTTTTATAAATAATCTTAAATAAATATATAAACAACCATGAATCATGAACAAATGCTCGTGTTCATCACACTAACATTTGCCTCTACATATAAGGACTCGAACCCGGACTGCCCGATGTGTAGGCAGCGTTACTGACCACTCCACCACGGCGGCGTCAAAGTTGGTGATGAACTATTTATGCGTTCTCAAAAACTAATTTTAATCGACATCAATTTACACGTAGTCTAAATTTAGCTTGACATTTCTAAATTTAGAGATATTTTGACATAAAACTTAGACAACAGAATAGCGAATAGCTAAATTGAGTAACTAAATCAACTTTAATCCTGTCAGATTAAAATTTAGTTTATTTCTGTCATTTTAGTCCGTTACATTACAGAATAGGAATCGCAATCTGACAGCACTAAACCTAATTTTAGTTAAGTTTAGTCTAGTTTGTGCCAACGGAATCGGCACCAGTGTTTCTTGCCAATTGACTAATATTGAAACTGCACGATCCTTCGAAAATTATTTTGCAAAATACCAGTGTGGTTCCTCAGTTCTCACGCACATCCACTATCGGCCACGGAGACGTTTTTTTCATCTTACACCGACGACGCCATGGATTCCTATCAAAAAGTCACACACACAGAAATAACAATAAAGAGGGCCACACATCATAACAATAGTAATTATTGTGTTCTCTTCGATATTTTTTTCTGAAACTAATCGTGCCACATTATAACGTCCAAAATTTTGTCAACCAGACATGAGTTGCGTTTTAAGATAATCATCGTTTTGAAACAGATTATTCTTTTTCTATAAAATTGCGATAAGATTTTTTGTATGTCCATAAGTACATAAAAGAAGATTATTTTACTAGCAAAGAGCCAATAATTCGCTCGAATTCAATGTAGCGACACAACATAAAAACACTACAGTAGGAAAATGACATATTTTTCGCGTGAGCAACACGCATACACTCCGCTCAGCCTTGGCTCAGCCGCTCACGTACAGAGAACCCAATCCTGTAAAGGACAGTGAGAGTCCTTCGGTCTCAAGGTTTTTTCGGCAGGGATTCCATTTACGGTTTTAGATGCTAGGTTTTGGATGCTGGGGTCCACGTCCGGAAGCCTCCTCGTGGCGGACCCTGGTAACGTGGTGGGGAAACTTTCTCGGCGGGTGTGTGGCTTTTTTACGATTACAAGACTTCCTCTATACTACGTACGAGAAAGTGAAAATATCTACCATCTGTGCAATTTTTATTTGTGCTCCGTCGTCCTAAATTGTTATTGTATTTCGAAATATTATGAAATCTAACATTTCAAAGTTAAATGAAAATTATGTAAAAAGATTATGCAATGGTGTATTTTTTCCCCAGTCCAATTTTAAGAAATCTTGAATTATTGAGTAATTTGTAGGTAAGTTCAACAACATGGTGAACTCTGGATGAAAACACCATTTTAAGGCATTTCTATCCCACCATCGGTTCGAGCAGCACTGAGCCGCAAGTCGCGCGCTTGTGTCCTAAAGAGACACAAGTGCGACACCAAGGTCACGAGACTAAGGCAAAAAAAAATGTTGTTCGCAGTTCGCACGTATACGTAGTACCACTAAAGAACAACAAACAGTGTGTTCGTCAATAATGTTCGTGGTGATGCAATTTAGTACCTAGTTCTGTGTTCGGTGAATTTTTTGGCTAGGTGTACTTACATACTTCACTGTCAACTACTTCCAACGGTGAATCAATAGTTAGGTAGAACTGTGTTCGTGTTGAGGTTCGTGTTCGCTTTGATCATTTACGTTCACACACACGTACGAACCAAAATGTTCCATGCATGATGGATATTAGTGTTGAGACCACGTTTTGTTCGTTTATGTATAAGCGACTTTTGTAAGTAAGCATGTTACGTACATACATACTTCCATCCCTGGATCCATCTTTTACCTACCATAATTCTAATGTTTTATGTACGTCTTATAAAAATTTACACATTATTTATCTAGCAAGAACGAAGACTAGTTTGAAATTCGACGTCCCCAAATAAATTCAAAATAACTTTTTGTCAAATACAGCCTTTAAGTAATACAAATAACCCCTTACTAGCAACAGTTTTAGATGGTTTTAGTGATTTATTATTTACTTCACTTATTTTTGTATTAATTTGCTTTTGAGTCATTATTTTTTAAGTAAATACGTGTGTACACAATGTATTTGTTAATGAATTGTATAATTAGTCAAAATAAATATTGGCATCCTGTACTTGAACACCTTTGCCTTAAAAAACATACATTGACAACTTTGACATTTTACTGACACTTACCGGCTTGACATTTACTGTCAATCCCGTTGCGTGTTCCATTGCAAAACTTTTATTTACAATTTTACGTTATTTCTTATAAAAGCAACTACAAACCATAAGTTTAGAACTAAAATTGGAATATTTAATGATTTCCCTCCATCCATTGTTTTCATTTAAGGAATACCTAAAGCTTTGTGTTTATTTATACATGGAATACGACAAATACAAAATAATATTAATTTTATAATAATTTTGATTATTATTTTACTGTAGTACTTATGTATTGGAGTGAAATTTTCTGAGTATAAAGTACTCCTTGAATTGTGAAATAATACAATCATTTTCCTCTAAAATGTCTGATGTTGAAGCCGAAGTTTCCACCACATTTAAAAAGCGAAATTTAAAGATAAGAGGTGGAAGAAAACGCAAGGCTTCGAGTTCTGAAGGTAAGATTAAAAATACTGTGTAGTAATTTGCATTGATGCCGCTATAAATATTAACATTTATTTGAAAAAAAAATATAAATACTTCTTAGGTTAGTTCTAAGAGAATAAAATAACTCAACTAAAATCATACATAACAAACCGTACCCAAAAAATAGTTATTAGTGGTTATGAGTCAGAGTATGTTCCAATCAGTTCAGGAGTACCACAGGGTTCTATTTTAGGGCCCTTGTTATTTATACTCTTCATAAATGACATTCATCACTGCTTCAGTTTCTGTAATTTCCTTATGTACGCTGATGACTTAAAAATTTATCATACAGTAGAAAGTTCAGATGATTATTCGAGATTCCAATTCGATCTTAACCGTTTTTCCCTTTATTGTGAAAGGAATAGGCTAAAGTTAAGTCTCAATAAGTGTAAGACAATAACTTTTACAAAAAAAAGAATAATTGACAACCATATATATAGTTTGGCCGTTGAAACAATTAGAGATCTAGGAGTTATTCTTGACTCTAATTTGCATTTAGATTCACACATATATAATATTGTAAGTAATGCCTTTAAAATGTATGGTTTTGTGATTCGAAAGGGTGAAAAGTTTATTAAACCTTCCACTTATCTATATCTCTATAAAACATTAATTCGTTCACAACTTGAATATGCTGTGCCCATTTGGAATCCATTGTATAACAAATATGTCGAAGCAATTGAAAGAGTTCAGAAAAAGTTTCTTCGTTCTGTTCACTACCGATTCTCTCGTAGCTCCTTGTCATATGAACAACTGCTTGATAGATACGAGCTTCTTAGTCTCAAGCAGAGACGTATCCAACTTGAAGCATCTATGCTGTACGACATATGTAATAATAGATACGATTGTGTACCCATAGTTAATAAATTGTGCTATAGAATACCAACCAGAACACACTGCCGTGCTCCTTGTCAGTTGTTTGCAACTTCTCGTAACAGAACTAATGCTGGAAAACGCTCACCGCTGTACCGATTAGTACAAACATACAACGAGAGGTTTAATGCAATTGATATGGCAGCAACGAAACCAGGTGCATACAAAAAAATGATAATGTCCGCTTTACGTGATTGAATTCATTACCTATATTATATTTTTTAGATTGTATTTAGACTAACTACACTTACTATCTCGCAGCATAAGAGTAGATAATACTATTGTACAAATACGTGGTAAACGGTGTTGGTGCCAAAGTATTCATATTAGGTGATGTGTTACTTTTATAAAACGTCTTTGTCACTGTTTGTTTACCTAAATAAAGAGAAAAAAAAAAAAAAATACTTCTTAGGTTAGTTCTAAGAGAATAAAATAACTCAACTAAAATATTTTAGTCAACTTTCTCTCATTCTACTATAACTACGTACTTTCAAAACCAAAATTCAAACATTTTAGTATTATTATTGTCCATATTATAATATTACTCAAGACATATTTATTTAGTAATCAAGGGTACAAGCAGACAATATTAGACTTAGAGTAGAGTTCTGAGATGCCACCTTACAGAAGACCCAAACTTAAGGTCCAAACTGAAAAAAATCATTATAGTATCTAGTTTATTACTAAAAGTTACATCTTATTACAATAATGTTTAGCCTAGTAAGGAGAGGCGTATCACATAGTTATTTCATAGTGTTTTGTTTCTTTCATCATCATCATCATAACAGAGTTTATAATTCGACCCACTGCTGGGACACGGTCTCTCCTTGCCATCGAAGGAGGCTTAGGCAGTAGTCCACCACCCTTGCCCAATGCGGATTGGTGGACGGAGTATAAGGTGATCAATACCACTTTGCTGATCCATTAGTCGCCGTCTACAACACCCATTGGAGGTTATTGGGTGAAGCTATTCTACTCTGCTGGCATCACATGGTGTCTCATTACTAAACAAATTTTATGTATTATAGCTTCTATTAGCCACACATGTCATAGCACTTTTCAGAATTTGAAATACAAATGAGAGAAATCCATAAAATATTTTTATTTAATATTGTGTAGTGCGCCCACAAATCTAAGGATATTTTGGACCTCTTACTTTTTAACAAAAGTTTGTGAATAACTTAGAATAGGATTGTAAATTCAAATTGTAGGATGTGTTGCGCGCATAATATCTTAATATTCGCGACTGTGTTGTAGTTATAGATAATGAACAATTTTAATAACATAATAATTTTGGATATATTTTATAAATAAACTTAAATAAATAAATATTTTTAAAATGAGTGTCGCTGTGTCGAGGGGCCGATTATAAATGAAATGATACTAGAATACAAATAAAAATATAATGATAAAGTATGGATTAGGTATAAATTTTGTGTGTCCAAGCGGGCAGTAAGCACTGTTGAGTTCACTGATGTCACACGGCCATTAGCCCCGCGCTAAACCTAAATGTGTTATAACTTTGTAAATACTTATTTATTTAGGTACACTAACAGCTCACTTATCTCATCAAATTGAAATAAATACTGTTGATTATTTAGTAAGAGATCTATAATTTTACGAAAATATTTCTCCCAAGTGCATTATTCTGCAACATAATTTTATTTAAATGAAATTTTCTTATTTTGTTTATTTTAGAGAAAAACAGTTCTGAGTCAGATGAACCAACAGTTGTGCTACCAACAAAGCGACCACAGAAAGCTAATCCAAACATTCAAAGCACA
Source organism: Elophila nymphaeata (assembly GCA_955850985.1). Lineage (NCBI taxonomy): Eukaryota > Metazoa > Arthropoda > Insecta > Lepidoptera > Crambidae > Elophila > Elophila nymphaeata. The sequence goes on from OY039066.1 coordinate 31,664,743, forward strand.
GGTGGACCGAAAACGAAGAAACCTGATATCAATAATGATGATGACAACAGTGATGAAGACGAGAAGGTACAACTTGTCCTGATAAAAAAAATATAACCTTATATTTTTTGTTATAATTACCTGATGCATGTCACACAATTACTACATAGCAGGAGTGGCCAATCTGTTGAAATGAAATAGCTCTTTATTTAAATGGAAAGTCCATTTAAATAAAGAGCTATTTCATTTCAACTTTTAAAGCTACTTACTTTTAAATTGTCAAAAACCCTACCACCACGTTGGGATAAAATAGTTATTTTACTTAAATAAGTAGTATTGAGACCTTGGAAGACCTGGGCACAATGCTTGACGACCTCTGTAGAGTCTCCCAACAAATAGGTCTTAAAGAACATGGATAAGACGAAAATCATGTCGAATTTCCATTTCGCACCCACTCCTGTAAAGGTTGGAAGCTCTACACTGGAAGTTGTCGACGATTATGTTTACCTGGGACAAACAGTCCAACTGGAAGTCTAACTTCCAGTAAGAGATCAATCGATGAATCCAACTCGGCTGGGCAGCGTTCGGGAAGCTACGCGGCATATTCTAGGCCCATCTACCGCAGTGTCTTAAGACGAAAGTCTTTAGTTCGTGTGTGTTGCTAGTGATGACCTATGGAACCGAAACGACTGCTTACAATGGGCCTCATAAGAAGGCTCAAGGTCACCCAAAGGGTAATGGAGAGGGCTATGCTCGGAGTTTCTCTGCATGATCATATCAGAAATGATGAGATCCGCAAGAGAACCAAGGTCACCGACATAGCCCAAAGAATTGCGAACCTTGAGTGGCAGTGGGCAGGGCACATTGCGAGGAGGACTGACGGTCGCTGGGGCGGAAAGATCCTCGAGTGGCGACCACGTACCGGGAAACGCAGCGTTGGTAGGCCTCCCACAAGGTGGACTGACGATCTAGTAAAGGTCGCGAGAAGCTGCTGGATGCGGGCAGCGCAGGACCGACCGGTTTGGAGATCCTTGGGGGAGGCCTATGTCCAACAGTGGGCATCGCTCGGCTGAAATGATGAAGTATTATTATGCTGAGATAGAGAATAAATGGCAAAATAAACACCACAGCTTACTATTTCGTGTGTTCCTGTTGAGTAAGGTCGCAAGAGCCCCACGGGGTAAGGTAAGGGGACTAGGATGTCAGCGCGCGAGTGTCACGTCAGTGTTGCAATCGTCTATAGGCTACGGTGGTTCTTACGACCAAGCACACTGTGTGCTTGTCTGAAAACCATTTAACATAAAAAACATTTAGAAAAGAATAATTTATAATTGATTTTGTACCTTATCTTCCAGCAACAGAGAGAGAAAGTTACCTTATCAGTTCAACAACAACGGGAGAATGCAACAGCGACATACGAGCTGGACACCGAGCGAGACAAGGACGCACAAGCTATATTTGAGAAGGCACAGAAGATCAACGAAGAGTTAGAGGGACAGGCTGACGATAAGGTAAATCGATCTTACCACCACATCATTCTGAGAAGCTTCTTTCCATAACCAACCCTAACCTTCTCCCTCCCTTTTATATCTACGCTAACTTACTTACTTTAGATCTACGAAACTGCGCCCTGAACAAGGTGAGACGTTTCTTCACGCCTAATCAACTGTGCTTGCTATACACGACGCAAGTACGGACCAGCGTGGGTACCTGTGGGATGGCTCCGCCAATTTCTTATTCTATGCTTTGGATAGATTGCAGCGTCGCGCGACCCACATCATCGGCAACGAAGAGGCGACACCTTGAGCCTCCAATTGCGTCGCGATGTATTTTGCGTCTTTTTGCGCGTCTACCGTCTGTCTGTGCCATGGCGAGTGCTCTGAGGAACTTTTTTACCTAATCCCTCCATCCCACGATTCTTATCTCTCCCTCCACGACCATAGATCTTGCGGGCTAGAAATCCTCTTTGATTAGTTCCGCATTACAGGCTAGAGGACCTTACCAAGTCTTAAAAAAACTGGAAAATCTGCAGCATTAGTCAGTCAAAAAAATAAATCGATAGACGTAGTACAGTGCCACAAACTTATTTGAGCCGGTAGCAAAACTAGAACTACAACTTACCCATAGACATTTTGACATTTCTATGACATATTTGTTCACCACTAGCGACACCACCACTGGGTCAATAAGTTTATGGCACTGTAAGTACAAGTAACATAGCTAGTTAACATTTTTAAAATGTTGCCAGATACAAAAAAAAATCATCTTAAAAGTATATTACTTAATTTCAGGTGTATCGTGGTATAAATAACTACGCGCAGTATTACAAAAAACGAGACACCGCCGCTGGCAACGCTAGCTCAGGGTTCGTCAGAAAGGGCCCCATCAGAGCACCAGCTAACCTTAGGGCTACTGTCAGGTAAGAGAAGACACGAACTCTTAGCATTCCATAGATTCACGGGTACCGGGACCATAGTATTGCAAAGGGGAGTCGGAAGCAGTGCCTGGTACTTGTGACCGTTACGTGTAGGGTTAACGAGGTCTCCTTGGATGCATCGGGACTCACCTTCACTACCCAGGCTTCTCTGTCTAGCCATAATATGGTGTGTTAGTGTAATTTTTTGGGCTCAATTTTGAACCACTATCATGTCGCTGGTTTGCGAGAATTACGACGTAACTCAAAAATCAGAAAAAAAACTACAGATCTTGGAAAAAATATTTTAATCGTATTTTTTTGCAGATGGGACTACCAACCTGATATATGCAAAGATTATAAGGAAACGGGCTTTTGTGGTTTTGGCGGTAAGTAATAGTGTTGCACCGAATGAGGCTCCTGCCGAATGTCGAATGTTCGATTTAAATATGTGCCGAATCAAAAGTTTGGCCGAAATTCGGTTAGATTAAGAGAAAATAGTTTTTGTCAATTAGTTATTAATGCGAATTGTAAATTTTAAATATTTGAGTAGCTAGACCTGTTTTGAAACTAAATGTTTAAAAACAATATAAAATATTTTGTTACACAAATAAAATAAAAAATAAGTTACTAAGAAGAAATAATTTTATGTTACCGCTGATAGATAATATTACAAATGAAATTTTATTATATCATATTTTTGATATTATGGTTTTCTTGTCTTTGGAAATAAAAACAAATACCAACGAACATCCACGTTATAAGCTACCGAATTTCGGCCGACATTCGCCAGATCTAACCGAAATTTGAATTTGCCGAACTTCGGTAACACTGAATGTGAAACGAATGTCGGTGCATCTCTAGTAAGTAATATAGCTAGTACTATACTCTGGCCCATGTGGCTTTATGTGCAACCTAATGATACCTAAAACATTGCTTAACCCTTTCTCGTTCTCATACCCTCCATTGTCATTCTCATACTCCCATTCTAATACTGTCACACTCATACTTACGTTCTGTTATTGCCTTCTCATATTGTCGTGCATATTCCCACTCTCACAATGACATTCATCTTAAAATTGTCATACTCTTACCCTAATATTGTCACTTTCATTTTTCCATTCTCATGTTTTCAAACTTCCATTCGCAATTATCTCTGTCTATTAACTCTCATTTTCGCACTCTCATTCTTATACTCCCTTTATCATATTGTCACACTCACACTCCCATTTTATAATGTCATTCTCAACAATCCTAAGCGCCCGTTCTCTTTATGCAGTCAATATCTTCCAGACTGCTGCAAGTACCTCCACGACAAATCAGACTATAAACATGACTGGCAACTGGAAAGGGATATGTGTATTCTCATACCCCCACTTTCTCTCGGCTTTCCATTCTGATATTGTCATTTTCGTACTCTCATTCAATTTACTACTTTTATCATCTTTTAATTTTAAGAATGTTTCTGATTTTTATGATTTAAGGATGTGTATTATTGCTTGTATGTGTTTTTATTTATGTTCTACATTTAGTGTTAGAATAAAAACAATTTCATTCATTCATTCATTCATAGAGGTCCTTGGGGGAGGCTTCTGTCCAACAGTGGACGTCTCTCGGCTGATATGATGATGATGATTCATTCATCATATTGTCCAACTCCCGTAATTTCACGTGCGGTTGGGATTGTGTCATTCTCACTCAATCCTTCTCTCAATCTGTTCCTTACGCAGCCATTCTCTTTCAGACTCCTGCAAGTTCCTCCACGACAGATCAGATTACAAGCACGGCTGGCAACTTGAAAGGGAAGAAGCAGAGGTGGCTACCGGTGGGGGCGATTCAGATTACGAAGTGCATAGCGATGACGAGCTGCCTTTCAGATGTTTTATATGCAGAGGGAGCTTCACCAGTCCTGTGGTTACCAAGTAAGTGATAAGTTAATTAATACCATTGTAGTTACCTATTATACCCTGACTTAAAAATACCCACCATACCACTGGTAGTAATTAATTATTATATATTTTTTCATTGTATAAGTAATCACAGTATAGAAATGTAACAGTATGGAAACTAAGCCTAGTTGATAAAATAATTACCTACACTCCAATGAAGCAATAGGGTTGTCCCCTTTAATGTTTTTGATATTGTTTTTTTTATGAATAAAAAAAGTTTTCTGTTATGTAGTGGTCAATCAATAGTTTTGAAATAATTAGCTTACAAATAAAATTTAAATAGGTAATCTCATGGCGTCGATTAATCTCAGCAAAAGACGATAGTTTAAAATACGGGAAACAGTTTAATATTGACACAACAACTTGTAGATCTTTAACTTGTCATCACGGCGTAACCTTTTACAAGTTTTGGCGGGAACGTACGCGAATTTCGGTTAGACGAAAACGTATCGTGCGCTTTTCGGAGCAGTCGGGTTCATCAGCTGTTGTTTTCGGGTGTTTGTCACGGATTTTCGGATTGAACCCGAAAATGTGTGTGGCACCTAGTAATTAAAAAACCATTAGGTACATAAAAAATTGTCTTGATAAAAAGTTGATAATTTCTAGCAGCCGCCATCTTGGATTTACATTTTGACAGCATTATCGACTTTAACTCGCCCGAAAACCACGAAAACGACACCCATGACGAAAAAGTTGATAATTTCTTGCAGCCGCCATCTTGGATTTGCATTTTGACAGCACTATCGGCTTTAACTCCCTCGAAAACCATAAAAACGACACCCATGACGAAAAAGTTTATAATTTCTGGCAGCCGCCATCTTGGATTTACATTTTGACAGCACTATCGGTTTCAACTCTCTCAAAAACCATGAAAATGCCACCCTTAACGAAAAAGTTACTAATTAATAGCAGCCGCCATCTTGGAATTTAATTTTGACAGCAATATCGACTTAGTTTTAACTCCCTCGAAAACCATGAAAACGACATCCATGACGAAAAAGTTGGTAATCTATTGCAGCCGCCATCTTAGATTCATGAATTTATTATGATCGATCACTCGAACAATTTTTTTCGAAAACATTAAATCATTTTTACCGTTCAAAATCAGCAGGAAAAAAAAAAGATAACTCCGGTTTTGATGAAGCTGAGTTCAAGCAGCCGTATACTACGCAATACGCTCGAGACATTTTCAAAAAGATCGCGTAAATTAACTTAGACGTGAGCACTCGTCTTGACGTGGCACGCACTACTGACAGCACCGCGACAATCGCTTAGGGGGCTCGTCGATGCACACGTTTGTGTGAGTGTGCCGTTTCGAACATTTGTAGGTAGTTTCCTTACTGTTCCACATCTATATACTGTGAAGTAATGCTGTATTGTTATGTTTTGTGGTTAACATTAATTTTAATTTAATTTATATTAATTATGTCAGTAAGTACCGATGAACGGTTCGGAATCAATTGTTTTTATTTATATTGGCACGTTCTGTTTGCCTATAATTGTTGTTGCATATTGTAACCATATCGCTGTACTTTATTTTTAAGTGCACATGCTGTGTTATGTAACTATGTTGACAGACCATAATTAAATAAATAATTTTATTTAGTCGGCAAAATTCCTGGTAACCCATTTAGTTCTAGCGTAGCCGACGACACAGTCTGCTCTGATTGGCTTAAACCGGTATTGGGGAGCGGGCCGCTGCCAATCAGACACGACCATGCGGTCATTAAAAGCGGTACACCGCGAACTTTGTCGACTTACCTAAATCTTGTTTGCAAATTAATTCAATAAATTCTAAACTATTTTTTTCAGATGCAAGCACTATTTCTGTGAGAAATGTGCTTTAGACAACTACAAGAAGTCTACCAGATGTTTTATATGCAATACTCAAACCAGTGGAGTGTTCAACCCAGCTAAAGAACTAGAAGCGAGGATAAAAAGGCAGGATGAAGAAAGCGATGATGATGATGATGACTGATGAAGACCTAGTGAATTTTATTATAAAGACGTTTTAAATAAATGTTTAGTTTTTATATTGTCTTTTTAATTGAAGGTCTCTTATCAATAACAGTCAAACAACACTATAAATAAGTTAATAAATAAATATAAAGAAAGCTTCTAAAGTCATAATTTGCATGGCGATATTATTAAATACGATTTTTTCATTATTATAAAAAATACATTTTCTGAGAGACTTTATAAGACGTGTGCGTCTCACAATTGCAATCATAGCTATATGTAGATGGCCAATGTGAAACAGACAGAGCATACTAACACGTATATTATAATGAAATAGTTAGACGAGGCCATTTCACGTATGTACTATCGAAGCCTCACGTGCTTGACCACACATAAGGCCAAAATCACCTTGCCCACATGTTTGACACAAAAACGTTACGTTGGCTGTTAGCGCAATGCAAAGATTGACAAATATTATAAAATTCGTTAATGTATATTTAGCTCATTGTTTTTATTGTTCGTAGTAAAATATTATAGTTTATTCTATTCTTAATTAATGGCGTCGCGACGCATTAAATGCCAATGTAACTAAAGTAACAAAAATTGTCCGGTTGATTTGGGTGAAAATGGAGTCTCTCAACACGTGTTTTACAACAAGAACTCGGGAGGAAACTCAAATATTATATTTAATCAGTGACGTTTCGATGTCACGTAAATTTTACGCGTTAAACTAAACCTGTTTTAAAATCGATTAAGCACGGAAGACCGTCATAATACCAGTATTATATTATCTGTGATAATACATTCGGAAAATCCCCCTAATGCATATATACTTTTAAATCTGGTATTTACACTGACAAGTAGGCCCTGTAATCTCCAGAACGTGGTTCAAAAGACATGCTCTACAAGTTTTTTGGCTGAGTACACTAAAAATTATTTGTTATCGATATTGAATGTGTTTCATTTAGTTATAATAACTGAAATCTATTGCGGTTGTCTTGACAAAGCCACATATTTTGACTAAGGTGTAGAGATTGTGAAGTTAGGGCTTGTAGAGTTAGAAGTTTGGCTCTACGTGAAATCTTGACGAGGTTTGACAGTGCAAGCCTTGGTGTCGTCTTGGCAACACTTTACATGAAAATGTTTTTGGTTGAATGGTTTAATAGAATGTTACAGATTACAGGTACATTAAGTCTTGAACTCTGTTTTTATTTTCTAAAAATTAGGTATTAAGTATTTAAATTAATTTAGATATTCGGTTTTTGATTATCTATTTCTGCTGCTGACTGTATCTATAAAGAACAATGGCGAGTCAAAAGTAAGTAATTCGTGTTGAGACCCAGATAACATTGTCACGATTTGACAAAGCGCGTGCTACCAAATTAGTTCTACCCACACTTTTAGGTAGGATTTATAATAAGTACTTACAATATTATGCTATCGTACTTGAAATCGAATGTCTTTTGCTCGAATAAAGAAACTAAAAATAAGTATACCTACATTTATTAACTAGGACGGTAAAACAAAGAATGTCTCAGTAGGTATTTGATGATCAATGTGGGCCTACACTGAGGGCCTAGACAACATGCATTTCTACACTCGCTCTCGCTATCACTAAATCAAAAATGTAGGTATGGGATTGACATAGGTAAGCAATCGAATGAGTTTTCGATTGCTTATGTCAATCCCATATATTTTTGATTTAGTGATAGCGACGGTATTGATAACATTACCGTGACATTGGTAAGTCCCCGATCGCGCTATTTACGAACATTAGATAAAACTAAAACCAAATAATTATCGTTTTCGACAGCTGTCAAAACGTATGAATAAAATGCTAAATGTATGAAAAAATGCTACACAAACAAAGCCCAATAGATAAGTAATAATAGCAGTGAAGTAAAAACATTGAATTAAAAAGAGGTTTGTTCAAAACAGGTTAAGCTTACCCTGGCTTTTTTCAACAAAATGCGCATAAACCTTGCACATGTCACCGCGATAACGCTTTCGCCACCAAACGACTGCTCGATGCGGACGGACTGCGGGGTGAGTGGTAGGTTGGCTATATGCAAGAAGCTTATATTTTACCTATATGTATGCTTCTTGGCTATATGGCAGAACGGCAACGTAGCTCTATCGTTTTTAGTTTCCAAAAAATTAGGTGTCGCCGCTTTACCTCCTTTGGCCGCAATGAGTATTGAGCTGGAATCATTTGGAAGTATAAATATAGGTATTCCCGAAAATACATACATATTTAGTTCAATATCAACATAAACATCACCATATTTATATCGAATTGAGCGAACGAAACCTAATTGAGTAGTGACGAATTGGAAAAATCGATTTTTTGCCAATTAATGTTATTGTAATGACAAAGCAAAGCATTTCAAACCCGTGAGCCGTGTTGTGTTGTGCTCATGAGATATTGGCGATGGGTAAGTATTTTGACTTAAATATAAGGGTTGTCGAACAGGGTAGAGTCAGAGCCGGATTTAAAGGTCTGGAGGCCTCGGGGCATCAAAGGAGTGGAGGCCCCTTAGCCCCAAATTATTTTCCAAATAAAATGAACAATTTTTTTTTATCGAGTTTTCGGTTAAAAAATAGGCATACTTCTTTACGACCTTTAATCAAGAAATATATTATTATTATTTATATAATCATGTTTGTACAAAGTACCGTAGGTAAAGGTAAAACGCGAAATAAAATATGAAAGGAAAAGTTGTTTACTGGTGTTTACTAGTCTGAATTTGATTTTTTTTTTTCCGAAGTCTCTATTGTGGGAGCCCCTCTTTTGTGGAGGCCCTGGGCTGTAGCCCCGCTTGCCCTCCCTTAAATCCGGCCCTGGGTAGAGTTAGTCGAGCTAATTCGGAGTAGCTGCTTGAATTTGTAGCGCTCGAACTGTGGTAGTATCTCCACCTTACAGAAGACCACACTCAAATAACACTACATTGTGTGGTGTTGTGTTTCTGTCCGTGAGTAAGGTCGCCAGGGTCTATGAGAACTTGCGAGCGTCTATAGGCTACAACTGCTTACCACTGTGCAGTCTGTATGCTCAGCAGGCAACCAAATAACACAACAAAAGACAAACGTATCTAGTGGTAACTAATGCATGTAGTTTTATACTACGTGAAGATCGGCAAACAAGCAGCCCCTTCCGACTCGGACGCCCTAGGGATGCTAGGCGGTCGAGAGACTCCCTAGAGGGTGATGCTTGGTCGCCCAGTAATCCTCTAGGAACGTTGACTTACAGGCTTGAGGACCCCGCAAGGTCTTCACGTCCTTAAAAACCTGGTGACGCAGGAAATTTCATCAGCTACAACCTGCAATAGTCAATTTAATAAAAAAACAAGCAATAGCCTGATGTTAAGCAGTCAGCAGCTAGGCTACGATTGCAACACTGATGTAACACTCCCGCGGCGACAACCGTAACGCCGGTACTCAAAGGCTGATTATAGGCTAGAGCCTAAGGCGCAGGTACCGAGTGGACACTGAGACTTATGTACCAAAATAAAATTTGATATCTTAATAATATAAACCAACTAGCTGTCCCGGCCACAGAACACAGAAGTCCTGGCCACGCGTTGCTGTGGTAATTTCATACTATAACATTGTATCTGCGGTAAAAAAATATATGACTACTTATCAAGATAAAAACTATCCTATCTCTCGTGTTGGATCAAACGGCACACGGTGTACAAATTTGATTAAAATCGGTTAAGTAGTATAGGAGTCCATCGCAGACAAACAACGTGACACGTAGTTTATATAATAAGATTATTAAAAAGCCTAGCCTTGGTACCGAAAAAGCGAGTAAAAGGATTTTTTTTTATAATATCCTCAATAAGTATTAATAGAGGCAAGTGTTGCAAGCATTTTACTTGCTACTTATGGCTGGTATCACATAGAGTGACAGGTTATACAGTGACGTGATAAGAGAACCACACATGGTGGACCGTAGACCTCGGGTCAAGTGTACCGTGATGTGGAGGAATTGTTAAGAAGTGCCCAGATATATACCTGTATCTGTAAGAGCGCGACGTACGGTGTGATGTTGTGTTGAGCATGACGATTGGAAGTAGCGCATTATCGCTCGTGATAGGTCTCTGGTGGTTCAGTAAAGTTATTGTGTCACTTACTTTCAGAATACCACCTTCTGTTAGTGCTCCTAACAGTCAAACTGTCGAGCCAAACTCTGCAGATTAAGCGCCCAACCACTCCGGGTCCCATTTGCGATGGCTTCAATCTTTACCCGGACAAAAATAGCTGTCGAAACTACTACCGCTGTGTTAAGGGTAAACTGGTCCAGAAAACATGCCCTGCCATCAATGAGTTTAGTCCTGTATATCACGTGAGTTTTTTTTTCTCTCTATGCGTGTCTCTGTATTCGTTACATTTATATTAAATCACTGTGCTTGCTACATACAGTATGGTCATGAGTAGACTCTTTTTTGCACCCCTTGGATGGCTCTGCTAAGAACTTTGGGCTATCTAGAGATGACGAACTAGTAGCAATTTAAATTATCAAATTTCCTCTTTCCAGTGGTGCCTACCTCCAAAACTGGCGCAATGTTCTTTAAAAAAAGTCTCTTTAACGCCACAAGAATGCATGGAACTATTTAACGTAACCACTGGTGGTCCTATAACTCCAACGACTATCTCTACTGAAACACCAACAACAAGCAGCACAGATTTGAATCCATGTGATCCATCAAAAGACCCACAGTGCGGTATTTCTACTTCAAATGCACCTGACGAGCTTACATCACCACTGATGACATCTGAACCAACTGTAGTAACTTCAGTACCAGATACCACCATCTCGTCATCACAGGGCGAAGAAACCAGTACAATTGAGAGTCTTATCGAACCTACGACGTTAAGCACCAGTTCTAATGCACCTTGCAACCCATCAATAGATCCGACATGTGAAACAAGTTCAGAACAAAATGCTGGCACCGAACTTTCATTAAGTACGGTTACTGAAGAAGCGAGTGCAAATGAAATAACAGAAGCTACTAAAACTGACAGTGAAATTTCATCACCTGGCACTATCCCATGCGATAGTTCTTCAGATCCCAGCTGTGTGTCTAGTACTATTCCAAAAGAAACATCTGTTGGTCCCACATCTCCCTGCGATGTATCAAAAGAGACCTGTGAACTAACTACACCCAAACTAATTGTAGACGGTTCGTCTCTTCCAACTACAGACAGTCAATTACCTGCAACACTTCCACTTGAAAGTTGCGCTAAGTATGGTGTCCGTAATGATCCCTCTGACTGTCATAGCTTCTATCTATGTGTGGATGGCACATGGCATCATATGAAATGTCCTGGATCAATGGAGTTTAGCGTTACTAATATGGTAAGTAAAGAGTCTACAGCAAAGCTTCTTCTTCCTCCTATCCCGTTGCACTATATCTCACTATAGACATTAGATTTTAACAGCAGCAAAGCATTATATTTATATTTGTTAATTGTATTGAAAACTAACAACACTGTTTTATAATCTTAAAATAATCAATATAGTCTTTAACCATTATATTTAGCTCTACTTTTATCTCAGTTGTTGGTATCATAATTTTACTCAGTAATCAATAACTGTTTAAAGTATAAGGTAGTCAGAAATACTAAATGACGGAGGAAGATGGACTTTCAATACATTGTTACAATACGACAACGAGAAATTAATACAGAGCTAATGATGTTTTGTTTTAAACATTAAATTACTACGTAATCGATCAATGGATACCTTTTTACTTACTCTAGTATGTTAACCCACTATATTATGAAACTACCAGATTACTTGTACCAAAATTGTAATTTAGCTTTTTACAATGTCGGTAAGTTCTCCCTTTTTAAACTGTTATGGTTAAATTTCATATTTTCTTTTTTATAGTGGTGTATGCCTCCTGAGTTGGCACGATGCACTGTGACAACTCCAACGAACCCTAAAAATCCAACTACACCATCATCCAATATTTCAACTTTCACCGAAGATACTTCTATAGCGTCTCTGGGACCAAGTATTTTCCCTAGTAGTGCTCCAAGTAGGGAAGTTTCATCTACGGAAGGCCTTCCATGTGATTCAACGATAGACTCCACCTGTGCAACATCTCTAAGTCCAGTTGAGAGTTCCACCGGCCCTTCAGCACCAAATATAGGTTCTACTGTCGCAATTTCTGCTTTGCCAATTACTACACCTTGTGATTCATCAACAGATCCTTCATGTGAAGTAAAATCTACTTTTAATCCTAGTGAAACGGAGTCCTTGAATACAGAAAAGACTGAAGCGATACCGTCTTGGTCTGAATCGACCGTTGATCCAAGTGAGTCATCGCCGAGCACAGAATTCGCTGCAACCATATGCGATCCATCAAAAGATCCTTCTTGCGAACTAACGCCAGCCGTAATAACCGTAAGACCTAGTGGACCATCATCACCAAGTTCAGAGTTATCTTATGATACAACTTCTGTGCCTGTAACACCTTGTGATCCACTGAATGATGTTATATGTGAAAAATGGTCAAGTACAGTCCCCAGTAGTACGTCGCCGAGTATAGAAACAACTGCAGCAAAGATAAAACCAGTCATCCTCGATGGAGAGTTAAAACCAGGGTCAGAATCGACAGAACTAATATCTGATTCTTCAACTGTAACATCTTTATCACCAGGTGCAGGATCAACTGAAGGGGAACCTGCTTGGTCAGAACCAACTATAGTTCTTGATGAATTCCTTTGTGATCCATCTAAAGATCCCACTTGCGAAACAAAACCAATCGATATACATAGTGGAGGGTCGACACCAAGTATAGACTCTGAAACAACACCTTTTGGGTCATCGCAAACGCCTTGTGATTTAACAAAATACCCTTCCTGTGAAAGTCATCCAACCTCAGTCCCTTCAGGAGTTCCAACTCAAGGTACAGAATCAACTAAAGCAATACCTTCGGGCTCATCTCAATATCCTTGTGATACAACAAAAGACCCTTTGTGCCAAAGTAAGCCAACCGTAATCCCTTCAGGACTTCCAACACAAATTACGGAATCAACTGTAACTATACCTTCTGCGTCATCTCAAACCCCCTGTGATTTAATAATAGACCCTACCTGTGTAATTAATCCAATCGTCAATCCTGATGAAAGTACAACACCAAGCAAAGAATCAACTGAGTCAATAGCTTCTTCATCACCATCTTGTGATCCATTGAAAGATCCAACTTGTGATATATCTACAAAGCCATCTGTGAGTTCCAGTGAACCACCAAGTGCTGGATCTACTGAAGCTCTGCCGGAACCTGGTGGATCTTCGACACCTATTTCAGAATTGATTGTAACGTCTGTAACTCCTTGTGATTCTTACAACGATCCCACCTGTCAAGAACAGCCAAGCACAGCCCCAAGTGGTGGCTCATCACTAAACTCAGAGTCAACTGAAATAACAACTTCTGTATCAACCATAGCACCTTGTGATCCATCGAATGATCCTAAGTGTAAATCTACATTAACGACAGAATCAACTGTGACATCAGCTTCTGCATCTAGCATTACATCTTGTGATCCATCTAACGATTCCATGTGTGAAATAAAGCCCACACTAATTCCCAATGGTCCTACTTCTTTAAACCCAGACGTAACCACCTTATATCCTGGATCAGACGTGACTTCATGTGATCTATCATCTGATCCTAATTGCAAAGAATATCCGTTGCCTACAAGTCCCAGCGAACCTAATGCTGGATCCACTGAACTGATAACTTCAAGCATGTCGGACATGAGCTCAATAGTACCTTCATTTTCAAGTACAAGTGAGACTAAATCTCCGGAGGGAGGAATGACTACTGAACCTATATCAACCACAAGTCAGGAACCATCCAAACAACCGTCAACTGAACCATATAATAAAAAATACTGTATAGGAATTGAAATACAGTCTGACCCTACCGATTGTGAGAAATTCTACTTATGTGTAAATGGAAGTTTACGTCAAAAGAATTGTCCTAAGCATATGGAGTTCAGTACTGTTTTCATGGTAAGTAATCAATATTTTCAATCTATTTACTTGCTCGTGTATTTATTTTTGAGTAATTTTAATCTTTCTCACAATAACTGATCTTCAATTTTTTAGATGTGCTTACCTAGTTTATTGGCACATTGCTCAATAGAAGCAATATCTTCATCTACGCCAGGAACTTCGTCACATACTGTACCTGATGTAACCACTGAGGGAACATCAATAGACACTAGCTCAGTTCCGATTTCAACGATATCACAAAGCAAAGAGACAACTACTTATACGACAGAAACATTAAACCTCAGTCAGGAGACACTTTCACCTGATTCACTGGTCACTGGGATAAGTGACCTTATAACGACTGTAAATCCTAACGCTGCCAGCACAACACCACCTTATTGTACTGAAAATATGTTATATCCAAATCCGGCTAGCTGTCGAGAATATTACTTATGTAAAAATGGAAATCTTACCATCAAAACCTGTCCGGGAGTCCAGGAATTCAGTTTTATTTACCATGTAAGTTAAAAAGTTACAATATGCTTGTTTTGTTTTTATATATCTGAATCAGAGACGAGAAATAAATTGCCGATGACCTGAACGACGATATTGAAGATTATAGCCTAAATCACAATTTAACATAATAATGCATATCTGTACTTTAATGTTATAGTTAGAAAAAGAAAATCAACAATGCATAATAAATGTAAAATATAATCCAGTCAGCTTAACAACAAACATCTCATAAGAAAAACACGATTTTTTATACCAATCACATATTCAATTATAAGCACGTTAAACAATTTAAAATTGAGAATATTAATTTTCATTTTGTTTTACAGTCATGTCTCCCACCGTTAGTAGCTGGGTGTATAGAACACACAACTAAAGTTCCTGGTCCTCAGAAACAAACAATTTGCTTGGAGGTGCCAGAAAACAACACCGAAACTCAACCCACGATAATTCCAATAAAACCACTGACTACATCAGAAGCAACGACTCATATGGTGCAAACCACCATCGGGAATTCTCCAAACTTGACTTCAGAAAAGTCGATTGAACCTTTAGAAGAACATTCCGAAAACTTTAGCGAGGTCGATGAATCTAAACACATCTCAAAAAATCAGTCCGGTGAACATGAAACTTACAATGATTCCAAACATAAAAATGAAAACGCTTGGAGTTCATCATCGTCATCGTCCTCGTCGTCTTCAGAAGAATCAACGTCTCCAACAAATTCCAATTCCTCATCTGAAAGTTACACAACTGAAAATATATCGACGGAAAACAAGCATTCAGAAAGCGGTGCGAAAATTATTTTGCCAGGCCTGCAAATAGAAATTGATAATTCATGGGCCGATTTCCTTCCTAGCATAAAATTAAAGGCCAGCGAAGAATCATCAGAATCAAACACAGAAGAGAAATCCAACGAAGGCTTAAGAAATTTTACACTCTCGTTTTTCCCACAACCATCAAATATTCAACAGAGTGGCTCTTTGCTTCATACATACCTTTGTCACCACTGGGTATCGTATCCGAATCCACAGGATTGCACTAAATACTACACTTGCGTGCAAGGTACACTTGTCGAGGCATCTTGTCCTCAAAATCAAGAATTTGACGAAGATTTGCAAGTAAGTATGAGTGTTCCACTATTGTTTCATTTATTGACATGTTTGTATTAGATTTTTTCATAAAGTTTTGTGTTCTTAAATTAACATACAACCGGTATTAGGAATAGATTGATTTTATTTGTACCATTTAACTTTGTAATGTTAAATGGTACAAATCCATACGCTGGTTGTCACTATTATGTTTTTTTACGTTTGCTATGTTTCGACAGCCGGGACCTAGCTTCCGAAGTACGGAAGAAAAAGAGAGTTAAAAATTTTTGGTCACCCATGCGAGTGGGTTCCAACCACGTACCTACTTAAAGCTTAACTTCTGGGAACGTTTTAAGAACGCACAACCGTAGCGTCATCACCCTCATTCTAATTTAGATAACTACGTAGCGAACGTAGTCTCGTAGCATAGTACTACGGCGTGCTACGAACGAACGTCTATAATTGATTGTTACCGCAATGAAACAGACTGAAAACTCAATTTTTCCGCTAGGGCGACATTTTTGTCAAAAGACAAAAACTGAATATTTTCAGTTAAATTAAGTCGCGGCTCGCAAACTGATGAAATGTCTGTATTTTGTACGCATTTTTCAAGGCTTTAATTTTGACAGACTGTTTTATTAAGTTAAGTTTGCTTTGAATGAAGACTTGTAAATTGAAACAGATATAAATCAATATAGTGTAGAAGTTGTATATACAATATATAATGGGACTGGCATTTGATTCTTCAAAAAATCTTGAATCTAGTAGTCTTAGGAAAAAGTTTTCAAGGAAATGGTGTGCATTGAAAACAATGAATTGCTTTAAATTACAATTGCTAATAGTATATGTATTGCGCAACGAATAGTAAATGTATTGCGCAACGTAATCCTCGGTTCATCAACACAGCATTATATCAGCAATGCATGCTTTTAGCCATTTAAAAACAAATTATCAGACGTCATTGCCTTTCAGAAATGCTTACCAGCCGATGAAGCGCAATGCAGCTACAAGAACTTTTCGTCGACCGAGACTAAATTTGACTCAGTCGAGCCATGGTGGATGGGTTCAAACAAGAGCCGCTCATCCAATTCTAATGAAACCCTCACCAGAACTGAGATGAATAGGAAGCTCATCAGTGACCCTCTCAACTGCGGTTATTACATTGTTTGTATTTCTAATAAGTGTGTTCGAGTACCCTGTCCCGAAGACCTGGAGTACAGTCGCACAGAATCAGTAAGTATAAGTTATTGTTCCTTCTTCATCTTCCTGCATCCCAATTTTGTTTCTTCTCTTGCTCTTTCTGCCCTGGTCTCAATTTACTTGCAATATGTCACCATACTGCATTTTGGTAAAGTTTTATGACTGACCCTGACACCAACCCTCCTTGGGTTGACTCTGTTGTGGGTGGTTTAACTCGGGTTTCAGAATCTCCCTCAGTTGTCTAATCGGCTTGGACGACACCCGTGGAATTATAAGGGTAGTCCTACTGGTGACCGCGAACTATACCGGTAAAAATAATAAATTACTCATGTCGTGTTGTGTCTGTCATCTCTTTTTCTATTGTTATATATATTTAATTTAACACAGCCCAATTTTCGAAAGTTCGCTTATCTGATTGGGGAAAGATTTTATTGTGATATGGAGTTATGGTGGCATTTAACGTAATTACCATTATTGGTCCCATTAATATCATCACTTTTAAAGTTTAGCTTTGCATGATTAACTGACTAAAACGGAGATTAACGCGATTAGATACATTGTAAATGAGGCCTGACGTTTCAGCCGGTTGTGCAAACCCGTTCGTGGTCACAGGCGGATTCAATCTGAGTCATAAAGGCATATTCATAGTCATATTTTCCATAAAGCGGAGACGAGAAGAGAGGATCGTAGAAGAGGGGCGTAGCGGGTAGGTCATTTCCACTAAAGAGGATCGGAGCGGTGACGTGAGCGTAGTCAGAAGAGCTGTCTACGAGTTTTGTGTTCTACTTTTGACAATACTGCATCTTCGCCTGACACATAAGCAACCATTACAATGATGAGAAATGTCATTTATCATCATTGTAATGGTTGCATAGTACATTATAATACAAGTGAGTAATGTTGAAAATTACGTTCGAGGCTGACTTAATATTCAGCCGAGAATGTAATTTTTAACTGCTCACGAGTGTTATACGACGTTTTTCAACACCATTGCGAGTAATTAATACATAATGCAAAATATCTACTTGCAAAATGGTACTGAAAATTGAAAAATGGCGCGCTTTTACTTTTTTTTTTTTTTTTTGTAAAATTTTCCCTGTTACGGGACGGCAAAGGGATCTAGCCCATACAGCCAAGTCTTTAGTTTCATCTTCTTTCTTGAGTTTGGCATTAAAATGTGGGTGCCACACTTTTTAATGCATCTAGGGAGTGCTTGGCGAGAAATGCATGGTACAGACCTCATGATTGTGACTGATGAGAATTGTATGGGAGTCATGAAATGTATTTATGTGAAGGAGAGAGCGAGACGACGGACAACATGTTTCATTCCCGCGCAGCTGCAGAGCATCGTGGCCGCCGGGCGTGCGCGCCGACAGAACGCCGGCTAAGCAACTGAGGCATCGCGCTCCAACGCGGAGTATATTTATAGTGTGCGACCGCGACAACTGATATGTTTGCTCTGTCCAACACCCCTATAAATATGAAGCGTCGCTAAGAATAAATGTTCATTGATCAGCTGACTTTTATTACTATCTCTTGAACACCTACACTGCCCAAGCCTCCACATTTGGTGACCCCGACGTGATCTTCTCATCGAGGGAAATAAGTGTAGCCTTTTACAAATGGCTGAAGAACAGCAAGCAAGGCTCCATTCCGAGACATATTACGATGTCAGCGCTGTCTCGGTGCAATCGCGCCTTTTACCATTCTGGCGAGAAATCCCCCGTGCCTGGTTTATCCAGTTCGAGGCCGTGATCGACCCATTGAAGACCTCAGACGACCAGAAGTTTCGATACCTTCTTCAGCAGCTACAAACGATCGATCTACAGCATTTGACGGATATTCTACACAACCCTCCACCCACTGGAAAATACGAGAAGGTGAAGCAGCGTCTGCTCGAGGCTTACGACAAGTCAGATGTGAAGAATTTCCAGAAGCTAATCAGTGGTCTGGATCTGGGCGACCAAAAGCCTTCCCAGCTTTTGAGGAAGATGCGCGAGCTAGCCAGTGGCATGATCACCGAGGAAGGTCTCAGGATCGAGTGGTTAAACCACTTACCCACACAAGTCAGAGTTGTGCTTTCGGTGAACAAGGAGTCATCGCTAGACACCCTCGCCGCGATGGCCGACAAAATGGTGGAGTATGCAGAAGGCCCCACTGTCGCCGCAGTGACAGCGTCAAACTCGTCGTCAACGCCTGCGACAGATTTAGAAGCCCTGGCTAGACAGGTTGAGAAGCTGACCCTGGAGATCGCCGAACTTCGACGTGGCCGGCCGCACCAACGACATCGTCGGCGTCCGTTTAATTCTCGTTCCCGATCGCGCTCGCAGTCACGACTGCGTGCGTCCGCACCGAAGCCGGGAGATGCCAACTGGGAGTGCCGTTACCACTTCCGCTATGGAGATAAGGCAAGGCGATGCGAGTCACCTTGCTGCAGAAGGAAGCCTGCGGAAAACTAAAATCGACATCGACCGTGGCGGACGTCGATGTCATCCATGCAAGTCATCGTCTATGTGTCTTCGATCGCAACACCAGAGAACGTTTCCTCGTCGACACAGGCGCCGACATCTCAGTATTAGCCGCCACACATAGAAAAAACAGAAGCAACATTTCAAGTGCCTACAAGTTATACGCAGCAAATAATTCAAAAATCAACACGTACGGTGATAAAACTGTAAGGCTAGATCTTGGACTCCGCCGCAGTTTCTTATGGACGTTCGTGGTAGCTGACGTGAAGACCTCAATTTTGGGTGCCGATTTCCTGCGACATTTCAAGCTGCTTGTGGATTTGGACAAAAGGAAGCTAGTGGACAAAGTAACCGAATTATCCATCGACGCGCTTGAAATTACAACAAACATCGAGTCAGTGCACGTCATCAGTAGCCAGCAAGCCTACCACAAGATCCTCATGCAGTACCCTGATGTTCTCCGGCCAATGACACTGAAGCAGCCAAGCAAGCATGAGGTCGTTCACCACATAGAAACGACGGGCCCTCCCCTCTCCGCTCGCCCGCGCCCCTTGCCGCCGGACAAGTATCAAGCCGCGAAACAAGAATTTGAACGCATGCTGGAGATGGGGATCTGCAAGCCATCCAAGAGTCCCTGGGCAAGCCCCTTGCACGTCGTGAAGAAGAAAGATGGTGGCCTACGAGTGTGCGGTGATTACAGACGGCTGAATGCGGTCACGCAACCTGACCGCTACCCCATACCACGCGTGCAAGAATTTACGTACCAGCTCCATAAGAAGAAGATCTTCTCAAAACTTGACTTGAAGATGGCCTACTATTGGATACCCATAGCCAAGGAAGATGCACAGAAGACTGCCATTATTACACCTTTCGGGCTCTTCGAATTTAACTGCATGACGTTTGGCCTTCGCAATGCCAGCCAAACCTTCCAAAGATTCATGCATCAAGTGCTAAGAGGGATAGATGGATGTTTTTGCTTTGTGGATGACATCCTGTTGTGTGGGGAGAATGAGGAGCAGCACCAACAGCTTTTACACCAAGTTCTGCAACGGCTGGACCAATATGGCGTCACTCTTAACACAGAAAAGTGCGAATTTGGAAAGTCATCCATCAACTTCTTAGGCTACGAGGTGTCAGCAGACGGCATCAGGCCAACTGAAGATCGCATCAAGGCAATCGCTTCGTACCCCAAACCGAAGACAGTCATCGAGCTACGACGTTTTCTCGGCATGATAAACTTTTACCGAGACTGCCTACCGCGTCAAGCCGAGCTACAAGCGGAACTAAACAAGTACCTTCACAACACAAAGAAAAACGACAAGACGTTAATTAACTGGACACCACAGGCAGAGGAAGCTTTTGAAAAATGCCGCCAAAGCATCTTGGAAGCGACCATTCTTAGCCATCCAGTCGTCGGCAGCACCCTGGCCATCATGACCGACGCCTCAGACCGTAGCCTCGGCGCTGTCATCCAGCAGAAAGTAGACGGCGCATGGAAGCCCCTCGCCTTCTTCTCGAAATCGATGAGCGAAACTCAACGGCGCTACAGTGTGTACGATCGCGAACTACTTGCAATGTACACAGCTGTAAAACACTTTAGAAGACTTATCGAAGGCTGCGACGTCGTCATCTACACGGACCATAAGCCGCTTGCTTACGCCCTTACAAAACCAGCGAGCAACAACGACACACCAAGGCGAGAACGACAGCTACACTTCATCAGTCAATTTTGTTCGAGGATCGCATACATCAAGGGTGAAGAGAATACAGCCGCCGACGCACTATCACGCGTAGAAGAGATTCAGTGCCCCACCACTATTGACTACAGACAGCTTAGCATCGATCAAAACAACGACGAAGACTTACAAAAATTGAAGACGCAGACCAACTTGAAGTTTGGAGAGATAACGCTGCCTGGTCTAGATCGACCTATAACATGCGAGCTGTCAACTGCAGTACCACGACCCTATCTTCCTGCGACATACCGTTATGCAGCCTACAAAGCACAACACGAATTATGTCACCCAGGCGTCAGAACAACAAGAAAGTTGATGTCAAGCAAATTTTTCTGGCCGTGTATGAACAAAGAAGTGGGGCAGTGGACTAAAGCCTGCATAAGCTGCCAGCGTGCGAAGGTACATCGGCACATAACTACGCCGATAGAAAGATTTCCGCCGTCACAGCGCTTCGAGCACATTCACATCGACATAGTTGGCCCGCTTCGACTATCAAACGACTACCGGTACTGCGTCACAATCATCGACCGTTGCACGAAGTGGCCCGAGGCAATTCCAGTGCGTGACATCACCGCGGAGATCGTCGCACAAGCCCTATACGACAGTTGGATAGTGAGATTCGGCTGCCCGCTGCGCATCACCACAGACCAGGGACGTCAATTTGAGTCCTCTCTGTTTAACGCGCTAATGAAGAAATTCGGCGTCACAAGACTGCGAACTACAGCCTACCATCCACAGTCAAACGGTCAAGTCGAACGGTGGCATAGAACAATGAAGGCCGCACTTATGGCTCGCGGCGCAACTACGAAGTGGACAGAAGAACTTCCCACCGTTTTACTAGGGCTACGGAACGCGTTACGGCAAGACAACAACCTCAGTCCAGCCCTCATGACTTACGGCACAACCCTACGCATGCCTTCAGATTTCTTTGCGCCTCAAGAAACGAAGATCGAAGACGCCGAACTAGTGCGCCGTCTCACTCGCACGATGTCGTCACTCACACCCGCTCCGCCCCGCTCACCGTCGATGACGCAACGGCCGTTTATCTACAACGACATGGAAACATGCACTCACGTCTTCATACGCAACGATACAGTCAGAGCACCGCTAACACCACCCTACGATGGCCCGTATGAAGTACTCAAGCGGTATGACAAATATTACAAGATCCGGTTACCACTACGTACTGCAGTTGTGTCACTGGATCGACTGAAACCGGCCTACATTGTGCAAGAAGATACGCACACCGATACCTGGGAGCCGACCACACTAACATCGACGGCAACCGCTCAGGCGACAACCCATCATGACTCGACCACTACATCCACACGGCAACCCTACATTACGAAAAGCGGCCGTGTTGTGAAGAGAATCGTACGCTTCTCTTGAGGGGGAGTGATATGGGAGTCATGAAATGTATTTATGTGAAGGAGAGAGCGAGACGACGGACAACATGTTTCATTCCCGCGCAGCTGCAGAGCATCGTGGCCGCCGGGCGTGCGCGCCGACAGAACGCCGGCTAAGCAACTGAGGCATCGCGCTCCAACGCGGAGTATATTTATAGTGTGCGACCGCGACAACTGATATGTTTGCTCTGTCCAACACCCCTATAAATATGAAGCGTCGCTAAGAATAAATGTTCATTGATCAGCTGACTTTTATTACTATCTCTTGAACACCTACACTGCTACTACACCTACACCTCCACAATTGTATAGTGGGATTTCCAACCACTATACAATTCTCAACGCCACATACACAAAACCTTTATTTCAATGATTCCTCATAACTGTTCGTCAACACGGATGCTTATGCAACAAAACGACACCACTTTCACTGCACAAAATCCACTCCGAAGCAATTTTGAATTATCGAAATAAAGATCGACATCCAGACGCCATGATTACCCGCCAAAACACCGCTTTTACTTTTTCATTGACGGCTTTGTGCGCGAAAGACTAAGGTACCGACGCTTATACAGCCAAAACAGCAAATTATATAATTTTTACAAAATAAATATATTCTTTTAATATTTATGTATGACTCCTATTTAATAGTTGTAATTTTAAATAAGGTTTTTATAATTGTATATCTTTAAACAGAGTGTTTCTAAACGCCAAACTTATTTAATTTACAAAAATGTTTCAGCATTTTGCATATAAATTCTCTTTGGTTCCTATTTTTTTTTTCTTATAAATAAAAGCGTGACTTTTCTTTACGAAACATTAACTTTTGATTACCAAACTGTGCGGTAGTCGAATTTGAAATTCGAAAGATATTATAAGTTGGTAATATGATACATTGTGAAACTAAAATTGGTGTAGGTACAGTCGAACCAACTGAATCATGACCCACTTGGCCGATCATTCCTTTAAAATCATAAATTTAGTTAGGTTTTCTTCGCTATTATGCTATGTTGCACTTAGTACGTTTTAAATATGAATAATAACGTGTCATTACGGGTCAGAGATCTATGCAATTTTAATCTTTGTTATCACTGCACTAAAGTCTCAATTAGAATTTCAAATAAGATCCCGTTCATAATCTAAACTCTTTTCACTATTGAGAAAAACGAATTTTTAAAAATAAAATTACGTTATGTGTCAGATGTCAAGTAGTAGTTGAAAAAATTTTAAAAGGCCATATTTATTAGACAATGTCAGTGTCTAATAAATTGATAACAGGTTCGTTACTTAAGAAATGTATGTTCAAGCGAATTTCAACCTACTTTGTATTGAGTGACTGTAGGAAAATGATCTTAAGGTGGGTCATGATTCAATTTGGTCGACTGTACATACCAATTACGAGCAATGGTGTTGAAAAACATACTTTCCTCCTCTAGTCTCCGCTTTGGTAAAAAACGGAGACTAGAGGAGGAAAAGAATAGAGGAGGAAAACTAATTCCTTTTGGGAGGCGCGCCATGGCCTCAGCAAACTCCTCACTTGATAGTGAGTCTTTAGCTGCCTGGCTCTGCGAGCTAACTAAGCAGTCACTACTACTTCCTCGACTACAAGGAAAGACCACGGGGGCTGCAGAATCTCTCTTTCTTGGTCGAACATTCTGAGACGCATGTTTATGGACAATATTTATCTCATCGAAAATGCTAGTTTGCTTATCATGCTTCTAACCGTGTGATTGTGACCGATTTAATTCCCGAACTTGCATTTACTACACCAAGAAGTATTGTTTCAGAAATGCTTACCTGCATCCGAAGCGAAATGCTCCAACAGAATCCTTAATAGCTTAGTAAAATCCACCAATGGGACCTTACTTAAATGGTCGACAAACCAGAACAAAGGTTTCCATGCGTTGAAATCTCTACTTTCCAATCGGATTGAGATAAAATTTGAGACTACAACAACGTGCGCATTCGAGGTCCAAGATCCAATTTACTTTTTGACAAACAGCGAAGATTGTAGGAAATTCAAAGTTTGTTCTTTTGGTAATTTGTACGAGGCGAAGTGTCCATATGATTATGAATTCAGCGTTAAAGACAAGGTTAGTAGATAGTACCTATTACTAAAATCAGGGGGTCTACTCTGAATCTTAGTTTACGAAGTTTCGGCCGATATATCGGGGCATTTCCTACTCCGAAATACATTCGTTCCGAAGTTCGGACCGACCGAACTATCAATGACAATGTTTTGCGTGTTCGGAGTAAGCTCCGATACGAACACGCAAAACACGATCGAAGTTTTGAATTTGACAAACGATTTTTCGGGAGAACAGTGTCAAAATTCACGATAGCAAAATAGGTGCCTTTTGTTCGTCGTAAGCGTTGTTGGAGTTAAAATAAATTACATTATAGCCGTCAATTTGTGATTGAACATTAGTAAAAGTGAAATAGATGGTGTGAAGATAAGTTTAGGTGTACTGTGTATGTGTACCGACCTATATAAATTAATTCTATTGTTAGTTCGGCTCTTTTACGTCCTAAAAGGGTAGCCATGGAATTGATACCGTTCTTAAGGTATGAGTCATATGTTATTTAGTAAAAAACAGTTTTGCGACTAAATCTAGAACTTTGGTAATAAAGTAGGGACTTACATACATAAAATTATGATTTTCATATTCTCTAATGAGTAAATAAATAGTTATTTAAATTTATTTAGAAATAAATAACATACGTAGGTACCTAATTATTTTATTCACTAATAATAATTATTAAAAAAATACTAATACAAAATGTGTTACCGACTTGACACTATTTCCCTCAATATTGCACACATTTGAAAGAAAGAAAGAAAGAAAAACATTTATTGGCCTCGCCAGGACAAAATAAAAGAAAGATAAAATAACAATTATATTTGGAATTATGTCTGTGTGTGTGTCTGTGTGTCTGTGCGTTAGCACGACTCGAGCATGCTTTAACTTATTGCAACCAAATTAAACATGCATGTATGACATCAAAATATAAGGTTTCTATCAACCGTTGAATCGTTTCCGGTATACAAGAAAGTCAAGGGGAGAACACTCCCGATATTTTTTTTAGTTTATATATATAAAAATTCGGAGCAAATAAAATTTTAGTTTAAATAAATGTTAATCTCTACGATGTACTAGGATTTAAGGTAATAGGTACGACTTTTTGGCTAAGGAAGAGTGGCTTCCTGTGACACAGGTGCTTATGTTAAGTCAACAAATAATAGTTAAAACTTCACATTGAATGAACAAACATTTTTTTAACTGCCTGACATCAACCCATTTTCCACCGTGCTAGTGAAGAAGTGGTGCGAAGGTCTTCACTGAGCTCAGAATCTACCTCAGTAGGCTTTCACGACGCCCACGCGCTAAGAACGTATTGTATTCGTGATTGGGAACTACATTGGATAATAAGTTGTACTAATTCATCTCTCGCTCGTTTTTTTACAGGACTGCTTGCCAGCAGATCAATTCAATTGTCAAAATGCGAAATCCAACGCATCTCTCAGGGAATCATTGAATTCCGTCAGTATAACTTCTACTACACCAAGCATCACCACGTTAACCCCAGCAACAGCACCAGCTGAATCAATTGGAGACGTTAACTGGAGTGGGAAAACCTGTATCATTGTTATAGGCAGACCGGTTTATTTCATTCCTGACGCTAGCGACTGTAGAAAATACAAAACTTGTTCATTCGGTCATCTGTATGAAGAAGTATGCCCTTACAACTACGAATTCAATGAGAATGAAAGTGTGAGTATAATTTCCTCAATGTTTAGATAAGAGTAGATGAAGCGAAGGAAATATGAAATGATGTTCGAAAATTGACAGTAAAATTCGATTTTGTTTATCCAATCACAAAATTTACGCATGTTAAAATGTAACTTAAATTATATTGATAATTCGCTTATCTGATTGGGAAAGGATTTTGGTGTGATACGGAGTTATGGTGGCATTTAACGTAATTACCTTAATTGGTCCCTTTAATATCAAAACGGGGATTAACGCGATTAGACACATTGTAAATGAGGCCTGACGTTTCAGCCGGTTTGCACGGATCGTGGTCACAGGCGGATTCAATCTGAGTCATAAAGGCCTATTTTCCATAAAGCGGAGACGAGAAGAGAGGATCGTAGAAGAGGGGCGTAGCGGGTAGGTCATTTCCACTAAAGAGGATCGGAGCGGCGACGTGAGCGTAGTCAGAAGAGCTCTCCACGAGTTTTGTGTTCTACTTTTGACAATACTGCATCTTCGCCTGGCACATAAGCAACCATTACAATGATGAGAAATGTCATTTATCATCATTGTAATGGTTGCTTTAACATATTTTTCCTCCTCTAGTCTCCGCTTTGGTTAAAAACGGACCTAATTCCTTATGGGAGGCGCGCCATGGCCTCAGCAAACTCCTCACTTGATAGTGAGTCTTTAGCTGCCTGGCTCTGCGAGCTAACTAAGCAGTCACTACTACTTCCTCGACTGCAAGGAAAGACCACAGGGGCTGCAGAATCTCTCTTTCTTGGTCGAACATTCTGAGACGCATGTTTATGGACAATATTTATCTTATCGAAAAAGCTAGTTTGCTTATCGTGCTTCTAACCGTGTGAGTGATTTAATTCCCAAGCTTGCATTTACTACACCAAGAAGTTTTGTTTCAGAAATGCTTACCTGCATCCGAAGCGAAATGCTCCAACAGAATCACTAATAGCTTAGTAAAATCCACCAATAGGACCCAACTTAAATGGTCGACAAACCAGAACAAAGGTTTCCATGCGTTAAAATCTTTACTTTCCAATCGGATTGAGATAAAATTTGAGACTACAACAACGTGCGCATTCGAGGTCCAAGATCCAATTTACTTTTTGACAAACAGCGAAGATTGTACGAAATTCAAAATTTGTTCTTTTGGTAATTTGTACGAGGCGAAGTGTCCATATGATTATGAATTCAGCGTTAAAGACAAGGTTAGTAGATAGTACCTATTACTAAAATCAGTTTCGTTTCCGATGACTCAGGAGCACCGCACAACGCACGCGCCACGTCCGATGTGCGTAGCTCTGCAGATACGCGGTGCGGCGCGGTTTATTGGCATTGCTTGCTGACACTTAATATATAGAATATTTTTTAGAAGTATAATATACAAAAGATGAAAACAACACATATAAATACAAAGTACAACAAGCGGTCTTATCGCTATACAAGCGATTTCTTCCAGACCTTTGGATGGACAGAGTAGACATGTTACAATAATAACGGAAGTTGTAGGTGTACCGTTACTAAGTTATTAGTATATTGGCCAAGATAATAATAATATATTTCCACGCATCATTAAGAACTAGTGTTATGGATACACTAGATAACGGACAAATTTTTAATATACATAAGTAATAGGATAGATATTTACATAAATAAACTTAAATAAATACGTAAACAACCATGACTCGTGAACAAATGTTCGTGTTCATCACACTAACATCTGCTCCTACCAGGACTTGAACTCGGACCACTTGAAGTGTAGGCAGCGCTATACTGACCACTCCACCTAGTGGTACAGAAGAATTTTGGAAATCGAACTTATAGTTTTTGAGAAACGCGTGAACTAAGATACTCAATACTCAATATTTTATTGCATTTCACAGTAGTAGGTACCAGGTATACGATAGAAGTGGTACAAAGGTCTTCACTGAGCTCAGAATCTGCCTCAGTCGGCTTTCACGACGCCCACGTGATAAGAACGTATTGTATTCGTGATTGGGAATCACATTGGATAATAAGTAGTAGGTACTAATTCATCTCTCACTCGTTTTTTACAGAACTGCTTGCCAGCAGATCAATTCAATTGTCAAAATGCTAAATCCAACGCATCTCTCAGGGAATCATTGAATTCCGTCAGTATAACTTCTACTACACCAAGCATCACCACGTTAACCCCAGCAACAGCACCAGCTGAATCAATTGGAGACGTTAACTGGAGTGGGAAAACCTGTATCATTGTTATAGGCAGACCGGTTTATTTCATTCCTGACGCTAGCGACTGTAGAAAATACAAAACTTGTTCATTCGGTCATCTGTATGAAGAAGTATGCCCTTACAACTACGAATTCAATGAGAATCAAAGTGTGAGTATAATTTCCTCAATGTTTAGATATGAGTAGATGAAACGAAGGAAATATGGAATGATGTTCGAAAATTGACAGTAAAATTCGATTTTGTTTATCCAATCACAAAATTTACGCATGTTAAAATGTAACTTAAATTATATTGATAATTCGCTTATCTGATTGGGAAAGGATTTTGGTGTGATACGGAGTTATGGTGGCATTTAACGTAATTACCTTTATTGGTCCCATTAATATCAAAACGGGGATTAACGCGATTAGACACATTGTAAATGAGGCCTGACGTTTCAGCCGGTTTGCACGGATCGTGGTTACAGGCGGATTCAATCTGAGTCATAAAGGCCTATTTTCCATAAAGCAGAGACAAGAAGAGAGGATCGTAGAAGAGGGTCGTAGGGGGTAGGTCATTTCCACTAAAGAGGATCGGAGCGGCGACGTGAGCGTAGTCAGAAAAGCTCTCTACGAGTTTTGTGTTCTACTTTTGACAATACTGCATCTTCGCCTGGCACATAAGCAACCATTACAATGATGAGAAATGTCATTTATCATCATTGTAATGGTTGCTTAAAACATATTTTTCCTCCTCTAGTCTCCACTTTGGTTAAAAACGGACCTAATTCCTTTTGGGAGGCGCGCCATGGCCTCAGCAAACTCCTCACTTGATAGTGAGTCTTTAGCTGCCTGGCTCTGCGAGCTAACTAAGCAGTCACTACTACTTCCTCGACTGCAAGGAAAGACTACAGGGGCTGCAGAATCTCTCTTTCTTGGTCGAACATTCTGAGACGCATGTTTATGGACAATATTTATCTTATCGAAAATGCTAGTTTGCTTATCGTGCTTCTAACCGTGATTGATTTAATTCCCAAGCTTGCATTTACTACACCAAGAAGTTTTGTTTCAGAAATGTTTACCTGCATCCGAAGCGAAATGCTCCAACAGAATCACAAATAGCTTAGTAAAATCCACCAATAGGACCCTACTTAAATGGTCGACAAACCAGAACAAAGGTTTCCATGCGTTGAAATCTTTACTTTCCAATCGGATTGAGATAAAATTTGAGACTACAACAACGTGCGCATTCGAGGTCCAAGATCCAATTTACTTTGTGACAAACAGCGAAGATTGTACGAAATTCAAAGTTTGTTCTTTTGGTAATTTGTACGAGGCGAAGTGTCCATATGATTATGAATTCAGCGTTAAAGATAAGGTTAGTAGATAGTACCTATTACTAAAATCAGTTTCGTTTCCGATGAGTCAGGAGCACCGTCCGATGTGCGTAGCTCTGCAGATACGCGGTGCGGCACGGTTTATTGGCATTGCTTGCTGACATTTAATAGATAGAATATTTTTTAGAAGTATAATATACAAAAGATGAAAACAACACATATAAATACAATGTACAACGAGCGGTCTTATCGCTATACAAGCGATTTCTTCCAGACCTTTGGATGGACAGAGTAGACATGTTACAATAATAACGGAAGTTGTAGGTGTACCGTTACTAAGTTATTAGTATATTGGCCAAGATAATAATAATATATTTCCACGCATCATTAAAAACTAGTGTTATGGATACACTAGATAACGGACAAATTTTTAACATACATAAGTAATAGGATAGATATTTACATAAATAAACTTAAATAAATACGTAAACAACCATGACTCGTGAACAAATGTTCGTGCTCATCACACTAACATCTGCTCCTACCAGGACTTGAACTCGGGCCGCTTGAAGTGTAGGCAGCGCTATACTGACCACTCCACCTAGTGGTACAGAAGAATTTTGGAAATCGAACTTATAGTTTTTGAGAAACGCGTGAACTAAGATACTCAATACTCAATATTTTATTGCATTTCACAGTAGTAGGTACCAGGTATACGATAGAAGTGGTACAAAGGTCTTCACTGAGCTCAGAATCTGCCTCAGTCGGCTTTCACGACGCCCACGTGATAAGAACGTATTGTATTCGTGATTGGGAATCACATTGGATAATAAGTAGTAGGTACTAATTCATCTCTCACTCGTTTTTTACAGAACTGCTTGCCAGCAGATCAATTCAATTGTCGAAATGCGAAATCCAACGCATCTCTCAGGGAATCATTGAATTCCGTCAGTATAACTTCTACTACACCAAGCATCACCACGTTAACCCCAGCAACAGCACCAGCTGAATCAATTGGAGACGTTAACTGGAGTGGGAAAACCTGTATCATTGTTATAGGCAGACCGGTTTATTTCATTCCTGACGCTAGCGACTGTAGAAAATACAAAACTTGTTCATTCGGTCATCTGTATGAAGAAGTATGCCCTTACAACTACGAATTCAATGAGAATCAAAGTGTGAGTATAATTTCCTCAATGTTTAGATATGAGTAGATGAAACGAAGGAAATATGGAATGATGTTCGAAAATTGACAGTAAAATTCGATTTTGTTTATCCAATCACAAAATTTACGCATGTTAAAATGTAACTTAAATTATATTGATAATTCGCTTATCTGATTGGGAAAGGATTTTGGTGTGATACGGAGTTATGGTGGCATTTAACGTAATTACCTTTATTGGTCCCATTAATATCAAAACGGGGATTAACGCGATTAGACACATTGTAAATGAGGCCTGACGTTTCAGCCGGTTTGCACGGATCGTGGTCACAGGCGGATTCAATCTGAGTCATAAAGGCCTATTTTCCATAAAGCGGAGACAAGAAGAGAGGATCGTAGAAGAGGGTCGTAGGGGGTAGGTCATTTCCACTAAAGAGGATCGGAGCGGCGACGTGAGCGTAGTCAGAAAATCTCTCTACGAGTTTTGTGTTCTACTTTTGACAATACTGCATCTTCGCCTGGCACATAAGCAACCATTACAATGATGAGAAATGTCATTTATCATCATTGTAATGGTTGCTTAAAACATATTTTTCCTCCTCTAGTCTCCACTTTGGTTAAAAACGGACCTAATTCCTTTTGGGAGGCGCGCCATGGCCTCAGCAAACTCCTCACTTGATAGTGAGTCTTTAGCTGCCTGGCTCTGCGAGCTAACTAAGCAGTCACTACTACTTCCTCGACTGCAAGGAAAGACCACAGGGGCTGCAGAATCTCTCTTTCTTGGTCGAACATTCTGAGACGCATGTTTATGGACAATATTTATCTTATCGAAAATGCTAGTTTGCTTATCGTGCTTCTAACCGTGATTGATTTAATTCCCAAGCTTGCATTTACTACACCAAGAAGTTTTGTTTCAGAAATGTTTACCTGCATCCGAAGCGAAATGCTCCAACAGAATCACAAATAGCTTAGTAAAATCCACCAATAGGACCCTACTTAAATGGTCGACAAACCAGAACAAAGGTTTCCATGCGTTGAAATCTTTACTTTCCAATCGGATTGAGATAAAATTTGAGACTACAACAACGTGCGCATTCGAGGTCCAAGATCCAATTTACTTTGTGACAAACAGCGAAGATTGTACGAAATTCAAAGTTTGTTCTTTTGGTAATTTGTACGAGGCGAAGTGTCCATATGATTATGAATTCAGCGTTAAAGATAAGGTTAGTAGATAGTACCTATTACTAAAATCAGTTTCGTTTCCGATGAGTCAGGAGCACCGTCCGATGTGCGTAGCTCTGCAGATACGCGGTGCGGCACGGTTTATTGGCATTGCTTGCTGACATTTAATAGATAGAATATTTTTTAGAAGTATAATATACAAAAGATGAAAACAACACATATAAATACAATGTACAACGAGCGGTCTTATCGCTATACAAGCGATTTCTTCCAGACCTTTGGATGGACAGAGTAGACATGTTACAATAATAACGGAAGTTGTAGGTGTACCGTTACTAAGTTATTAGTATATTGGCCAAGATAATAATAATATATTTCCACGCATCATTAAAAACTAGTGTTATGGATACACTAGATAACGGACAAATTTTTAACATACATAAGTAATAGGATAGATATTTACATAAATAAACTTAAATAAATACGTAAACAACCATGACTCGTGAACAAATGTTCGTGCTCATCACACTAACATCTGCTCCTACCAGGACTTGAACTCGGGCCGCTTGAAGTGTAGGCAGCCTTACTGACCACTCTACCTAGTGTAACAAAAGAATTTTGGAAATCGAACTTATAGTTTTTGAGAAACGCGTGGACTAAGATACTCAATACTCAATATTTTATTGCATTTCACAGTAGTAGGTACCAGGTATACGATAGAAGTGGTACAAAGGTCTTCACTGAGCTCAGAATCTGCCTCAGTTGGCTTTCACGACGCCCACGTGATAAGAACGTATTGTATTCGTGATTGGGAATCACATTGGATAATAAGTAGTAGGTACTAATTCATCTCTCACTCGTTTTTTACAGAACTGCTTGCCAGCAGATCAATTAAATTGTCAAAATGCGAAATCCAACGCATCTCTCAGGGAATCATTGAATTCCGTCAGTATAACTTCTACTACACCAAGCATCACCACGTTAACCCCAGCAACAGCACCAGCTGAATCAATTGGAGACGTTAACTGGAGTGGGAAAACCTGTATCATTGTTATAGGCAGACCGGTTTATTTCATTCCTGACGCTAGCGACTGTAGAAAATACAAAACTTGTTCATTCGGTCATCTGTA
The DNA here is from genome assembly GCA_955850985.1 of Elophila nymphaeata. Classification (NCBI taxonomy): domain Eukaryota; kingdom Metazoa; phylum Arthropoda; class Insecta; order Lepidoptera; family Crambidae; genus Elophila; species Elophila nymphaeata. The sequence goes on from OY039066.1 coordinate 31,698,244, forward strand.
TGAAGAAGTATGCCCTTACAACTACGAATTCAATGAGAATCAAAGTGTGAGTATAATTTCCTCAATGTTTTGATATGAGTACCTAGACGAAACGTAGGAAATATGGAATGATGTTCGAAAATTGACAGTAAACTTCGATTTTGTTTATTCAATTCCAGAAATGTCTACCACCTGGTCCGATACCTTGCCAAAGCGACACCAACTATAGGATAGCGACGGTGCAATGCCCACAGGGGAGGGATAAGCCGACATATTACATGGACCCGCTCAACTGCGAGTATTACTTTACTTGTTCCAATGGCAGATCGTTCCATCAGAAATGTGCTGATGGTGAAGAATTTAGTCCTGCAAATCTGGTTAGTATACTATTTTTCTACATCTATTCTTATTCTTATGCAAGGGGCTGAGGCTGTGTCTCAGAGCACTTCGACCCAATGGGATCTTTTGTGCATTTTTTTCTACATTTACACTAATATTAAGAAAAGATTTGTTAGTTTTTAATATAAGCTAGCTGTGCCCGCGACTTCGTTCGCTTGAATTTTCCGTTTTCGCAACATTTTTCATTGACGCTCATCTCCTATTGGTCGTAGCGTCATGTTATATAGCCTTCCTCGATAAATGAACTATCCAACAGAAAAATAAATTTTCAATTTGAATCAGTAGTTCCCGATATTAGCGCGTTTAACCAAACAAACAAACTCCTCAGATTTATAATAAATAATATATAAAAAAAAAATTACGTCGTGCTGCCGACTGAGAGAAAAAACGGTGCCATTCCGACAGCGACAATCACTACATCGACTGATTCTGAATTTATGCTTTTTACCACCAGGCGATATTTTTCTCCATCAAGAAAATTAAACATACATTATCATTCCACAGATTTGTATGCCAGCTTCGGAAGCCAAGTGTCGTCATTATGCTGAAATAAAACCAATATATGTAACAGACGGCAATACCGAAATTGCTAATCACAATAGAAACGAAATCAGGCAAGGAAATTACAAAAACAATTATTTGTATAACTTCGATTCAGATGATTATGTACTGTTACATAGATTACGACGGAACATAGCAACAGATGGTGTTGAAATTGAAGACAAGAAAACAGATATAGTTAAAAAGAAAGATATAGATATTGAGAGAACAGCACAAGAAGATAGCGAAGAAATAGCTGACGATAGAATAGCACAAGGGAATGACAAAGAAGTAGATGATAAAAGGAGAGCACAAAAGAACGACGAAGAATTAGGTGAGACCAGAAGAACAGACAAAACCAAAAAAACGGAAGACAGAAGAGCACCAAACTATGTAGAACATTATAATGGTGATTTCATTTATGCCGATAAAGATAAACTTAGCGACATCTTTATGAGAACAATAATTAATATTCTACCCACAGCAAGACAGACAAATATCGGCTTTGTTGAAAGCAAAGCAAAATGATGGTTGCATTAATACGTCTAGTGAAGTAATTTGGAGGTGGAATAAATATATATTTTTTGATAAAAATCTTTGTTTAATTTTAATTTCATATTTCTATATCAATGAGGAGGCGGTCGATGGCGCCGCGGTCGTGCGTAGTTCGTAACAATCACGAAAGTTAAGCTACCAAGTGCGCGATCTGTACTCGGATGGGTGACCGAACATTTTTCAGCTTGATTTTACTCCGTGCTTCTATGGCACGTTAAGCTGGTGGTCCCGGGTACTGTCGACGGACAGCAGTCGTTCCCAAGGAGGGCTGGTGTCAGGCACACACACACGTAACAATCAAATGACAAAGCCTTTCGCAGTATTGTCGATATCAAGACACTCCACCGACCTCAACTAAATCGAGAGCAGGGTAGGAAAAAGTAGAAGAAAATAAATCTGAAAGATATTTCAATCATTTGTTCGTCTATTTTAAGTTTTTAAAAAACCGTCAAAACTAAAAACAGAAATTAAAATGTTATGCTTAAAATATCTAAATATTTTTTAAAGTAGGTGCCAAGCTCAATATTTGTAATAAACGTTGTCACTTGTATTTGGGACAGACCTCAAAAAACATTTGGATTGTTTTAAACAAAATGTTTATTTAGCCGATTTTAGTTTTGAAGACAGTTTTTTTAGACAGACAAGACAAGTTATCAAATGAGGACGATATCTTCGATGTCAATTAAATACGAATTATTAGGGATAACTCAAAAACTTCTCGTCAGATGGCGATCAAATTTAAATGGGACCACATGACAAGCACCTGCTTCCGAATGTGAATAGAATCATCAAAATCGGTATACGTATCGAGTAATAAGTTATGATGTAACACTTTAAAAAAACCGTAGAGCGTATATCTTTAAATATAAAATATTAACTTTACCCAGCTTGTATATACTAGAGATATGTAGATTTGTTCGAAAATATAAACAGTTTTTTACTAAGCGCGAAGACGTACCATGCAAATATTTATTAAGACAGAAATAAATTAGTGTTACCAAGTTCCCGATTAAAAGTGAACTCTTCAAGTACTTTTAGCTCCTCTATAAAAATATATAATAAACTACCTGACATATTAAAAAATGAACACAATAATATAATTTTTAAAAGATAATTTAAACAATTCTTAACTAATAAATGCTATTATGATATTAATGAATACTTTATTGATAATACATACAATAATAATAATATACAATTAAAATATATTTAAAAAATAAATAATATAGTAATTATATTTTATTTTATAGGTTGATATAACTTTTTATGAATAATTTTAGGTAAATAGTAGGTACTTAAATAATGATTTATACTATATTGAATGATATACTCTATTGATGATAATTATAATACTATATACTTCCTCTCTCCTAGTACTTTTATTGCGTGCCTGACAAGGTCCATAATATTGGTCTTACTTTATATGTAACATCTTATATCACATTATGGTTCTGCAATAAACGATTGATTGATTGATTGAACATACAGTCGAATTGAGAACCTCCTCCTGTTTTGAAGTCGATTAAAAAATAAGCCAAATTTCAGTAAAGAGTAGATTTTTATCATGTCTAATAAGTTTCGGTTTCGGCCGAAACTGAGTCAGATACCGAAGATTCGGTTTCGGTTGAAAAATCCTGTTTCGGTCGGACGCTAATTATTAACAAATATTTGGTTACATAAGCCAAATCTGGCACTATGGGCCATGAAGAGAGTACCTCTATACGTTCCACCACCGGCACCGTCATTACAAGGTGTTTTGAAAGACCTCTTCAATGTCTTAAAATTAAATATTTTAAGTAGGATAATAATTAAATATTATTATCCTACTTAAAATACTCTTCACAGATTATCTAGATACAAACTACGTACTTAAAACACAATGGTGACCTGTAATACAGGTTTTGTAAAACCTACGTCAGGCACCAGTCTCTGACAATAGCCCCCCATCCACTAGTATTTATTCATGCCTAAATGTCCAATCTTTAAGGAATGAATTCTAGTAGATGGGCAAAGCGCGAGAGAATGACAATGTTAAAATCTATTTGTCCCTTCCGTCACGCCTTAACGATGCAACAACTAAGGGCTGATTTTTCAATCCAGATATTTTTTTATTCAACAGATATCGTAGAGATCGTCTAATCTAAAATTAAACGCTCTTGCATTGACTTATTCTTACATGCACAATCACTGTACAGATGCAACACACAAAGTACCATCAGCATCAAGTTTAATTGTAGATTCTTTTTTACGGTGAAGGAAAACATCGTGAGGAAACCTGCATACACCTATTAATAAATTCTTAGGTTGTGTGTGAAGTCGACCAACCCGCGCTTGGCCAGCGTGGTTGACCAAGGCCTAATCGCCTCTAATGTGGGGTAGGCACGAGCCCCCCGGTGGAGTTTGGGTAATAATTTAACTGTCTGTTAACTTTTATTTCACGATTGAAAAATTAGCCCTGAGTATAATTACAAATAAAAAACATCTCATATGTCCTCTGAAACAGGAAGTGTACGCATTACCTTGCTGATTTTTTTTTATGATTTGCTAGACAGTTTTTTGTGAGACAATCAAACCAGCCTTACTATCACTTACTGGTTCATATAGCCGCTCTGCAATATCCCGAAAACAGTTGCTCCTGGACCCCATGGTCCCAGAGTCTCTACCCCAAACGGCTCAAACAAGTAGTTACCTGATAGAGCAGCATATTTGCGCCGTTTGACAAATTCAGTGGAAGCTGCAGCCGACCCGGACATCGCTGATGTAATCATTTGTAGCTACGATTAAATCATTTACTATTCAATAATTTGTAATATACGTGTGAACCTGCCTATGACAATTTTAAATCACAAAACAGATGACAAAATGCATTTTCACTCGGAAACACATTATAAATTCTGATACGTGTGCTGTGACTTTTAATTTCCATAAAGAGTTCATTTTAAATAATATACGTGTGAACCTGCCTATGACAATTTTAAATCACAAAACAGATGACAAAATCCGTTTTCACTCGGAAACACATTATAAATTCTGATACGTGTGCTGTGACTTTTAATTTCCATAAAGAGTTAATTTTAAGTATAGTTTTAATAAAAAAAAATTAAAGTAAGTAACTCGCCTTAAGTATAAAAATACACTTAAACGCTAATTTCCAGATTTTAAAGAGGTGTGAACAACTCATTTACAAGTTAATCATAAACCTTCTAATTTATTTTTCATCTAAATTATTCTAAAACCATACAACAATTAGTAACGATAAACAAAATTATTAACGGCGATTACTATCAAGCTTAAAGGTTTAACCAATAACTAACCTTTGATACTAATTAGAATCGAACGAATACACAATGCTCATAAAATGGAAAATACTCGGTATGTATTTATTGTTCATAAATTGGAAATACGACTTTTGAATTCCTTTTCAATTAGTATCCAGACGCTTGAGTTTTTGTCTAAAGTCCGGCTTGATACTCTACAAAGACATATTGGTTGACTTTATTGGTTTAGTATCTACTACTTAGGTAGTTTACTTATTGGATTTGCTTGACCCTTTAAAGTAGGTAGTGTTGGACCGAACTCGAGTTCTTTAAGTCCTAATTTAGGAAATGGACTCGATTTTTGGAGACTGGATTTTTGTCGTTGACAAGACTCACGATTCCTCACATATTATGAGGAATCGAGTCTTTTTACAATAATATAGGACTCTGCGAAAGGACTCAAAACTTGGAGACTCATTTTAGTCGGAGTCTTGCGTGCTCTGCCAAAATGAGTCCAATCCCAAAATAACGACTTTAAGAACTCGAGTCCCCGCACTAATTTACAGGCAGATCTCCTGCTCAAAAAAATAACATAACATGTTTACCGAACATTTTAGCAAAACATTGCAGCCTCTTGCGTCTTTTTAAACACGATTTGTTCGTGCTTTCAAGGAATATGAGATCAAGATTATTTTGACTTTTTGTTAACATCATAATATTTAAATTACTATTGGCAGGTTTCAATATTCTCTTCCTCATTCTCTTCGCTACTTAAAATAAGCTAAGTTAATGAAGTTTGGTTGGTTGCCTAGACTACCTATTGTTAAGATCAATTACCTATTGTTAAGTTACTAAAAATAACAGCGGTTGCTTAGCAACCAAACCCTGGTGGAGCGATCTGTAACAGTGAATAGAATATAGAAACCGGTCATTTGTTGGCATGAGGAGGTGGTCTCTTGTTATTATCACCAACCTAACCAAACACTGTATATTTTCCTCATCGCGTGAGAGGTCTAAGCATTAGTATTATCCCCCTTAGCATCCCCTTGATATTAACTAAATTCCTTAACAGCACTTAACTGAGTCGTGCAAATAAATATATGGTATTTGTTTTTCTATTTTTGCAGTACTGACATTGTATTTAGCCACACCTAACACGGCCGTGTATCAAACAGACCACAGTGATTATGATGACGAACTAAATGAAAATACTGTTAAAAAGTGCCGCGATGACAATGTAAGTAGCTCTAATAATATCATCGACCTGCATACATACATACTCTTCTTTTAAGATCGTGAAACATAATACCCTTCACCATACGGGCTGACCTAAGACCACCGTCACCGCCGTCTAAAGACACTGCGGCTGCACTTCAGCTAAGAGAATGGGTAGAAATTATTTCCGGAAAAAACACATGTGGACGGAGAAATTCGAAATATTTATAAATGGTTATAAAGGTTGTCCTCATCTTAGACGTATACTGTCGTCTTCCAATGTAGCCGTAACTTGTGTAACTTAATGTTTCTCCTGAAGCAAAGAGGAAAATGGAAGTCAACTATTTGTCAGCCATTCAAGTACTAACCGGCACTTGGACGGATTGTAGAAAACGCACAAATTCTTAATAGCTTAATTTTATAAAAACTAATTTCCAAAACATATATTTCAGGGCTGCTCAGTAAACAAGAATACAGAATTGGACAAAGGAAATATTTCCCCTAGTTCTATAAAAGATAAACATAAACGAAGACATGGAGAGGCTACAGATGAGGGTGAAAAGACTAAAATTACTATGAAGGCCAGAGACATTAGGAGAGGTTTCAGGAGCTCTGGAAGGAAATATCACTATGGTAATATACATAAAGAAGTTATTCGATCGAAACGCAGAGTAGAAAATAAAACAGAAAACAATGAAATCGTTTCTATAACAGAAACAAACTCGAATGTTACAAATTTAGAAGAAACTATTACTTCTAAAAATGACGTACTTAGCTCTACTATTGAAACTTCTAATGAGATAAACACTACTACCAACAACTATTCACAAGAAACCACTAATTTTAAAAATGAGGAAGTCAGCTCAATTGATATCATACAAATTTCTAATTTAGATACTTCTGCAAGTACAAACATAGATAAAGATGCTACTCAAGCCGATAATAATACAACTGTTACTAAATCTAGCCAGTTTACCAGTATGATAGGTAGCACAGTCTCAATTGAGCAATCTGAGTCAAATGTTTCTTTCGATATAACTACAAATGGGTTTGGAACTGAAACTATGATTGTTACTGATAGCAATTCCACATATAGCACAAACGGTAGCTATACGGAAACTAATATTACAGATTCTCAAATTACTACGGACAATATTACCTTAAACATTAACACGGAAAAGCCATCACTTTTGATCTATACACCAAGCACTCCTAAAACGGGTACAACAGAACCTTTAGAAGCAGCAGAAATAATCTTGGTACCTAATGATAAATTTATAAAAATATATCCTACTGCTAAACCAACAAGAGAACTCAACATAAAAGACATATTCAATTCTCATGGTATCGTGATGAGTTCATCGCGAAAGTTTGTAGATGATAAAGATAAATCAAAATTTAACGATAATAAACCACCTGAGAAAGGTAAAATAACAGCTACCATACACTCTCCTCTACCTCAGCAATACATTCAAGTAATAAAGAAAGTTTTGCAAAGCTATGCCGGCTTAAATAACGTTAACCAAAAACCAACAGCTAGTTTTTCTTTGAACATTAAAGACTCAAATCATAAAGCTGGTGATCAGAAAATTTTTGCTGTTGTATACAACTGCAATTGTAAAAGAAAATCAGGTAATCATCACAGGATCCGACGTACGCATAATCATCATAGTTTGAATAAGTACAAGTATATTTATGAAACGCCTAATAAACAATGGCGAATATTACATCGTGGTGATAGTAGTAATAATATTATAAATACAGCTGATGAAAACTATAACAAAACTTTATCGGATATCGCGCGTCAATGTCAACAAATATTTGAAGACCCCAAACATTATGAAGACAATAAAAATACATCAAGAGCTGCTCACAATAAATATGTAGATGATATAAAAGATAAATTTGAAAATGATGAAAAAGTTGAACCTCCAAATAATTTAGATGAAAAGTCGTTTGTAAATAATTATACTAGTTTACTTAATATTGCTGATATAACTCGTCTTAAGGGCATTACTAAAACTGCGACACCAAAGGTATAAGAAATAAAAGCAGCATCGAAATAAAAGAAAATATCGCAGATTTAGTCACAAATAAACTGGCACAAGCTACTATACTGAGAGACATATTGCTAGATAAATTTACTGATGCAATAAAAGATAATTTTCGCGTTGAAAGCAAACCTTACTACACTAACACATTAAAAGTAAAACGAGGTTTGAAAGACCTTAATGACTATTGGAAGTATATTGTAGATCATAATGACATGAACAGTGAATCAGATGAAACCGAATTAGTTTTTGAGAGTGCAAGTAATGAAATATCAAAAAGCAAAGAAGAGAACAAACCAAGCAGAGAAAGAGAAACTACTGAAAAACCTGACGAAACTTCTCATTTACAATTAATAAATACAGAAATCAATGACACTTTTAATTTGAGAGATATTACTGATGATAATAAAAACGATGAAACTTTAACTAAACTAGAAAATTACGAAGATAAAGTTTATGATTATGACTATGGCTACAGTTACAGGCTAATTACGTTAAAAAAGAGCGTAAACCAGAAAAAGTTAAAGGCAAAATTACAATATCTCTGGGAAAGCCTAAAAGTGATAAATTACATGATTTAGAATAGTTTATTTGACTTTCTTTTGTAATGCTGTTTCCTATCCTTCCTATGTATAGTTTCTATCTTATAGACCAATTCAAATACGTTCATGATACCCACTCACGTGTACCTCGGAAAATCTAAGCTTAGCAACGCCAGTACATTTCACGAAATTTTATAGGAATTCGTTTTTTGCTAAAGCTGTGCGATTGTGGAATGCTTTGCAACTGGCAGACAGGCACAGTCACTCAATGTTTTCGGGAGGCTGGTAAAAGAGCACCATCTGACACTGTAACCTATTATTTCCTTTTGATAAGTAGTGTATTTTATATTTATATCAGTGCTTATTGCTTATGTTTTTATGGTAAACATTGTGCCATCAAATCTTTCAAATTTGTACTTCTAAGATCCGATCATATATATAGCAACACTAAGCCCATCATGCAACACGTGTTGTCTGTTTTGATGTGCAATTTCGGCGCCCCTATGACGTATCTACCCCTTTTTATATTATAATATAATTGATGTAGGTACCTATGTTAAATTATTTACGAGCTACTTATTTAGTTGTTGCATCGCCTCCCTTTGCTTTTTGTTTTAATCATGTCCAGTCAAAAGTTTCCTGGAAGAGATCACTCTTAGTGATAAGGCCACCTTTTGTGCATTGTAATTGAAATGATTGTTCTGTATGTAAATTTTGATATTTGTGTCGATGTGCAATAAAATTTAATTCTATTCTACCCCTTTATCAAAATAGAAACAGATTTTTTTCCGCTGTGATGGGCAGTCTATGGCTGGGGTCTGATATTGTCGGAACCGGGGAGATTAATTATGGGTTCACTATCCCTATTAGCTTAAAAATTTCAACCATAATATATCTTGGCATATGGTAATTAATACTTATGAAATTTGTAGCCATAACAAAGGAGATGGTTCATCGTGGGCCAAAATGTAACAACATGAAATATACTTTATTTAAACTCTTATTGCATAGTAGTTATATGTTAAAAAAATCAGCCTTATCCGCAATCTGAGAAAAGAGAAAATCAGGTTTAATGTTAATGATAACGAATGAATCGAATAACATGCAGTAATCGATTACATTTTTTTTCCGTGATAATAGTTTTACGTCAGGTAAACTATAAATAATATTTTTGCCACACTCTCACGCACATTAAACATCAATAATTATAATATATCTTGTCCTAAACATTTAGGAAGAGTTTCATAAAATGAATAACTATCTGTAATCGATTATTCATATCTGTTTTCTTAAATACTTTGGGGTCAGCCTGGTCAGCCAATGACGTAGAATTCCTACGTCATTGGGGTCAGCGCTGTAAAAAAAAAAGAAAATGTCAGATGTCACTGGACTCATTTGCTTCGTTTTATTCGCTACGTTTTGAGTGTGCTCTTATTATTTTTCGATTTTTCTACGATCTTTGCAATTCAATACGGACATCAGTGACCTTATTTTTGGAGGATTAGGATTGTTACTTTTTGGATTTGGCGCTTCTTTTATGCAGGCGACAGGCTGGCAACCTGTCACTATTTCAAGGCACTGCATGGCACATACTGCTAGATGTGGCTCTGCTCAACCCACAGAACATAGATCTATGTTCTGTGGCTCAACCCCTCTCGGTACTATGAGTATGATCGTATGTATGTATTATTTGTGTATGTCCGGTTTACCACAAGCAGCTCAGATCAACTCTAATAGATTTAAAGTCTATTACATTAATCTAAAAAGTGAGTAGGTAGGTACCGAACACTAAATCTCCAGTACCTTATATAAACTCAATAATCTTTAGCAACACAAAAATGCTTTAATATGATAAAAATATAGGACTTAATAATGTTATTACCTGAAAAAGCGCTCTGTTTCAACATCCGATTTTCATAACCCCACTTTTTATAATCTTTAATTTCTCAGATCCCAGATTGCCAATTTTGGTCAAATTTTCAGAAACCGTTTAATGTCCTACTACCTTTCAAATAATACCACTTTCACTGTGTTACACCCCAGGCCCAAGGTTCTATGGAGGGTGATCCGTTTCCTTTAGCATAATTGTTTTACTTAATCATAAATACAATCAGCATAATCATGTTTAAGCATAACATTCAAAATCATAATTTTAAAAAGGCATAATGGTATTTAAACGTTAATAATAAAGCATAATCATCTTAACCTACCCATTACTCAGCCATGTAGTTGCATAAAACACTAGACTCTCGACAAAATACTATTATGTGACTATAGAATATGCCTAATGACATTCTGCAAATGAAAATTGTATAAATATTACAATTATGCCATAATAATTATGCTGCCAAATTCATTTTGCCAAACAATTTTAGGAATAAAAAGGGATCCCGTAATTGGGGCATCTATATCCAATGCCAATAATCTATAGCCAATGTGGCGAGTTGCCCCAACCGCAGCATAAGTGGCTGTGGTCTTACATCAATCAGGGTAACGTGCAATTTTCGAATGATCAATAACAGCATAAATTTTGACAAAACATGCTTATAAAACTACACAGCAAATTAATACGAGAAGATTTTTAAACTTGTGCATTTTGGTGTTTTAAAAACGTCTTTATTATAGGTCTTAAAAAAAGTGAAAACTCTACTGGAGCTGGTTTCATAAAACTTTAATTATCTTATATAATAATATATTACTCATAATAGAAAAGTAGAATCTTGTATAGCCAAGGTTTACAGATCAGGTCGCCATCTATTATGGCCAAGGTTGCCAGCCCAAGTCGCCCTTAAGTAGTCACCACTGTATGGTCCTGTCCTGCGTAAAGTAACGCTTACCCTTGTGACAAATTGCACTGAGCCTAAATTATGTTGGGGTTTGTGTATGTGGAAGAAGAGTTAGTTACAGATAGCCAGTTGCTCAATGATTGAAGGATTAGAGTGAGTCGCGCTTCAACTTTCGTCAGTAATATCACTTACCATCAACGAAGGTGAAGAGAGAGAGAGAGAAGTCACTATAAAAAGAACAACAAGACCTTGCATTCCATCGCTCCTTGCGCTTGAGCATCGAAGGGAACTAAACATCGAAATGTGACTAGTGCAGCGTTCAACATTATCTCTCGCACTGTCTTGCATTTAGACCACCAGGTGGTAAGCAGAAGTGTAATTTTCTCGACCTTTTTATAAATAAAACAAGTTATCTTTATAGAATGAGTTTCAAGAATCAACGCCGTACTGAGCGTCGTCTGTCTCTGTCACTTTGTGCTTGATAAAAAGTAACAAACCATTCTCAAGACATGATTGATTTCTGGGAGTTTCTCCCGAGTTCTTGTTGCAAAAACACGTGTTGAGAGATTCCATTTTAAACTCAATCCACCGTACAATTGTCGGTTACTTTAATAAAATTTTCACTTGATATTGGCGCAATGCGTAATCTTTATGTGTCGCGATCGTCTTGAAGAATGATATCTGAATGGGATTCTGTAACATAGTTAGAGTTACACAAGCACTACCCACATTATATAAAACTACATTATATGAATTTAATTTTGTTTGTTACTTAAGCCCAACGTTTCATAACACTTTTGACTAAACGAAAATGTGGAACTAACTTAGATTAAAGTACAAAAAGAACTGAATATACGCAAAATTCCGTAAAGGAATAGTTTGATTCAATGGAGTGAACAATAAAACATCTAAATTAACAATAACACTTTATTACTTTACAAAGTAACAGTACAATGGCACCTTGAAAGCACGAACTTAGTTCTGTTGTTACTTAAAATTATAAATTAACAAAAATGGCGGTAATCTCAGTCTAATCAATATATCACGGTCTTATTTTAGTTTACTAATCTCTTGGTCGCTGTGCAGCCATTTTCAGAAACTTCTGCGCATTTCTGTAACATGAAAAATTTTAATATTATTCCGTGGGTATTAGACATACTTGCACATACATTATATTCATGCTCATAATCTCACAAGTGGTTAATGCAGAGACCAGTCGAGTTTAAGGAAACATTAGGTCACACATAAAACCACATCCATGCTGCCAGCCTTTGCCAAAATAGTAACAGGTTGCCCTTATCTCCTACACTTAAAAGGAGCATCTAATCCAAAAGGACCCAAAATATTTTTACTATGAACAAGAGGCGATACGCTACAGTTCAGTAGCCGTTTCGTATCCGATGTACCGTAGCGTTCATATTAAAAAAAACACAAAATGATGAACGAAAAGTATAATTCATTAATATTTATTGGAGTGCTCCATATCTTCCAGTTCTTGAAAATATTCAATCGGTACAATTAAATTGAGTATCCCATTTTCGCTTAATAATATTTAATTATACTTTTCGTTCATCATTTTGTTTTCTATTTCTATGTATTGTATTCTTAAAACTTTATATTTTTCACTTTTTAGTACGATTTATATTGAAAGCGGTTAGTATTAAGCGGTAGTTTTTTTTTAACTAACTACTATTTATTTTAACTTTTTTTCCTCTCCTGACACACCGCAATTCAGTGTTTATCATAGCCTAGTCTATGTGGTTCAATCCTTTGTGTAAGTTGTGTACCTATAACTTGACGTGACTTGACGCTGCTACTGTTTTAAATATTCGCGCGCTCGATATGTCAGTGCGCATGAGGTTTTCGGAGGGCAGCAAGAAAATGATGGCTCCCCGCAATTAATTTAAGTCACGTGTGCTTGCTCCTAATATTTTTTATTGTAACTCCCGGGAGAAAATTTCTAACAAATTATATAAAGGAAGAAGAAAGTGAAGGAGCCTTGAAGAAAGGGAAAAATTGCTGGACGGACGGCGAGGAAATCCAGGTGAGTGTGCCTTTGATTTTTCAATATAATGAGGTTAGCGGTTACGGATTTTTCCAACGGTGATTAGCACCTGTGCTTCCACGGCCTATCGAAGGGCAAGTTTCGACAATTCTTCTATACGATAAAATGTCAAAAACACTCTCTTAAACAATAAACCCCTTTTTATGTGTTGGTGAACTCCAGCCTAAATGATAAAATAACCAGACGACCTATTCGCAAACATTTTTGACACATGAAAGTCATAATCAACGAACTATTTATTGATCCACTACTACCTTACTACAGCGCTATTGTGGCCCTTGTCCTGTAAAAACAGCAATAGATAAGAAAATAGATCGGTGACTAACTGGGCGGCAGGAAAAATGGCGTCATTTTCTAGATTTTATAAAAGGATATTATAAAAGAAAACATACTTATTACATTCGAATAATACTTACACTGACAGTAGGGTCGAATTCAAATCCATTCGAACAGAATAACTGTATAGGGTTCCCAGCCGTACACAAATAGAAAGTGTCACATCTTTCTGGATGAGGTACGTGGCTGACTTCAACACTGTCACATAGACCTTTGGTTTCTCTTTTATGTACTTTGGTTGCATTGTCATCGCCTGTTACTTTTACATCACGGTTTTTATTGTCATCGCCTCCTTCGTCATCTATCTCTGACGTTGCTAAGATTTCATGATTTTTCTCGGATCCTTTTACAGTGCATCCGTTCTCGGATACCAGTTCACACACCTGAAAATTATATTCTTTAGTCATACGGACTCATGCGTCGTGATGTACTATTTATTTATTTATTTATTCGGTCAACAAAACAGATAACAATACAAACGGGTAACACTTAGACTGAGCACTGAAGTTTTGTTCTAGATTGCTATCCTACTTTATGTTAACACATCAATATATTGGGTAATCTGTTAGTAAAGACTTGCTTACAAATAAAGTTAGTATCTTATTAGTATATTTCATTTTATAAGGGACAATGAAGTTGCTTTATAGATTTTTTAAATCTTCCAAATTTGTGGTTGAAAATATCAAAATCTTTATTATTATGAAATTTAATAGACATCTCATTGTAAAGTCGACACATTCTAGAAAGTGGGTTATAATAAGAGGTGTTGTTTTTATAGCATCGAATATTAAATGTTTTATTAAGTATACGGGGATTATACTTCGCATTAAGACTTATTTTGCTTAAGAGGTAAGGCGAATCCAAGCTACCATGCAGCAATTTGTGCAGATGTATAAGATCATGCTCATCACGCCTGCATTTTAAAGGAGTATCTTTGAATTTTTAAAATCGGGCATTGTGATCAAGTAAGCTGCGGCCTAAACCACATTTATAGCTAAGTATTTTAAGAGCTCTCTTTTGGACATTTTCAATGTATTCCGCGTGAACTTTAAAACATGGCGACCAAATGACACAGGCATACTCTAAAGTGCTACGAATAAGGCTATAATAAAGAGTTAAAAAACTATGAGGCTTTCTGAAACCTTTTGTACACCTTGTCACAAAACCCAGCAATTGCAATCCTTTGTTCTTAATAAACGCGTAATGATCACGAAATGTAAGTTTACTATCAAAGAACACTCCCAAATCCTTCACTACAGTTTTCCTCTCTAGTAAATTTTCATTCAATTTATAGGTGTGGATGTGTTTGTGTCTTTTATTCGTGAAAGTAATTACAGAGCATTTAAGTACATGAGATTCTGCTGGCACCATTTGAAAATTACGTCTATATTATACTATATAACTATTGAAATATTAATTTACCGGTTACTTATTAGAAAAGATTTAAAAGCAAAACATTTTGTTCTGATAATTGGGCTGCACTCTCAGGTATGATAATTGGAAACCAATTTTTCGTAGGGAAAAATTAAACGTATTGATTGCAATACTGAAACACACACGTCTTACAAATATATATAGAAAATGTAGTTAAATTTCAATTCAAACTGACGTGGACGAGCGCCAAAATGCCCAATTACTTTGTAATTAAATAGTGTCTACACATTTTAGTAAGACATTAAAAACTAACTCAACTTTTCGAAGGATAGAATTGAAATTTCGAAGCAAAAACAAATGACGATAGTACTATTTTGCATAGAGCTCTGAGTATGAGCCTGCTGAGGTCCTGGCTCCGATCGCCGGGACTGTACAAGGAGCTTGGTTTATTTAAGTTTGGTTGACTTGCTTTAAGTCTGTTTGATTAGCTACCGACATCTTATCAAAAACTGTCATTATAACAATGGTTTGTTATGCATTTGTTAATATTTTCTGAGACAGTCTCTCAGTAGTAAAGGGTTTTAGATGAAACTTCCACCTTTGCCTTATCACCATTGTCATCAGGAAAAATTAAGGACAAAAGTTTATTCGTCAAGATAAACAGGAAACAAAATCTACGCACCTTCGAATCAGGATCAAATTCGTATCCTTGAGAGCAGTACAATTGTGTTGCAAACCCGTTTTCACATCTGTAGAATGAATCACATAAATGTGGATGACGGATATTACCAACAACGTCGTCTGCACAAATGCCAATCATGCTATGGTCTATTGTACTGACTGGTTCATCGGTGATGTCTGTCGCTTGTTTAGAACCATCAACAACTTTTTCAGATAATTGTTTACGTTTTACATTGAAATCAACATCATGAGTTGTAGACATTTCGTCAACGGTAGTGGCTGAACTCATTGTACAGCCGCCAACGGCAATAGGCACACATGTCTGAAAAATAACAAAGAATTGAGACTTCATTAGACATTGGTAAATAATTGTCATCATACATATTTTAATCTTTATGGGTTTCAACACATAACCTTGCAAAACAATTTTCGTTAATTTGGAACCATTTTATTTAAAACATATTAAATAATTCCAAACAAAAATAGACAATGATTTAAAAGCAATCTAACCGATGAACGAACAGTACTTATCAAAATATCTCATCGGACGTTGAAGATGTAATTTTATAGACATTGTTAAGTCAGCTTGTGGCGTAATGAGAAACGCTAGACTAAGCTCATAGTGTTCTCACAGTTCAGTACCGCTAAACAGAATATCAGTTGAAGCTATGACGGTATTGGGAAAAAGTTGATTTTACTTTACCTTCTGTTCAAGGTTGAACTCGAAACCCTGAGTGCAGGGGATCAGTAAAGCGACCCCTCCAGCGCACATGTAGAAGGCGTCGCAGCGGTCCGGGTGCGGGATGTTGCCGAACGTTCCCGGCGGACACTCGGGCAACGTCGGAGGACTAGAGCTAGTCGTAGAGGTCATTGTAGTGGATGCTATACTGTCAGGGCTAACTTCAGTAGCAGTTGTCTGCGTTAATTCTGTTGTAGAAGAAGATTCGTCTACTGACGTTGCATCTGTTTGGTCAACATTTATATCTGTAGTTGTAGATGCAAGATTGTCATCAGTATCAGTAGTGCTTTTTACTGTCGTTTCTTGTGTCGTAACTTCTAGTGTTGTTGGGCCATCAACGTGGATAGTAGTCAACTCTATTTCTGGTGGAGTACTGGGTGCTTCAGTGGTGCCTTCAGTAGTAAATATATCGTTGGGTGAAGTGGTAATTTTGCTCATCGTACAACCTCCCGGTGCAATAGGCACACAGGTCTGAAAGACATAAATGAGATTCAATCAAAGGAAATAAAAAAGTGATATGTGAATCTTTCAATTATGAATATTAAAATGATAAAATGAGAGAGTCAAGATGTTGCTTTCTAAGAATAGTATTAAATTTACCTTCTGCTCAAGGTCGAACTCAAATCCCTGTGTACACGGAATCAGTAAAGCGACGCCTCCCGCGCACATGTAGAATGCGTCGCAGCGGTCCGGGTGCGGGATGTTGCCGAACGTTCCCGGCGGACACTCAGGCAACGTCGGAGGACTAGAGCTAGTCGTAGAGGTCATTGTAGTGGATGCTATACTGTCAGGGCTAACTTCAGTAACAGTTGTCTGCGTTAATTCTGTTGTAGAAGAAGTTTCTTCTACTGACGTTGCATCTGTTTGGTCAACATTTATGTCTGTAGATGTAGATGCAATATTGTCATCAGTATCAGTAGTGCTTTTTACTGTCGTTTCTTGTGTCGTAACTTCTGGTGTTGTTGGGCCATCAACGTGGATAGTAGTCAACTCTATTTCTGGTGGAGTACTGGGTGCTTCAGTGGTGCCTTCAGTAGTAAATATATCGTTGGGTGAAGTGGTAATTTTGCTCATCGTACAACCTCCCGGTGCAATAGGCACACAGGTCTGAAAGACATAAATGAGCTTCAATCAAAGGAAATAAAAAAAGTGATATGTGAATCTTTCAATTATGAATATTAAAATGATAAAATGAGAGAGTCAAGATGTTGCTTTCTAAGAATAGTATTAAATTTACCTTCTGCTCAAGGTCAAACTCGAATCCCTGTGTACACGGAATCAGTAAAGCGACGCCTCCCGCGCACATGTAGAATGCGTCGCAGCGGTCCGGGTGCGGGATGTTGCCGAACGTTCCCGGTGGACACTCAGGCAACGTCGGAGGACTAGAGCTAGTCGTAAAGGACACCGTAGTTGATGTGCCTTCAGTTGCGGAAGGCTCTGTCGACGCAGCAGTTGTAACCTGAGCTATTTCCGTGCTAGTTCCACTGGGTGTGGTGACTTCTTCCATTGACGTTGTAAATGTCTGGTCAACATTCAAGTCTGTTGTTGAATCTTTTGTTGTTGTAGATATAATGTCATAAGTTTCAGTAGTAATTTCAACTGTCGTCTCTTGAGTAGTAACTTCTGGTGTTGTTAGACCATCAACGTCTATAGTAGTAAACTCTGTTTCTGGTGGAATACTGAGTGCTTCAGTAGTATATATATCTTTGGGTGAAGTAGTAGTTTTGCTCATTGTACAACCTCCCGGTGCAATAGGCACACAGGTCTAAAAAACAGAAATTAAATTGAACCGTAGGAAATAAAATAATCATAAGTGTGTATCTACTAATAATGAATATTAAAATGACACAAGGAGAGAGTCAATATTGCTAAGAAATTGTTTGAATTTACCTTTTGCTCAATGTCGAATTCGAATCCCTGTGTGCAAGGGATGAGTAAAGCGACACCTCCCGCGCACATGTAGAATGCGTCGCAGCGGTCCGGGTGCGGGATGTTTCCGAATGTTCCCGGTGGACACTCGGGCAACGTCGGAGGACTAGAGCTAGTCGTAGAGGATACCGTAGTTGATGTACCTGCAGTTGCGGAAGGCTCTGTCGTCGCAGCAGTTGTAACCTGGTCTGTTTCCATGGTAGTTCCACTGGGTGTGGTGACTTCTTCCGCTGACGTTGTAAATGTCTGGTCAACATTCAAGTCTGTTGTTGAATCTTTTGTTGTTGTAGATATAATGTCATGAGTTTTAGTAGTACTTTCAACTGTCGTCTCTTGAGTAGTAACTTCTGGTGTTGTTGGACCATCAACGTCAATAGTAGTAAACTCTATTTCAGGGGGAATACTGGGTGCTTCAGTGGTGCCTTCAGTAGTAAATATATCTTTTGGTGAAGTGGTAGTTTTGCTCATCGTACAGCCTCCAGGTGCAATAGGCACACAGGTCTGAAAGACATGAATTAAATTGAATTGAAAGAAATAAAATGTGATAAGTGAAATAAGTTAAACTTGATTTTGCTTCTTACTTTTTATTTGGCATGTTTAGTTATGATTGACATTGATACCTTTAGTAGAAAACGAACAACGTGGACAAAAATCCTGTCATGGATAAGCGCTGAGACGGGACACTTATCCATGAAAGGGTTTGTTTTCTTTGTTTTGTCGTTTTCTATTTAATTTTTTATCAATTTCAATCACTAATAATTTAATCTTCTAATAATCAAAATTTTAAGCTTTATTGCTTTTTAAAAATAAAGCCACCTATTTTGTACATCTATTTCGTTATTTTTATTGTATGAGCTTCATATCTTGCTTGCAATAAAAGAGTATCATTATTATTATTATTAAAATGGCGTAATGAGAGGTTCAAGATAATCGATTATAGGACTAAAGTAGATTTACCTTCTGTTCAATATCGAATTCAAATCCTTGTGTGCAAGGGATCAGTAAAGCGACGCCCCCCGCGCACATGTAGAATGCATCGCAACGGTCCGGGTGCGGGATGTTGCCGAATGTTCCCGGCGGACACTCGGGCAACGTTGGAGGACTAGAGCTAGTCGTAGAGGTCATTGTAGTGGATGCAATACTGTCAGTATCACCTTCCGTCATGGAAGGCTCAGTAGCAGCCACAGTTGTAGTCTTTGCTGCTTCTGTGGTAGTTCCAGTGGGTGTAGTTTGGTCAACATCTGTGGCAACATCGTCTGTGGTAGAATCTTTTGTTGTTGTGGATGTACCTTCTGGTGTTGTTGGACTATCAACAGTTATAGTAGTAGACTCTGTTTCTGGTGTAGTACTGGATGCCTCAGTGTTCGAGTTGTGTGTCGTGGTCCCTTCAGTAGTAAATATTTCGTTGGGTGAAGTTGTAGTTTTGCTGTAAGTACAACCTCCAGGTGCAATAGGCACACAGGTCTGAAATTAAGAACACTTCTTTGAGACAATAATAGAATAACTTAGATAATAATACTTCTTATCTACGTTTTAAAAAAAATAATCTTTCGACTCAAATCACGTAGTAATGAATTTTATTGCAATTAAAGTTTTTATTGCATACGTCTATAGACAGGACTTTCATAATACAATAATACAAATTATAGTAATGTATTTACACAATGTTCAGCGTACATTTGAGACACAGAAATTATACAGTAGATTGATAGAAAGTAAATAAAACCAAGAAAGATGAAGTGACTGCTTTACGATTTAAAATCTTTGAAAACAAGAGAAACGCTGTGAGAGAGTCAAGATAGTTAAGAAAGGGATTGAATTTACCTTCTGCTCAATGTCAAATTCGAATCCTTGTGTGCAAGGGATCAGTAAAGCGACGCCCCCCGCGCACATGTAGAAGGCGTCGCAGCGGTCCGGGTGCGGGATATTGCCGAATGTTCCCGGCGGACACTCAGGCAACGTCGGGGTACTATAGCTAGTCGTAGAGGACATCGTAGTGGATGCAATACTGTCAGTAGCACCCTCAGATGTAGACGGGTTAGTAGCAGCCGCTGTTGTAGTCTGAGCTGATTCTGTGGTAGTTCCCGTAGGTCTAGTGATTTCTTCAACTGACGTTGAGTCAGTTTGGTCAACATCTGTGGCAACATCGTCTTTGGTTGAATCTTTTGTAGTTGTTGATGTAATCATATCCTCAGTTTCAGTAGTGCTTCTTATTGTCGTTTCTTGTGTGGTAAATTCTAGTGTTGTTGGTCTATCGACAGTTATGGTAGTAGACTCTGTTTCTGGTGGACTACTGGATGTCTCAGTGTTTGAGTCGTGAGTAGTGGTCCCTACAGTAGTAAATATTTCGGTGGGTGAAGTGGTAGTTCTGCTGTAAGTACAACCTCCAGGAGCAATTGGCACACACGTCTGAAATCAATAACACTTTTATGAGACAATAATGAAATAACTTAGATAATAATACTTCTTATCTACGTTTTAAAACAAAATAAACTTTCGACTCAAATCACGTAGTAATGAATTTTATTGCAATTAAAGTTTTTATTGCATACCGTCTATAGACAGGACTGTCATAATACAATAATACATAATTATAATAATGTAGTTACACAATGTTCAGCGTACATTCGAGACACAGAAATTATACAGTAGATTGATGGAAAGTAAATAAAACCAAGAAAGATGAAGTGACTGCTTTACGATTTAAAATCTTTGAAAACAAGAGAAACGCTGTGAGAGAGTCAATATAGTTAAGAAAGGGATTGAATTTACCTTCTGCTCAATGTCAAATTCGAATCCTTGTGTGCAAGGGATCAGTAAAGCGACGCCCCCCGCGCACATGTAGAAGGCGTCGCAGCGGTCCGGGTGCGGGATATTGCCGAATGTTCCCGGCGGACACTCAGGCAACGTCGGGGGACTATAGCTAGTCGTAGAGGACATCGTAGTGGATGCAATACTGTCAGTAGCACCCTCAGATGTGGACGGGTTAGTAGCAGCCGCTGTTGTAGTCTGAGCTGATTCTGTGGTAGTTCCAGTAGGTCTAGTGATTTCTTCAACTGACGTTGAGTCAGTTTGGTCAACATCTGTGGCAACATCGTCTGTGGTTGAATCTTTTGTAGTTGTTGATGTAATCATATCCTCAGTTTCAGTAGTGCTTCTTATTGTCGTTTCTTGTGTGGTAAATTCTAGTGTTGTTGGTCTATCGACAGTTATAGTAGTAGACTCTGTTTCTGGTGGACTACTGGATGTCTCAGTGTTTGAGTCGTGAGTAGTGGTCCCTTCAGTAGTAAATATTTCGGTGGGTGAAGTGGTAGTTCTGCTGTAAGTACAACCTCCAGGAGCAATTGGCACACACGTCTGAAATCAATAACACTTTTATGAGACAATAATGAAATAACTTAGATAATAATACTTCTTATCTACGTTTTAAAACAAAATAAACTTTCGACTCAAATCACGTAGTAATGAATTTTATTGCAATTAAAGTTTTTATTGCATACCGTCTATAGACAGGACTTTCATAATATAATAAAACATAATTATAATAATGTAGTTACACAATGTTCAGCGTACATTCGAGACACAGAAATTATACAGTAGATTGATGGAAAGTAAATAAAACCAAGAAAGATGAAGTGACTGCTTTACGATTTAAAATCTTTGAAAGCAAGAGAAACGCTGTGAGAGAGTCAATATAGTTAAGAAAGGGATTGAATTTACCTTCTGCTCAATGTCAAATTCGAATCCTTGTGTGCAAGGGATCAGTAAAGCGACGCCCCCCGCGCACATGTAGAAGGCGTCGCAGCGGTCCGGGTGCGGGATATTGCCGAATGTTCCCGGCGGACACTCAGGCAACGTCGGGGGACTATAGCTAGTCGTAGAGAACATCGTAGTGGATGCAATACTGTCAGTAGCACCCTCAGATGTGGACGGGTTAGTAGCAGCCGCTGTTGTAGTCTGAGCTGATTCTGTGGTAGTTCCAGTAGGTCTAGTGATTTCTTCAACTGACGTTGAGTCAGTTTGGTCAACATCTGTGGCAACATCGTCTGTGGTTGAATCTTTTGTAGTTGTTGATGTAATCATATCCTCAGTTTCAGTAGTGCTTCTTATTGTCGTTTCTTGTGTGGTAAATTCTAGTGTTGTTGGTCTATCGACAGTTATAGTAGTAGACTCTGTTTCTGGTGGACTACTGGATGTCTCAGTGTTTGAGTCGTGAGTAGTGGTCCCTTCAGTAGTAAATATTTCGGTGGGTGAAGTGGTAGTTTTGCTGTAAGTACAACCTCCAGGAGCAATTGGCACACACGTCTGAAATCAATAACACTTTTATGAGACAATAATGAAATAACTTAGATAATAATACTTCTTATCTACGTTTCAAAACAAAATAAACTTTCGACTCAAATCACGTAGTAATGAATTTTATTGCAATTAAAGTTTTTATTGCATACCGTCTATAGACAGGACTGTCATAATACAATAATACATAATTATAATAATGTAGTTACACAATGTTCAGCGTACATTCGAGACACAGAAATTATACAGTAGATTGATGGAAAGTAAATAAAACCAAGATAGATGAAGTGACTGCTTTACGATTTAAAATCTTTGAAAACAAGAGAAACGCTGTGAGAGAGTCAAGATAGTTAAGAAAGGGATTGAATTTACCTTCTGCTCAATGTCAAATTCGAATCCTTGTGTGCAAGGGATCAGTAAAGCGACGCCCCCCGCGCACATGTAGAAGGCGTCGCAGCGGTCCGGGTGCGGGATATTGCCGAATGTTCCCGGCGGACACTCAGGCAACGTCGGGGGACTATAGCTAGTCGTAGAGGACATCGTAGTGGATGCAATACTGTCAGTAGCACCCTCAGATGTGGACGGGTTAGTAGCAGCCGCTGTTGTAGTCTGGGCTGATTCTGTGGTAGTTCCAGTAGGTCTAGTGATTTCTTCAACTGACGTTGAGTCAGTTTGGTCAACATCTGTGGCAGCATCGTCTGTGGTTGAATCCTTTGTAGTTGTTGATGTAATCATATCCTCAGTTTCAGTAGTGCTTCTTATTGTCGTTTCTTGTGTGGTAAATTCTAGTGTTGTTGGTCTATCGACAGTTATAGTAGTAGACTCTGTTTCTGGTGGACTACTGGATGTCTCAGTGTTTGAGTCGTCAGTAGTGGTCCCTTCAGTAGTAAATATTTCGGTGGGTGAAGTGGTAGTTTTGCTGTATGTACAACCTCCGGGAACAATCGGCACACACGTCTGAAATCATACTTCTTTGAGACAATGCCGTATGAAATAATTATAGCTAATATTTATCCTTGTTCATAAAATAATAAAATAAAAATATAATAAATATATTTTTATTTTATTCTATTATTACATTAAGGATATGATTGAAATTGATACCAAATTAAATAGCAAACGAAAAACATGAGAAAAAATCCTGTCATGGATAAGTGCTGAGACGGGACTTGAACCCGCGACCTTTCGCAATCCGGGCGACTGCTTTTCCAACTGTCAAATGTTAGCTTGATGACGTAATAAAAAAAACGAAAAACATGACAACGGTTTCTGGTAATTCGTCGTGGTCAAACAGTCCAGTGTAGCTCAGTTGGAAGAGCAGTCGCCCGGATAGTTACAGGTCACAGGTTCAAGTCCCGTCTCAGCATTTATCCATGACAGGATTTTTTTCAATGTTTTTCGTTTACTATTTAATTTGGTATCAATTTCAATCATAAGTAAACTTGCCAAACAAAAAATTAAAACAATATATGAAGGATATTTTTCTGTATTTTAATGCTATATAGACCAGTCTTTTCTTGCGCGTGCATACCTTATAGGGATAGGATTTCACAATATAAAAATGTAGCTAGACTATATGCAGTGTAACTTTGGATCACGATAAATAAAATTACTAAATCTACGATTTAAGAATCTTAGAAAGCAAGAAATATGCAATGAGGGAGTCAAAATTTCTTAAAAGTGGATTGATTTTACCTTCTGCTCAATGTCGAATTCAAATCCCTGTGTACACGGGATCAGTAACGCGACGCCTCCAGCGCACATGTAGAATGCGTCGCAGCGGTCTGGGTGCGGTATGTTGCCGAATGTTCCAGGCGGACACTCAGGCAACGTGGGAGGACTAGAACTAGTCATAGAGGATACTGTAGTGGATACAATACTGTCAGTATCACCTTCAGTTGTGGACGGCTCAGTAGCAGCCGCAGTTGTAGTCTGAACCTTTTCTGTGCTAGTTCCACTAGGCAAAGTGATTTCTTCAACTGACGTTGAGTCAGTTTGGTCAACATCGTCTGTGGTAGAATCCTTTGTTGTTGTTGATATAATCATATCTTCAGTTTCAGTAGTGCTTCTTTCTGTCGTCTCTTGTGTGGTAAATTCTGGTGTTGTTAACCCATCAACGACAACTGTTGTAGATTCTGTTTCAGTTGGAGTACTAGCGGCCTCAGTGTTTATCGTAGAGGATACCGTAGTGGTTGTTATACTAACGATGTCGCTTTCTGTGGTAGTTGTACTAGGTGTAGTGACTTCTTCAATTGACGTTGGGTCAGTTTGGTCAACAATCTGGTCTGTGGTAGAATCTTTTGTTGTTGTTGATGAAATCATATCTTCAGTTTCAGAAGTAGTTTTTACTGTCGTCTCTTGAGAAGTAACTTCTGGTGTTGTTGGACTATCAACAGTTATAGTGGTAGACTCTGTTTCTGATGGAGTACTGTGTGCCTCAGTGTTTGACTCGTGAGTAGTGGTCTTTTCAGTAGTAAATATTTCGTTAGGTGAAGTGGTTGTTTTGCTGTAAGTACAGCCTCCAGGAGCAATCGGCACACATGTCTGAAATCAATAGAACTTCAATTCAGACAATAATTAAATAACATAGATGTAATACCTATTCCAGCTCATAATTACTAATATAACACCCGTATTCACAAACAATACTTATCATAGTAAAAAAAAACAATACTATGCAAAATAAGGCATTTCTCAGTGCGTGCCATATGGCAAGGATTTTGAAGTCTCATAGTGCGCGTGGACGCACAATGGTAGTAGCACGGGCAATAAACGGCTATTTTATTTATTTATTTCACACACAATACATTTTTCATTACAAGAAAAAATCCCTACAATAAAGCATTCGATTCTATATTACACAACGCACAGGTCGAGATGTCAAAAGTGTAAAGTTTGAAGACAGTTTGAAGTAATAAAAGGCAGTACATTTACCGTTGTGAACTAGGCAACAGAATCGAACCAATCACAGAACTCTATTCAATGCAATGCGTTTACTTATCCAAGAGTCGAGAAACCTCATAGTAATGTATGTGAATACGGGTGTAAGTCTTTTAAAACAAAGAAATCATTTACTCAAATCACCTTGCAAATGATTTAATTACAATTAAAGTTTTTATTGTATACCGTATAGATATATGACTTTCATATAACAGTATAATAATGTAGACAATTGCATATTGTCTACAGGCTTTACTACTCTAGGGCACCTTCAGGTCATACGAATTAAGTGTAAAAAAGTAGTCAATAAAACCATTATAAACGAAATTACTACTACGGCTTAAATATCTAAGAAAACAAAAAAGAAGCAATGAGAGTCAAGATTTCTAAGAAATAGTTTGAGTTTACCTTCTGTTCAATATCGAATTCGAATCCATGTGTGCAAGGGATCAGTAAAGCAACACCTCCAGCGCACATGTAGAAAGCGTCACAACGGTCCGGGTGAGGGATGTTGCCAAATGTTCCCGGTGGACACTCGGGCAACGATGGCGGCCTTGACGTAGTTGAAACTGTGTCTTCGTTGTCATCACTCGTTGTAAGTGTTTCAGAAGTAGTATATTCTTCTGTAGATTTTGATGTTGTTGTACTTGCAGTTGTAGTTTTAATTGTAACAGTGGAATGTTCGGTTGTTTTATCAGTATTTGGCTCAGTGTGATAATTTTCTGTTGTGATATTGGTATAGGAGTCTTCTGTAGATGTAGTATTGGCATCTGCAATTTTATTTACAATGTTATATGATAGTGAGTCATTGTGAGGTTGGTGGTGTCACGCTCATGCGTTTGCGTAACGATCACAAAAGCTAAGCTACAAATGCGCTGCCTGTATTCGGATCGGAGAGAAATCGAGTTGAAAAATTTTCGGCTGCTGTCGAACGATAGGAGTCGTAAAAAGAAGTCACGTTAGAGGTAAAAAATGGTGACTTATAAAACTCGGTTTAACCTGGTGTTTGGAGTTTTTTTTATATATTTCTTCGTCTTTTTAGATTGGGTAATCCTACAGAGACATTATAGTTATTTTATATATAGGAAGAGTTTCAGTTTGTTTCATTTTTAGATTAGAAGTGGGTCGATCTCCGTTCGTATATGCCTGCAGAGTTAGCATATGAAAGCATTTTTCAAATTATTAATTAATTCTGTTATAATATGCATTATATTACATAAGTGCTAAATAAATTAAACAAACAACAATCATGTTATGTTTATTTTACATCACATTTATATCATACATGTTTATTCTCACCATAAGTAGATGTTGTGGCGGCATCGTAATCTGATTCGGTTGTAGATTGCGTACTGAGATTACTTGTATGTTCATCATCAGGTGAGGTAGTTGCAGTAGAGATGGTTATAAGCTCTGTAGTAGCATCGGTCGAGTAAGGATTATCAGTAGTTATGGTAGTTTCTGGTGTAGTAGAGGGATATATTGTTGTAGCATTGTCAACGGTCGTTTCATTTTCCAGAGTTGTCGTTTCATCTTTATCTGTTACTGTTGCGTTATCAGATGATGTTTCGGTTGTATATTTCTGTGTTGTCGTTGAATCAGTTTCATCAAATTCTGTTGTTATGATAGAAGGGGGTGATGTTGAAGGATTAGTTGGATAAGTTGTTGATGTCCTAGTAGTTTCAACTGAATCTTCTGTTGTAGTAATTATTTCATCTGTTTCAGTTATAAAAGTTGATGTGGGGAATGAGCTTGGATAATCCGTAGTAGTATAAACGGGAGTAATAGTAATAGGATCAGTACTTGTAAGAGTAGTTGTAGAACTTGAAATTGTTGACGAATCTGTAGTAATGGTTGGAATATCAGTTGTTGTAGTATGCGGTGATTGTGTGCTGTTATTATCTGGAGCAGTTGTTGTTGTTTCATATCCTGATTCCGTCGTATTTTCTAATAAATCTCCTGTTGTTGTTCCTGTTGTCGAATGAATTTCATTGGATTCTGAAGTGGAGGTTGATTGAGGAGATGTTGAAGGATAATCCGTAGTGGTAGATTTATCGGAATTAGTAGTCTTAACGGTGGTCGTGTAATTATCATCAAATGTAGTGTCAGTCGTAACAGTTGTGGGGTTATCCGTAGTAACGGTTTCTGGTAATATAGTTATAGTTGTTAATTCGTTCGATACAGTTGTAGAGTAAATTGTGGTAATAGTTGTTGGTATAGTAGAAATATCAGGTAAAGTATTACTACTAATTTCAGTGCCCGTAGTAGTTTCATATACATCTGTAGTCATATTGTGGAATTCACTTTCTGTCGTGGTTTCTAATAAATTTTCCGTTACTGTCGATGAATTATTTACCTCAGAATCTCTGCCAGTGGTTGATGGAAATAATGTTGTTGGAGAGTTAGTAGTAGTAGAAATATCAAGAGAAGTTGTAGAAGTATCAGATGTAGCACTGTCAGTAGTGGCAGTGCCATTTGTTGGAGCGTTAGTTGTAATATTTTCTGGTGGTTCGGGACTAATTGTAATAGGAGGTGCAGATGGACTGCTTAAGGTAGAAGGAGGAGTAGAATCAGTCGTAGTATTTTCTGTTCCCGTAGTAGTAGTAATTTCAGGCCATGTGGTTTCGTAAGCATTAGTAGAAGACAAATCAGAAACAGTTGTAAAGGCATCAGATGTAGCGCTATCAGTGGTAGTAATACTTGATTCAATTGTTGTTGGAGAATTCGTTGTAATATTTTCTGAAGGTTCAGTACTAACTGTTACAGGAGATGAAGTACTTAAAGTAGACGACAAAGAATCAGTATTTGTACTACTAATCTCTTGCGGTAATGTGGTTTCATAAACGTTAGTAGTTGTTTCATCTAACTCTGTTACAGTTGTAATTCTCGTCGTTAGACCAATGTCAGATTCTGTAGGAGTCGTTGATGGAGACGGAGGACTAGTGTTTGCAGGAATTGTATTGGTAA
Organism: Elophila nymphaeata; assembly: GCA_955850985.1. Lineage (NCBI taxonomy): Eukaryota > Metazoa > Arthropoda > Insecta > Lepidoptera > Crambidae > Elophila > Elophila nymphaeata. The sequence continues at coordinate 31,726,895 of OY039066.1, forward strand.
TACTGGTTGACGAACTGGTAGTAGCAGGAGTTGTGTTTTCAACTATGAGCGTGGTACACTCCACTAAATCAGGCCAGTCACACCTCTGAAAACAAGCATTGATCATGTTAAAATATTTCCATCAATATTAATAACGTTACTGATTTAATATTTTGCCTGCCTTGCTCTCATTATTATTTGTAGTCGTCGTAATAAGTTTTCGTCTTGCACCCTTCTCGATTCGCCGTCATCTCAACATTGGCGATTCGTAGTGTATATTCTGGGGTAGGCTCCAGGAGGCTAATGTTAGTTTTTTCTCGGTGCTTTAAATCAAATTCAAAATTATTTATTGCATGTCACATAAGCATTTACGTTGACAATCTTAAGGCTAAGTACATGTGATGAAATGAAATTCAATGAAATTCATTGGGCGCCAATGAGTGGCCGCGCATGTTTGATTTGGCAGCACCAACCACGCCAACTTAGATATCAACATGTGTCTTTATTTGCGTCCTCTTTCACACAATCTACCTATCCTTTCTTCGGTCATCAAATAACGATTGAATAAAGATAGACAACACTATAAATTACATTTTATCTTTGACGGCGAAAAAATTCGACATCTGATGAGAAGTGAAGAGAAGTGAGTTTCACCCGGAATCGTCGACCATTGGCTGGCTATCTTATCATTATTATATCTGTTGTAATATAATAATGCTGCTAACACTGTTATTATGGCGACAGATTTTATAAGATGGTAGTCAAGCAAGGCAGGCAGATTTTAAAGAAAAACTTAATCCAAGTAAACCGAACACAACTTTGCTATATGTGTTTGAGAACGTTTAGGTCTAATTCCAGTAGTCAAACTAATACAGAGGCGGTTTTTTCTCATTTCATAATTCTGGAGGTGGCATAGTTATTTGTAGGAACACTTTCTAGTGTTTGCCACTTATGTAGGCACTATAGGGTGACCCACCTTATCACTCAGTAAGGTAAATGACGTACCTATTCGCTGTCTTTGTCAAGTTAAAGAGTCAGTTTGACTAGTAGCCGGTTTCAAAATTATACCCGTTATATAAATAGTAAAAATAAGCTCACTGAAGTTTGATTGCATAGCAATTATTGTCAAATTACTAAAGACAACAGCTGTCGCTGAGCAACAGAACCATGGTAGGGATCTGTAACTGTGGTTTGAATATTGAAACCAGCCATAAGACAAGGTTCCACCGTGAGTCAGGAACTCAGGAATCAATTGGCCCAGTCTTACGTATAATAATTATAAAACCAAAATACTACCTGTAAATTAACATCGAAAAGCAAATTGTTTGGACAGTTCATGAGTAATCTATCTCCATTGTTACACGAATAAAACTTGTCACAATCCGTCTCGTGTGGTATCAGTATGTTTGCCGTGTTATCAACTGGACATCCGTTAGGCATTGTCTCAATTAGTGACGGATCTGGAATAATACTGTTGGATTGCGTTGTTGAAGGCGAAGAACTGGGTACTTCCGAAGTACTAGTGGCTTGGCAGGTCACTTCATGTGGCCAGTTGCAAATCTAAAATTCGAAATTTTCTTAATGTAGATTTCATTGGATAATTCAAAATAGGTGACACGACCAGTGGTTGAGATTTTTACAGTACAGCAACCACCTAAGCCGAAGTTGCGGCGTTTCATGGTATGCCGAGGCGATAAACGATATAACGCAGCTGATGTTCGCTTGCCCACGATCTCAAATTAATGTTGAACTAAGAAATATCGGGTTTCCAATGCTGCTGATCAAGAGATAAGTAGATCAGTGAGTTAACCATGCATGTTACCATACTACTATAGATTTTTTCATTTACTGGCTACTGCGCGGTAACCCCTTGCTGTAATGTTCAGCACGGTGTTGTGAATCTCGCTCTGTTGGTCTTTACGACACCCACAGACTGAGAAGAAGGGGTAATAATCTAATTCATTATTGGAAACTACACCAGTCTAAACTACTATCTACTTACTTGGTTCATCATCATCATAACAGCGTTTTTTTCGACCCACTGCTGGGACACAAGGCCTCTCCTTGTATTCAATGGAGGTTTAGGCAGTAGTCTACCACGCTTATCCAATGCGGATTGGTAGACGGAGTAAGTATAAGGTGATTTATTATTAGGTTGACCTTTGCTGGTCCATGAGTCGCCTACTACGACACCCATTCGATTGGAGGGTGATGCTTTTCTATTCTGCCAACATCACATGGTAAACTTAGGTACTTACTTGTTTATTGAAATCAAATAGCGTGCCAGGAGCACAACTCATCAAGTATTTGACTCCATTGCCGCACGAGTAGAACTTGGAGCAGTCTGTCTCGTGAGGCAGCAAGTGATGGACACTAAAGTCAGCTGGACAGCCGTTCGGTAGTTTGTTGTGACTGTCGCTTGGTACCACGGGATGTTTATACTGATTACTGTTGGGTGTTTGAAGTTCACTTTTAGGAGTTGCCACTTCAGGTATGATTCCCAAATGACAGTCATCCCTATGCGGCCAGTTGCAAATCTGTAAAAATATAACAAAAATAAAATAATCAAGCATTCGATAACATTCTTATATTTTGATTCGGTGTTTTGTTATTACGCAGCTGTCAAGCTATTGTTAAAATGTATGAATCGATTTGGTTAGCTATTAAGTTCCAGGAGTGTCGCCTTCGCTGATAAGGTCACGTTTTGAGAAGGCCGGCAACCTTCGTTGGTAACAAATGTCTTGCCATGGCACCTCTGCCAGGTATCAATAAAAGAGGCAGGCCCAAGAAACTCTGGCGTCGCCGAGGACTTTCGTGCCAACTGTATCTGCCGTCTGCTGCAATTCTGTCAATATCCAATGTTGTCGTCTGCATTTGGTACGCGTGTATTGTCCGTGAATTATGGTTACACGCTGCGGACAAGACGTCGTGCGTGTCTTGCTTACAATGTGTAAGCTACATCAGACAAGAAAATGTCTGATGATGTGCATAGGCACTAACCCACTATACATGAGAAGCTCCAGACAGTCCCTTCCCTTGTACGGATAACAAGCCTTTACCCCCACCATTTTACTACTTCCCCTTCTAAACAGGTAACTTTAGGAGGCGCAAAAACCAGAGTTGCCATTTTGTACTTTTAAAAATCTACTAAATTCCAAAAAATAATATAAAATAATTTGAATACATAACAGAATGAAACTCTCTACCTGTAATTGGACATCAAACTCCGTGCCAGGTCCGCAATATCTGAGCACTTTCCTACCGAAGTTGCATTGGTAGTACTGATTGCAGTAAGTCTCGTGGGGCAGCAACCAATGGCCGCTGGGTGGACACTCCTGGACAGCTGATGTAGCCCCAACTAGGAGGACCAGCAGGAAGTATTTGTACATTTCTGCAAGAGAGAAATACAAAGGTCTTAGACAATGCAGAGCAGCCGCTCGATTTTGTAGCACTCCGAACTGGGTAGTCCCTCCAGCTAATAGAAGACCACAGTCAAATAACACTACATTAATGTGTTGTGTTTTTGTTGGTGAGTAAGGTTGCCAGAGCGCCACGGGGTAGGGAAGGGGACTAGGGTTGGCAACGCGTAAGTCTTACCCTAAGAGTCACCTGGCAGCCCGTATATGCCCCCTCATGACCAGACACTGTGTCTGGTCATGAGGGGGCATCAAATAACCCTATTTTATCGATACAAACACCTATATTGGGGGTCTAATCTCACTCTTTTTCGATCAGCCACCTTCTAAATATTTCTTATTTAGTTATAGGCAAATTTTTGGTACAAGAAGCGTCGGTAGCGTAGTGCGTAAGAGCGTCGTCTCCCACCCGGGAGGCACTGGTTCGATCCCCGCCACGTACCAATGTGTTTTCAAATTTTTAATTCATAGGTATGTATGTTTAATAGACGCTTTTACGGTGAAGGAAAACATCGTGAGGAAACCTGCACACATCTATGAAGAAATTCTTAGGTTGTGTGTGAAGTCAACCAATCCGCACCAATTTTTTCACGCCTGATCAACTATGCCTGATATACAAGCCGCAAGTACGATCCCGCAGTCCTGCGTGGAATATTGCTCGTACGCCTGGGATGGCTCCGCCAAGCATCCCACATATACACACGTAAAACTTATGTTTTACGTCGAGATTAAAAAAATGTAAAATTACTCACAAGTGTCCCTAAGAAGCAACTAAACAATTAGCAGTTTATGAATTCGTTTTTAAAAACCTTTACTTAATAAACGTAGTTCTTAAAAGGAAACACTTAGTACTTTCTGCGTCAGCCACGTGTGATAAGCTGGTCGATTTTGAAACAATAGTTTAGGTAAATTTAAATTGCAACGTGAAATAGAGTGACCGCGACGTATTTTCAATAGCGAGAAATTTAAGGTTAGCCACAAAATGAAGGCAGACAGAAGGTAAATCAGTTTAAAGGAGAAGCAAGGAGGGCTTACTCATAAAAGCATAGAAGTTTCGCCTAAACTTTATGGACATTGGAGGCGGAAAGTTTCTCAAGTGGTGGCCGCATACCGAGAGACGCAACATTAGTACTAGCCTGCCACAAGGTGGACCGACGATCTGTTAATAGTTACGGGAGACGCAGCGTTGGTAGAAGCGTCCCACACGGTGGACTGACGATCTGGTAATAGTAACGGGAGACAGCGTTAGTAGTAGCGTCCCACACGGTGGACTGTCGATCTGGTAATAGTAACGGGAGACAGCGTTAGTAGTAGCGTCCCACACGGTGGACTGACGATCTGGTAATAGTAACGGGAGACAGCGTTAGTAGTAGCGTCCCACACGGTGGACTGACGATCTGGTAATAGTAACGGGAGACAGCGTTAGTAGTAGCGTCCCACACGGTGGACTGACGATCTGGTAATAGTAACGGGAGACAGCGTTAGTAGTAGCGTCCCACACGGTGGACTGACGATCTGGTAATAGTTACGGGAGACAGCGTTGGTAGTAGCGTCCCACACGGTGGACTGATGATCTGGTAATAGTTACGGGAGACAGCGTTGGTAGAAGCGTCCCACACGGTGGACTGGCGATCTGGTAATAGTAACGGGAGACAGCGTTAGTAGTAGCGGCCTACACGGTGGACTGACGATCTGGTAATAGTAACGGGAGACAGCGTTAGTAGTAGCGTCCCACACGGTGGACTGACGATCTGGTAATAGTAACGGGAGACAGCGTTAGTAGTAGCGTCCCACACGGTGGACTGACGATCTGGTAATAGTTACGGGAGACAGCGTTGGTAGTAGCGTCCCACACGGTGGACTGGCGATCTGGTAATTGTCACGGGAGACAGCGTTGGTAGTAGCGCCCCACACGATGGACTGACGTTCTGGTAATAGTTACGGGAGACGCAGCGTTGGTAGAGGCGTCCCACACGATGGACTGACGATCTGGTAATAGTTACGGGAGACAGCGTTGGTAGAAGCGTCCCACACGGTGGACTGGCGATCTGGTAATTGTCACGGGAGACAGCGTTGGTATTAACGTCCCGCAAGGTGGATCGAGGATCTGGTAAAGGTCACGGGAGACACAGCGTTGGTAGTAGCCTCCCACAAGGTGGAACGAGGATCTGGTAATTGTCACGGGAGACATAGCGTAGTTAGTAGCGTCCCACAAAGTGGACCGACGATCTAGTAATAGTCACAGCTTTGGTAGTAGCGTCCCACAAGATGGACCGAGGATCTGGTAAAGATCGTGAGAAGCCGCTGGATGCGGGCAACGGAAGACTGATCGGGTTGGAGATCTTTGGGGGAGGCCTATGTCCAACAGTGGACGTCTGAGGCTGAAATGGTGTAGGCTTCGTGGTCTAGTCGTTAGCTTACTGGCATTACATCCGAAGGTCTTATCTCAAAACCACGTAGCTAGCTACCACCAACTTATCGTAATCCGCCGCAATATTATTTACAACAACAGTGTGTTCCTGCAATCAATGATAAGCCAATATCTAATGTAGCTTCCACCTTTAAACTTATCATCCTTAATATCAGATGAGGTAAAGGCAAAGAGATTACCCGTAAAGACCAAAAAAAATTTGGCATAACTTCATTACGCAAAGCGTCATGTACTTTAACTCGTTAAGCCCCGTTCGCGCTCAGGAGCGCGAGAACACAATTAAAATCAATTGTGTCTGGATATTAATAATCGTCCAGGGATTACTAGTAAATATAGAACGGCATAATTTCATGAAGCGTTGCTAGCAAAAGGAATCTATTATTTGTCTTAATATCATATACCTAATAGTTTATCAAGATTTTTAGAAAAATCTATAAACTAAAAGGCACTAATGCGGTAATTACGTTACATACTTGTGCGGTAATTTTCACTACCGCACAAGTACGTAATAGACGCCATTGAAGCAGCAAAGGTTGCTTTATGACTAAATGTTTTGAATAATAATACAAAGTCCATTAAAAATCGTAAATAAAATGCATTTTTTAATCACAATTACGTGATATAACGATTATACTATCTAAAATCGGATAAATGACAAATTTTAAGTAACAATGCACTTATTCAATTCTTTGATGCACGACACAGAGGCTAATTTCTCGATTAGGTAACCTATAAATCAAAATAATCATTGATAAATTGTATCATGACGTAGTGCGTATCTATTGATGAACTATGTGTACTACTACATACATAACACTCAGGCCTTTTTTTCTCATTGCGGTAGGCAGAGAGCAGAGATTAACTGCCATCATCATCATTCACCTTTTTTTTACGTTGGGAAATGCATTACGCATGCGTCATACCAGGGGTGGCATGAACGTTATGTGGGACTCTCCCTACTAAAGGCAGGGCCTACCCACTAAAACCCAACGATGTCCCTCACATGCACCTTGGTGCGAAAACATCAATGACCGCCACTTCCTCCCCGTCATCGGACGAGGAGAATGTGCAGTCAGTTCTGCGCTGTCCTCATCCAGCGGCTTCCAGCGACCCTCACCAGATCGGCAGTCGACCTTGTAGGGGGCCTACCAACGCTGCGTTTCCCGGTACGTGGTCGCCACTCGAGACCTTTCCGTCCCAACCGCCGTAAGTCCTCCTCGCAATGTGCCTGCCATGCGGCCTCGTTTCGATTGCGATGGCAAAGAACCCTTCGCCTATTAGGTTTTACTTACACCGACTTACTTAATCATTGCATTTATTACACACTAGCTTTTGCCCGCAACTTCGTCCGCGTGGAATAGTTAAATTGGGCAGCATTTTTTTCGTATTAATTTTTCATTAATTATACACTATGTTTCCAATAAATATACGTAAGTATAGTAAACATACAAAGATTTGTTTGAACTTCCATACGAACTTGTGGTTGAAATTTCAAAAACGCTAGAAAAAACACATATTTATTAAATCATATTTATAAAATCTAATTACACGCGAGTTAAATCCGTAAAAGTTGTTTTATTTATAATGTTTTATTTATCACATATTTATTTCTTATCAAGTGCCTAAATTCAAAGTTTCATTGATTGCAGACTTTGTCACCCCCTTTTAGAGGCTGAATTCTGTAAAACCTGAAACACGCTTCTCATTTATCGACAGGAGTCTATTTTATTCTAAAATTCATTAATTAATTTTATTTAAAAGTCTAACTAATCTTATTTCCCCATACCAATTTTGGAACCTTAGGGAGTGAGCTTTAAAAAACCTTTATTAGTGAATCCTAGACCTCATAAGAAACCACCTCCGTGCCAAATTTGTAATCTTTAGAACATCGGTGTGAGCTGCGCGTTGATATATCAGTCAGTCACACAGTCAGTTTCTTCTTTTAACGGAATTGAAATAAGGGATGATGGTATTTCACTTTGGATTTTAAAATCGTTGTTGTGTTCGTAATTAGCGACCCGATAAACCATACAAAAACTGAAAACAGTTTACTCATTTATCGACAGGAACACTTCTGTGAAGTTTCAAAAAAATAGTATAACTAATCTAGTTTCCCCATATAAACTTTCATTTCTTATTTTAACCCCTTAGGGGTTGAATTTTGAAATCGTATCCCTAGTATGAATCATAAAAGCTATCTAGGACTATACATACGGGCTGGGCGTTGATCAGTCAGTCAATGAGTCAGGAGTTTTCTTTCGCTTGGGCTAAAGGTGTTAATCGAGCCCGCCTTCTCTCGTTGTCTGACTGGAGAGTGGCACGTGCGGATCACTTCCATTTTTTGATATTATTCAAATAATGGAAGTTATTCGCACGTCCCCGTGCACGTCTAGCAATTATGCTAGAGGACAATGTATGAAACAATATGTGGACTTAAAACCAATGACGACTTTCATCCCCTATTATATACCCATAAGGGTAGAATTTCGAGAAATCCTAAGATAGCTCTTCCTTTATTTCTAACCGAAAGGCTATACCTTTTTTATGTATTTTACTTTAAAAATGACGGATTTGCATACAATCTTTCATCCCCTATTTTACACGGGTAGGTATAAAATTAAGAAAGCCGTGTTTAAGGATTTCTCTAAATTCAATTAAGGTTGAATTTCGGGAAATCCTAAAACACGGCTTTCTTAATTTTTAACCGAAAGGCCATTTACTATTTTTTATGGATTTCACTTCGAAAATGACGGATTTGCAAAGAAACTATCATCCCTTATTTTAATTTAAACATTTATTTCAAGAAATCTTAAATATGTCATTCTTAATTTTTAACCGAAAAGCTATATCCAATTTTTATTGATTTTTCTATTAAAATGACAGAGTCCCCAGAAAAACTTTTATCCCGTATTTTATTCCTTAGGGGTTGATTTCTAGAAATCCTAAAATACGTCATTCTAAATTTTTAACAGAAAAGCCATATACCAATTTGTATGGATTTTACTATAAATGACGATTTCTCATATAAACTTTCATTCCCTATTTCATTCCCTTAGAGGTTGAATTTCGAGAAAACCAAAAATAGCTCTTTCTTAATTTTTAATCGAAAGGCCATATACCAATTTTTATGGATTTTACTCAAATATTACGTATTTCCATACAAATCCCCCCTCATCCCCTATTTTACCCCTTAAGGGTTGAATTTCGAAAAATCCGGCCTTATCTCTTGCCTACATCACAAAAGGAACCACTGTGCATAATTTCAGCTATTTGGATCCAAGTGTACGGGTCTGGGCGTTGATTAAGTCACCCAGTGAGTCAGAACTTTTATTTGTATCTAAAGTATAGATGGGGTTCGCAATCATAAAAATCTACAGATCTTTATCGGTATCGTTACTGACATCAATATAATATTTTCAAAATCTGATCGATTTTTATCTTAGATTTTTATCTTACTTATCAGAAATATTTGACGCGTAATGTCACTGATTAAAATACCTTTTACCCGACCCGGCGAATGATTTTAGTAGTCTATGTATGCATGTTTGTATGTACGTATGTTCCACCCTAGCGTCTAAACTATTCATCTGATTTTGATGGATGAGATGGTGTCAATCAATTCATTATTATGATTCAAGCAACATAGGCTACATTTTAAGCGACTTTAACAAGAGGAGAAGTTTGAGAATTTTAACTTATAACCGATTTTAATTAAATTCCTCTGAAGCAACCACAACAAGACTTAGCAACCACAACAAGATTTTGTCACAAAATCTTGTTGTGGTTGCTAAGCAATGTGAAATGGCCTAAAATGGGACTATGACTATCATGAAAAAATTATGGTTGATTGTCGATTAAAATTTCTATTGAAATCTAGTGCAGTTGATTTTACCTTGTAAACCCCGATTTTAACGAATTTCATTCCATTCTTTTTTTCCGTAGTCGGTAAAACACTGTAAGTTTTACACTTTTTGCTTGTTGATCCTATTTTTTATATTATTTGGTTATTTGCAGCAGCACCGTAGACTACGGTGGTAGCGCGGGTGTCTATAGGCTACGGTCCGTAGCCTATAGACACTCGCACTACCAAGCCTAGTCTCGTAGCTCTGTCGACCATACTCACCAACAGAAACACAACATCACAAAGTAGTGTTATTTAACTGTGGTCTTCTGTAAGGTGAATGTCTACCCCCTCGAAAAAAATCGTCACTTCACACAAGTTTAAAAAACCTTAAGCTAGATCCACTAACCTACAGATAATTGCAGAAAAGAGTCGTACTAAATACTTGCAGATTAGTTTGAAAATTTTTAGTCCACGAGACAAAATAATGACAACCTTTTTGGCTTCCAGCGCATGATACGGTTCTTCCTTAAATTTGATAGCTATGTAGAAATGAAACAATAATAAGAATAATAATAAATGCCAAAACACTGCACTTGTTATTTTAACTACTCTTGAGTGAAATGTCAGTCAAATAACACTACATTTTTGTGGTGTTGTGTATCTGTTTGTGACTAAGGTTGCCAGAGCTTCCCGGAAGGGTTGGCAGCGCACGAGTGTCACGTCAGTGTTGCGAATGTCTATAGGCTACGTGCCTGATACCACCAGGCAGCAGGCCGTATGCTTGTCAAACTACATAAAAAAATGCTCGCTGTGCGATTTATCATTTGAAAACTTTGAAATTATAATTTTTAATTGTTATGAGGTTATAATTAATTACTAAGCATACTTTGTGTATGAACAATAACGGAAAATATTATCATTATCAACGTAAGGAAATGAGATAATAAACAAGATTGCATTGATATTATCCGTTAGATTAGGAAAAAATCATTACATTAGATTCGCAGTTATATTTTACCTATATGTATACAACTCAAAAGGATTAAAGGAAATAATGTGCAAAACACTGGTCCCTATTTGAAATCTAACGCCGTTTCCTCAAACACTAACTGCTCGAAAACCTTTACTCGATTGTCTACGAGAACTACAATCCGTAGGTTCTATTTAGGTGGTAGTTAAAAAACCGCCTAAATGAAGTGGCTTATTTATTTTATCACTCTTTAAATATTCTATTTAAAGGTATTTAAATATTTACATTGCCTCAAGGATTTTTTTTTGCAAAAAACATTTGCAATTTTAGACCTCCAAGGGCTGCAGCTGTGTTAGGGTATTATAGGACAGTTATATGACAGGTTTTCTGCTTGCCTCAAGTACTTACACAGATAATCAACCATCTCTCGGGCTATATAATTTTCCCAGATCGATTCATCCCAAATTCCTAACTATTAAAAGATTTAAAGGCCATATTTTGTATGTTTGGCAATCCACCAATCTCTCTGTTTCGAGAAATCGCGTTTATAAATATTTTAATCATAGTTACATTTTGTGTGGCATCCTATATAAAGAGCTTACGGAATGTACCCATAGAGCTTACGGAATATAGGTCTCGTAGACAATTGAGTAAAGGTTTTCGATTAATGAACGCACGGCATTAGGTTTCAAGTAGGAAAAGCGTGTAAAACAATGAGAAAATTTGTATAATGGTTTATGACCGTGATAGTATGATTGTATTGATAGTATGATTGTTCATACTATCAATACATACACTGTCACTTTTATTTGCTGAATGAAATATAGGGATAGCATCACAAGAGGAAAAAGGATTCAGAAGATCTATAGGTAACATTTGATTACACATAAAGCCAGATCTGCCAGTATGGGCCAAATAGTAACAGGGTGCCAGCCTGTTGCCCATAAAAGAGCACCAAGCATGTAATATACAGTGCAAAATCGATTGACAAAATAATCCCACGTGATGTCTATACATTTTCCAACCATTACAAAGCATGAAAAATTAAAAATATACCTAAGTTAATTCAATCTCTTATTTATATCAAAATCAATAATTAATACCTACTTACATTGAAATTACATTAACAATCAAAAGATAGGTACCTATTTCTAATAGTCTATCTATCAACAACATGTTATCCGCAGATAAAGATAATATAATTAGATATTTAACAATAAAATTCAGCAAGCATTTAGATATGAACTTAGATTTGGTTGTGATTTGAGACATTGGTTAGTAAAATACATTAGAATAATATGAATATTTCTAGGCTTCGCTCCAGATTGAACTCTTCTGAGGGCCGGACAGTCGGACACGTATGAGAAACATTATAAAATACCAAAACACGTAGCGGTTTCTGCATCTAAGCCGGATTTACTACTTTACTCACGGACACTCAAGCAGCTCAACAGTACACACTATTAGTCGAGCTGACTGTACCTTGGGAAACTAACATCCCCAAAGACCACGATATAAAAACCAATAAAAACTTTGGTTTAACAGACCAATTAACAAAAAAATGGCTATATCGTTGGTGTGTATGCGGTGGGATAACACGTTGTTGATACATAGAGAATTAGAAATACCTATCTTTTGATTGTTAATGTAATTTCTATGTAAGTAGGTATTAATTATTGATTGTGATAGAGATTGAATTTGCTTAGTTATATTTTTAATTTTGCATGCTTGTTAATGGTTGGAAAAATGCACAGGACACCACGGACAACACGTGGGATTATCTTAATCGATATACTTGAGAAAGTAAAAAACATCGATTAAGATAATCCCACTACTGGTATACGAGAGTATACGTAGTAGGTATAGAGGAAGACTTGTAATCGTCAAAAAATTCCACCTCGAGATTTTGACGGATTTACACGTTTTGGACCTCCTTGAGTCCAAAAATACCGTTTTTGGAATTATGTCTGTGTTTAACTTATTGCAACCAAATTTAACTTAGATAAATTTAACGTGCATATATGACATCAAAATATAAGGTTTCTGACAACTTTTGAGTCGTTTCCGGTATACGAGAAAGTCAAGGGGAGACCACTCCCGATTTTATTCAATCGATATGTAACTTTACATTACAGGCTTGAAGTCCCTTTACTAAATAACTAATAATAAATCAATATAATAATAGTACTTAAATAAGTAAATTATAATTATAATGTAAAGAATAAATCAACAACACAATGTCATCATCAACAGCTCATATAATGTCCCCACCGAGGGGCTCGAGCCTACCCCACATTAGGGGCGATTAGGCTTTAGTCAACCACGCTGGTCAAGTGCGGGTTGGTCGACTTCACACACAACCTAAGAATTTCTTCATAGGTGTGTGCAGGTTTCTCTGGCTACTCTGACCTTCACCGACTAACAGCGTTAACTAATGGCGATAAGAGCTGGATCAGCTATCTTTATGAATACGCACTTCGTCTAGGCAGCGTGCAGTCGGCCAGCAGTGGACCAGCGTCATAGACTATACCCAGCCCAGCGTCTATTAAACTAAAAAGCTCTATATTTAAATGAACTTTGCTAAGTACTTTTAGTCCCTCTCGTCCCGCGTCTCCCGACGTGCTCGTTGGCTGACTGTAAGAAGTTACAGATACTGTGGTACATGTTATCTTTTTCCACTGTCCTCGATCAGTCGTCATCTCAACATTAACCCCTTCTTTTCCATCTCATCTTTCAGTCTCAGTCTACTCATATTCTTCAGTCTTCCTGTCCCTCTATACGCATCTCTTCTTCTATTGCGTATCTTCTTCCTACCCTAATCTCAATGTATTTTGTACAATATGTCACTACACTTCTATACGTTTAAGTTCCTGATACTTAGGCGGCTAGCTCGATAACCAGAATCAGCTTAGAAATACCTACTTATTTTATAATTTTTTTCGCTTCTAATCTTTTCCCTTATTAATTAAACGTTCATAATAATTTAATCCATTTCGTAGGTATTTGAGATAACGGTGACGTGTCTTTCTTGGTAAATGGTTTTATCGGACGCGCAAATATATGGTTCTAATCGTTTTGTTTATGGATACCAACACGTTTTGATATAAAAGAGGTGAACATTTCGATGGCGCCACGGTCATGCGTTCTGCGTAAAGATCACAAAAGCTAAGCTACCAAGTGTTCGGTACTCAGATGGGTGACCGGAAACTTTTCAACTCGATTCTCCTCCTTAATTCGTCGGCACGTTAAGCTGGTGTTTTTTTATAATACGAGATGGCAAAGAAGCTTTGCGGCCCACCTGGTGTTAAGTGGTTACCGTCGTCTATAGACACTTGCAATATTAAGGGTAAATCACTTAACACTGCAAGTGCGTTGCCATCCTGGGGACTAAGATGATATTCCTTACATGCCCAGTAATTACACTGGCTACCTTTTCCCTTCAATCCAAAACACAGCGAACTGCATCACGGCAGAAATAAGAAAGGGGATATAATAAATCGAGCCGCAAAGTTCTTTTTTAAACACCGCAACCAACTTCAAATTTAATGTCTAAGCCACGATAAAATGAACAAGCTCCTAATAAAATAACTCGCCTTCAAGAATGCCATCTAAATATTCCCAAAAAGGCACCAAATTATGAATTTGGTGCCTTTTTGGGAATAATTTTACACATTCAACATATGGTTCCTCAAAAAAACATCGTTTAAGCTTCCACTAAGACCATCATATTTGTAATACTTACTATTCTATAATAATGAAAATGCACATGACACTGCACGATCTGTTTAGCGCGAGTGATATGACCGCACCGGATGGGCGCCACCGGTCATTTGCACCAATAAGAGAGTTATTATCAATAGATAGTTATCAAACTGTTATTATCACGATAATTATCCTTTCGATCTCTGTGGTTGAATGAGGGGTAGGTTAGGGTTATTTTTTTATGACCAGGCGGTGTGCACAGTTTTTGGGAGAGTCTAGTGTTTTATGCACCTATGTGGCTGATTGATGGGTAGGTTTATTATGTATAATTATGAATCTTTTCCCTACTCCTACGCTACCCTACCCTACTCATACCCCTACCCGACCCTTACCCCAAAGATGGCAAGTTTATGTTGCTATATTTTAATGATCAAACTATATTGTACGAGTCATAAATTTAGATATTTCACTTTATTTTTAATCACACTGAGTTATAAAATCCGATGTCACTAACAGTATTTTTTGGGTATCAATTTGCAGATTTTTTGATGCTATTGCTTGAATATTATGTCATAAATTCAGATGCTTAAAAATTAATATCGAACTAATTCATTTTTATAGAAGCTTAAATCTATGATATTTGCGGCTAATATAGCAATTTTTACAAGCGCATGAATTGTGGCTGACTAATTAATTTAGAAGGCAGGTCCGATTTTTAGAGACAATATTGATAATTATTTGAAGTTCGATTAATCACATGCCATAAGAAAGGCGGTGGTACCTACCCAGACGACCCTACATATAGGTCTACCGTCTAGTAAATTTTCAGTTATAGTCCGAGAGCTGATAGACATTTTCAGTAGGTACTTTAGGCAACAAGTTTTGGTGTCAGATACCGCTGCGTTACACGACACGTTATTATGGCACTTATCGTGTAAAAACAGTATATGAAGCTTCCATAAAGTTGGCATGGTGCTACCAATTGTTTGAAGTTATTGAAAAGTCAACTAACGGCGATAGTAGGCATCATGCTACTAAATCATTTACTCAGTGATTATCTAATATATAAAATTCTCGTGTCGCGGTGTTTGTGGTTAAACTCCTCCGAAACGGCTTTACCGATTCTCATGAAATTTTGTGTGCATATTGAGTAGGTCTGAGAATCGGACAACATCTATTTTTTATCCCCCTAAATGTGAAGGGTAATCCACCTCTAAATTTTTTTTTAATTTTTGGACGAAATTTTGTTTTGTTTTTGTTTTGTTTTTATTTTTTTATTATGTGGCATTAAAAAATACATACAACCCTAAATTTTTACTTTTTTATCACCAACCCCTATTTTTTTATAGCCATTTTAGTAATTTAATCATTTTTGTAAGGCAAAATAACGTTTGCCGGGTCAGCTAGTATTTTATAATATTATTTTCTTAAGTATAAGTTTTCAAAAACGGTCTTATTAAACGGTCCAAATTACTTTGGTGTATGGTATGGTAAACAGTTAATCGTTTATTGTGTCACGAGAACTACCGCTGACTGTAGAGTGTAACTGTTATTGTTGAAATAAAAGAAAAAACTTGTTTACTTATTAAAAAGTACACGTACAATACGTACATAGATACACCCTTTTTTATATATCGGTGAAAAAAGCCATGATCGCTTCTTTCCAATAACAAATAACTATTTCCTGGTTTTTTTCAGATGTAACTAATAGGTTCTTTAACTATTTTGTTATCTTACAAGTATTTACTTATGACTCAGTTTTACACGAGGATTCTTCGATTAAGGAAGTTGGGTTGGATTTATCATGCGTTAGTTATTTGCTGGTTGAAAAAACCGTTAATTCTATCGTTTCCCTGAACTGGCCTATTGGTTTTTTTACATACAAGAAAAATATGGAGTAACATAATTCAAAAAGAAGACCAAGGTTGTAAATTAGACAGTAAACTAGATATTATAAAAATAATAAAAAACATACAGTATGGGCGGCGTCTATTAATTACGCAAGGTGTTTTTGAGGATTTTCTGTTCTGACCCCCTCCCGGGGGGATGGAACAAGTTTGAATATTTAAATTCAAGGGTAAATGCGTTACCCTATGAATTTGTTGAACTTGAATTTATTTAACACAACACAATTTGCTTCATTATGTTTAATATTTACCATCCTAGGAGTACTATCGCGGGCGCCACGGTCGTGCGTTCTTCGTAACGATCACGAAAGTTAAGCAACCAAGTGCGCGGTCGGTACTCGGATGCGTGACCAAATTTTTCAAATCGATTGTCTTCCGTGCTTCATCGGCACCTTAAGTTGGTGGTCCCGGGTGCTGGCGACAGATAACAGTCGTTCCCAAGGACAGGCACATATTTAATAAAATGTTATGTTAAAAAAAATCAAAATGTTTTTTTGATGTCACTCCCAAATACAATTGACTACTTTTTTTCCAAATATTGAGCTTGGCACCGACCTCAATAAAACATTTAGATTTTTTTAAACATAAAATTTTTATTTCTCTGTTTTTAGTTTTGGTGGCGGTTTATTTATTTGAAAATAATTTATTTTTGCCTTTTAGTGTTGTAAGTATAGATTTTTTTAGGAAACTATCACCAGATCTATTATACAAAGAAGTACGTATGTCTAATAAAATGATATCTTCGATGTCAATTAAATACGCATTAGGGATAACCACAGGGGATAATTCAAAAACTACTCGTCAGATATCGACCAGCTTCCAAACGTTAAAAGAACCTTCAAAATCGGTACCTACACCAACTTAAAAGTTTTGGGGTATCACACAATAAAAACATAGGTACTGTCGAATTGAGAACCTCCTCCTTTTTTGAAGTCAGTTAAAAACTTACATTAGGTACGGGCTCAGTTTATACGAGAGGCGTGATTTGCACTTGTTACCGCTAGGGGCGTTAATCTCGTTTTCCATACACATTGATCTCATAACACATTTAAAATAGGTAGTTGCGTTTTTACAAATCATTAATTTTTGAAAAATATATTTTATGAATCTCACACCAAATTAGTACATACGTGAACATTTCAAAATTTGTACAATTTGTATTAAAAAATCTTGAAAATAGATCTTACCAAAATAAAAAAGTATCTTAGGTCGGTAACTACTGCAGGCATTTTCATAAAACTTTATTGATCTTGTAGATAATTTGATTATTTAAATATTCATATGAGAAAAAGTAGCAACTTGTTAAGAAACATCAATAGTATAGGCGCGGGATACTGCAATAAGCTTCTTGGTCCATGCAAAGGTCTTAACGTCGCCTAATTTATTGTTTTTCTGAAGTCAAACTTCTATAGAATCGTTGGGATTTGAACAAAGACTATGATTTTAGATGAAACAGGATGAAACGAAGAAGAAAAAGTTTTGACACATAGAGGTCTTATATAGAATATCAATAGGGGTATCCAATTTGTGGTTTTCGGGAGTTCCGAACTTCCGATTGCGAATACAATGTCTGTAAAATGCAAAATGGCGGATGCGACTTCGTAAAATAAAATCAATATTGGTGTTATTTTCGTGGTTTTCAAGTTTTCAGGGGGTCCCGATTCCGAATAGTCTATCCGTCCGAATCCGTCTATTTCGAGATCCAAGATGGCGGACGCGACTTTTGAAGTGAAACTTCTTTCTATTCTATTCTTAATTAATGGCGTCGCGTCGCATAAAGCGTACACATTTTGCCAATGTCAAGTGAAAATGTAACTTAAGTAAGAAAAATTGTACGGTTGATTGAGGTTAAAAATGGAGTCTCTCAACACGTGTTTTTACAGCAAGAACTCGGGAGAAACGACCTCGAAACTTCTTTAGTAAGTACGGTAAGTACCGTTGTGATTTGAAAATTAGATGAAACGAAAATCCGTCACCAAAAAGTTGTTGACGCATAGAGGTTTGTTGTTCAACATTTTGACAACGAATATGAAAAAAAAATACTGGAAAAAAATCGACCTGCCTCAGGCGAGAATCGAACTCAGCATCTTCCGCAATCCGGGCGGCTGCGTTAACCACTACGCCACTGAGGCACTGCTTTCGCTGTCGAAATTTGTCAGTGCTTGGTGCTTATGTTTTTGGGTAAACAATCGTTTCATCAAATCTTTGCAATTTGCACTTCTAAGATCATAATTATAATAAAAACAATAGATTTTTTCTATTATTAAAAATATTTACGCGTTTGTAAACGCAAAAATTATTCCATAACTAATATGAACATTATGTTGCTGAAATTGAAAATTTGAGAATTGCTTCTGCTTCTGCCGTGTGTGAATTCTACACACACCCACATTGTTTTTCTGTCTGTTGCTTATTGTTACCTTATAAATATATTTACGCTCATCAAATTATCTATTTGAAGGGCCAACGTGTGCCTACAGTCACGACTCCGTTATTATACGATTCATCACACGATACGTTGATTGATTCGCTGATTTAATAAACTTTAAAGATTAAGATAAAATTGCTTTAGTGATAATCGCTGTTGATGAGTCAGCGATTAATCGGGGAGGTATAATGCTGGTTGATTATTTTTATTATATGATAGTTAGTAAAAGAATGTTAAGAGCGTTTACGCCGTACGGCAGACTCCAAGTTTAGGTATTTACACGCTGTGCGGTCATTCCCTCTCGCATTACTCGCGCTGCCGTCCAGGTACAGAGCACAAAAACAAATTCGATACTTTTTCACAAAATGAAATTAAATATACATGTATTGTATATTTAATTTCATTTTGTGAAAAAGTTATTTAATTTTCTCTTAGATTTGCGCGAGCACTACACATTATAAATAAAACTATATAAATAAAAAATATCATCATGTAAAATCTAATTACACGCGAGTTAAATCCGTAAAAGTTGTTTTATTTATAACAAGTTATTTAAATTGAATACTATGGAAAATTAACGGTTACACATTTAACATGAATTAAAATTTGAATATAGTACATGGGTATAGTAGTTCATGTTACTGTCACGTAATAGGGTTTATTAAAACACGAGCGGGGTTCAAAAACGAGCCTTGGCGAGTTTTTTAATAATATCCCGCAAGTGTTTTAATACCTAATTATGTGCAGTACATAAACTACCGTCCCTTTGGCTCCCTTTGCCGTCCCGTTTTGCTCTAAGTTTTTGATTTTTGAGAAAAATAACTGTAACGTATTGAGCCGAACATGTTGCATAATGGTCATTAATTATGCAACAGGTAAATGACCTTTATTTTCATTTTGATTATCTTTGTTAAAAAGAATGTCATTTGAGGTATATCATTGAGATAATAATTTTAAGATTATGTCATGAGTGTAGATATTTTTTTGTGTTGGCTATTCCATTTATCGAGGAAGGCTCTAGGCCATTTTATAACCGACATTAACGCGAGCGAAGCCGCTGGCGGCCACTAGTATGATATAAATACTTGTCGCGAGATTTACTTGTGTATATCAGCGATTGAACAAATAAAGAGATATGAATAATAGAAGCAAATCTTGCCACAAGCATATATATCATATAACTAGCGCTCAGCCCGTGGCTTCTTTCGCGTATTGTTGGTTATTATATACATAGTTAGCCTTTCTAGATGCATGGTCAACCTCACACAAAAACAATTTTCAAAATTGGTTCAGTAGATCCAGCAATTACCTCCTACAACGTCACAAAAAAACAATTCACAAACTTTTATCATCACAGCCTTTATAATTCATTTCACTACTGGAAGACAAGACCTCTCCTTTTCAATGAAGGAGGTATAGGCAATAGTCCACCACGCTTGCATAATGTGGATTGGTAGTCAATACCCCTTTGCTGGCCCATTAGTCGCCGTCTACGACACCCATTGGAGCATATGGGGTGATGCTATTCTACTCTGCCGGTATCACGTATAGCTATTCACAAACTTACATAAACTATTTACAAACTTTAACTCTTTATCATATTAGTACATACTTACCTATAATTTTTTTTTAAATGCAATTTAAGTTTACTTTCTTGTTTTTAAAGCAATTAAGTAAAATCTTTGTTTTTAAAGTTTTTATCAGTAATTTATTATTGTATAGTTATTTTGACACGGTTCATTCGCATTTTCTCTACAGAGCCTTTCATTTGATACATGGGTATCAAATGAAAGGCTCTGTAGAGAAAATGCGGTTAACCAACTTTATATGGTGTTATATCTTGGCTTTTGGTTTTCCAAAATTAAATAAATAAATAAATTACATTATGATTTTACTCATAAAAATCTCGAACAATTATATTTTTTGCTATAGAAAAGGGGACAAATGATTGTCATGTCATATTTAATTTACATAATTATTATTATGGTAGTGCTAAAAGTAACAAATCTTGGGTAGTCGACAATTCTGCATTTAAAGTAATTTTATTTATTTTAAAAGTATTTAGCAAAAACCATTGACTTTGCTAAGTAAAAAATACATAGATTGGAACATAGAACCTCCTTTTGAAGTTCGTGTATAACCTGAAAGAATACATAAGGACAAACAAACATAGGGACAAGAACGAACAGTACAACAAAATTGTACAGAATCAAGGTGTGGAGGGGAAGCCAAAGCAAGGACCACGGGTTTATCGTTCTGTACATACCTATGATATTTTAAAGAATTATTCTCCATCTCTTAACCGTTACCGAATATTACTATGTGGACCATAATATTAAAAGAATAATCCTCAAACTCCTAACTTTTGCAGTTTTACCCTCCATCATCAGCTCACCTGAAAAACCTGATAGAATAGAAATAGAAAGAAAAAAACTTAATTCAACTGGGATAATTTTATTTTTGCGTTTACAAACGCGTAAATATAATACTAGAAAAATGCACTGAAAAAAATCGACTTGCCTCAGGCGGGACTCGAACCCGCACCTTCCACAACCCGGATTGTGGAAGGTGCGGATTCGAGTCCCGCCTGAGGCAAGTCGATTTTTTTCAGTGCATTTTTCTAGTATTAATTCAACTGTCGATCTATACGAAGGTACACATAATATTTAAAGAATTATCATCCAACTCCTTACTATTAGGAGTTTTTTTTTTATTGTCAGCTCACCTGAATAACATAAAATGATACAACTATAGGTTTATAAATACATATATTAATTCAAGAATTATCATTCAACTCCTAATCATGGAGGAGTTTTACCTGCCATCACCAGCTCATTAACATGATATGATGACTACCAGACGCAAATACTTCAATAGCTTCAGGAAATAAAATATGAAGCATATAATACCTGCATATAAAATTTGAGAGTTGCTCTCGATTTCCTCGGAATCTCATCATCAGATCCTGACTTGGTGACAATAGCACCATATCAGAAGTATTTAAAAAATAGGTCCACAATTAACAGAGATATCCGTGAACATTCATAAAATAATACATAGAGTGCAACATAGAACTTTATATGAAGTCGGTTATCAATACTAAAAGTATCAACACCATCGTTCGTTCTGTAGCAGCATTACGAATATTTACGCGTGATCACGGAGCTAGCACCGAGCGACGTGACCTCTCTCCGACAAGCCTCATGGGCGACTGATTTGAAAGCGATTGCGCGGACTGTTTTATACTGATTTTTAAATAATTGTTATAAATATATTATAGTTTGTTCAGATATCATTTTTATACCAAAATTTATAATATATGTTCTTCTTTTAAATTACATCATTTGTTTCTTCAAATAAGGGATATTAATTGTTAGAAATAGCAATTTTCCAAATCGTATTTTCGTAATACTTGCAGTGTGATTTGATTTTTCTTTAACTAGTAATTCTATGAAATTAATTTTTTTTCCTTTACAACTATTTTGTTCGGGATATTGTCAGTTACACAGTATTTTTCATTTCATTATAATATTAGCCTTTTCGGATATTAAGGGCTTCGAAATTGCATCTAAACGTAAAATTTTTAAAATGCTGTTAAGATATTTTGTTATAATTTATGAATAAAGAATTAAATGAAATATTTTCCTTTACAACTTTTTGCGAAAGAATATTATCTAGTAGTTTTTATAACATTTATATTGGTCGAATAAGAATTCATAGAAGTTAAGAAGCTCAAAAAGTGCCGATTCTCGCAAAATACGCGTAAACGCTCTTAACGCCGATACATAGCATTACGTACTTACCGTGCCGATGCTTTTTTGTTACGAAAATAACTTTTTATGTTTATGCTTAAAGAATTTATTCTCAAAAAAGATTACAATAATCCACTTACATGAGAACAAAGTTACAATAAAAACTTAATCTACATTGCGGTCATCGCGCGTAGACATATTATAATACCTACATAACACAGCATCTTAGTAAAAGGTGTATTTTCTGTATTATTTTTCTTGGTGTACAATTCATTCATTCAATCTCAATTTGCTAGTTGTACTAATTTCATTGATAATGTCCCCTACTTGATATGTCATCTCTCAGGCAATCAGTGATTCTCAAGAACGTACCTAGATCTGTGGGTAGCAGCGATTAAAACTGTGGAAAGAGTTCGCATCTTTAACATAAGATGGTAGTTCATTATAAAAATGTTATGCCCTCAAAGGTAATATTATCGCCGGAATATTAAATAGGAACAGTATCGCCACTTCTTACTATGACTTTTTAGCGCGATAAGAACAGAGCGATGCCGCGTGTGACCGCTAGTTTCAAAATAAAATTAACTGAAATTGACTAATTTGCATATTAGTCTTAAACTACTTTTAGGTTATTTCTGTTACACGTCGCATAAATGATCCAAATGCATGGGAGTAAAATCTGCCCAAAATTAATTGATGATATGAAACTGTTATTTACAGATATTGATAATAAGAGATATTGATATGGATAATATCATAATATCTACAAAGATATCTTGAAACGATTAATACCAAATGGTAAGCTGTGGAGTTTAGTTTCTTAGAAAACGGAACGGTCGTTTTTGACAATTTAAAGTTGGTAAGTACCTACTTAGCAATGTCCATTTATAAACAAAAACAACTTTTACGGATTTAACTCGCGTGTAATTAGATTTTACTTGTTATTATTACTGCCCGACGTTTCGTAACACTTTTCAGTGTTCGTGGTCACGGGATGACTAAAGATGTAGGTTGTCATATTTTATTAAATAGTTAAATCAACCGTCACTTTAATTATTAATTTGGAGTGTTCCGTTTCACGCAAACGGAGCTCACGGTGTCATTAGGTCTTGCTGTGTGGTGGTTTGCTTGAGTTTTAATAATTTTAATTACTGGATCCCAAGCAGGTGGTACGGCCCAACCATCTTCTCTATTGAAATTTGGGTGTTTCTATATTTCAATAGCCTCGCGCAACATCCTTGGGATGTAAGGTGATCAGCAAAGGGGTATTGGTCACCTTATATAAGGTGATCAATACCCCTTTGCTGATCATTAGTCGCCTTCTACGACACCCGTTGGAGGATATGGGTGATGCTATTCTACTCTACTGGCATCACATGGCTAGTTTGTGGGCTAGGCTCAATTTATTTGTTATTTGTGCTGATTTCCACTAGGGGCGTAATTCACGTTTCATATATACAAGAGCTAATAGCGCGGCTAAAATAGTTATATACTAAAAAACCGGACAAGTCGGACTCGCCCACCGAGGGTTCCGTAGAAATTTGTAGTTACAACATATTAAAAATACTTAGTTCAGGAATCGAGTGTCGCAGTGTTTTCCAAGCTTTTCCCAAGATTCAGTTTCTAAAACCTTATTGTGGGTTATACTAACAGTTCATACATAAATTAGTCAGGTATTACCTAAATCTCGAATTTAGGTAATCCCGATTTGTAAGTGGTGACTGCAAAAAGAATGAATAGTGCCATGTAGAATTGTCGTGTTAGGTTCAGCGCCATCTCTGAGCGACGTTACGAACCTAACACCTTGAGAGGTCGAAATATAAGTTTTCATCCCTTCTATTCGAAAAGTATCGCTTTGTTCCTCTATAAGTGGGAACAAAATAGCTCTTTTCCGATAAGAGCTTTTTAGCGGGCGTAAAAGTGATTTGAATTTAGAACATGTATCATTCATAGAAATCGAACGCAAATTGTATGAATTACTGGCTGGTACGAGTTGGCTGCACGGCACTAACTAAAGAAAACAAAAGCGCGCGAATTACTTTTCTGTTCTTGTTATCTAAGTACATATTTTATTGTATTTTGCAAAAATAATGAGTTATACTACCTCGAGTAATGAAAGTAATGCATTAACTCCTGAAACAATAACTATAGAAGCTAACAACGTCGTACAAATACTCAAAATGTAAATGAATCGACAACAATATCAATCCCAAATAAAACAGTGACAATAACTTTTAATAATTGTGCTAGCGTATCCAATATACCTAAATTTGTAATTATTTTTACTTCATTTCACATGTCTTCTTTTAATTAAATATATTCATTAATTTACATAACAGCGTCTTTTATTTATTTTCTCATAGAAAGGGGATGAAAAGTAGAGTATATAACTCGAGAGCAAATTATTTATCCCTCGGGCGATGTACTTTGAATCCCTCGCTGCGCTCAGGATTCTACGTTAGAATCCTTCGCTTTGCTCGTGCTTCAAAGTAGCGCCCTCGCCATAAAAATACTATTTTGCTCCCTTGTTATACAATCTACTATTTTCGTATCTTTTTTCTACGTTAACTTAGAAGTTTGATTTTTTCACAGCTTCAAGGAACTGTAGACCTGAGTATATGGTTTTAATTTCAACTTGATACCTCCACTCATTACCGAGATAAGCGTATACCTCAATGATTGATTACGTACTTTAAATAAAGACTATGTTTTATATGAATTAATTACAAATTAATATTTTTCAGAGTTTTCCCTGTAGGTATTTGTAGTATATGACAATATTACTTGCTAAATGTCATAGTTCTAGGTCAACGGGAAGTACCCTATGAATTTTGATTCCCTTGAGAGTGTCGAAATATACGTTTTTTGCGACATAAACGGCCGTATCTTTTTTTGCGTTAACTAAGAAGTACCTATGATTTTTCACAGCTTCAAGGGACCGTAGATGAGTATATGGTTTTAATTTCAACTCGATACCTCTGCTCGTTCCCGAGATAAAGGGTCTTGACAGACAGACGGACAACAAAGTGATCCTATAAGGAATAATTTTATTTTTGAGTTTTTCAGTGCCTTTTTCTAGTATTTTTCTAGTGATCCTATAAGGGTTCCGTTTTTTATTGAAGATGAGATGAAGACGGTATTTGAGAGTTATGGTGTAACTAACTGGCCGTAAATGTCGTTATAGAACACCATGGCTAACTTAATTTTCAGTTTAACCGACAAAACGAAGGATTTTCTCTAATTTGTCAGGTGAAATCGAATTGAGAAATGAGATCCTTACAGAATACCACGGCTATAGTTATATTTAATTAACATTCTGTATATATTAGGGTTCCGTACCTCAAAAGGAAAAAACGGAACCCTTATAGGATCACTTTGTTGTCCGTCTGTCTGTCAAGACCCTTTATCTCAAGAACGCGTGGACGTATCAAGCTGAAATTCACATGAAATACTCAGGTTTATTGTCCCTTTAAGCTGTGAAAATATCAAACTTCTAAGCCAAGCCAATCAAAAGATACAGCCGATTATATCGATATTTTCAACAAATTTCCGACACTCGCAAAGGAATCAAAACCTATAGGATACTTCCCGTATATATCTTGAAATTTGGCATGAAGCATTGTCATATAATGCAAATATAGGAAAAATTGCGAAAATCACATTTTTTCAGTTATATAATATAATAAAAATATTTTAATAAAATGAAACTTACTACCTTATTTCTCACGAACGAATAAAGGTATCAAATTGAAATTTATACCAAATACCTAGGTCTATTGTCCCTTTAAGCAGTTAAAAAATCAAACTTCTAAGTTAACGCGATCAAAAGATACAACAGTTTATACCGACACCTTAGACGAATTTCCGTCACACGCTAGGGAATGCTACGTTTGTACGGCGGAACCCTCGGTGTGCGAGTCCGACTCGCACTTGGCCGGTTTTTTTTTAATATGACAAGTTGTAATATATAGTTCACTCATTATCTCTATCGTCTTCCCTAGATTTCTGCATTTTCCATCTTGTCTAAGTTGTCCATCTTATGGTAGGAAGAATAATTTATAATAAATATTGGTACCTACCTACATCCAAAAATTGTATTGTACAAATATTTTTTATGTGCTTTCGACCTATATGTTCAGGGCCGGATTTAAAGGTCTGGAGGCCTCGGGGCAACAAAGAAGTGGAGGCCCCTTAACCCCAAATTATTTTCCAAATAAAATGAAAAATTTTTTTCAATCGAGTTTTCGGTTAAAAATAGGCATACTTCTTTACGACCTTTAATCAACGAACAAAATAGAAAGATATTATTATTCATGTAGGTAATCATGTTTGTACAAAGTACCGTAGGTAAAGGTAAAACGCGAAATAAAATATGAAAGGAAAAGTTGTTTACTGGTGTTTACTAGTCTGAATTTGAATTTTTTTTTTCGAAGTCTCTATTGTGGGGTCCCTCTTTGGTGGAGGCCCTGGGCTGTAGCCTCGCTTGCCCTCCCCTAAATCCGGCCCTGTATATGTTAATGTTAATATATAAAGTATCTATTTACTTACCAATATTTCCGCTCAATTAATACGTTCCAAAAAGTCACCACACACACACTGAATTTCTAAAAAAGCTTCACTTTTAATTTTGATATAATTCTTTCAATCAATTATCGCAGTCACAACACTGACCAATTATTATAAGCATACAATTATTCGTGCAATCACTATGCCGCTCTTTAGTATTATAACATACAACTTTACCTATCATACAATTATACCTACAGATTTGTAATCACGTCTATATGATAACAATATGTGTTGGAGAATAATCTTGAGTTACCTGTAAGGATTATCGAATATAAAATGTACAGTTAGCCTCGTATATTGATGACCGGGTCGGAATGTAGGGGACTTTTTTGTGTTCATGAGTCATTGATACCGCCTGCGTGATCCAGTGGCCCATCGGAATTATATGTAGAGGCTGCCCAGGAGAGGATTGATAGGTTAAGCGGCGGCGTAGGGTAGATTAGAACCCAGTACGGGCTATGGGGGGATGACGCTTCCCAAAGTAGGCGCCGCTACCTACTAGGCACTAGAAAGAAAGAAATCTTTCTTCGGCTTATAAAATATGATCACATACATAAAAAAATAGTACATATATACCTAGCGCCGAAACGGACTAGCTGTATGTTACATGCTAAGCTGTGACGCTGGTTTTCAGTTTGTAAATTATAGCATTCTGTAACTGTAACATTGTCACCCCATTGTAACGTTGTCATACCTAGATCTCGATTCTTTTGTCGGTGAAGTCGAGAACAACGCATTATTCATTATATTGAACTTGGCTCTCGTTTTTGATGGGATATAAGATATTAGAGCATTTACTACGATACATGGGTAGTGACTATGTAGAAAGAATTAGGGTTGAGACTGATTCACTGCGATGATTGCATGTTACAATTGAACAGGACGGCATTTTGGAAAAAATACGGAAATTTCTTGGCGGCGAACTGGCGCGGGCTTACACTCGTCATAAGTTAAATTATTGTCTGTGGTCTAGAGCCTCTCTTTGTCTTAAGGTTTTAGCACACTTATCAGATGGGAACCGTATCGCCTCTTTTTACTATGAAAGAGGCGATGCGCTAACGGTCCGTAGCCGTTTCGTAGCCGCCATTCCGTAACGTCATAGTAAAAAAGAGATGTTCCCCTTTCCGAACTGATGTGTGGCACAACCTTTAAAAGTGTTTAGCAATACTAGAAAAAAATCGACTTGCCTCAGGCGGGAATCGAACCCTAAAAACATAAGCACCAAGCACTGACAAATTTCGACAGCGAAAGCAGTGTCTCGGTGGCGTAATGGTCAACGCAGCCGCCCGGATTGCGGAAGATGCGGGTTCGATTCCCGCCTGAGGAAAGTCGATTTTTTTCAGAGCATTTTTTCTAGTATTAAAAATATTTACGCGTTTGTAAACGCAAAAAAAAACTCCATAGTATTTAGCAAATTCCGCGTGCTACTTTACGTTGTGTCACCGTCAAACTGTAAGGTAGAAGTACGTAATGTCGACAGTGTCCCAGTACTCGTCAGTTTTCCAAAAAATGCAAATATCACTGATATCCTACCACACAAAGCTCTATTTTTGTTGGCAACACATTCTTAGAAATATTTAGCATAATTATAATGTGAACATTCTTTTCAAAAACTTATGGCGACTACAACACACGCGTTCGAAGGTGAGCATTGCCGATTTTTGATTTTTTTTGCTAATTTAGGTACTAGAACTGACGTCTACCAGCTTATGTTTCTTCCTCTGTCGTGCATTGTTTTTTATTTACAGGGAGAGTGCAAATACTTTTTGTAATAGATAAGTAAATTGTCTAGCAATATAACCTATAAAATTAATCATTTTTAATATTTAGATTATGTTTTTTGTAAGTGACATATTTTGGGTCACAAAAACCGTCACATGAGCCAATAGCCGTCAGTTTACCCATTGATCTGACGGTAATTAGGACACGCTTCAAGTATGAACCTAATTCCGTCGTCACAGGAATTTAGCTCTTATCACTATGGAATAAAAACTAAAGTTAATTGTAATTCTGCCGGTTACTAGGACACGTTTTAAAATTTGATCCTGTTTCCGTCATTAAAGTAATTTAGATTTAATGTGCCGGCAATACGATCTTAAGTTGATTGCAATCTGTCGGTAACAGAGACATATCTGGAAGTTTGAACATAAATCCGTCATTATATCGAATTTAATTCTTTATAACCATGCAATACGGACTAAATTAAATTAAATAATAGCATTAGTCGTACAAAGTGGTTCGGGCTTTGGTTTTATGTGCATTAACTTATAATTTCGAGATTAAAAATTTCGTTTCTTTTTTTTGAAGTTGGAAGATGCCAGTTCTTTAATTTTGAGTAGTTGTAAGTCGTATTGTTGTGCTCCAAGGAATTCCGGTTGGTGCGCTTGCTAAATTTGATATGAGTCATATCGACGGTCCCTAAGTATAGTCACATAACTGAAAATAGTAAATTTTACAGGAGAGCGATTCAAAGGTTTTAGATTTGTTCATTGATCTGTAACTTTTAAAGTATATTACCAATGGTTTCCAAAATTGGCAAGTAAACAGAAGATTCATGTAGGAATGTTATGAATATATTTTTATTTGAATTTTAATATTATATATGTGTTATATTGCAGTTACTCATCTTTACTTCGGAACATACCAACCACTTAATTATTCAAGTGGCACATACTGCATTTTACATGGGGAATTCTTTATCGGCAAACGATGTAAATGGTATTTAATTATTTTGTTGCCGGAAAAGTTATAAATTTATTTACAGATACGGGATTAGACAAATGAATAATAACGATTAATTCTAAATTATGTTTTATTAGTTTAGGTATCATAATCAGCATAACAATCATATTTTTTTATGATATTACCTATATCATAAATCAGTCTCAAAAACCAGTGGAAACAGTAAAATGTAACATTGCAGTCAATAATACTGCAAAAGTAAAATTACAAAATTTCTAAACTAATTTCATTATTTTTAAATTAGAAAAAAGTAAATAAATAGGAGCATTAATCTTCAGTCATTCTTATCTTAAATAGATGAGTTTACTGCATTAGCACTGTGTAAAACCCATATTAATACGAGCACACCCTTAGTCTCTCCTTCTACTTCTATTAATTCTACAATTACCGATTTGATTTCGCCTTTAGTATCCACAATTACTACTTCAATAAACTCACCTTTAGCTACAATACCTGAAGAATCAGTAAATAGTCCCTACATAGCAGATGTAAAGGAAGTGTCCAATGACGATGTATTTAACTTAAAAGTATTACTCTATGGCACAAATTGGTCAAAAAATGATAGCAACGATAAAATTTTGTAAAATGTAAAATAAAAGAGATTAAAGTAGACAAAAAAGCCGTAAAGCAGTTCGCTGTGTTTCGAATTGAAGGGAAAGGTAGCCAGTGTAATTACTGGGCATAGAAGGCATATCATCTTAGTCCCCAGGATGGCAACGCACTTGCAGTGTTAAGTGATAACTATGCCCTTAATATTGTAATTGTATAAAAAAGGCCCCTCAGATCCCGATATTTTCTATTACAAACTGATTTTGCTCAAGATTTTAGGTTACAGTCGTTTGATAGTCTCTAGGACCCAAAATAGAAGACGTAAAAATCTGCCTGATCAAGAAGTTATACAGACTCAACCGACTATAACCTAAAACCTTGACGAAAATCAATTTTGTAGTCTGCGGGGCCTTTTTATATTACGAGATGGCAAACAAGCTTGCGGCCCACCTTGTGTTAAGTGATTACCGTCGCCTATAGACACTTGCAATATTAAGGCTAAATTGCTTAACTGGGGACTAAGATGATATGCCTTCTATGACCAGTAATTACACTGGCCACCTTTCTCTTCAATCCGACACACAGCGTGCTTTACGGCTTTTTTGACTTCTTTAATCTCTCTTAATTTAGACCACAAAATTTTTCGTTGCTATCATTTTTTTACCAATTTTAGCCATCGAGTAATACTTTTAAGTTAAATACATCGTCATTGGACACTTCCTTTACATCTGCTATGTGGGGACTATTTACTGATTCTTCGGGTATTTTAGCTAAAGATTAGTTTACTGCGTTAGTAATTGTGGATACTGAAGGCAAACTCAATTTAGATATTTCAGAATTATTAAAAGTAGAAGAAGAGACTAAGGGTTTGCTTGTATTAATATGGGTTCTACGGCTTTTTTGCGTAGTAATGACAATGCTTTTTATATTAGACGCCGGTGTCTTTGATATATCAAACTCTAAATCAGTCTTATTTGATTATTCAATCATTGGTGCCAATGAAGAGTCAACTGTGATAACTGTTGCTACAGATAACAAACTCAAGTTGGTAGTCATTGTAAGATCCATGTTGTTTACTATAGTTGAAATAGAAGGAGAAAACAAACTTATGTTATCATTAACATGATCTTTAGAATTATCTGGTTCAAGGGCAATAATATATTCGGTATGAGAAATTGTATCAAGTGGCTCTTTAATTTAAGTCCACTAGATGATACAGTTGCAGATACCTGCAACTGTATCATGTAGTGGACCTGAAAAACAAACAAAATATATTTATCCTAAATAATAAATAATACGATCATATTATGTTTCACATATACAATTAAGTAACTACCTAGTATCTCAAAGAATATAATTGTATTACCCACGCCGATCAATTAAGTAACTACCATTTACTCTAAAAATAAAATATTATTTCCCACGTACAATTAAGCAACTACCATTTACTCGAAAAATGCAATATTATTTCCCACGTACAATTAAATAACTACCACCTATTAATTTAACAACAATCTGGTTACCTATGTATAATTAACTATCTGTCATATCGTGATATTTACATGGGATATTCACTTATATAACTGAAACACAGCGATGTCATACTTAATGACTAAAACAAAGCATTTATGTATACTTTTATGTACAAATAATATCGCAAAACTTTGTAAAGCTAAGTATGAATTATTTGGACATTAAATATTTTCAAAAAGATACTTGCTCGATAGTGGCCTAATACCATCTTTACGTTTCTAAAGTGGATAATCACTTATTTCCTGGTCTAGAAGAGGTATATTAAAGGATTTGAACATTTTCTTACTTCTATAGCTCATTTCGGCAAGATTCCACTACAGCATGAGCGATGTGACTGCGCCGTCCGAGTTAAAGCTCGTAACTGACACAAGCGGTGTGCAGGAGTCCTCCCATGCATTGACGCCCCGACGTATCATTCATGTTGTGGTACTTCGATATCATTACGACGGAAAATATAATTTAAATTGCAGTTATAGCATTTAACATACTTCGAAACATTTATAATTATTGAACTTTTTCACTTTTTTCTTGCATAAACCGATAGAGTTACTTCTTAGGAAGACAAAGAAACAAAAACCTGAAAATCACGCAAGTGCCAGATCTGGGATTATACTTAGGGACCGTCGATATAGCAACTTTCAGGAGTAAGACAAAACATTATTTTTCTACCGCTTTGCGCATGTTTTTTTTTGTATTAATTTTAAGGCATACTTAGGTAAATCAGATTGCAACATATTTATAACTAGCTGTACCCTGCCACGCTTCGCAGTGGCACATTGTGATTGAATGGTTGAGAAATAAGAAACAAAACAAAGAATACATTTCATATAAGTTAAATTTTGCAATACTTGTGGATATACAATATTATTTGTTTTTCCACTGTCTGCGTAGATATAAAGACTATCTGGTTTGCCGACTCAGGAACACGCAACATACACACTAGCTGTACCCTATACCCCCCAAAAATAAAAACAATCCTTGATGCGGATTTTACATGTTGGCGACTGGCCACTGACGTTGATGGCGGTTGCCTAGTTACGGTTGTTATTTTTTCATTACTATTGCGGTTGTCAGAGAGTGTTTTCCTCGCTTCTGGCAGATGGCGCGGTCACTGGTACACAGCTGATCGTTAAAAAAACTGTTTTCTCGTGGTCGCAGATATGTGACTGATGCAAAAAATAGATAAAAACAATCCTTGATGCGGATTTTATATCATGTTAAAATTTCAACTCAATCGGTGCAGAACTTTTGAGTTTTTGAAGCGTACACAAACCAACATAACATTTATATGTATATAGATGTGTAGTAAAACATTCATTAATGACTCACTAATTCACTAACTTAATTCACTAATTAATTAAAACAGAGCGCATGCGGGAACGGCACTTTTAATTAGAACTAACCTCAAACACTCAATCATGGAACCTTACTCTACATCTCACCTACAGGCCTCTTCAATAAAACTGGAAGACCGTGCTGGTAGCATTACGCTCTCCTCAATATACTGCCCGCCAAGACATAGAATAACAACCCAAATGTTTGGTGACTTCTTTCAAACCTTGGGCCCAAGATTCGTAGCTGGTGGTGATCGGAATGGCAAACATACCTTTTGGGGCTCTCGCTGTACCAATACCAGAGGTCGAGAACTGAAACGTTGCATTAACATAAATCATCTTAAGCCGATCTCGACCGGTAAACCGACATACTGGCCAAGTGATTAACGGAGAGTACCCGATCTTCTCGACTTCTTTATTGGGAAATATTTAAATACAGCTGTTGAGTCTAGTCTAGATGGATCTTCAGACCACACGCCAGTCATTCTGGACTTGGGCACTTGCCTATTTACACGAGAAACTTCGGAGACATTAACAAATCGTAAAACAGATTAGGAAGGTTTCAAAAGCTACATTGACGAAAACATTACTCTGTCAATCCCTCTTAAGGACCAAAATGAGGTGGATGAGGCCTGCAGATATATCACCAACCTAATTCAAGTTGCGGCCTGGATTAACACACCGACTCAAAATGTAAAAAGTATGATCTCTAACAATTCACTTGCCATTAAACAAATTATCCTGGAAAAGCATAGGTTAAGAAGGGTCTGGTCCTCGTCCGGAAGCCTCCTCGTGGCGGACCCTGGTAGCGTGGTGGGGAAACTTTCTCGGCGGGTGTGTGGATTTTGATGTCAAGTCCCCTTGGCATTCGAAGTCACATGCCATCGTCGAGTTGTTTTTGTTTCCCCACCACAGCTAGTTCCGGACGCTCATTTCAGGGCCACGACCTATCATTTCAAGTGAAACAGGGAGAGGCACGACCAAATCTATACAGCATACAGGCAGGAGTTCCGCAGGGTTCAGTTCTTGGTCCAGTACTGTATAACATCTTCACTTCAGACCTTCCTGCCGTAAGACTAGGCGATGATATACTGCCACACAGAAACTGCGTGGAGTACCTGGGATTTCACCTTGATAGGAAACTGACCTGGAAGCAACATATCAAACAGAAGAGAGACCAAATGAATCACAAGTTCTGAAACTTACACTGGCTCATGGGGAGAAACTCGGTACTATCAGTTGATAATAAGCTTCTAATTTACAACGTCGTATTGAAACCAATTTGGACCTACGGCATCCAAATGTGGAGCCTTGCTAGTAAGACCAATATACTCTGCATTCAGCGTGCGCAGAATGGTATTCTTAGTGGTACCGTCGTGAACGTAATTTAATAATGTTTGTTTGTTAGAGTATAATAATGTTTGGTATCATCATCATCATCATCATTTCAGCCGAGACACGCCCACTGTTGGACATAGGTCTCCCCCAAGGATCTCCAAACCGGTCGGTCCTACGCTATCCGCATCCAGCGGCTTCCCGCGATCGTTACCAGATCGTCAGTCCACCTTGTGGGAGGCCTACCAATTCTGCGTTTCCCGGTACGTGGTCGCCACTCAAGGACCTTTCCGCCCCAGCGGCCGTCAGTCCTCCTCCCAATGTGCCCTGCCCACTGCCACTTAAGGTTCGCAATTCTTTGGGCTATATCGGTGACCTTGGTTCTCCTGCGGATCTCGTCATTTCTGATGTGATCGCGCAGAGAAACTCCGAGCATAGCCCTCTCCATTGCCCTTTGGGTGACTTTGAGCCTTCTTATGAGGCCCATTGTAAGCGGCCACGTTTCGGTTCCATAGGTCATCACTGGCAACACACACGAATCAAAGACTTTCGTCTTAAGACACTGCGGTAGATGGGCCGAGAATATGCCGCGTAGCTTCCCGAACGCTGCCCAGCCGAGTTGGATTCGTCGGTTGACCTCTTTCTGGAAGTTGGACTTACCCAGTTGGACTGTTTGTCCCAGGTAAATATAATAGTCGACAACTTCCAGTGTAAAGCTTCCAACCTTTACAGGAGTAGGTGCGACATGGATATTAGACATGATTTTCGACTTATCCAATCCATGTTCATTTTAAGACCCACTTGTTGGGAGACTCTACAGAGGTCGTCGAGGATTGTGCCCAGCTCTTCAAGGTCTCAGCTATAACTACGATATCATCGGCAAAGCGAAGGTGAGTCATGTACTCGCCATTTATGTTGATGCCAAGTCCTCTCCAGTCCAGAAGCTTAAACGCGTCCTCCAACGCAGCTGTGAACAGTTTCGGCGATATAACATCACCCTGTCTCACTCGCTGGAGCTGTATGGGTTTTGAGTTCTGGTCCTGAAGGCGGACTGACATAGTGGCGTTTTCGAACAGTGACCGCAACACTTGGATGTATCGATAGTCTATGTGGCACCTCTGGAGTGACTGGAGTACGGCCCAGGTCTCGACAGAATCGAAGGCTTTCTCATAGTCCACAAACGCTAAGCATAATGGCAGATTATACTCTTCGGTCTTCTGTATAACCTGCCGCAGCGTATGTATGTGATCTATGGTACTGAAGCCTTTTCGGAATCCGGCTTGTTCGGGAGGCTGGAAGTCGTCAAAACCTGCGTGCGAGACGATTCGTTACAACCCTCGAAAACAGCTTATAAACATGGCTCAGGAGCGTGATGGGTCTATAATTCTTCAATTGGGCCTTATGTTTGGTAGATGTATGTTAAATATGAAGAGTATAACTAGAGTTCCGTATTACCTAAGTTCCTGAATTGAGAGACTGGTTATGTAGGTACTCAGTAGATTACAGATTTTTTTTTTCTTAATGTAAATTTTTAACAGTAGATATATTTTTGATTGTTTATTAGATGTCCATATAAAGAGGTACATATAAAGTCTGAATTAATTAAAACTAGTTGTTTTATGTTCCACTGACCAAACTGCAGCTAGCACATTCTTTAAAATAATATTTTTCGGTTCAAAGCTGAGAAGCAATTTCTACAGTTTGTGAAACTTATCTGTAAGGGCGTAGAGTTCAATTTGGTATCAAAAAATTGACGACTTCTGGGTCATTTTGACGATTAATGGGACAAACCTGTCGAGTACTGGTACAAATCGTCTTTTTTTCACATTGATGGAGTTTTATTATATTTCTTAATTATTTTGACTTAAAATTAATATTTAAATAAAAACTAAGATACATTTTGCACCTAGTCATGCAATACACCTTTCATTATCTGATATACTTTAAGCACAGCATCACTGCAAAGTCAGCCAAGTTCAGAAACTGACGGATACTGGGACGTTTACCTTACCTACCATCCAACCCGAACTAGGAAATTTGGTCACTCGTTTCTTTGTCGCACAATGGAGTCAAGTGATTGATCTTTTTATAAAATAAATAAATAAAGAATTTGCGTATTTGATTAGGTAGGTACCTACTTAACCCAAAAGAGGGTGTTAAGTGAGTGGGTATCTATGTGTCGTTGTGTCCGTCTGTGATATCCTAGCTCCCAAACGGATGTTCCCATTAAATTTTAATTTAGATTTTATCGTAACAATCCCGTTAACCATCAGACTAAGCTAATCCGCTTATATGAGAGTTCCTCGTCGCGAAGGTCACAGAGACCAATGCCTCTTGGAGAGCTCTTCACACCCACGGGCTTGAGGTCAATGATAGATTTAAAAACATGAGTTAGCACAAAACGTTTGATAAAAACCGTTACCTAATACGGTGACTCGGAGCTCGAAACCGAAGCTAAATATGAAGCGACATGAAAATTCTGAACTTCCAAATTAAATTAAAAATAAGTTTTTTTCTTAAAAAGGTCCACAAATGACAATTCCACCTGATGGTAAGCAGAAGTGAAGTCCATAGTGAAGATAGCTGGTGCGAGAGATAAACTGCCGCGCTAGCCACCCTCGCCTTGACAACATGCAAAGTGCTTCTTTCCGCCTCTTTTAAATGACCCAGGATTTTAGTAAGAAGGAAACAACGTGTGCTAGCAGTGAATTCCATTTCTTCATTGTGCGACAGAGAAAATTGGAAAAGATATGGGAAACGGCGGGATTAGGGAAAGAATATATACTTTTTCTTTTATTGTTTTGTAGGTATATAGAAACTCCACATCTTAGTATATAATAGTACTAGTTGTCCCGGCCACGCGTTGCTGTGGTAATTTCATACTACTGTCCTATAACATTGTAGCTGCAGTAAAAAAAATGAGGACTAATTCTCAAGATAAAAACTATCCTATCTTTCAAGTTGGATCAAACTGCACACAGTGTACAAATTTGATTAAAATCGGTTAAGTAGTTTAGGAGTCTATCGCGGACAAACAACGTGACACGTAATTTATATATATTAAGATAGATAAGATTACCCATGGGTAAATATACATTAACACTCGCCCCTTCACTACTCCTCCTTCTCTCTCTCTCTCTCTCTCTCTCTGTCTATCCATATTTCATAAGAATCCGCAAGAGTCGCTTTAGATTTAATCCCTTATTAATACCGTAAACTGTACATAGGTATCGTTCGTTGATGTTTCCTTATTAAATAATCATTTACAAAAACATTAAAAACAATACCAAAAAAGTTCGTAATAATAGATTACATGCGTGCTAATAATGTACGCCGGATTCCAAGGCGTTATAAAAATATTTTGTTTTTTATTAGCCGACCAACGAAGAGGATGCTCTATGCTAACCTACCTCCCTAGATATATATTTTATTGTTTTCGTACCAATATGATTAGTGTGGTTATTAGTTAAATAATTTGTTATGATATTTTTAAGAATTATTTACATGTTAGTGCACCACAAACATAGAAGTCAGCACAAAAACAGATATTAGAAAAGTATTATGGATATTCTGCGAAACCGACAGTACGTTTATGGAATTCGAACACACAAATGTAAATATAAACAAATGTTTGTAAAATGAAAATCGTAATATCGAAAATCGTGATACATAAAATAGATAAAGAAAAGCTAGAAAAGTCGCTTTGTTTTTGTCAGTTAGGATCTCGGTTTGCCTAAAACTTTCGTAAATTTTTATCTCGGAAACTTAAAAACATATCCTGTCCCTGTGCGGTGAAAAAATCAAACTTCTTAGTCACGCAAAAAAGAAGATGAAAAAGCTCTACAACATGTAAATTAAATAACCAACACCCTGAATACAGGTGGTTTGGGATCGGCTGAGTTGATTTCAAAAAAATGTTAAAAAAAAAAACGTTTTTTTTTTGTACCCAGAAAATATTGTAGTTACCTACAATGTTTTCTGGGTACTTTTTGTTTTTTTTATATTTCTACGCTCACACCAATTATCCAGCCCAAAGTAGGTAAGTATCATTAAGAACTTGTACCAAAGACACTAGTTAACGGACATTTTTAATTATACATACTTACATAATAATTTTAGATAGGTATCTACTTTTATATACCTATAAACTTAAATAAATATATAAACAACCATATCTCGCAAAAAAATATTTGTGTTCAACACACAAATATTTGCCACTACCAGGATTCGAACCGGATCGCTTGATGTGTAGGCAGCTATACTGACCACTCCACCACGACGGCGTGGAATTTGAGTTTGATTAAAACAATCTTTTATCACTATTTAAATAGTTCTAGCCACATACTATGATAAGTTGGCGGCAGATAGCCAGCCACAAGCCCCACTGTCAAATTTAAAATAAGATCTTATCAATGGGAAATTAGATTATTCTTTCTGATTACGCCGTTGTGGTGGAGTGTTCAGTAACGCTGCCTGCCTTCACATCAGGCGCTCAGAGGCTTTAGACAACACGCATTTCGACAATCGCTAAGTAAAAAAATGTATGGGATTGACATAAGCAATCGATCACTTTTCGATTGCTTATGTCAATCCCATACATTTTTTTACTTAGCGATAGCGAGAGCGATTGCCGAAATGCATGTTGTCTAAAGCCTCTGATATCAAATCCTGATAGGCAAATGCTTGTGTGATGAACACGATAATTTGTTCACGAGTCAAAACTAAACATGGTTATTGTTTTGTTTTCATCATCATCATCATCAACAGCTCATATAATGTCCCCACCGAGGGGCTCGAGCCTACCCCACATTAGGGGCGATTAGGCCTTAGTCAACCACGCTGGCCAAGTGCGGGTTGGTCGACTTCACACACAACCTAAGAATTTCTTCATAGGTGTATGCAGGTTTCCCCGCGATGTTTTCCTTCACCGTAAAAGGGTCGATCGTACCTACATATGAATTCAAAATTTGAAAATACATTGGTACGTGGCGGGGATCGAACCAGTGCCTCCCGGGTAGGAGACGACGCTCTTACGCACTATGCCACCGACGTTTTGTTTATTTTTACGTTATTGTAATTAAAATTGTAATGGTAGGTAATAGATTGAGTAACAATTGCTACATTACATTTTAAAACACATTACGATGCGAGATATGCAGGAAAATGCATAGTCATCAGAGATTATCAAACTTTGTTTATGTATACTAGAAAAAATACACTGAAAAAAAATCGACCTGCCTCAGGCGGGAATCGAACCCAGCACCACCGAGGTTTGTTTATGTAATCATATTAAGTAGATACCTATAATATGCAAATATGATTACTATAGTAACTAATAGTACCTATAGGTATGTAGTGATAAAAATAGGTAGGTAATATAGTAAATGAAGATATTTAAAAATGTTACCTATAGGTAGGTACTATACAGAATTTTTCAAGAGGGTGAGGATGGCCAAATCCGAACCTATGAGGAATAGCGAAAAGTAGGTACCTACTCAAAGGAGTTTTGGGTCCGATTTTGATGAAAACTATAACTGCTTCATTGTATTTTAAAAAACAATATTCCTTCCTTTTACTTGGTGGTAGACCCATATGTAGGTACTAGGTACCACCGCCTTTCTTATTTCTGTTCTGCCGTAAAGGTGTTTCGGATTGAAGGGAAAGGTAGCCAGTGTAATTACTGGGCATGGAAGGCATACTAGTCCCCACGATGGCCGAAAATCCGAAATCCGATTGAAATCCGAAAATATGAGATAGCGTGTCGTGTAAAAAACAACAATGGATATGTATCTACCTAATTCACTCGGTGATTATCCTTTAGTGTCAAAAAAAGTTAGCGAATAGGCCTAATAGATGAGCCATCTATTCGTTTTTCGAAATTATAAGAAAGAAGACAAATAATCAACAACAAAAAAGCAAAACTAAAATTCCTTACCTACTGTTTGAGAAACACATGGTAAACAAAATCACTTGTAGGCGCTATAATAGCTCATATCCTGTGCGTTCTTAACCGGTTCTAAGTAATTATTATCATTGTGATTAATAGATGGCATTAGTAGTACATTGTATAATTTAATAGTTTATTAATTACCTATAGCACGAGTAGGTACCTTAGTAATTTTTTATTAATTGTTCTTCTTTTATCGCGTGACTAACCTGCTAACCTGGTGTCAGGCTCATCTTGACGGAGCAGATCTAAGCCTTCATCGCATCTGATGGGGAGAGTCCAAATACGAAGATAGGTAGGAGCTAGTGCGAGAGATAAACCGCCGCGCTAGCCACCAGGGTTGCCAGGTGTTCGGTATTTTAGCACTGTGTTCGGTGTTCGGTATGACAAAAATACCGAAGTATGGGATGTTCGGTATTTTTTTTCTGATCAATTTTTCTCCTTGATAAACAAATCGTGGCCTCGTTATCAGGGCCCATCTAGCTATTTTCACTGCTCTCTGGGCAAAAGCACCCCCCCCCCCTAGAAATAAAATCCGGAGATTCGACAAAGTGAAGCTATTTTCATACATCTAGGATAGGCGCGAGGCAATACGGCAAGTGAGGAGCTTTTTTTTTTTTTTTTGCTCACTGTTCGGTATTTTTTTGGAAAAGACCTGGCAACCCTGCTAGCCACCCTCGCCTTGCTGACCTACAAGGTGCTTCTTCATTATTGCTGATCTGCAAGGTTATTCTTGTATTCTTATAACATTGTTAACCGGAGGATCTTAAATGTAGTATGCTTAGCACTTAAATTGAAAGGAATATCTGTAAGTACCTATCTAACAATAACATAAAATGGTGGTGGGTATCAAAATTTAAATTGCTTAGTTCAATAATATGAATAATTGAATTATATAGAAAAGCTTTTCACATGATAAATAATCCAAATGCGTGGGAGTAATAACTACCCAAAATTTACGCATGTTAAAATGTAACAAATTATATTGATAATTATTTATTGACTTGTATTGTTGTTTTGAAATCATTACCAAATTGTAAGCTGTGGAGTTTCTTTCGCCATTTCTTCTCCATCTCAGCATAATAATAATTATTACGTCCTGAAATGGTGGTAGGATTTTGACGATTTAAAAGTACTTAGCAAAGTCCATTTAATTAGAGAGCTTTTTCATTTCATTTCACGTCTATTTTGGATGACTGTAAGAAGGAACACGTGTGCTGGCAGTGAATTTCATAACTTGAAGCGACAGAGAAATGAGTTGCCAAAATGTCTTGGTTTACGTTAGAATGGTAGCCATGCATGCACAGTTTGTCTGTGACACTGTAAGAAAGCGCGCGTAGTCCTTAAAATGAAGAGAGATGATGGCATCAGGGAAAAGTTATCCTAAGAGCACTCGCCGTGGTACAGACGGTAAAACGCGCTCAATGACGCAACGTGACGATACGAAAAAGAAAACATCACCAGGAACCCCTTTCTGGCTGTGTAATCACTAAAAGCCAGCCACAGACATTGATACCCACACCATCATAATGAGGCAAAGAGCCCTAGGTACTGCCAAATTTTTAGGAACCAGAGTTTCACACTCAGGGCTAGGTACTGGATCTTACCTATCCATTTGCATAAAAATATAAACCATAAAATATTTAGGCATACCTATTAAGGAAAATACCTTACGCATAAAAATTTAAACTTTAACAGATTTTAGCATATTTTAATAAATGTATATATATTGATATTTTTATTATTTTATACAAATACAATCAGCATATTTAATCAATTTAAGCATAACATTCACAACCATAAATTTTAAAAGGCATAATTAATTTAAGCTAACCTAACCTATCCACTACTGAGCCATTGTAGGAAGCGCATAAAACACTACTCTGCTCTCCCTAAAAGTGCACTCCGCCTGGTCTAAAAAATAACCCTAACCTACTCAACACTCAGCCATGTAAGTAGGTGCATAAAACACTAGACTCGACAAAATACTGTTATGCGACTATACAATATGCCTAAAAGATTAAGCAAGTAAAAATTATGCTTTATTATGTTTCCATCTTCATTCTTTGCGATTTATAACATAGTGTAGTAGTGTTGCCACGCTACAGCCTTGCACACGGTATTTAAAAGACGTTTAATTTAAAAATAAAAGTTTTAAAAGTCACTCAACTGACTACACCAGTCATTATCCCCACTACCCCCACCATCTACAGTGACAGCTCGCTTGCCCCGCTTCCGAGTTTTGGCTCATTCTGTGTTTCCGTGCCGTAGCCTTCGCACGTCAACAGTCACTCGTCAGATTTATTCAGAGAAAAAAAAAAAAAAAAAAAAAACTACCGTCTCTCAACATGGGGAAGAAACGAAAGTATGAAAAGATGGATGAAGAAAAAATATTACAAAAAATAAGTAAGCTGCAAAAAGTATTAAGTAAAAAACAGAATGACGACGGAGAAAAATCGCCAGGTATGTGAAAATTGAACGTTATTCTACTTTAAATGCGTAACTGCCGCACCGGGCTTTTATCATTTATTACACTAGTAGAAATACGTTACTTTAGCGATATAGCTAACTAAAAACCATTGTCAATAATTATTGGCATCACTTTAGTCACGTAACTGCCACACCGGGCTTTTACACTTTTATTGAAAAATGATGCGAGTTTACCACACCGGGTATTCTTCTTCATTAATAAAAGCGAATCTGGGCTTGTTTCAGATCCATATATGCCGATCAACGTCGATCATACATTAAATGAGGAGATCGACTCTATATACTTACCACCAAGTGAATGGGCCGGCACTCTTTCACCAAATCATGACCTATTACATCCATTTGAATTATCGGATCAGCTAGAGCCTCCACAGGTCACCCCAAACATGTCACCGCGACCAGGCCCATCTTCAGCGCCTGACGAAATAGTACCAGTGACAGAAAAAGACTTAGATGAAACTATATTGAGTCTGCTTGGTGATGTACCTATACCCGAAACTATGTTCGGATGCAATATACATAAAGATGTTGCCTCACGGTGGCAAGAGATACTAGCTAAAGGGTTAACTAAAGAAACCAAAGAAAAATTGATAAGCGAGTACTTACTCCCTGCTAATTGTAATTTATTAGTACCACCAACCTTAAATCCAGAGGTTAAAGTGGCACTCCCAGAAACACACGTTAAAAGAGACTTCTCTTTATTGAGCAAACAAAAGCAGTTAGCAGCAGCATTAGCAGCTCTGGCGCAAGCAACCAACATGCT
The DNA here is from genome assembly GCA_955850985.1 of Elophila nymphaeata. Lineage (NCBI taxonomy): Eukaryota > Metazoa > Arthropoda > Insecta > Lepidoptera > Crambidae > Elophila > Elophila nymphaeata. The sequence continues at coordinate 31,770,586 of OY039066.1, forward strand.
AATTTCTAATGATTTTTCACGAGAAAATTTATTGAAACCAATAAGTGACGCGGCCCGTCTCCTCTGCGACAGTCACCAATTGGAAACAAGAACGAGGCGAAATTTTGTTTTATCTTCAATCAACCGTAGTCTGAAAGGGGCACTAATAGATTCAACCCGAGATAAGTATCTTTTTGGTGAAAACCTAACTGAAAAATTAAACGCCGCCAAGACTATACAAAAATCAGGCGAAACTCTAAGACCTCAAGTTCGTCCTCAGGCTAACAAACACAACGACAAAGACAAGCCAAAGGGTAGGTTAAACGCCAAAGCCCTGCATCCGAGACAAGCGGCGAACAGGTTCGATGCAGGGCAGATTCGGTCAGCTGCGTACAGAATGCCTCCAGGGCCCAGGATACAGCCGCAGCCATCGCGACGGGCCCGATCGCCGCCACCGCCGCCGCCGCCGCCGCCAAGAACTCGCCAGCAGTACCGTCGTTAAACGCATGCGAGGTTCGTTACGCTGGCCGCTTAGCGAGTTTCACTAAAAAATGGACTGAAATAACTGATGACGTAACAATTCTTGCTTGGGTAAAAGGTTATAGTATACCTTTTAAATCAATACCTTTTCAGTTTACGCAACCAAAAGTTTATCCAAAATGTGAACAAGAATCGTTAGATTTTGACATAGTTATCCGAAAACTATTAAAAATTAATGCCATTTCCAAATGTATTCACATTGAAGGGGAATTCGTTTCTAGTGTGTTTTTAGCTCCTAAACCAAATGGAGAAAAAAGATTCATTTTGAATTTGAAAAACTTAAATAAATTCATTTCTACCCCTCATTTTAAAATGGAAGATTACAGGACATCTTTGAAGTTAGTTAGCAAAAACTGTTACATGGCATCAGTTGACATAAAGGACGCATATTTTTTTATCAGCATTGAAAAATCGCAAAGAAAGTATCTAAGATTTAATTATAATAACACGCTTTATGAATTCAATTGTTTACCATTTGGCCTTTGTTCGGCACCTTTTGTTTTCACTAAAACACTCAAACCGGTCATGCAGTACTTGAGATCCAAAGGTTTCTTATCTGTTGTATATCTTGACGACATACAATGCATAGGACGTACATATACAGAGTGTGAGGAAAATGTACACTACACGGTATCAATTTTGCAGTCATTAGGTTTCATCATTAATAGCGAAAAAAGTAATTTGATACCTAGCACCGTATGCCAATTTCTTGGATACGTGTTTAACTCACAACAGATGACACTATATTTACCAGATGCCAAACGAACGAAAATAATAGAGACAATTACACATTTTTTAACTTTAAAAAATTGCAAATTGCGCGAATTTGCTAGATTACTTGGTTTGTTAATATCCGCTTGCCCATGTATCGATTATTCGTGGATGTACACAAAATTATTAGAACGACATAAATACCTATACTTGGTTAAAAATCCTAGTTATGAACAAAAAATAACAATTCCAAATCAACTTAAAGAAGACTTATATTGGTGGACTAACCACCTACAACGTGACGTATCACGAATCCGCTTCAATAACTATTGTGAGGAGATATTTTCAGATGCATCATCATACGGCTGGGGTGCATACTGTGATACAAAAGAATCTCATGGTTTTTGGAAAGACGATGAATTAGGACTTCATATAAATGAATTAGAACTCCGAGCTGCTTTTCTTGCATTAAAAACGATCGCCAAGGACTTGTTTAATTGTGAAATTTTATTAAGGATTGATAACGTTACTGCAATAGCTTGTATAAATAAAATGGGTAGTGTACAATTTCCTCACCTAAACAACATAACTAGACAAATTTGGCAATGGTGCGAGACGCGTAAAATAATTATTTTTGCCTCTTACATTAACACAAAGGACAACTATGATGCTGACAGATTATCTCGGAAGAAATTTAGTGATACCGAATGGGAGTTAGCAGACTATGCCTACAAACAAATAAAAAAGAAATTAGGAAATCCTAATATAGATTTATTTGCTACTCGACGGAACACAAAATGTCGCTATTACGTGTCTTGGAAGAACGAACCTGATGCATGGGCTATAGATGCCTTTACGATATCATGGCAAAAATTATTTTTTTATGCCTTTCCTCCTTTTTCGCTAATTTTAAAAACCATTCAAAAAATTATTAACGAAAAGGCAGAAGGCATTATTGTCGTACCCTATTGGCCGACACAACCTTGGTTCCCACTTTTTCAAAGGCTTACTGTTCATAACGGATTAATATCATTTGAACCCAATATTAACCTTTTGATATCTCCTTTCAGACAACCACACAACTTACATCGCAGCCTCCGATTGGTTGCCGCGAAATTATCAGGCAAGCTTTATTAAAAAGAGCGTTATCTACAAGATCGGTGGAGATAATGCTTTCTTCCTTGTCGGAAAACACATACAAACAATATGATCCTTGCATAAGAAAATAGGTAGACTATTGTAATTTAAATAATTTTGATTATACAAAAGCATCAGTACCGATTGTAATAGATTTTTTAACAAAAATTTTCGATTCGGGCGCTAAGTATGGAACCATTAATTGTTATAAGTCAGCCATATCCTTATTAACCGGTAATAATATCCTCTGTGATGATAGAATTAAAAGGTTTATGAAAGGAGTTTTCAGATTAAGACCAACAAAACCAAAATATGATTTTACATGGGACCCTAGCACTGTATTAAATTATTTAAGTCAAAAGTGGCCTAATGAAAATCTTAATCTGGAAACCCTTTCAAAAAAGACTTTGACTCTATTGGCTTTAGTAACTGCCCATCGAATGCAGACATTTGCACTGATAAAACTAGAGAATATAATAGTTAATAGCAACGAAATACTTATAAAAGTCCCTGACCTTATAAAAACCTCTAGCCCTAATGCATTACAACCACTACTTAAGCTCCCATTCTTTCATGAGAAACCTGAGATATGCCCAGCCAATTGTTTACAGGAATATTTAAATAAAACTAAAGACTTACGTAGACACTCTTGCAAATTTTTATTCATTAGTTACAAAAAACCTCACAATAAGCTTTCCAGTCAAAGAATGAGCCACTGGATTAGGGATATCCTTGCTGAAAGTGGTGTTGATACGTCCTTATTCACAGCACATAGTACACGTCACGCGTCCACCTCTGCGGCTAATAGACTCGGAGTCGGTTTAGACGTGATAAGAAAGACCGCTGGTTGGTCAAACTCTTCACTCACGTTCGCCAAATATTATAACAAGGATGTGATCCCTCTAGATAGTAATCGGTTTGCAGTTAATGTATTATCGTCTTCTTGAATAAATTACCAAATTATACGGTAACACCTGTAAAATAAATTGATTTATTACAAAATATCTTCGTTTTTATTTCGCACTTACCTTGGTGGGTATTATTTTAACAAAGTTTGGATTTCATTGTTTTCACGATGACATTTTATTTTATTCAACTCTGAACAACTACACTATGTTATAAATCGCAAAGAATGAAGATGGAAACATAATTGGGAATCAAACGAACTTGCAAAAGTGAAGTTCGATACCAATTATGTGACATCTTCATTCGACGCGATTTATATACACCCACCCAAACAATTATCTGTTATATAAGTGAAAAAAAAAAAAAACGCACATTATCCCTACCCTAAAAAATAAAATAAAATGTTTAATCTTGTATTTAAAACAGGTACCTATTAATTTGATTAAAGTGAACAAATAGTAGGTACTTAAATAAAAACAAAAATAAGTCTTTAAACTAAATGAGCCAAAACTCGGAAGCGGGGCAAGCGAGCTGTCACTGTAGATGGTGGGGGTAGTGGGGATAATGACTGGTGTAGTCAGTTGAGTGACTTTTAAAACTTTTATTTTTAAATTAAACGTCTTTTAAATACCGTGTGCAAGGCTGTAGCGTGGCAACACTACTACACTATGTTATAAATCGCGTCGAATGAAGATGTCACATAATTGGTATCGAACTTCACTTTTGCAAGTTCGTTTGATTCCCAAATATAGGTATTAGTAGATATTAATTACATTTGTGCCACACAATACATATGCTGCCAAAAAACAATTAGGTACTTATGCCAAAGTATTATTCACCATCATCATCAGCTCATATAATGTCCCCACCGAGGGGCTCGAGCCTACCCCACATTAGGGGCGATTAGGCTTTAGTCAACCACGCTGGCCAAGTGCGGGTTGGTCGACTTCACACAACCTAAGAATTTCTTCATAGGTGTGTGCAAGTTTCCTCACGATGTTTTCCTTCACCGTAGAAGCGTCGATTAAACGTACATATGAATTCAAAATTTGAAATCACATTGGTACGTGGCGGGGATCGAACCAGTGCCTCCCGAGTGGGAGACGACGCTCTTACGCACTACGCCACCGACGCTTTTAGCGTTCTTAATCTAGAGCAAAATATTATTACCCATGAAAAAAAAAGGCCAAGGTATTTTAGGAATAAATACATTATTTGTCAACGAAAGGGATCCCGGAAGAATCACCGGCAGAGGCGTCTAGAATGAAACTCTAGCAAGAGTGTCGACCTGTAGACATTCATGTGGTTTTCCAAACAACGCGGAACACTCCCCGTGCCACAGGCGATACATGCAGAGTGATGCCACATGTCTACGGTCTACGCAATGCCAGTGTCAAGCCGACTACCGCCAGTCAAACCAAGTTCAAAGTAGCAACCAAGACATCGAACCCGGGAGCTCTAGATCAACTTCCGGTAGGTGTATTACAGTCAGCGTCATAATCATCTGGGCGCCCATTCAATTTTTTTTTATTTTATTAGGTACCTACCAAAGTTTTATTGATTTCCGCATGTAAAGTGTCACCTTGACTGCTTAGATGAAATTGGAAGAAAGGGTGCTCAAATATTTTGAACAATTTGCGTGCTTATACGTAAGATATTTTTGGTCACGTTGGCCACTTAGATGATTATGGCGCTGACTAACCTACTATAATGTGGAACATCACGCTAATACTTACCTAATTTTAATAATTAAATGGGTAGGTATATAGTATATCAAATCATGAAACAGTGTTGTCGATATCAAGACCTGCTGGACCGACCACAAATAAATTGGGAGCAGGGTAAGAGAAACAAGATTCAAGAAAAAAAAACAATTTTCAAATTACAATTATATATTTATTTTATATACATACAATAATACCGAATATTCGGTATCAAAATTATTGGTATCACATTCTATATTAGCAAACGCAAAGCCTCAACATAATACTGAAAGTTCACAAATAAATAACATAAAAATATCAAGCTCATAGCATACGAAAACGTGAGCGTCACATGTAACATAATACTGATAATGGCAAGAGAAAGAAACCCAATCAACATTATTAGGAGATATATTTTGGTTTCTGTATGAATGTACGATGCCAAACTAAATATTGGTTTTTGTTACACTGTTTCATGTAAATCATTATTTTAATTTTAAGAAAGTTGCTCATAATAGTAACAAAATCTCTAAAATCAAGACTACATTTGGATTGGTTGTAGCAGTTTAATTGTGACCACTATTATGTTTATATAAGGCTTAACAATAAGAATTTAATCAATCAAAGCGTTTAACATTAGTAAAATTCATTCGGCTAATTGTACGATTTAAGTAAAAATACATGGAAGTTTTAAAACACAAAAATGTGAAAAGGAATTATTAAATGTATTTATTTATATTTCATTAAGTAAGTGTATCGTGTTTTTGTGGATTTCTTTGTCACCCTTACTCATACACGGAAAGATACATAACTCTACAAAACTGTAGAGTTGTTTGACTGGGATCTTCTGTAAGTTGGGGGTACTGCCTTAGTTCGGGCGCTCCTAATTAGAAGGCAATCAGGCCCTACACTATACATTAAGTTTATTTTAAGTAACCCAATGTAACAAAACAAATAAAAAGTAAATAATGTTAGTAACGATCACGTTTATCGTAAGCACAACGCGTAACAAAATTGGTATCAAAATTGATACCAAAAATAACAACACTTAAAACTTTAGGCCATTACTTTCTAACACGCTTCATTTATATCAAATTTACAAACTGTCGCCAAAAACACTTTCCGACTAAATGCAAGGTATCCTCTATTGTCATAACACATTATTCTCATCTCCGTCTAACATCAAGGTTTAGAGAGTGATAGAAAATAAGTAAGGATCACCCACAGTAAAGGAAAGGAGGGTAGATGCAGATTTTAAGTTCGCACCTTAGGCTGCTTGTACACAGTAAGAAAAGTCGTATGGCCTACGCAAGAATTCTTGCCATTCGTAAACTTTATTGTGTCATAACGACATTTTATAGTTATTATTGTTTCTAATTTAATTTGACATTTGAAATTATAACCAAATTAAAAAAAAACGAAAAACAAGATAAACTCATGTCTTAATCAAGTGCCTCAAACCTGCGAGCTTTCGCTGAATTCATTCATGACCAATATATGACTCATTCAATTTTTCAAAAAATATTCCGATAAACTGAAAACATGATTATGGTATTACTTTTCAACTAGAATCATCTATGCCCTATATTACCCTATGAGATTTCATCATGTCCCATTTATGGTTCATGACGATTAAAAACTTAAAAAATAAATAAATTGATTTTAAAATAGTTTTTTTTTTGGTTTTTCACAGTCAAATAATAATAATTTATTTAACAACATTTTGATTAATACTCGGGAGTTCAATATACAGCACAATAATTATAAGTACAGTCGATAACACATCAACAATAATCTTTCATAGCTTTCCTTTTGTTTTAAATGACATTTACAGTCGTATATGCTACCAACTGTACCATATAAACATTACTTAGTCTATCATTTGTACTTATTTAATGGTAACCAAAACGTGACAACACGCAAAAACGATTATAAAAGGTAAATGATGAAATATAACAAAAAAGAAGTCATTTAACCAAATAAAATAATTCGCGTTCATAACAGATTTGTGACTGCTTTCCAAAACTTAATATAAACAAAAACATGTTACACAACTATATTTTTTTGGTACAGTCAATAGCACATCAGGTTACAAATTGTCAAATTTTCTCAATCGATTTTGCACGTTATAATACTCGCGTTTAAGGTTGAAATTTAATTGGACAAATTTGACTGTTTTGGGTAGCCTGATCTACTGTTGTCCGTACATCTGTTTTGGTTATTATATATTGTATTTGTGACATATACTGGGTGTAAAAGACATGAGCAGTCAAACGAGAACCATGTATTCTATACATCAAAATAAGACATATTTCAAAAAAATTATTGCTAAGAAATGATTTTTATTTTTTGGTGCTAAAAAAAATTGCACTTTGAACCGCGCAATGTAAAGGGCTCAACTCGCACGCAACTCGCAAAACCGCGTTAATTTTGCAAGACGGCGGCCCCGTTCGTTAGTGTCCGTGCGCATCGAGTGAGCTACATTGAACGCTAACGTTTTGAAGCCATTTTTTGTTATGAAATACTAAAAAAAAAATGATAATGTTTCATTGGATAATAATTAAGAAATAACCTATAGAAGAAGTTTTCATAAAAAAATTTAAAAAAAAATTATGACTTTGACCTTCAATAAAATCGTAATTATCAATTTCCCAGGTATAGTCTAAAGGAAAAAAACTGTTATGATGGTGAGCAGAATACATGTTTCTCGTTTGACTGTTCATGTCTTTTACACCCTGTATACTATAAGTTCTTTTCAAGGAAAAAAATTAACTTGACATGACTAGATTTCTTATGGCTCATTCACTCTTAAATAAATCCAATTATAAATTAAAATCTATACACTCAAATACAACAACAAAATATTATGTAATTATTCTTATGTTTTTGGCTGTCGCAAACTATTATTTTTCGATAATACGATAATATTCTCTATTATTAAAAAAAAGTATAAAATAAGTTCCAAAGGAAATAATAAAAATCTACATTTCCTTAAACAAAGAACTAAATTTCCTTAAAAAGTAAATTGACTATTGTATCATAATGTAATTATTTTTTTCAACTTTGTGTACTTATACTACCTGATAACAAAGAAAAAGTGATTTTTTTTACCTTCATCTCACGAGTAAATTACGACAAGGCCGGTTATTTTAAGATAACCAGTCTTTCATCACTGAGGGACTTTCTTATGGCCTGCAACACCCATGTTTATAAATGAATTATTATGTTATGACGAACAAAACAGTCCCTCGTGTGCGCAGGCCTTTACAATGCTATTTTCAAGCAATTTCGTTCAAACAATACTGATTTTTAAACACAATCTTCCTTTATCATCCAAATCGTAACGAAGCAAGTGATATTATTAATATAAGAATTATTGATTACGAACGCATGATTATTCAAGAAAAAGCAACGCATTTTTTTACAAACCAACATTAGCACTTTCGATGAAATAACAAATGTAACAACATCTACTCAGTGGTAATAGGTGCGGTTTATGAAAAACAATTGTTAACTTTGATATGACATCGAGAGTACGTACAAAATATTAATTTGTAATATTTAATGCCCGGACTGTGGAGAGAATTTTAGAGTGGTGGTACGCTGCCTACATATTTAGCGGTCCGGGTTCGAATCCTGATAATGGCAAATGTTAAATTACATATTCAACCACACTAACATTTATCCCGACCAGGACTCGAACTCTGGACCTCTCAATATATTGGCAGCACTGACCACTCACTGGCAGGAGGTCTAACTATGATTTTTATTTCGTTCAACAATCCGCATTACGATATTACCAATTAATATCAACATCATATACAACTGTACATAATTAACATAACACTATGAACAGGGACATCAGCGTTTTACCGTTTTAAAAACCCGCTCAAACTCACTCTGCTTAATAAAATGGCCACTTTAACCTTATTACATCCGCTATTATTTATAAGCAAATGGCGTAAGTTTAAGCGGCGATTTAATTAAGCGTCGATAAAAACAGTAGTGAGTTATTATAGCGGCCGCTTTGTTAACACGTTAACTGACCAGTGTACCGAATACGGTACACGTCACTAGCTCTGGCAAGTCCGTGTACTGTTATCGGTACACATCTCTTTTTCTATAAATTAAATTCTAACTGGTTTTGTCGACATCATGACATACCTACTGCGCCGACCCCAAAAATATAGGGAGCAGGGAAGGAGAAAGAATAAGATAAAAAAGAGGATGTTTATAGTCTTTTTTTTTTTCAACAAACGAGTACTGAGTATGTCTTTCGCATATTTCCGATATTGACAGAGTGAGATGGGTCATGTTAGGGGCGGGGCCAACGCCTTTGTTCAAAACAATATTGGATATAGTATTAATATTTTATGCAGTAGAACTTATAAATCAAATAATTATTATATAATTCTTGTAATCTTAAAAAGAATCGTCGTCACTTCCTCCTGATGAACTTTTTGCAGACACGTGAATAATAAACTGCTCTAACAATCTTTATTCATGGTACATTTATCATACAAGCCGGTCTTTTGTGGCGTTTGTGTGAAACGGACTTTATGTTGATTACGTGGACCAATAGCAACGCAGACAAAATTATGCGGTACTCGTTTCTTAAAAAAAATAGAATATAATGTCAATTTGAGACAAAATATTACAAAAGCTATCGTACACTTATAGGGTCGACAAATACAGAGTGACTGGAAAGAAATCAGTTGACCTAAACAGTCAACTGTTCCATACATTGTGGTTGCATACGTGTTGCACTGTTGTATGGAACAGTTCTGATTGTATAGGTCAATTGACTTGCCTCATATTTGTGGTAAGCACTATCAATCATCAGTAGAGGGTTATTATAAAAAGATACCAATATCTTCCCAGACAGTGAACGTGTCAAGTGGTAAAGCGCGACCTCCCTCGATTCCTTCAAATCACAAGCGTCTAATATAACTACATTCACTATATTTGCAATCGTCAACAATTTAACAACTATTATAATATCAGCCCATTTACGCGTGTCGTGTTTAGAGGACAATGTCGCATATATACTACCGGCGATATGTATAATTCAGGTATTCCGTGAAATGCCTAGGAGCGTTTATGAGCATAATGCCTTATACATCTCTATTTTGCCTTCCGCAGTTTACCTAATGGAAGTTTTACAAACGGACGATGCGGAATATACATTGCCTAGGCATTGTATATAATACCGGATTATACATATTGCCGGTAACATATACGTTGAGACGTTAGGACAGTTAAATCAAGGCAGTACCTTACTCTATTATAATTGTATTGACTATTTCTCCCTATAGATAACTATATTGTACTAAGACCCCAGTCTTATCCCTAAGTCTAATATCAAACCTGTTCTATATTTAAATTTTAAACTAGTGTTAAAATAGAACAAACAAAAACCTAATGATCAAGTGGTTGTGCTTGCTTATCTGAGATTCATACTAAATTATAAACCTATTGACCAAATTGTTGTGTTTGCCTGTTTAAACACCTTTAGTGCAAAGAAACCTACTGATAAGAATGCTCTGCATAAATCTTTAAGAGTGTCCCGTTGAACAGAATTGGAAAAATGGCAAAAAATAATCAACACTTACAAAAAGCTTGCTCCCGGAATATGCAATTCTCCAATGAGAAAACGAAAAACGAATGTATCCACACCATCGAAAAATTGCAACTCCAGCCGCAAACTCGAAGAGATCCAGATCATTGATATTCGTAGCGATAGTAGAAGTTGTTGTTGTGACATTGATGAGTCGTAGAGACTTGGATTGCTAGTCTGTAAATTCTGTGAGTTCGTCTGACACCCTTAGTAAACATGAACCAACCAACCAAATTTATGATCGGTTGTCACGCTTATTTGAATGACACTCTTAAACATACTATCTATATTAGTGTGTTTGCCCGTCTGAGACTGTAAAATTGTTCTCTGAATCTGTGTTTTGGGCTTAAATGTCTGACACCCAATAAACAGAAAGCTAATGACAAAATAACTGTGTTTTCTTGTCTAACGGCCTTACCAAACAGCAACCTACTTATGAAATGTCTGTTTGCTTGTCCGGCTTCTTAATACTCATAAAATATAGATAATAATGCTCTGCCTGATTGACGTCTTTAATACACAAAAACTTACTTAACAAATTGATGTTTGTTTGTCCGGTTCCCTTAATAATACTAGGTGGCTTTTTACTAGGTGGTAGACCCATATGTAGGGTCGTCTGGGTAGGTACCACCGCCTTTCTTATTTCTGCCGTGAAGCAGTTGTTTCGGACTGAAGGGAAAGGTAGCCAGTGTAATTACTGGGCATGGAGGGCATATCATCTTAGTCCCCAGGGGCCAGGATGGCAAACGCACTTGCGGTGTTAAGTGATTTACACTTAATATTGCAAGTGTCTATAGGCGGCGGTGACCACTTAACATCAGGTGGGCCGCAAGCTTGTTTGCCATCTCGTAACATAAAAAAAAAAAAAAAAAAAAAAATTAAAAAAAAGATAATAAAGCTTTACATGGCTGTCTGGAATCTTTGATACACAGAAACCTACTGACCAAATTGCTGTGTTCGTTTATCTGATACCTTAAAATTGTCCTGTAAAGCTGTGTTCTGGGATTGGAAGTCCGACACTCAATAAACAAAAACCTAATGACTGTGTTTGCTATCTCACTGATCATTGTTTTCAGACAAAAAAAAATGATAATTATGCACAAAAACCTATTGCCCAAATTGCTATATCTCTTTGTCTAACACCCTTAAGAAACAGAAAAATTGTCTAGAACGCTTTACGGACCTGTCTAGCATCTTTAACACACAAAAACCTACTGCCCAAATTGCTGTATTTGTTTTTCCGACACCCTAAAATTGTCCTCTAAAGCTAAATTTTGGGCTTTGTTGTCCTACACTGTCAACAAACAGAAACCTACTGCCCAAATACATGTGCTTGCTTGTCCGACACCCTAAGAGTGTCCCGTAAGTGCTAGTAGCGGTAGTAATTAGGCTTGAAGGGGCCCACTTTGTTAAGTCCTAGGTACTTTGCCTGCTCGTCTGTCAGTTCCGTGAGGTGAGCGTCGAACGTTGGGAGGTGGAGACTTGCTACGTACTCGTCCATTTTCTTTGGTAGGAGGTATACGTCCGCCTGGAATATATAAATAAAAGATAGAAGAATTAAATAAAAGAAAGAAGATCAAATTATTTGTTATCGGCTTATTGCAAATTATCTGGTGGAGTCAAATTTTCTGTAGGGGTTAGATTGTCTTCCCCTTTAGCCATAACTTTGTTATTTTTTAAGGATAATAACTGTAACTTATTAAGTCGGACCGATGTTATAATGGTCATTATGTTAAAGGTTGTTTTTTTTTATTTTCTTTTTGATTAAGTATCTGTATTAAGAAGTATGTCATTACTTATATGTTCACATTTGATATCATAATTCGAATATTATGACAAGATCATGTTGTAATATTCGAATTATGACCTCAAAGGTCAACATTTTTAATGTAGTCTTATATATTTGTTTGTGACATTACGTTATTGTTGTTAAAATTAAATTTAGTTATTGTTATTTTTCTAGTATTGTTGACAAAATATAATGAAATATATAAAAGCTACCTTGTATCTGTGTTGCGGCGCGTTATACAGCTCTATAAGCGCTAACGCCTGTGTTGCGGCCGTCACTGACACCACGAACGAAGGCAACGAGGAACAGCATAGGTTAGCTAATCTACCCTCCGCTAGTAGCACTATACGTTTGCCATTCGGCCATATTATATGATCCACCTGTAGGTAAAACAAAATTGTGAAAATTGAGATGTATTTCAAATTATAACAGGTCTTCAAAATCAGTCTCATTATAATTTAAATACACTTTATTTGTCAAATAAAGTTAGCTGATCTTTTCATACACTGTAACCATCTTTCAATCTACTCTGACCTTTCTCAATTCAAAAAACTTCGACATCCTTTTAACTCAGTCTGACCTTTGCGATCTTTTTTCATTCTACTCCGACCTACTTTCAATCCAATACCGACAGTTTTTCTATATGCTTCAACATTACATGTACACATTACCATTCACACCGACCTTTTGTTCCGCATCGACTTTCTTTTAATCCACTCCAACCTCTTTCAATCTACTTCGACCTTCTTTCAATCCACTTCGATCTTCTTTGAATCCACTCGAAACTCTTTCAATCCACTTCAACCATCTTTCAATCCACTCCAATCTCTTCTAATCCACTCCGACATACTTTCAACCCACATTAACCCACTTTCAAGCCGCAATATAAAATGAACTCACCTGACTTCTAACCCTCTCCCACAGTAAATCCGGCGTTCTTAACGCGTGCACATCGATCTCGGTATTGCTATGTCCCATGTTACAGACGACGCAACCATTTTTCATTCGTTCCATGTGTTCCCGTGTGACCACACCCTTATTACCTGTCGCTGTTATAACTATGTCTACTTGTCTTATTACCTGCAAAGTTTATGGATGCTGATTTACAACTGCAGTATTAAAAAACGTTTATTTGGAAAGAAAATAAATAGGTTCATTCACAAGTACATTGGGTTGCCACAAATTGTAAATTTTTCTCGATAGTTTTTGAGCATGTATAAGGTTGAAAAGTAATTGAGCTTTATCTTATGGTAATAACGTTTACTTTTCAAAAACAAAAATCTATAAGTTCGTCACACTATGGTCTATTTTAAAATGAAAATGACTGAAATTGATAAATTTGCATAATTAGTAACAGGTTACTTTCAGGATGTCCGTTATTTTTGTTACATATTGTATATCAAAATATATGATGACATGAGTGGATGAAGGAGCTATGTTACATTTTTAAGAATTTTTATTTTTTGCCTTAAATGAAGGTGTTATGTACTTACAAATGATATTAGATCTTAAAACAACTAAGTTTAAACCCAAACTTAGTTGTTTTAAGATCTAATATCATTTGTATCAAAGAATAAAAATGTAACATAGCTCCTTCATCCACTCATGTCTTCATATCCATTATTACCTTATGTAAGTAGAAAACATTCTTACCTCATTTAATTTGACTACTCTAAAACCGTCCATAGCCGCTTGTAAGGCGCATATAGGGTCTATTTCTGTTACGTACACCTGGAATTAAGTATGAAGTTAGAAGGGCCATCCATGAGAGCGAGGATGGATCCTAGATTTCGTGACGTTATTTTATTTCGAATGCCTTACGTGTTCCTTCCTACAATCCTGGGTCATTCAAAATAGACGTGAAGAAGCACCTTGCAGGTCGGTAAGGCGAGGGTGGGTGCTAGCGCGGCACTTTATCTCTCACACCAGATATCTTCGTATTTTGACTCCACTTCTACTTACCATCAGGTGGAAGGGTGTCATTTTCTAGACGTTTTCATATTAAAAAATCGAGCGGTCTCCCCTTGACTTTCTCGTATACCGGAAACGATTCAAAAGTTGATAGAAACCTTATACTTTGATGTCATGCATGCATGTTAAATTTTGGTCACCCATCCGAGTACTGATCGCGCACTTGGTTGCTTAACTTTCGTGATCGACATCTTAAAAGTTGATAGAAACCTTATATTTCGATGTCATACACGTATGTTAAATTTGGTTGCAATAAGTTAAAGCATACTCGAGTTATCGTGCTAACGCACAGACACACGCACACACAGACACACAGACACACACACAGACATAATTCCAAAAACGATATTTTTGGACTGAGGGAGGTCTAAAACACGAGGTCCAATTTTTGACGATTACAAGACTTCCTCTATATTACGTACGAGAAAGTAAAATCGCATCAAGAAGACGCTTCCATCACTAAGTCAGTACATTGAAGTAAACTCACGACACATCCCAAGGCCTTCAATGCTTGGCAGCATCCCTTGCCGACCTCCCCATAGCCGCAGACCACGGACTGTTTCCCGCCAAACATTAGGTCGGTACTTCGCTTTAGCGCGTCTATTATACTCTCCCTGTAAACAAGTTACCACAAAATATCAAATTTTAGAAATGATTTTGAAAGCGAAGCGAAGACAATTTTTGAAACTAAATTATACGTATTATGTTTCCATCTTCATTCTTTGCGATTTATAACATAGTGTAGTAGTGTTGCCACGCTACAGCCTTGCACACGGTATTTAAAAGACGTTTAATTTAAAAATAAAAGTTTTAAAAGTCACTCAACTGACTACACCAGTCATTATCCCCACTACCCCCACCATCTACAGTGACAGCTCGCTTGCCCCGCTTCCGAGTTTTGGCCCATTCTGTGTTTCCGTGCCGTAGCCTTCGCACGTCAACAGTCACTCGTCAGATTTATTCAGAGAAAAAAAAAAAAAAAAACTACCGTCTCTCAACATGGGGAAGAAACGAAAGTATGAAAAGATGGATGAAGAAAAAATATTACAAAAAATAAGTAAGCTGCAAAAAGTATTAAGTAAAAAACAGAATGACGACGGAGAAAAATCGCCAGGTATGTGAAAATTGAACGTTATTCTACTTTAAATGCGTAACTGCCGCACCGGGCTTTTATCATTTATTACACTAGTAGAAATACGTTACTTTAGCGATATAGCTAACTAAAAACCATTGTCAATAATTATTGGCATCACTTTAGTCACGTAACTGCCACACCGGGCTTTTACACTTTTATTGAAAAATGATGCGAGTTTACCACACCGGGTATTCTTCTTCATTAATAAAAGCGAATCTGGGCTTGTTTCAGATCCATATATGCCGATCAACGTCGATCATACATTAAATGAGGAGATCGACTCTATATACTTACCACCAAGTGAATGGGCCGGCACTCTTTCACCAAATCATGACCTATTACATCCATTTGAATTATCGGATCAGCTAGAGCCTCCACAGGTCACCCCAAACATGTCACCGCGACCAGGCCCATCTTCAGCGCCTGACGAAATAGTACCAGTGACAGAAAAAGACTTAGATGAAACTATATTGAGTCTGCTTGGTGATGTACCTATACCCGAAACTATGTTCGGATGCAATATACATAAAGATGTTGCCTCACGGTGGCAAGAGATACTAGCTAAAGGGTTAACTAAAGAAACCAAAGAAAAATTGATAAGCGAGTACTTACTCCCTGCTAATTGTAATTTATTAGTACCACCAACCTTAAATCCAGAGGTTAAAGTGGCACTCCCAGAAACACACGTTAAAAGAGACTTCTCTTTATTGAGCAAACAAAAGCAGTTAGCAGCAGCATTAGCAGCTCTGGCGCAAGCAACCAACATGCTAATTTCTAATGATTTTTCACGAGAAAATTTATTGAAACCAATAAGTGACGCGGCCCGTCTCCTCTGCGACAGTCACCAATTGGAAACAAGAACGAGGCGAAATTTTGTTTTATCTTCAATCAACCGTAGTCTGAAAGGGGCACTAATAGATTCAACCCGAGATAAGTATCTTTTTGGTGAAAACCTAACTGAAAAATTAAACGCCGCCAAGACTATACAAAAATCAGGCGAAACTCTAAGACCTCAAGTTCGTCCTCAGGCTAACAAACACAACGACAAAGACAAGCCAAAGGGTAGGTTAAACGCCAAAGCCCTGCATCCGAGACAAGCGGCGAACAGGTTCGATGCAGGGCAGATTCGGTCAGCTGCGTACAGAATGCCTCCAGGGCCCAGGATACAGCCGCAGCCATCGCGACGGGCCCGATCGCCGCCACCGCCGCCGCCGCCGCCGCCAAGAACTCGCCAGCAGTACCGTCGTTAAACGCATGCGAGGTTCGTTACGCTGGCCGCTTAGCGAGTTTCACTAAAAAATGGACTGAAATAACTGATGACGTAACAATTCTTGCTTGGGTAAAAGGTTATAGTATACCTTTTAAATCAATACCTTTTCAGTTTACGCAACCAAAAGTTTATCCAAAATGTGAACAAGAATCGTTAGATTTTGACATAGTTATCCGAAAACTATTAAAAATTAATGCCATTTCCAAATGTATTCACATTGAAGGGGAATTCGTTTCTAGTGTGTTTTTAGCTCCTAAACCAAATGGAGAAAAAAGATTCATTTTGAATTTGAAAAACTTAAATAAATTCATTTCTACCCCTCATTTTAAAATGGAAGATTACAGGACATCTTTGAAGTTAGTTAGCAAAAACTGTTACATGGCATCAGTTGACATAAAGGACGCATATTTTTTTATCAGCATTGAAAAATCGCAAAGAAAGTATCTAAGATTTAATTATAATAACACGCTTTATGAATTCAATTGTTTACCATTTGGCCTTTGTTCGGCACCTTTTGTTTTCACTAAAACACTCAAACCGGTCATGCAGTACTTGAGATCCAAAGGTTTCTTATCTGTTGTATATCTTGACGACATACAATGCATAGGACGTACATATACAGAGTGTGAGGAAAATGTACACTACACGGTATCAATTTTGCAGTCATTAGGTTTCATCATTAATAGCGAAAAAAGTAATTTGATACCTAGCACCGTATGCCAATTTCTTGGATACGTGTTTAACTCACAACAGATGACACTATATTTACCAGATGCCAAACGAACGAAAATAATAGAGACAATTACACATTTTTTAACTTTAAAAAATTGCAAATTGCGCGAATTTGCTAGATTACTTGGTTTGTTAATATCCGCTTGCCCATGTATCGATTATTCGTGGATGTACACAAAATTATTAGAACGACATAAATACCTATACTTGGTTAAAAATCCTAGTTATGAACAAAAAATAACAATTCCAAATCAACTTAAAGAAGACTTATATTGGTGGACTAACCACCTACAACGTGACGTATCACGAATCCGCTTCAATAACTATTGTGAGGAGATATTTTCAGATGCATCATCATACGGCTGGGGTGCATACTGTGATACAAAAGAATCTCATGGTTTTTGGAAAGACGATGAATTAGGACTTCATATAAATGAATTAGAACTCCGAGCTGCTTTTCTTGCATTAAAAACGATCGCCAAGGACTTGTTTAATTGTGAAATTTTATTAAGGATTGATAACGTTACTGCAATAGCTTGTATAAATAAAATGGGTAGTGTACAATTTCCTCACCTAAACAACATAACTAGACAAATTTGGCAATGGTGCGAGACGCGTAAAATAATTATTTTTGCCTCTTACATTAACACAAAGGACAACTATGATGCTGACAGATTATCTCGGAAGAAATTTAGTGATACCGAATGGGAGTTAGCAGACTATGCCTACAAACAAATAAAAAAGAAATTAGGAAATCCTAATATAGATTTATTTGCTACTCGACGGAACACAAAATGTCGCTATTACGTGTCTTGGAAGAACGAACCTGATGCATGGGCTATAGATGCCTTTACGATATCATGGCAAAAATTATTTTTTTATGCCTTTCCTCCTTTTTCGCTAATTTTAAAAACCATTCAAAAAATTATTAACGAAAAGGCAGAAGGCATTATTGTCGTACCCTATTGGCCGACACAACCTTGGTTCCCACTTTTTCAAAGGCTTACTGTTCATAACGGATTAATATCATTTGAACCCAATATTAACCTTTTGATATCTCCTTTCAGACAACCACACAACTTACATCGCAGCCTCCGATTGGTTGCCGCGAAATTATCAGGCAAGCTTTATTAAAAAGAGCGTTATCTACAAGATCGGTGGAGATAATGCTTTCTTCCTTGTCGGAAAACACATACAAACAATATGATCCTTGCATAAGAAAATAGGTAGACTATTGTAATTTAAATAATTTTGATTATACAAAAGCATCAGTACCGATTGTAATAGATTTTTTAACAAAAATTTTCGATTCGGGCGCTAAGTATGGAACCATTAATTGTTATAAGTCAGCCATATCCTTATTAACCGGTAATAATATCCTCTGTGATGATAGAATTAAAAGGTTTATGAAAGGAGTTTTCAGATTAAGACCAACAAAACCAAAATATGATTTTACATGGGACCCTAGCACTGTATTAAATTATTTAAGTCAAAAGTGGCCTAATGAAAATCTTAATCTGGAAACCCTTTCAAAAAAGACTTTGACTCTATTGGCTTTAGTAACTGCCCATCGAATGCAGACATTTGCACTGATAAAACTAGAGAATATAATAGTTAATAGCAACGAAATACTTATAAAAGTCCCTGACCTTATAAAAACCTCTAGCCCTAATGCATTACAACCACTACTTAAGCTCCCATTCTTTCATGAGAAACCTGAGATATGCCCAGCCAATTGTTTACAGGAATATTTAAATAAAACTAAAGACTTACGTAGACACTCTTGCAAATTTTTATTCATTAGTTACAAAAAACCTCACAATAAGCTTTCCAGTCAAAGAATGAGCCACTGGATTAGGGATATCCTTGCTGAAAGTGGTGTTGATACGTCCTTATTCACAGCACATAGTACACGTCACGCGTCCACCTCTGCGGCTAATAGACTCGGAGTCGGTTTAGACGTGATAAGAAAGACCGCTGGTTGGTCAAACTCTTCACTCACGTTCGCCAAATATTATAACAAGGATGTGATCCCTCTAGATAGTAATCGGTTTGCAGTTAATGTATTATCGTCTTCTTGAATAAATTACCAAATTATACGGTAACACCTGTAAAATAAATTGATTTATTACAAAATATCTTCGTTTTTATTTCGCACTTACCTTGGTGGGTATTATTTTAACAAAGTTTGGATTTCATTGTTTTCACGATGACATTTTATTTTATTCAACTCTGAACAACTACACTATGTTATAAATCGCAAAGAATGAAGATGGAAACATAATTGGGAATCAAACGAACTTGCAAAAGTGAAGTTCGATACCAATTATGTGACATCTTCATTCGACGCGATTTATATACACCCACCCAAACAATTATCTGTTATATAAGTGAAAAAAAAAAAAAACGCACATTATCCCTACCCTAAAAAATAAAATAAAATGTTTAATCTTGTATTTAAAACAGGTACCTATTAATTTGATTAAAGTGAACAAATAGTAGGTACTTAAATAAAAACAAAAATAAGTCTTTAAACTAAATGAGCCAAAACTCGGAAGCGGGGCAAGCGAGCTGTCACTGTAGATGGTGGGGGTAGTGGGGATAATGACTGGTGTAGTCAGTTGAGTGACTTTTAAAACTTTTATTTTTAAATTAAACGTCTTTTAAATACCGTGTGCAAGGCTGTAGCGTGGCAACACTACTACACTATGTTATAAATCGCGTCGAATGAAGATGTCACATAATTGGTATCGAACTTCACTTTTGCAAGTTCGTTTGATTCCCAAATATAGGTATTAGTAGATATTAATTACATTTGTGCCACACAATACATATGCTGCC
Source organism: Elophila nymphaeata (assembly GCA_955850985.1). NCBI lineage: Eukaryota > Metazoa > Arthropoda > Insecta > Lepidoptera > Crambidae > Elophila > Elophila nymphaeata. The sequence continues at coordinate 31,790,917 of OY039066.1, forward strand.
AAAAAACAATTAGGTACTTATGCCAAAGTATTATTCACCATCATCATCAGCTCATATAATGTCCCCACCGAGGGGCTCGAGCCTACCCCACATTAGGGGCGATTAGGCTTTAGTCAACCACGCTGGCCAAGTGCGGGTTGGTCGACTTCACACAACCTAAGAATTTCTTCATAGGTGTGTGCAAGTTTCCTCACGATGTTTTCCTTCACCGTAGAAGCGTCGATTAAACGTACATATGAATTCAAAATTTGAAATCACATTGGTACGTGGCGGGGATCGAACCAGTGCCTCCCGAGTGGGAGACGACGCTCTTACGCACTACGCCACCGACGCTTTTAGCGTTCTTAATCTAGAGCAAAATATTATTACCCATGAAAAAAAAAGGCCAAGGTATTTTAGGAATAAATACATTATTTGTCAACGAAAGGGATCCCGGAAGAATCACCGGCAGAGGCGTCTAGAATGAAACTCTAGCAAGAGTGTCGACCTGTAGACATTCATGTGGTTTTCCAAACAACGCGGAACACTCCCCGTGCCACAGGCGATACATGCAGAGTGATGCCACATGTCTACGGTCTACGCAATGCCAGTGTCAAGCCGACTACCGCCAGTCAAACCAAGTTCAAAGTAGCAACCAAGACATCGAACCCGGGAGCTCTAGATCAACTTCCGGTAGGTGTATTACAGTCAGCGTCATAATCATCTGGGCGCCCATTCAATTTTTTTTTATTTTATTAGGTACCTACCAAAGTTTTATTGATTTCCGCATGTAAAGTGTCACCTTGACTGCTTAGATGAAATTGGAAGAAAGGGTGCTCAAATATTTTGAACAATTTGCGTGCTTATACGTAAGATATTTTTGGTCACGTTGGCCACTTAGATGATTATGGCGCTGACTAACCTACTATAATGTGGAACATCACGCTAATACTTACCTAATTTTAATAATTAAATGGGTAGGTATATAGTATATCAAATCATGAAACAGTGTTGTCGATATCAAGACCTGCTGGACCGACCACAAATAAATTGGGAGCAGGGTAAGAGAAACAAGATTCAAGAAAAAAAAACAATTTTCAAATTACAATTATATATTTATTTTATATACATACAATAATACCGAATATTCGGTATCAAAATTATTGGTATCACATTCTATATTAGCAAACGCAAAGCCTCAACATAATACTGAAAGTTCACAAATAAATAACATAAAAATATCAAGCTCATAGCATACGAAAACGTGAGCGTCACATGTAACATAATACTGATAATGGCAAGAGAAAGAAACCCAATCAACATTATTAGGAGATATATTTTGGTTTCTGTATGAATGTACGATGCCAAACTAAATATTGGTTTTTGTTACACTGTTTCATGTAAATCATTATTTTAATTTTAAGAAAGTTGCTCATAATAGTAACAAAATCTCTAAAATCAAGACTACATTTGGATTGGTTGTAGCAGTTTAATTGTGACCACTATTATGTTTATATAAGGCTTAACAATAAGAATTTAATCAATCAAAGCGTTTAACATTAGTAAAATTCATTCGGCTAATTGTACGATTTAAGTAAAAATACATGGAAGTTTTAAAACACAAAAATGTGAAAAGGAATTATTAAATGTATTTATTTATATTTCATTAAGTAAGTGTATCGTGTTTTTGTGGATTTCTTTGTCACCCTTACTCATACACGGAAAGATACATAACTCTACAAAACTGTAGAGTTGTTTGACTGGGATCTTCTGTAAGTTGGGGGTACTGCCTTAGTTCGGGCGCTCCTAATTAGAAGGCAATCAGGCCCTACACTATACATTAAGTTTATTTTAAGTAACCCAATGTAACAAAACAAATAAAAAGTAAATAATGTTAGTAACGATCACGTTTATCGTAAGCACAACGCGTAACAAAATTGGTATCAAAATTGATACCAAAAATAACAACACTTAAAACTTTAGGCCATTACTTTCTAACACGCTTCATTTATATCAAATTTACAAACTGTCGCCAAAAACACTTTCCGACTAAATGCAAGGTATCCTCTATTGTCATAACACATTATTCTCATCTCCGTCTAACATCAAGGTTTAGAGAGTGATAGAAAATAAGTAAGGATCACCCACAGTAAAGGAAAGGAGGGTAGATGCAGATTTTAAGTTCGCACCTTAGGCTGCTTGTACACAGTAAGAAAAGTCGTATGGCCTACGCAAGAATTCTTGCCATTCGTAAACTTTATTGTGTCATAACGACATTTTATAGTTATTATTGTTTCTAATTTAATTTGACATTTGAAATTATAACCAAATTAAAAAAAAACGAAAAACAAGATAAACTCATGTCTTAATCAAGTGCCTCAAACCTGCGAGCTTTCGCTGAATTCATTCATGACCAATATATGACTCATTCAATTTTTCAAAAAATATTCCGATAAACTGAAAACATGATTATGGTATTACTTTTCAACTAGAATCATCTATGCCCTATATTACCCTATGAGATTTCATCATGTCCCATTTATGGTTCATGACGATTAAAAACTTAAAAAATAAATAAATTGATTTTAAAATAGTTTTTTTTTTGGTTTTTCACAGTCAAATAATAATAATTTATTTAACAACATTTTGATTAATACTCGGGAGTTCAATATACAGCACAATAATTATAAGTACAGTCGATAACACATCAACAATAATCTTTCATAGCTTTCCTTTTGTTTTAAATGACATTTACAGTCGTATATGCTACCAACTGTACCATATAAACATTACTTAGTCTATCATTTGTACTTATTTAATGGTAACCAAAACGTGACAACACGCAAAAACGATTATAAAAGGTAAATGATGAAATATAACAAAAAAGAAGTCATTTAACCAAATAAAATAATTCGCGTTCATAACAGATTTGTGACTGCTTTCCAAAACTTAATATAAACAAAAACATGTTACACAACTATATTTTTTTGGTACAGTCAATAGCACATCAGGTTACAAATTGTCAAATTTTCTCAATCGATTTTGCACGTTATAATACTCGCGTTTAAGGTTGAAATTTAATTGGACAAATTTGACTGTTTTGGGTAGCCTGATCTACTGTTGTCCGTACATCTGTTTTGGTTATTATATATTGTATTTGTGACATATACTGGGTGTAAAAGACATGAGCAGTCAAACGAGAACCATGTATTCTATACATCAAAATAAGACATATTTCAAAAAAATTATTGCTAAGAAATGATTTTTATTTTTTGGTGCTAAAAAAAATTGCACTTTGAACCGCGCAATGTAAAGGGCTCAACTCGCACGCAACTCGCAAAACCGCGTTAATTTTGCAAGACGGCGGCCCCGTTCGTTAGTGTCCGTGCGCATCGAGTGAGCTACATTGAACGCTAACGTTTTGAAGCCATTTTTTGTTATGAAATACTAAAAAAAAAATGATAATGTTTCATTGGATAATAATTAAGAAATAACCTATAGAAGAAGTTTTCATAAAAAAATTTAAAAAAAAATTATGACTTTGACCTTCAATAAAATCGTAATTATCAATTTCCCAGGTATAGTCTAAAGGAAAAAAACTGTTATGATGGTGAGCAGAATACATGTTTCTCGTTTGACTGTTCATGTCTTTTACACCCTGTATACTATAAGTTCTTTTCAAGGAAAAAAATTAACTTGACATGACTAGATTTCTTATGGCTCATTCACTCTTAAATAAATCCAATTATAAATTAAAATCTATACACTCAAATACAACAACAAAATATTATGTAATTATTCTTATGTTTTTGGCTGTCGCAAACTATTATTTTTCGATAATACGATAATATTCTCTATTATTAAAAAAAAGTATAAAATAAGTTCCAAAGGAAATAATAAAAATCTACATTTCCTTAAACAAAGAACTAAATTTCCTTAAAAAGTAAATTGACTATTGTATCATAATGTAATTATTTTTTTCAACTTTGTGTACTTATACTACCTGATAACAAAGAAAAAGTGATTTTTTTTACCTTCATCTCACGAGTAAATTACGACAAGGCCGGTTATTTTAAGATAACCAGTCTTTCATCACTGAGGGACTTTCTTATGGCCTGCAACACCCATGTTTATAAATGAATTATTATGTTATGACGAACAAAACAGTCCCTCGTGTGCGCAGGCCTTTACAATGCTATTTTCAAGCAATTTCGTTCAAACAATACTGATTTTTAAACACAATCTTCCTTTATCATCCAAATCGTAACGAAGCAAGTGATATTATTAATATAAGAATTATTGATTACGAACGCATGATTATTCAAGAAAAAGCAACGCATTTTTTTACAAACCAACATTAGCACTTTCGATGAAATAACAAATGTAACAACATCTACTCAGTGGTAATAGGTGCGGTTTATGAAAAACAATTGTTAACTTTGATATGACATCGAGAGTACGTACAAAATATTAATTTGTAATATTTAATGCCCGGACTGTGGAGAGAATTTTAGAGTGGTGGTACGCTGCCTACATATTTAGCGGTCCGGGTTCGAATCCTGATAATGGCAAATGTTAAATTACATATTCAACCACACTAACATTTATCCCGACCAGGACTCGAACTCTGGACCTCTCAATATATTGGCAGCACTGACCACTCACTGGCAGGAGGTCTAACTATGATTTTTATTTCGTTCAACAATCCGCATTACGATATTACCAATTAATATCAACATCATATACAACTGTACATAATTAACATAACACTATGAACAGGGACATCAGCGTTTTACCGTTTTAAAAACCCGCTCAAACTCACTCTGCTTAATAAAATGGCCACTTTAACCTTATTACATCCGCTATTATTTATAAGCAAATGGCGTAAGTTTAAGCGGCGATTTAATTAAGCGTCGATAAAAACAGTAGTGAGTTATTATAGCGGCCGCTTTGTTAACACGTTAACTGACCAGTGTACCGAATACGGTACACGTCACTAGCTCTGGCAAGTCCGTGTACTGTTATCGGTACACATCTCTTTTTCTATAAATTAAATTCTAACTGGTTTTGTCGACATCATGACATACCTACTGCGCCGACCCCAAAAATATAGGGAGCAGGGAAGGAGAAAGAATAAGATAAAAAAGAGGATGTTTATAGTCTTTTTTTTTTTCAACAAACGAGTACTGAGTATGTCTTTCGCATATTTCCGATATTGACAGAGTGAGATGGGTCATGTTAGGGGCGGGGCCAACGCCTTTGTTCAAAACAATATTGGATATAGTATTAATATTTTATGCAGTAGAACTTATAAATCAAATAATTATTATATAATTCTTGTAATCTTAAAAAGAATCGTCGTCACTTCCTCCTGATGAACTTTTTGCAGACACGTGAATAATAAACTGCTCTAACAATCTTTATTCATGGTACATTTATCATACAAGCCGGTCTTTTGTGGCGTTTGTGTGAAACGGACTTTATGTTGATTACGTGGACCAATAGCAACGCAGACAAAATTATGCGGTACTCGTTTCTTAAAAAAAATAGAATATAATGTCAATTTGAGACAAAATATTACAAAAGCTATCGTACACTTATAGGGTCGACAAATACAGAGTGACTGGAAAGAAATCAGTTGACCTAAACAGTCAACTGTTCCATACATTGTGGTTGCATACGTGTTGCACTGTTGTATGGAACAGTTCTGATTGTATAGGTCAATTGACTTGCCTCATATTTGTGGTAAGCACTATCAATCATCAGTAGAGGGTTATTATAAAAAGATACCAATATCTTCCCAGACAGTGAACGTGTCAAGTGGTAAAGCGCGACCTCCCTCGATTCCTTCAAATCACAAGCGTCTAATATAACTACATTCACTATATTTGCAATCGTCAACAATTTAACAACTATTATAATATCAGCCCATTTACGCGTGTCGTGTTTAGAGGACAATGTCGCATATATACTACCGGCGATATGTATAATTCAGGTATTCCGTGAAATGCCTAGGAGCGTTTATGAGCATAATGCCTTATACATCTCTATTTTGCCTTCCGCAGTTTACCTAATGGAAGTTTTACAAACGGACGATGCGGAATATACATTGCCTAGGCATTGTATATAATACCGGATTATACATATTGCCGGTAACATATACGTTGAGACGTTAGGACAGTTAAATCAAGGCAGTACCTTACTCTATTATAATTGTATTGACTATTTCTCCCTATAGATAACTATATTGTACTAAGACCCCAGTCTTATCCCTAAGTCTAATATCAAACCTGTTCTATATTTAAATTTTAAACTAGTGTTAAAATAGAACAAACAAAAACCTAATGATCAAGTGGTTGTGCTTGCTTATCTGAGATTCATACTAAATTATAAACCTATTGACCAAATTGTTGTGTTTGCCTGTTTAAACACCTTTAGTGCAAAGAAACCTACTGATAAGAATGCTCTGCATAAATCTTTAAGAGTGTCCCGTTGAACAGAATTGGAAAAATGGCAAAAAATAATCAACACTTACAAAAAGCTTGCTCCCGGAATATGCAATTCTCCAATGAGAAAACGAAAAACGAATGTATCCACACCATCGAAAAATTGCAACTCCAGCCGCAAACTCGAAGAGATCCAGATCATTGATATTCGTAGCGATAGTAGAAGTTGTTGTTGTGACATTGATGAGTCGTAGAGACTTGGATTGCTAGTCTGTAAATTCTGTGAGTTCGTCTGACACCCTTAGTAAACATGAACCAACCAACCAAATTTATGATCGGTTGTCACGCTTATTTGAATGACACTCTTAAACATACTATCTATATTAGTGTGTTTGCCCGTCTGAGACTGTAAAATTGTTCTCTGAATCTGTGTTTTGGGCTTAAATGTCTGACACCCAATAAACAGAAAGCTAATGACAAAATAACTGTGTTTTCTTGTCTAACGGCCTTACCAAACAGCAACCTACTTATGAAATGTCTGTTTGCTTGTCCGGCTTCTTAATACTCATAAAATATAGATAATAATGCTCTGCCTGATTGACGTCTTTAATACACAAAAACTTACTTAACAAATTGATGTTTGTTTGTCCGGTTCCCTTAATAATACTAGGTGGCTTTTTACTAGGTGGTAGACCCATATGTAGGGTCGTCTGGGTAGGTACCACCGCCTTTCTTATTTCTGCCGTGAAGCAGTTGTTTCGGACTGAAGGGAAAGGTAGCCAGTGTAATTACTGGGCATGGAGGGCATATCATCTTAGTCCCCAGGGGCCAGGATGGCAAACGCACTTGCGGTGTTAAGTGATTTACACTTAATATTGCAAGTGTCTATAGGCGGCGGTGACCACTTAACATCAGGTGGGCCGCAAGCTTGTTTGCCATCTCGTAACATAAAAAAAAAAAAAAAAAAAAAAATTAAAAAAAAGATAATAAAGCTTTACATGGCTGTCTGGAATCTTTGATACACAGAAACCTACTGACCAAATTGCTGTGTTCGTTTATCTGATACCTTAAAATTGTCCTGTAAAGCTGTGTTCTGGGATTGGAAGTCCGACACTCAATAAACAAAAACCTAATGACTGTGTTTGCTATCTCACTGATCATTGTTTTCAGACAAAAAAAAATGATAATTATGCACAAAAACCTATTGCCCAAATTGCTATATCTCTTTGTCTAACACCCTTAAGAAACAGAAAAATTGTCTAGAACGCTTTACGGACCTGTCTAGCATCTTTAACACACAAAAACCTACTGCCCAAATTGCTGTATTTGTTTTTCCGACACCCTAAAATTGTCCTCTAAAGCTAAATTTTGGGCTTTGTTGTCCTACACTGTCAACAAACAGAAACCTACTGCCCAAATACATGTGCTTGCTTGTCCGACACCCTAAGAGTGTCCCGTAAGTGCTAGTAGCGGTAGTAATTAGGCTTGAAGGGGCCCACTTTGTTAAGTCCTAGGTACTTTGCCTGCTCGTCTGTCAGTTCCGTGAGGTGAGCGTCGAACGTTGGGAGGTGGAGACTTGCTACGTACTCGTCCATTTTCTTTGGTAGGAGGTATACGTCCGCCTGGAATATATAAATAAAAGATAGAAGAATTAAATAAAAGAAAGAAGATCAAATTATTTGTTATCGGCTTATTGCAAATTATCTGGTGGAGTCAAATTTTCTGTAGGGGTTAGATTGTCTTCCCCTTTAGCCATAACTTTGTTATTTTTTAAGGATAATAACTGTAACTTATTAAGTCGGACCGATGTTATAATGGTCATTATGTTAAAGGTTGTTTTTTTTTATTTTCTTTTTGATTAAGTATCTGTATTAAGAAGTATGTCATTACTTATATGTTCACATTTGATATCATAATTCGAATATTATGACAAGATCATGTTGTAATATTCGAATTATGACCTCAAAGGTCAACATTTTTAATGTAGTCTTATATATTTGTTTGTGACATTACGTTATTGTTGTTAAAATTAAATTTAGTTATTGTTATTTTTCTAGTATTGTTGACAAAATATAATGAAATATATAAAAGCTACCTTGTATCTGTGTTGCGGCGCGTTATACAGCTCTATAAGCGCTAACGCCTGTGTTGCGGCCGTCACTGACACCACGAACGAAGGCAACGAGGAACAGCATAGGTTAGCTAATCTACCCTCCGCTAGTAGCACTATACGTTTGCCATTCGGCCATATTATATGATCCACCTGTAGGTAAAACAAAATTGTGAAAATTGAGATGTATTTCAAATTATAACAGGTCTTCAAAATCAGTCTCATTATAATTTAAATACACTTTATTTGTCAAATAAAGTTAGCTGATCTTTTCATACACTGTAACCATCTTTCAATCTACTCTGACCTTTCTCAATTCAAAAAACTTCGACATCCTTTTAACTCAGTCTGACCTTTGCGATCTTTTTTCATTCTACTCCGACCTACTTTCAATCCAATACCGACAGTTTTTCTATATGCTTCAACATTACATGTACACATTACCATTCACACCGACCTTTTGTTCCGCATCGACTTTCTTTTAATCCACTCCAACCTCTTTCAATCTACTTCGACCTTCTTTCAATCCACTTCGATCTTCTTTGAATCCACTCGAAACTCTTTCAATCCACTTCAACCATCTTTCAATCCACTCCAATCTCTTCTAATCCACTCCGACATACTTTCAACCCACATTAACCCACTTTCAAGCCGCAATATAAAATGAACTCACCTGACTTCTAACCCTCTCCCACAGTAAATCCGGCGTTCTTAACGCGTGCACATCGATCTCGGTATTGCTATGTCCCATGTTACAGACGACGCAACCATTTTTCATTCGTTCCATGTGTTCCCGTGTGACCACACCCTTATTACCTGTCGCTGTTATAACTATGTCTACTTGTCTTATTACCTGCAAAGTTTATGGATGCTGATTTACAACTGCAGTATTAAAAAACGTTTATTTGGAAAGAAAATAAATAGGTTCATTCACAAGTACATTGGGTTGCCACAAATTGTAAATTTTTCTCGATAGTTTTTGAGCATGTATAAGGTTGAAAAGTAATTGAGCTTTATCTTATGGTAATAACGTTTACTTTTCAAAAACAAAAATCTATAAGTTCGTCACACTATGGTCTATTTTAAAATGAAAATGACTGAAATTGATAAATTTGCATAATTAGTAACAGGTTACTTTCAGGATGTCCGTTATTTTTGTTACATATTGTATATCAAAATATATGATGACATGAGTGGATGAAGGAGCTATGTTACATTTTTAAGAATTTTTATTTTTTGCCTTAAATGAAGGTGTTATGTACTTACAAATGATATTAGATCTTAAAACAACTAAGTTTAAACCCAAACTTAGTTGTTTTAAGATCTAATATCATTTGTATCAAAGAATAAAAATGTAACATAGCTCCTTCATCCACTCATGTCTTCATATCCATTATTACCTTATGTAAGTAGAAAACATTCTTACCTCATTTAATTTGACTACTCTAAAACCGTCCATAGCCGCTTGTAAGGCGCATATAGGGTCTATTTCTGTTACGTACACCTGGAATTAAGTATGAAGTTAGAAGGGCCATCCATGAGAGCGAGGATGGATCCTAGATTTCGTGACGTTATTTTATTTCGAATGCCTTACGTGTTCCTTCCTACAATCCTGGGTCATTCAAAATAGACGTGAAGAAGCACCTTGCAGGTCGGTAAGGCGAGGGTGGGTGCTAGCGCGGCACTTTATCTCTCACACCAGATATCTTCGTATTTTGACTCCACTTCTACTTACCATCAGGTGGAAGGGTGTCATTTTCTAGACGTTTTCATATTAAAAAATCGAGCGGTCTCCCCTTGACTTTCTCGTATACCGGAAACGATTCAAAAGTTGATAGAAACCTTATACTTTGATGTCATGCATGCATGTTAAATTTTGGTCACCCATCCGAGTACTGATCGCGCACTTGGTTGCTTAACTTTCGTGATCGACATCTTAAAAGTTGATAGAAACCTTATATTTCGATGTCATACACGTATGTTAAATTTGGTTGCAATAAGTTAAAGCATACTCGAGTTATCGTGCTAACGCACAGACACACGCACACACAGACACACAGACACACACACAGACATAATTCCAAAAACGATATTTTTGGACTGAGGGAGGTCTAAAACACGAGGTCCAATTTTTGACGATTACAAGACTTCCTCTATATTACGTACGAGAAAGTAAAATCGCATCAAGAAGACGCTTCCATCACTAAGTCAGTACATTGAAGTAAACTCACGACACATCCCAAGGCCTTCAATGCTTGGCAGCATCCCTTGCCGACCTCCCCATAGCCGCAGACCACGGACTGTTTCCCGCCAAACATTAGGTCGGTACTTCGCTTTAGCGCGTCTATTATACTCTCCCTGTAAACAAGTTACCACAAAATATCAAATTTTAGAAATGATTTTGAAAGCGAAGCGAAGACAATTTTTGAAACTAAATTATACGTAGTATACAACGTGTAACAGAAATAGCGCACAACCTGAATACAGGTGGTTTAGGATCGGCTTTTGAGTTGATTTCAATATTATTTTTATTAAAAAAGGTTTTTTTTTTTCGAAAAAAAAACAAACATATTGTACAACATTTTCTGGGTAATTTTGATTTTATTTTTCCAACAAAAAAAAATGTTTTTTTTTAAATTACAGATATCTACTCAGAAGCCGATCCCAAACCACCTGTATTCAAGTTGTGCGCTATTTCTGTTACACGTTGTAAATGAGCTTTATGTCGAATGTGATAAGTTTTAAAATTACAGTTGTTCGTTTAAGAGCGTTTACTCGTTTTGATTGGAAATTAAACACTAATTTGGAAACTAAGGCACTTATTCAGCTTCTTGATTTCTATGAACTCTTGTTCTACAAATGCAAATATTGTAAAAACTTCAAGATAATATTCTTGTGCAAATATTATACTTATATTGTAAATATTACATTTGTAGTCAATTCCGTCGCTATAAATATCCGATACAGGTTAAAATAAAAACTATAATGTAACGGATAACATTCCTGATAAAATAGTTGTATAAGGAAAATTTTAATTTCATAGAATTACTAATAAAAAAATACTCACCTACAAGAATATAAGTTGTCAAACTTGGTCTTTGTGACGGAATCATTCACGTTCATTGCAGGCACGCACAGTTTATTGGCTTTACTCAGCTGGTATAGTCTATGGACGCCGGTCACGCTCTCTTCCACTATACCTGCGGATCAGATAATGGACTTCAAAATCTGCATATCGATACGTTAATTGGCAAACTAGCTAACTCCGTATGGACGATTTTTTCAGGAGACAGAGCTCTATTCAACGCAATGGCATTGAATAGCTCTGTGATTGGTTCGTTTCTTATCCAAGAGTCGAGAGATATCATAGTAATGTTTGTGAATACGGGTGTTAGTCACGATCCAGTGAAGTAGTCTAGAATTGAGCATAGCGAGTGATTTATAAATAGACTACTGAGCGCAGTGAGTGATTTAAAGACACGACACAAAAAAAATACTCTCGCGTGAAACATACAACTTTTCACCTCTTAAAAATAAAATAATATTTCCATGTACCTATTCAATTACATTATTAAGTTAAAAACAGTATTATTTTTTTTAAATTATGTTATTTGGTTGGCAGACAAGCATTTGGCCTGCCTGGTGGTAAGCAGCCACCGTAGCCTATAGACGCTCGCAACGCTGACGTGACACTCGCGCGCTGACAACCATAGTCCTCTTCCCTACCATGTGGAGATCTAGCAACCTCACTTACAGAAACACAAATGTAGTGTTATTTGAGTGTGGTCTTCTGTAAGGTGGAGGTACTACCCCAGTTCGGACTGCTAGTCCGCTGTGCTCTAACCCGACTTAACTATGAGTGTGAGGACCAGAGGACTTTATAGACCTTATTCCCGCCAACATCGTGAAACTCATACAAAATGTTTTCGATGTTGGCGGGGATGGGTGATAAGGAAGAGGAAGCACAAAAGATCCCATGGGGTCGAAGTGCTCTGAGACACGGCCTCAGCCCCTTATTTAAGAATAAGAATAACTATGAGTGTGTGATGTCCGAGTGCCTCACCCTTGATGTGTTTGAAGGCGGCGGCGTGTTTCTTGAGCATGAGATGCGTGGCGTCGCCGCCGTCGTCCAGGATCATGTTGGGCGCCCAGGCGGCCAGGGGCGCGCAGCACTGGTCGATGCACCACCAGAACGCTTCCTCGCTCTCGCCGCGCCACGCGAATATTGCATATCCTAACATTATTTCACCAAAATAATATACATACATACATACAACGTGTAACGGAAATAACGCACATCCCGAAAGCAGGTTTTTTTTCAGTCTCGAGATCGGCTACTTAATTGATTCCTATGAAAATAATTTTTTATTTCAATAAACTAGGAGTTAACTAGTGACGCTTTTAGTAAAAACGTCACTAGTTAACCCTTTTTATGTTATACTAGCTTTTGCCCGCGACTTCGTCCGCGTAGAATAGTTACTTCGGGGAGCATTTAAATTTTCTTGTCATTTCTTTTAGCGCCATATACCATTTATGGATATTACTTAAAAAATGACGGATTTCCCTACAAACTTTTCACCCCCTTAAAGGGTGAATTTCCAAAAATCCTTTCTTAGTGCACCCCTGGACCTTATAAGGAACCTACGTACCATATTTGAAATTTCTAGACCCAGCGTTTTGGGTTGTGCGTTGATATGTCAGTCAGTCATTCATTCTGTCAGTATTCTGTATATAGATTAACTGGGTAAAAACTTTGATTTAACCCGAAAATGTACAAAAGCGTTAAAAACTCTTACGAAAGAGTGTAGTAGCAGAACTTTACTGCTTCTTAACCTATCAAGACGTGTTATAATATTTTTATTCCACTTTTTTTTTCGTTTTCCATAATTTTAATATACTTACATAACATTTACTTACCATAATATTTACATCAAAAATATGGCCATAAGTCTACATGAACCATGCACTAAGCATTTATCATGTAAGCAAGCAAACATGCAGCAAAGCAAGCAATTCTAAGCTCCATTGCGCGTGGTCACAAGTGTAACCTGACCAAAATTTTGAACTTTTCGACTTATTATATACTTTATTTCTAGCGGGAGGCCTATACCCACGGCAAGCATTCTGCAGGCAGGCATACAGCATAGACCATGCATGCATTAGCTTTGATTGCCGCGCTTCCTGCGTATGGTCAAAAATCTAACCTAACCTATTAATAAGTTTTCTTTACAGGGAAACACGCAATATGCAAACACTTAGTTACATACTAAATGTTTATGAGACATGTAAATTAGATCAAGTGTCAATTATGTAAAATGATATTTATAGAAACTAATAATTATGATATTTGTTATTATGGTGTCTAATTTTTATGGCAAATGAGAGTTATGGCTAATTAATTGTTATGCCATGCGTTGTTGGTTTATATAACAATAGTGCAAATGAACATTATGGCAAATGAAAATAGTTTAAATAATATTATGGAAAACAACACAATACCATAAAGTATACGCCTAAGGTGGGTAGCTTACCGGCGTGCGCTAGGGCGGCCGCTACCTCGTTCTGCGTGCTGTATATGTTGCAAGCGGCCCAGCGGACCGTGGCGCCGAGGGCGGCCAGCGTCTCGATCAGGACCGCCGTCTGAGCGTTGATGTGTGTGCACCCCACGATCTGGACACCAACTTACAGGTTACACTATTTATTTATATGTATAAAAAAGTCTATCAAATGCCTCCATTCCACCTGATGTTAAGCAGAAGTGGAGTCCAAATGTGAAGATAGCTAGTGCGAGAGATATTCTTGCCTTGCTGACGAGGTAGGGCACAACGGACTAGCCGCGACATCATCACCATCATTGGCCTACCCTGGTCCGTATTTTATCTGTGGTCGTCGCAATATGTTATCTTCTTCCACTCTCCTCGATCAGTCGTCATCTCAACATTTACCATATCATCATTCCCATAGTCTATCCATCTTATCTTCTGCCTATATCCATCCACATTTATTCTCATGACTTTCTTTGTTACATGCTCGCTCATCATATACAGGGTGTAAAAGACATGAACAGTCAAACGAGAACCATGTATTCTGCTCACCATCATAACATTTTTTTTCCTTTAGACTATACCTGGGAAATTGATAGTTACGATTTTATTGAAGGTCAAAGTCATAATTTTTTTTTCATTTTATTATGAAAACGTATTCTATATGTTATTTCTTAATTACTGTCCAAAGAAACATTATCATTTTTTTTAGTATTTCATAACAAAAGATGGCTTCAAAACGTTAGCGTTCAATGTAGCTCACTTGATGCGCACGGACACTAACGAACGGGGTCGCCGTCTGGCAAAATTATCGCGGTTTTGCGAGTTGCGTGCAAGTTGAGCCCTTTACATTGCGCGGTACAATTTGCAATTTTTTTTAACACCAAAAAATAAAAATCATTTTCCAGCAATATTTTTTTTGAATTATGTCTTATTTTGATGTATAGAATACATGGTTCTCGTTTGACTGTTCATGTCTTTTACACCCAGTATGTATACCCAAACCATGACAATCTGTTACTTCTCAGTTTTTCTTCCACTGGTGCTACTTTCAATCTTTCTCTAATGTGCTCATTCCTCACTTTGTCCATTCATGTTACTCCACACATCCACCGTAGCATTCTCATCTCAGTCACGTGTAATCAATTTTCATCCATCCGCTTTAATGCCCAACTCTCTGATCCACACAGGACGACAGGTCTTATGATGGTGCGCCCCCTACAATTGTAAAATCACATTTATAATTTAGAAAATAAAGAGTAGTACAATAATTATTTGTTCAACAAGTGAGCAAAGTTATTTTTTGCTGCGAGTGCCGATATTAAACCAGTGAAGTAGTCTAGAATTGAATCACGAGCATAGCGAGTGATTCAAAACATTTACTAATGAGCGCAGTGAGTGATTTAAAGGCTCGAGACAAAAAAAATTTGCTCTCGTGTGAAACATAGAACTTTTCACCTCTGCAGCGAGAAAATTGTTTTAGGTGAAAAAAAACAAGACAATACTTTTATACATGTTAAATATCTTTCAATTAATTATAAAAATTAAAATTAACATTACTACGAATACTTAGATACTGAACAAGAGTTCAGAGCTCGCAGCAAAAAGCGTTTTTCCTTCGACATTTTACGAAGCAAAATAGTTCTTTTGATACTGGAGAGGTGAAAAGTATTTATATTACACCTGATCAGAACAGTAGCTCACCCTACTCCCAATTTATTTGTAGTCGCTGCAGTATGTCTGCATATCAATAATACTGCTAAAGGATTTGTCATTAGATTATTACGGCCGTGTACCTGACACCAAGGAGGGTTCCTTGAAAACGATTGATATGCGTCGACAGCACCCGGGACCACCAGCTTAACGTGCCATCCGAGTCGAAAAATTCCCCGTCACCCATCCGAGTATAGGAGCTTAGATTTGGTGATCGTTACGAAGAACGCACAACGGCTCCATCGACACCGCATCATCACTTACCATGCTTCCCCGTTAAGCAGGGACAAACCCACCACCTTCCCATGGCCTGACGCAACCTTACGGTTATACAGGCCGAATCACGGGAGAGTGCGCTGCTAGTTGCCGGAGGCTCTGGTTTCACAGCGCACCTTAATCTCTCCTACAAGTTATTCTTTGTCTGTCTTCCTTGTCCCTATGGTCCTTCTCCCCTTTCTGGGGCGGACATCACTCGTACGCCTTCGGTGCCTTCCAGGTCGTCCGAGCCCACCCGAAGTGGTACCGCTTGCTCCCACTGCCCAGTCTTCTGCCTTTTCTGCGGCGTCTTCGCTCTTCACCTCTCTCTCTCTAGCCCACTCCTAATCTTGTGCCATCGTCGCGCGAAGTCCCGTAGCTGTCCGAAGTTCGCCTCCGTCCCCACGAGATCCGGGTAATAGACCGGGCCCACCTCAAGCGTCTTCACCTTGTCCAGAAGAATCCTACGCGCTTCCCCGTAAAGTTCGCATTCCCACAGTGCGTGGTGCACGTCCTCTACGTCGCTACCCCCGCAGTAGCATGAGCTCACATCGGCGAGTGTCATGCGGAAAAGTCTACCCCTGAAGCAACCGTGGCCTGTCAGCAACTGTGAGGTTTCATAGTCCGGCTCGACCCAAGTCGCCTTGAGACGAGCCACCACATCCGGGAAGAACCGATAAAGCTCCCTCCCCTTGTCCGACGTGTCCCAACGTCCCTGCCATGCGGCCTGGACGGACTCAGTTATTCTGAGTTCGACACCCTTGAACTCGTCTTTGGCAAGCGCGGACTCGCGCGCCTCACCTAGTCTGCCCGCCCGAATTACCTCGAGGTCGGCCGGAAGCACACCGGCAAGCACCGGCAGTGCGTCGGTACTCGTTGAACGGTACGCCTTCGTCAGAAGGACTAAGGCTGGTCTCTGGGTGCGCAGGAGCGCACTCCGCACAACGTGAAGGGACGCGCGCTCGAACCAACATGCTGCAGCATACGTTACCGTGGCGATGTAAGTGCCGCGGTACAGCTCCCGTAGGGCTCTGTACCGTATCCCCCAAGAGGACGCCGATACTCTCGACATCTTGCCGAAGTAATTTGCCGCCCCCTCCCCTATCGATAACGCATGCCGTGCGAACGAGAGACTCGAGTCGACCACCACTCCGAGCACCGTGGTCGACGTGACGCTTTTGACAGAAGTCCCCCCGAATTTAATGACTGGGGGCCTCTGGAATTTACCCCTGATCGTCATGGTAACCGACCCGTCCCCGTCAAGCAGTAAAAAATTACCTTAGCGTCCTTCAGCGGCTTGTCATCCTTAGCCCGTGCCCTCAACGCCATAATCCCCGGCATCTCCTGCTCGGCTATCTCGATCTCTCTCCTGCCGAAGGCGTGCTGCTCGATGTTCCGGACGCAGTAAGGCGGGTTGGCCTGCCCCGCCGCGATCGCTTTCTCGTGAGGCTGGACACCCTCGTCTTCATCTGATGACGACCCTAGGAAAGGATTAGTCATTTAAATTACTCCAGAGAAGTTCCTGAATAGGACTGACGCAGAGGAATTAAGAAAATTACAGCGGACCTCGCTATCGCTATGGGTAGAGTATACAGCTCCGGTATGCGGTATTCTCACTGTTCAAACCTAAGCGGATTTCGCTACTTCGATGGGTTAGGCGTTTCGCTTAGACCAGCGAAACTTGACTAACGGCTAGACAGCAGTCACTTTAGTGCCGCCCGTGAGTGAGTGAGTGCACATCAGCGTATCGTGCATGACCAGTGAAATAAAACATCTTATTTTCATAATGGATACCCATGAACGTATGGATACTGGTGACTGTTTCGTTAACCAAGCTAAAACGCCTATATCTGACCAGGCCTTTAGATGCATAAAAAAAGTAAACATTTCAAAAACAGGTTCTTTCATAGGACAATTTTTGTCATCCGTGTTCTCCATAAGTAAATTGTCATCTAAAACACCCAATTTATCAGAGGTTGACAACGCAAGGTAACCAAAAATAACGCGACTAAAGTAAAAAGTATCATCAATATTATTTCAAATAGTTTATACTAATCGAAGCGAGATAAAAAATAATTACATCCAGACACTCGGTCATAGCTGATGATTGCAAAATTATGAACAATACATCCTAAAAGAAGAGGAATAAATTAATGTAGGAGATATTCAGATTGATGATTTAACATACAGAATAATAAAATAAATACCGGGATTCAAAAGCAGGTCGTTGATATGCAGCAAGAATAGAGTTGAGAAAGCAGAACCCGGTAGTGATATGTTACCCTGGCCTATTCATATCCACGACTATTCATTCGTTATAGAGTCGACATCCCGGCAGGAATAAACGTTAGTGGATGGGGGGCTATTCTCGGTCTACCTACCGCAGTGTCTCAAGACGAAAGTCCGCTTACAATGGGCCTAATGTAAAGCCCAATCACTCAATTTAATCAGAGATATAGTTATATTTTGTATGTAGATTTTTGCGACATTAGACTCACTTTACACTGTGCTAAAACTAATTTCGGAAGCTTAATACATTATATTTAGTTGTATGTATTCGACCTTGCTTCTAAATTAGCGCCGCACTGTGTGACCACAGTACAAAGAAAGTGTAGAAGGAATTATTTATATCTATTTAACAAGATAGTGTTTGTTAACGCCATTCATTAGCCCTATTAAATTTATATTTTTTAATAAGTATTTAAGTTCATTACGTACACATTCAAAACGCACTTACATTGTCCTTTCCGGTCCTTTTGCACCTCTCTCTCTCTCTCTAGCATGTGCGAGACACTTTAAGAAATAAGACAGAAAACTGAAGAAATCGCTGTATGGGCTAGATCCCTTTGCCGTCCCGTAACCGGGAAAATTTAAGAAAAAATAAATAAGCAAATGTCAGGGTAAAAAAAATTTGCTACAGGGCGCTCCGCAAAGAAATCGCTGAAAAAATTAAAAAAATATAAATATGAATGGCTTTAACAGTGTATTCTTATACTGGGTGTAAAAGACATGAAACGAGAACCATGTATTCTATACATCAAAATAAGACATATTTCAAAAAAAATATTGCTGGGAAATGATTTATATTTTTTGGTATTAAAAAAAGTTGCAAATTGTACCGCGCAATATAAAGGGCTCAAAACGCACGCAATTCGCGAAACTGCGATAATTTTGCCAGACGGCGCGGGCGGCCCCGTTCTTTAGTGTCCGTGCGCATCGAGTGAGCTACATTGAACGCTAACGTTTTGAAGGCCTTTTTTGTTATGAAATACTAAAAAAAAATGATAATGTTTCTTTGGACAATAATTAAGAAATAATGTTTAGAATACGTTTTCATTCAAAAAAAATTTTTGACTTTGACCTTCAATAAAATCGTAACTATCAATTTCCCAGGTAAAGTCTAAAGGAAAAAAAATGTTATGATGGTGAGCAGAATACATGGTTCTCGTTTGACTGTTCATGTCTTTTACATCCTGTATACCAGCGGGACGTTACCACCGGTTGAGATATGTTACCTTAAATTGTAATGGAATGTTAATTAAGAGTTCAGTATTTTGGACTATATTTGATGGACTAAACGCTTTCAGCTTATGTAAGCGTACCCCTACCATTGTCAACCAATTGTGTACTCGAACAAAACACAAAAGAAGAACAATACTGTCAGTGTATATTACTCTCATCCCACTACCAACGCATGGCCTGGTGCAACCTTCCGGTTATACAGGCCGAAACCGCGGGAGAGTATGCTGCTACTTGCCGGGGGCTCTTTTCACGGCGCACCTTCTTGACTCCCTACAAATTATTTTTACCCATCGTCCGTGTCCCTCTCCCCTTTCTGGGACGGAAATCACTCCGTACACCTTCGTTGCCTTCCAGGTCGTCCGAGCCCACCCGAAGTGGTACCACTTGCTCCCACTGCCCAGTTTTCTGCCTCTTCTGCGGCGTCTTCGCTCTTCGCCTCTCTCTCTCTCTCTAGCCCACTCCTAATCTAGTGCCATCGTCACGCGAAATCCCGTAGCTGTCTGAAGTTTGTCTCCGTCCCTACGAAGTCCGGATAGTCTCATCTCAAAATGATCTGACATTGTAGTGATACTTATTGTCTTCATCATAATTTTAGGGCCTCATTTCACAGCCACGCCACTGCATCGCAACACCAGCGATCAACAAGTATTTGTATCGATTCATACGCGTTTTTGTATCAATGGAAGCGTTTGTAGCGATTGCTGCGTCGGGTATGCATCGTGAATAGCGATGCATACGCACGTCGGTATCGATTTAACGCGGGACAGAGGGGGAAAGAACAACCACGGGCTGCGGTCTGCTATTCCTTTATCGTATTTACATCGATGATGTACCACGAGTGTATATCTCGTAACTTGTATCGATGCTACATCGAGACAGATTCTAGTTTGTATCGCTGCAAAAAAGTCGCAATGTGTACGGGCTCTTGGAACTTTTGAAAATTATACCGAATTAAATAACAAAGGATAAACAAGAAAAAATAGCAAATGCTGAGGCGGACTTGATTATAACTAGGGGTCGCAAATATTATAACAGAATTTGTTTTATTGTTTTTGTATTTTCAAAGTCGAAACAGCGTAGTCCAAAATTAAATGCAAGCAAATATAGCTAGCGCGAGAGATAACGTAAAGTCCGTTAGAAGTTCAGCTCAGAGAGCTTTACTATGGATGGATAGGAGAAGAAGAGATTTTTTTAAGTAAATTATTTTCCAAATGCAGTCTAATTCAACCACAATCATTTCAAATTGACTAAGACAATATTGTAATCAACATTGTGTTGCGATTGTTAGTGATAATAAGGAATCCCTTGAGCTCCGGCCTTATCATCTTACCATCAGGCCCAAGAGTATTCAATACTCAATCGTTTATTGCATTCCATAATGTTAAAACCAATTTAAGATCCTAAAGCTAAGCAGACATCATTATGGACTATGTCCCCCTTATTATAAAACATATATTTGTTGAACGAAAGTCAGAATTAGCATCAGTTTTAAACCACGACTACCTTTAGTCCACGTTTTGTAATAAAGGGGTGTCAGTTTACCTGTAAGTTTACCCATCAAGATGAAACAAGATTATTTCTGCAGTTTTACGTTCTACCAAACGTAAATATTTTCGGCATCTAATGGAAAGCATCACAATTTAAATGCGTGCGACCGATTAACGTCATATTTGCCATGGACATAATACTCAAATTCGCACTAAGCGAACGTGGGTGGACCATCAATCAAAATATGTTTTTGGCATTCGGTACACAGAATTTATAACATAATTTTATGGATGGGAGTTCAGTAATTACAGTATTTTATTAGATTATGTCAATTTTATTCAGTTGAATAAAAGAGTTAATTAATGAATACATCATACTATCACTAAGGTGATTTTTAGCTGTTTGAGAAGCATACCACCTGCCTGGTGGTAAGCAGTCACTGTAGCCTATAGACGCTTTCAACACTGACGTGACACTTGTGCACTGACAACCTTAGTCCCCTTCCCTGCCCCGTGGAGCTCTAGCGATCTTACCCACCAACATAAACACAACACCACAAATATGTAGTGTTATTTGAGTGTGGTCTTCTGTAAGGTAGAGGCACTACCTCAGTTCGGGCGCTACAAATTCAAGCGGCTATACAGACACAAAATTATATTGTACTAGTGGTCGCCCACGCACGGCATATAAATATGACGGTGTTATCAAAACTTCAAAATTGTAAAATAAATAAGTTTTTGCATACAATTAGTTATAATAAATAGTACAAGCATAATAATACAAGGTGGACTACTGTATAAGCCTCCTTCGATGACAAGGAAAGAAAGAAAGAATATATAATGATTATGTTGTGCATGGATTCCGGGTGAAAATTACGTGGCCGCCACGCCATGTAAAATCTTGTTTTCGGTGGCCTGACATAAGTGTGGTTGTGTGACTTGTAATGTGGGAGTTTCTCCCGAGTTCCTGTTGTAATAACTCGTGTTGAGAGACCATTTTTAACTGAACCTACCGTACAATTTATTGTTAATTTAGATACATTTTTCACTTGACATCGGCTAAATGCGTAATCCCGCGAAAACCATTAATTAAGGGAAAAGAAAATGAAAAAATACCTGGTTTATTAAAAAAAAAATCCTTTTGAGTGTAAAAGCACTTGTACAGTTTGTTTGAGAACTATTTAAAATTACTTTTTTAACCAATTTTGTTTTTAAATAGGAGTGTAATTCTAATTTGTGTGTTGACTAAGACTTGTAATTTGTTGGTAAGTAACTAAATGAAAAGTGTTATCAACTATCGTTGTATAAATGACGTTAAATAATGCAACTTACAGAAATCACTCCGTCCAGAGATAATTGAGTGCCTCTTCTTCGTCTTCTCGCTCGCTTTTTTCAATATCCCAGAGCTAGACATACTCGCACTGGATTCACGCCCAGTCTAAAGTCCTCGACAACAAGTCGCTGATGCGAGTGCAAATAGTAGGGGATATAAATACACTGCTAAATATAATTTTGGTGGAAAACGCAAGATGATGAAAATAAATAATGGTATTACTTGTAGAGCGCATCAGTGGAATGGTCAGCAGCGTAGCCTACACACCGAGAAATTCAGAGTTCGAGGCCTTGTACAAACATTATCACATCACATTGAAACAAACTGTCAATCGCACTAAGACAGTACATTACTAGTGTTGCTACAATAATATAACCTAAACGCATATCGATACTTACAGTTCAATATCACATTCCTTTAAAAAAAAAAAAAAAGGTGTTTGGCGGGTAATCATGGCGTCTGGATGTCGATCTTTATTTCGATAATTCAAAATTGCTTCGGAGTGGATTTTGTGCAGTGAAAGTGGTGTCGTTTTGTTGCATAAGCATCCGTGTTGACGAACAGTTATGAGGAATCATTGAAATAAAGGTTTTGTGTATGTGGCGTTGAGAATTGTATAGTGGTTGGAAATCCCACTATACGATTCTCATCAGTCACCATCATGAGGTCTGTACCATGCATTTCACGCCAAGCACTTCCTAGATGCATTAAAAAGTGTGGCATCCACATTTTAATGCAAAAATCAAGAAAGAAGATGAAACTGATGACTTGGCTGTATGGGCTAGATCCCTTTGCCGTCCCGTAACAGGGAAAATTTAACCAAAAAAAAAAAAAAATTATAGAGAAAAGTAAATTGAAATTCATCAAAATCTAATCAAAATAAAAATCCAGAAGGCGTCTTTCTCAGAAAAACCAAATTAAAGGATGAATGACACAACAAAGAGTGACAAAGAGTGAAAAAAATCATATTGTGACTGCGTATTTTCACGATTCTAAAAAAACTACTGAATCGAATCATGTAATTTTTTTATGGGACTAAATGGCAACTATTCCGAGTCGAAGAAAAAAAATATCACTTATATCAGATCCGAAATCTCGGCGTAATCGGTGTGTACAGACAACAGCACGTTGGGTTACCACGAACTGTCAAATTTTCCCAATTGATTATGCACTTTATATTGAATAGCCTTAGGTTTTGTATAGCCTGACGTGCTGTTGACTGTACATATACATACACACCTATATAAAAAAACATACCAACCGATTTGAGAACCTCCTCCTTTTTGAAGTCGGTTAAAAAGCAGTGAAAAGTGATAAAATATAAGTGGAAGTGCACAATAGTGAATAAGTTACATTTTTAACCGACTTCAAAAAAAGGAGAAGATTCTCTATTCGACTGTTTTTATGTGTGTTACCTCATAACTCTACTGAGTGTATCTACTGATTTTGAATATTTTTTTAACGTTTACTAGGTGGTAGACCCATATGTAGGGTCATCTGGGTAGGTACCACCGCCTTTCTTATTTCTGCCGTGAAGCAGTTCGCTGAGTTTCGGATTGAAGGGAAAGGTAGCCAGTGTAATTATTGGGCATGGAGCGCATATCATCTTAGTCCCTAGGATGGCAAACGCACTTGCGGTGTTAAGTGATTTGCACTTAATATTGCAAGTGTTAGGCGGCGGTGACCACTTAACATCAGGTGGGCCGCAAGCTTGTTTGCCATCTCGTAACAAGTAAAAGATAAGATAACATTGATGATATCGTTTATACCAATACATATTTGGAATAAAAGTGTTTTTTTGTATTTGGGACCGACCTCAAAAAAACATTTAGACTTTTTTAAACATAAAATTTTTATTTCTCCTTTTTTAGTTTTGAAGGCGGTTATTTTTTAATTTAAAACACTAATTTGATGGGAAACAGTGTTCATAAAAAGTTTAACAAAGAAATATTATTTATAAGGAATAATTTGTTATTGAACCGTAAATATCGATACACGTTTAGATTTATATTATTGCAACACTAGTAACATACTGTCTTAGCGTGATTGACAGTTTTACGTTCGTGAAAAAACACGAACATGTTTCGTAGACAGGGGGCGCATATTACTCTATTGGATATGACTTTGCGCGATGGCCGGCGCTGGCAGTTCGACACAAAATCGGTATCGGACATGTGTGAAGAGCTTCATTCATACAAAGGGATAAAACTTGCCGAGTTTCTTGCCGGTTCTTCACAGAACAAGGCTCTTGTAGACTATTGAACCGATTGCAAAAAAAAATACTTTCATAACTGTACAAATTGACCATTTTTGACAAAAATTGACAAATTTACCTAAATGAATAAAGAAATTTTGTCTTTGACTTTGAATGTTCTACCACTGGAACCTTAAGTACCTGACTGGAACAAACATCCGATTATGGCTGCCCACCTACTTCCGATAATCAGGTGACCTATTTTTTGTTGGGGAAACCTATAATATCTTAGGTTTCCCTTTATAATACTTTACGTCATTGGAGGAACCATGGAACGTATTTAATTGGTTGATCGACTTTTTGTAGCACGTGTGCGTTTCACTGTTGCAATAAATACGTGTTTGCTGTGTAGACGTCAGTAACACTCCACCACAACAACGTGAAGATGAATCAACCTTGCACCACTGTCACTGTCACTTCGCTAATGTTAGAACGAGAGAGAGCACCAAAGATTGCACGTGGGGTGGATGGTATAATTCGCAAAATCGTCTGAGCGATGCACGTGAATGAATGTATTAGCGTAGACGTGGTAGCTACAGGTACCTATAGGAGCTCGAGGCCTCGCAAATGACCATTCAAATGGATGGCAGTAAGCGAAAGAGGAGCATCAGTTTAAAAAAAATTTGTCTGCCAAGAATACGATCTGCCTGGTGCAGCAGTCACCTTATCCTATAGACGCTCGCAACACTGGACGTGACTCCTACCTAAAACTTGTCCCCTTCCCTACCCCGCGGACCTCTGGCAACCTTTCTTATCAACAAAAACACAACACTTCAACAATGTTACAATTTTACAAAAAAAAACATTTTTACAATCAAGCTTTTATTTAAATGCTTTAAAAAGAAAATAAAAAAAAACAATTTGAATGTTACAAAAGCTTGTCGCGAGATTTATTTCCATCGTCCATTATTTACAATCTGTCTCTTATGTTCGTATTATAGAATGAGTTTCAAGAATGAACGCCGACTTGAGCGTCCTATGTCTCTATCACTTTGTGCGTGATAGAAAGTGACAAACGATTCTCAAGACATGTTTGAGTTCTGAGTGTCATTCTGTAATACGGGCCTTACGTCTATTCTATCGCTGTTTAATCTATACAACTAAATCTCGTGACAAACATTTAAATAAAAGCTTGTTGTTTTCACATAAATTTATTGTTTGCACATTTTATTCATATTTTTCTCAGCAAACCCTTTCATTTGACACCCATCATGGAGTGCAGAAAAAATAGCTAGTCCGCCATATTGGATTTAGGGCGTTGAGCAGAGCCTTAGGTAACATTTGGTTACACATACAGTCACATTTGGCAGTATGAGCCATGCAGACGAGGTTGTCGCCTATATAACCTGACCTCGTTGGGGTCCACACTGAAAACCAGCGCTATGCTGCGCCTGCTCGCAGGATAGCAACAAGCTGAGCGTGGACCTCATTGTTACGACCAGCGATGTGCGATCACTTTTATGACCCAAACCCTTTTTTTTTCTTTTTTCAATTATTTTTAGTTTAATTTCTTGATTGTATTTTTTTTTATATGTAAGCACGTCGTTTTATAACAATAAATATATTTCTATTCTATTCTATAAAAAGGGCATCAGACCCAAAAAGCAACTGAACCTTCAGTGAATCAACAAAAAAAAGACAAACAACCAGGACAATTATGTTACATTCTAAATTCTTTCAGCAGTCCGGGCCAAAATATAACTATACTAGTTTAGGTATGTAACAAAAAAGTGTTAATTCCTGCATAAAGCTATCCAGACGGTTTGCGACTGTGACGTTTGTAGGTCAGATATTATTATAGCGCGCTGGAATCCATCTGTTTGCACATTAGTGTGAGAGTACACAGTCTATGATGCCGGCTTGATGCATACAGGATGCCAGAATCACAGGTAATACCTCCGGGGCTTACACGTGGCACAACCTTGGGGAACTGCTATCCATTTTTGAAGTAAGACTTTTTTAGGCTTGCCTTGGGGAGTAAGCTGACGAGAGCGATTTTCATCTATATACATGAACTTTCTAACAATTATTCAGGTATTTAGAATGGCCGATTTTTGTAAAGTAATATAGAATGAATCTTGGAGATCTGATTTTTTATTTATATTAAAAAAGAGGCGATATGTCTCTAAGCTGATAAGTGTGCCACGACCTATAATATTACAAATTATATTAGAAGAAATTATCTTGTGAAATACCACTCCAAATGGGCCTAAGATTGGATGAAAACCTTAGGTGTCTGAAGGATTATGGCGACAGAAGCACATTATTATACTGAGAGATCACACTTGACGATATAATTATACGAAAATGATAAGCTCACGGCATTAATATCTCTTTACGAACTCCGTGGAATTAGGGTAATGATAATCCACTTTATTACAAAACATGGACTAAAGTTGGTCGTTGTTTAAAACTGATGCTAACTCCAGAGGGTACTTATAGGTTTTAGGTAACTTAACTTATTAGCTAATTACCCACAACTTATCACTAGCTAATCTCAAATTGTAAATGTTAGAAAAATGTACATCCCAACTAATATTCTATACGCGATAGTGAGTTTGTTTGTTTCTTTGTTACGCTTTCACGCCTAAACTAAACCACTGAACCTAGTCCACTGTTACTAGGTGTAGGGTCATCTGGGTAGGTACCACCGGCATTCCTATTTCAGCCGTGAAACAGTTTGCTGTGTTTCGAATTAAAGGGAAGGGTTGCCAGTGTATTTACCGAGTACGGAAGGCACTTTATCTTAGGCCTCAGGATGGCAATGCACCAAGTATGGAAATGTTTAGTCTATGATGGGTACGGTTCTAAGGTTAAGCATATTGCGCGCACGGAGAAGTGAGACTGGCATAATTAAAGGTCATCATGAGAGAAAGTGCAGAAAAATAAAATTTAATATAATAGGTTGGGGAAAAAGTTTCTTCGCATTTTTTAAGAAAATTCAAAACATTTTTTAATATAGTTTATTTACATTTAACTAAAGTATGTAGGTACCATTTTGTTCGATAACTTTTTGCCATCTTGTAGGCAGGGACATGATCCCATTGCTATAGAAATTTTAGGACTTCTGGTCAAAATACCGCGACAAGTGGTTTTGGCAGTCCTCTCGTGATGTTAACCTGACACTGCCTAAAGAATTCTGAAGAGACCGAAACAGGTGGAAATCTGAAGGTGCAAGGTCAGGACTATACGGCGGATGCATTAACACCTCCCAGCCAAACTCTCTTAATTTTTGCTGAGTGGCTAAAGATGTGTGAGGTCTAGCGTTATCATGATGAAAAACCACACCCCTTCTGTTGATTAATTCCGGCCGCTTTCTCTCAACTTCTTGCTTTAATCTCATCAGTTGTTCGCAGTAGAGTTCAGAATGCCTGGTGGTAACAGCTCATAATGAATAATGCCCTTCCAATCCCACCACACACACAGCATCACCTTGTTGCGAGTTAACACGGGTTTCGCCACAGTCTTGTCAAGCCTGACCGGCCTTTGACCACGACCTTTTTCGCACGTTCTTGTCGTACGTGATCCACTTTTCATCACCAGTTATCAGCTTCTTCAAAAATGGTTCGGTTTCATTACGTCGTAATAAAGAATCACAAATGAGTACACGGTTCATTAGGTTTCTTTCAGTGAGCTCGTGAGGTACCCAAATGTCGAGCTTTTTTGTGTACCCAGTTTTTTTCAAATGCGCCAAAACTGTTTTGTGGTCAATTCCCAGTTCTTCAGCTACGTCGTAACTACTGACATGCCGATCTTGCTCCACTTTTTCAAAAATGGCATCCATTTTATCTGTAATAGGGCGACCAGAGCGACGTGCATCTTTGACATCAAAATTTCCGGATTGAAAACGCTTAAACCAAATTTGTGCTACTCTCACAGACACTGCACTAGGTCCATAAACATCGCAAATTTTTTTCGCGGCTTGCGTTGCATTTTTACCTTTTTTGTAGTAAAATTTTAATATGTATCGAATTTCTTCATTAGATTCACTCATCTTGGCGGTACGAAAAAAAAAATGAAAATCACACATTTTCCTAATTTGAATTTGGAATCATGTTCTTTAAAATTTAAACTTTCAATGATGCCAAAACCAGCCAGATACAAATAGTATAGCCAAAGAGATTTTATTACAAGTTTATACATACTATAATGCGAAAAGACTTTTTCCCCAACCTAATATAATAGCTGTGTGTTACATAAAATATGTTTGAATAAAAGAGATAGTACTTTTTGATAATGATAAATACTTATTATAAATACGGTTGCAACAGACTGCGTCATACCCGATCACTATTAAAACACAGTTCAACTTTCCAAGAAAAACATTTCCACGAACCGGTAAAAAATCGATAACTAATTGAGCAAGTTCACATCACTAGCACCACAGAAGAAAAATGGTTGACACTCGCGAATATTTTATAACAAGAATTCGATTTAAAAATGGAATACGTTTGGCGCAGGTAACGAACAAGAAATCTGTGACCAACCGTCCTCGAGATTTGTGATGGTCGACTAATATGGAAAAGTGTTTTGTTAACTTAAATTCGCCATGGAGCCGCACTGCATAATTGAGTATCGGCTTGAAACGCGACAACCGGATTTATTACGGCTACATAAGAACTGAAATTGCTTGAGTGGCAAGCTACACAAGTGGATTGAATGGTTTCGTAGTTTTACTTGTTTAAAATAATACTCGAGTGTATTGATGGATTGTGAGTATTGGTTTCAGCAAATAGTTTTTCATAGAATCAGATCATTTTTAATATTATGACATATTATGTAGTAAGTATGTAATTATGCAAGTAATCATATTTAACTTTTTTTAAATATATTACGAGATGGCAAAGTAGCTTGCGGCCCACCTGGTGTTAAATGGTTACCGTCGCCTATAGAAACTTGCAATATTAAGGGTAAATCACTTAACACTGCCTTGCATGCCCAATTATAACACTGGCTACCTTTCCCTTCAATGCGAAACACAGCGAACTGCTTCACGGCAGAAATAAGAAAGGCGGTGGGTACCTACCCAGACGACCCTACATATGGGTCTACCACCTAGTAGTATTAATAATAATAATAATAATAATAATAAAGCTTTTATTTGTCTCTAAGCAAACAATACGAAAATACATAGTTATTTTAAAATTAAACTTACAAGACAAGACAAAACGGCTTATGGCTCAGTGGTTGAAGAGAATCCACAACCTCTGTTATTCTGCCATAACCTTATACCAAATTAAGTAGATAGGTATTTAATTTACATCGAGTAGTAGATATAACAAATAGAGTTTATAATCAGAAAATATTAGTAATTCTAATATAGGTAAGTGTGAGCTACAATATGACATAATAAAAATTAAAAAAAAATAGTACACGGCAATACACGCGGATCCAGTCAGCCTCGGGCGAGTGCCAGGGACTGCCGTTTAAGCAGCCATTCGCGACACATTTTCCGAAAAGTAATTAAAGTGTTTCCCTCCATTTCGTTTCCTATCTTGTGCATTGAAAAGTTGTCTGGAAGCGATAGTGCGTAACGACCGCCCATTATACAATCATTAAGCATCATGTCATTGTTATTTCTGACGTGATTCTCCGATGAAGGCACATAACCAGTTCGAAAGGAAATACTTTTCACCACCCATTCACGTGTATAAAGGGTGAATGGGTGCCTTCCCTTCTGGCAACTCAATCTTGCCGCGAGAATTAGACCCCTATCATCCATATGCCTCCAGCCCACTCTGCGGTATCCGTTCGCCCCCTTGCATATGTTTGCTAGCCTATGTCTAGGGTAGCGCGCGGACCTCCCCTTCTCCTTCCGCTGCTTCCGAAAACCCTAAACAAACTGTCACTATCATAATTTCAGGCGAGAGAAGCCCATTTTTGGGGCTCCCCTTAGGTTGACCAACAGTTATTAAACAAATTTACAGATAACAAGCAACGAAATGCAAAGTTATCATTTCGCAAATCAACGTTCCATTTATTTATGTTTCACAAACTTTACATCTCATAAAGTAATTTCTTCATATATTGTCATTTTGCAAAAGAACATTAGTAAACTTTTCCTAACACAAATATGTTAAACGACAAAGATCTATTGACCAATTTTTCTTTAATAATATGGTTACTTAGTCTAAAGACATTAGGCAATTTATGGTATGGCACCGTATCATTTCTTAATTTTTCATACTAAAACCATAAGAATTATAAAACTACAAAGAAATTCTTCAATCATAGTTTATTGGTGCCATTCGGTTCGCCTAAAAATTTTGCGATTGCTTCTTGAATTCTTGCTTGCTAAATGGATGCTTGCATTGCATGCTGTATGCTTGCTTGCATTGCATGATGTATGCATGCTTGCATTGCATGATGTATGCATGATTGCATTGCATGTTGTATGAATAATTGGATTGCATGCTGTATGCCTGCCTGCGAGATGCTTGCCGGGGGGGTGCAGGGGGGCTGGCCCCCCTGCTCGGGGGGGTCGGGGGGCCTGAGGCCCCCCGCTATGAAGAAAAACCATAAGTACGAAAATAAACCTAGGTTAGGTTAGGTTAGACTTGTGACCACGCATAACGGAGCGAGCGAAGCGAGCGGAGCATTGTATTGCTTGCTGCATGCTTGCTTTGCTGCATGCTCGCTTGCATGCTGCATGCTCGCTTGCATGCTGCATACTCGCTTGCATGCTGCATACTTGCTTACAAGAAAAATAGATATTAAAAATCGTGGAATAGTTTTCTGGGTTAGGTGGACATGAATACAGCGCACAAGCCGAGCGAG
Organism: Elophila nymphaeata; assembly: GCA_955850985.1. Lineage (NCBI taxonomy): Eukaryota > Metazoa > Arthropoda > Insecta > Lepidoptera > Crambidae > Elophila > Elophila nymphaeata. The sequence goes on from OY039066.1 coordinate 31,822,336, forward strand.
CGAAGCGAGAGTGCCGCGGCAGCGGCCGTCGAGTGCCAGAAGCGATTTTAGGGCATTTTCACTGTATTTGAAAAATAGCAAATTGAAATTTTAGTAAACAAAAAGATTTTTTATTTAAAAATAAATTTAAATTTTTTCGCATTTTATTTTTTAAAACGCAGTTCCGTTTTAATTTAGTTTAAATGATTGGAATCGCATTGCGAAAATGATTATAGTTTAGTGATAATCTATGAATTAACAATATTTAATTTGAAAAATAGCAAATTGAATTTTTAGTAAACAAAACGTTTGTAATTGAAATTTAGTCAAAGAAATTATTTGTAAAATAACATTTTTGGTTTTTGTAAATTGTTAATTTGAAAAATAGCAAATTGAAATTTTAGTAAACAAAACGTTTGTAATTGAAATTTAGTCAAAGAAATTATTTGTAAAATAACATTTTTGGTTTTTGTAAATTGTTAATTTGAAAAATAGCAAATTGAAATTTTAGTAAACAAAACGTTTGTAATTGAAATTTAGTCAAACAAAATATTTGTAAAATAACATTTTTGGTTTTTGTAACTTGTTGATATGTTAGTATGTCTTTTAAAAATTTATTTAACAATGCATTTTTGAAATGCCTGCTTATCATAATGCATGTTTGCGTTTTGATGTCCTTGTTAAAGCATTAGTTTGCGTAATGAAATATTGACAAATGTTGCTTGCGAAATAGTAATTTGCTAATCAATTGTGTGCGACCATTTTACGATGTTTTTCTATGTTAAGAGGGGGTATAAAGCAAAATTACCAATCTTTGATTTGATTTTTACACCCCAAAATAAGCCACAAGCCACCCCATTTTTTTAAAATAGATATAACATTATATTTGAGAGATTTTAGTCTGGGAAAAAACATATAATGAAATATTTTTAAGCATGGAAAAATATCACGAACTTACCTTTAATTTCCAGCTTAAATCAGTTTATTTTCAATGCTATGCATATTACTGCGTCAATATTTTAATACATAATATAAAACTATATTACAAAGCAGCCCTACTAGGGATTTTAAAAAATAATGAATACTTTACGACTTATTTTCATAAAACCAATTTGTCGCTTATTACGTTCTTATTCCGCGCAAAACGCATCAGTCTATCGCGCTTCACCCGAGGTAACGGGCATGTTTTGTTTCATCAATCAGTCTCGACTGCTCCGTTGAGACGAGTGGGCTGTGTTTCTGTGTTCCGCCACCGGCTCGAAAAAATACTTCGACAAAAATATGGGAAATAAAAATAAAATGCGAAAACACTCTAAGAAAGAGCTTAGAAATTTAAACATTCAACTCATGAATAATTGTCGGAGGTATGTACATTGCTTTTATTATAATAGGTTGGGGAAAAAGTTTCTTCGCATTTTTTAAGAAAATTCAAAACATTTTTTAATATAGTTTATTTACATTTAACTAAAGTATGTAGGTACCATTTTGTTCGATAACTTTTTGCCATCTTGTAGGTAGGGACATGATCCCATTGCTATAGAAATTTTGGGACTTCTGGTCAAAATACCGCGACAAGTGGTTTTGGCAGTCCTCTCGTGATGTTAACCTGACACTGCCTAAAGAATTCTGAAGAGACCGAAACAGGTGGAAATCTGAAGGTGCAAGGTCAGGACTATACGGCGGATGCATTAACACCTCCCAGCCAAACTCTCTTAATTTTTGCTGAGTGGCTAAAGATGTGTGAGGTCTAGCGTTATCATGATGAAAAACCACACCCCTTCTGTTGATTAATTCCGGCCGCTTTCTCTCAACTTCTTGCTTTAATCTCATCAGTTGTTCGCAGTAGAGTTCAGAATCGATGGTCCTGCCTGGTGGTAACAGCTCATAATGAATAATGCCCTTCCAATCCCACCACACACACAACATCACCTTGTTGCGAGTTAACCCGGGTTTCGCCACAGTCTGTGAAGCCTGACCGGCCTTTGACCACGACCTTTTTCGCACGTTCTTGTCGTACGTGATCCACTTTTCATCACCAGTTATCATCTTCTTCAAAAATGGTTCGGTTTCATTACGTCGTAATAAAGAATCACAAATGAGTACACGGTTCATTAGGTTTCTTTCAGTGAGCTCGTGAGGTACCCAAATGTCGAGCTTTTTTGTGTACCCAGTTTTTTTCAAATGCGCCAAAACTATTTAGTGGTCAATTCCCAGTTCTTCAGCTACGTCGTAACTACTGACATGCCGATCTTGCTCCACTTTTTCAAAAATGGCATCCATTTTATCTGTAATAGGGCGACCAGAGCGACGTGCATCTTTGACATCAAAATTTCCGGATTGAAAACGCTTAAACCAAATTTGTGCTACTCTCACAGACACTGCACTAGGTCCATAAACATCGCAAATTTTTTTCGCGGCTTGCGTTGCATTTTTACCTTTTTTGTAGTAAAATTTTAAAATGTATCGAATTTCTTCATTAGATTCACTCATCTTGGCGGTACGAAAAACAAATGAAAATCACACATTTTCCTAATTTGAATTTGGAATTATGTTCTTTAAAATTTAAACTTTCAATGATACCAAAACCAGCCAGATACAAATAGTATAGCCAAAGAGATTTTATTACAAGTTTATACATACTATAATGCGAAAAGACTTTTTCCCCAACCTAATATTATATAAGTAGTTTAACCAAAAAATATCGCAATTTGACGTTTTAGCTCACGGCACAATGTAACAATGTCGGCGCGGGTAGCAGTAAACGCAAAAAAATAGATGCTTTTGACTACTCATGAATTGGTGCAAAGTTTCAATTGTGTGGTGTGTGTAAAGTATTTTTAACCAACTACCAAAAAGGAGGAGATATTCGTCTGTATGTATTTTTTTATGTATGTACATACACGTACAGTCAGTTTCAGAAGTAGATGATCACTTTAGTACCATGTCATAGCAACGCCAGCGTTTGTGCAGTAATAGTTGCTACAATTATGTATGAAATATTATTATGACAAGGTACTACAGTGTTCATCTACTTTTGACTTTAACTCATTTTCGATTAACGTGATTAAATTACGTGGCAAAGTGGACGTGGCAAGAAAATGGTTTCCACTACCACAGACAGACAAGACAACGTGATGACGTAGCAGCTTTTTAAAAATTTAGCAAAGGGATCGTGCTCCTACAGCCATTACCTCCATAGTTTTGCTCACTATTAAACCCATAGCATTTATTTATCTATTTAATTATGTTTATTATATGTATGTATATTTTAAATAAGTTTTAATAGTATTTTTTATACGTGTACTAGTGTTTATTTTCCAATATAAATATATAATCCCTTGTTTGTTTTTATAATTCATAATTATTTTTTACATTGATCCGTACGTCACATCAAACGGCCCTGCCAGAATAACAGCGCTCCTGGATCACGATGGTTCGGGAGCATATGCTGAGGTAGGGACCTTTTGGCATTTCATAGGGCATTCCTTGTATATAATGTGTGTATTTGTTAGTTTTCTTTTAGTTATTATTGTTTGTTATCGTTTCTTTTTTTTTTTTTTTTTATGTATGTGTTGTTATAGTTTTTTAATAATTAGGTAATAGCACGCTCTGTGAAGGCCAATAAATTTATTTTCTTTCTTTCTTTCTTGATGGTGACCCGTACACCGATATCTCTGTCATTTGTGGACCGATTTTCAAAATTCTTTTTTTATTCGATAGTGTATACTCCTGAGGTCCCATTGTCACCAAGTGTAAAATTGTGTTCGTACTTTTGTAATAAAAGACTCGAGTTATCGTAAAACTTGGGTTTATATTGGTATAAAACATAAATTTTCTTATTGCTAATACAGATTCCAAAATGGGCAAGTGAAAGAGTGAGTGCAATACAACGAGCGAATGGAGTCCACCGACTGGTGAATGAATGATCGAATGTGTTAAAAACTAAAAATTATATCGGCCAACGCCATCTATACCATATTTGACAGATATGCGCGAGAGTTACTAGGTAACGGTTACAGTTAATTTGGATAGATGGCGCTGTCCAACATAAGGTGCCTAGGTAAATAGATACAAGCCATGGCGCTGTCTAACACCAAGTCAGGATCTGATGATGGGAAGCCAGGGAAATCGAGGGCAACCCTCAAATTTTATACGCATATATAACGTTTTTCATATTTTTCCTAAACCTATTCTATTATTTGCACCGGGTAGTCATCATTTCATGTTTATGAGCTGATGATGGAAGGTAAATATCTGTTCACCGATATCTCTGCCATTTGTGGACCGTTTCTCAAATTTCTTTTTTTATTCGATAGTGTATGTATACTCCTGAGGTAGTCCCGTTCTCACCAAGCCAGGATCTGATGATGAGAAGGTAGAGAAATCGAGGGCAACCCTCGGAAAAGAACAGAAAGAGAGGGTTATTCATATTTTTTATAAAGCTATTCTAGTATTTGCGTCTGGTTGTCATCTCGTGTTGATGAGCTGATGATGTATGGTAAAACTCCTTAACTATTAGGAGTTGGTTAGTGATAATTTAAGTATTAGAGGTACCTAAATACCGATAGTTGTATTCTTTTAGGTTTTTCAGGTGAGCTGATGATAGAATCATTGATGAGACTTCGTGAATGTGTAGCGACTATGCCCACAATATATTGTATTTTAGCCCAGAATGAGGAACTTTTTACTTTGACCACCAGATCTTTACTGCAAAATTTCCATGCATGTATAATACAAAAAAAATGTACCTGTCATAAAATGTAAATATTTTTTTATGTAACCAAAGATCTTATATGTTAAAATACACTGATTTTGATAAAAATCCACAGAAAAATGTAATAAAGAATAATGGCCAATTTTACGAACATTGTCTTAGCTTTGGACAATCCAAAGTGGTATCTTGTCAACTCTTGTCATAAATAACAAGAATGTGATATAGCATACCACTTGGTTTGAGCATGTCACATCAGATTGACATTAACATAATCAAAACTGAAAGTAACATTATATTTTATGAATAAATGATTTAATTACCAATAATTATTTTTTTGAAGAATGTGCATACCTGGTAATTATTCTGAGCGATTAGCATGATTTTATAAAAAAAAAATATAATTGATGTAAATAAAACTTTATTTATATACTTTGTTATAACCTTGCAGGGTTCATGTGTTGAGCTATATTTTACTTGTAAGTACCTACCTCATATCTTTGTAAACACACACAATGAATAAATTATTTGAATCTGAATTTATTACATTTATTTACCATCAGCGAAAAGTATTAAAAATCCACATGTCAAAGTATAGGTAATGGATAGATAGTCCGACTCGTGCTTAGCCAATTTTATCTAGTTTTTCGCGTATACTATGTGCGATCACAAAAAAGAAAAATCATGAAGCGAGTGCCACCTTGCGGCTGCGAACTGCGATGTGCAAGAGGGGAAGGGTGAAACGCGCGGGTGAATTCTGATATTTTTCTTGGTTTATGCCCGCTCTTAATTGACACGCATACGGTCTGCTTGGTGGTAAGCAGTCACCGTAGCCTATAGACACTCGTGACACTCTGCCAACCATAGTGCACTACGCTACCCCATGGAGATCTGCCGACCTTACTCACCAACCGAAACAGAAGAACACAAAAAATTAGTGTTATGTGACTGTTGTCTTCCCTAAGGGCCCACTGACGGCGCGGCACGCTTCAGGATGCCGCGGTACACCTCGACCAATGCTAAATTCACTTAAATAAAGTCCAAAATCATTTGTCTACGAAAAATTCCTTTGACGTGCCATGTCACCACTTGTAGAACGTAAGAACCATGTAGACTGTGGGGCTAGATTCAACCTTATTTTAATTACTTTCCTTTAAGAACACGAAGTAATGTACGAGTTTCACGTGCCGTAGGACGCCGCGGCATCCCGAAGCGTGCCGCGGAATATTTCGACCTATTCGTATAAAATAGACGAATGTCAATGTTAATATTATTTATATAAGGTCGAAAATCTTTTGTTCAGGAAAAATGTCTTGCCATGCCGTGCCGCGCCGTCCGGTGGCGCAGGCCCTAAGGTGAAGGTACTACTACTTCCCCAGTTCGGGCTACTCCTACATCGAGCGGCTAGTCTTATGTGCCCTACCTCTCTTTTTCCATTTAAGATGGATTCCACACACACCATAAACACGGCAATGCTAAAAATAACTACTTTATTACAAAAGTTTGTACCGAGCACATTATTCAAAGCAAAAACAGTCATAAGATCACGCAGCCAAGGTGTTCTTTTGTCAAAACCTGATACCCATTCAGCTATTACCGTTTGTTTGTGTAATAAATACCAGTCCAGATACAAAACAACTGAATGTATGTTGCGGTAACCAGGCCCGCGCGGGACCGGAAGCCAATTCTATCAAGGGGCCCTTTGATTTTTCAAAGTTGTAGGAGATTGACGATCAACTCGCGATCGTTATAGGCAATGCTAGCTGCGACACGTAACTCTATTCGCACTCTTCACACTTACGCTATCTCGCTCTCTCGATACGTCGACACATCGCTATAGGCAACGCTAGTTGCGACACTAAACCTCAATACTGTGCACTCTTCGCACGCTACCTATGTCTTTCTAACATTACATTGTTATAACTAGCACTATTTGCAATATGTACAATTTATACTTAAATAGATTTTTTACCAAAATATACATTACTTACTGATCTGCTCTCGACTTTTATTCATCTCTCTACACAAGAAAAACTGCCTTAAGAGAGCCTCCACAAAGTCAAAGTCAAACTGGACCGTACTATCTATGGTACTATGCCATAGCAACGCACACTCGAGTTTTATGTACGCTGGCTGATCCCGAAACGCGCTCAATGAGCACTTCACGGGTTTTCCACCAGTTGAGCACCTCCTATGACAACCACGGGAAAGAGAGGGGATGTGACAATCGTATTCTTAAACGATTTTTGATGGGATCGATCTATTATTAAGTATTTTTTAAATAGATGTTGTATTTTATAGCATCAAAATTTAAATTGACGTAAGTGATATTTTCGTGTTTTTGTTCCATTGTGTATTCTAACTAAACATTGCTATCAAGTTCAGACGCATTCGCATTGATCTTCGTGTAAGCTTTCGTGATGGCACAAAGAGGCTTTCACCCGCCTTCTGTCATGTAGTCACGCAATATTCCAAAACATGTTATCATTAAACTGTACCTAAATACGTAACGACTGTTGCGGACACTCACTAATCGTTAAGTTTCTGCTTTTACAAATAAAGGAAAACAGCAATAGCAAATGACTCCATTGCACCTGATGGTAAGCAGAAGTGGAGTCCAAATGCGAAGATAGCTGGTGCGAGAGATAAACCACTGCGCTAGTCATCCTGCCTTGCCGACCTTCTTCACGCCTCTTTTGAATGAGTCAGGATTGTAGGAAGGAGGGAACACGTGTGCTGACAGTGAATTACATTTCCTGATTATGCCACATTGCCAAAGTTCTTAGTTCGCGTTGAAAAGGTGGCCACAATCTGTCGATGACACCGTTATCCAGCACGCGTAGTCCTTAAAAGGAAGGGAGATGGTTGGATTAGGGAAAAAAGCTCCTCAGAGCACTCACTGTGGTACAGACGGTAGAGCGCGCTCATTGACGCAAGAACAAGGTTCAAGGTGGTTGATGACCTCTTCGTCGCCAGTGATACGGGTCGCGCGACACTGCAACCTATCCAAAGCAACGAGTAAGTACTTGGCGCTCCTCAGAGTATGTTATTTTCGGACAGTTACGACAAGGTTCACAGAAAACCCATAGCCACAAATTTGTCGATTACCATGACAAATAACTCAGGGAATATCTTCTTAGTCTCGTAGAGTAACTCTTTAAGCGCCAACTCAACTTATTTTTCAAAAAGTGACAAGACTATCGGATTGTCAATTTTATTTATATAAGTAATAAGTAATGAAAATAAATAAATTCCTTTAAGTTCCACTCCACGTTATATTAGCTCTGGTACGGCTCGCATGCATAAAATTGATTGGTGCCGGAGCCGCGCACGCTTGACCGTAAATAACTGCGGGGAGCTCTGCACTGCGTAACCAGCTCACATCATAATAATAATATATTTTCACGCTCACATCAATTATCTAACTCAAACTCAAAATTCCTTTATTCATTTTGGTACAATTTATACGCTTAGGAAAGTCAAGTTGGATACCAATCGTTCACGAATCTACCAGGAGGCCTTGATCTGGGAAGAATCGGCAAAAAACTGATCCAGTTTGGAACCCTTTACATTTTTTTTAGTATTGATTCGGAAAGAAATTAATAAAATTTCGCGAAAAAAATTGAAGAGAAGAAAATACTGGAACTATCAAAATTTCTTGTAGTCAACTGACTGATTATTAAATGATTGTGATACCTTAAAAATCAAATCCTAGAGAATGGAGACTTTCTGGTATGCCATAGATATTAGGCAACTGTAGAGCGGCAAAGTGAAAGAGAAAGAGTATACTGATATGTATATTAGAGCGAGATAGATAGACGAGACCATTTCACGTACACGCAGGCGGTCTAATTAGGCCTTGACGTAGCAAAGACAGCAACTTTCAGACTGTAGTACTATTTTTCACGCACACATAGCGCATTACTCACACATTTGTGCTTTTTTGGTCTCACTCTAGTCGGTTTATTGCGAATCTACAAAGGGCAGTAATGATTATAAATCTATGAGTATAACATGCCCATCTCTTTTACGAATTTAATGTCTTGTAATTACAAGATTACAAGAATATATAAATGATAAACATGAAAAACATAAATAAATAAATAGAATAGAATAGAATAGAATATAGCTTTATTGTACATCAACCAAGTTTTACATAGACATACGAAAACACAATTATGAAAGATTGTACAAAGGGCGACCTTATCACTAAAAGCGATTTCTTCCAGGTAACCTTAGGATGGACAGGATTTGTGAAATATATAGATTCATGGGAAGATGGCGATGTATCATTTTATTGAATAATGATTTAATTAATTCAATGTAATAAAATAAAAATAATAAACATACATATACAGTACTTTCCATAAAGATAAATAAAATACATGTCAACATAAATATAAAGTACATTAGGCGTAATACATGCTATACATACTAAATAAATATGTGTAAATACATACATAAGTTAAAATATAATACATACATACATAAGTTCAAATACATAAAGGTTCGTAAAATAAGACAATGATTGAATATTACAGTGATAAGTAGTACTCTTGCACCAGTTTTTTAAAGGTGTTCAAGGATTGTGCTTGCCGTATGTGGACAGGCAATGAGTTCCACAGTAGAACAGCCTGCACGGTAAAAGACATGTTATAGAACCTAGTGAAGTGTGCTGGTGTCTCAAGTCTCAAATTCTCCGACGATCTCAAAACTCGTGAGTGCGTGTCATTGAGAAACTTAAATCGTTCTTTTAGGTAAAAAGGAGTGTTGGGATGAAACAGGACAGTATAAAGAAGGGAAACAATATGTGCATCCCGGCGAAGGCGAATGGGCAACCACTTGAGTTTAGTACGAAAATCAGAAACATGGTCATATTTGCGTAAGCCAAATATAAACCGTATGCAGAAGTTTTGGAGTCGCTCAAGTTTATTCAGTTGTTCTTCGGTTATATTGGTGAAACTGGAGTCAGCATAATCAAGGATTGGAAGGAGGAGAGATTGTGCGAGTGCAATTTTAGTAGTAATGGGAAGAAAATGGCGAAGTCTCCTAAGAGAACCCGCCGAAGCAAAGACTTTTCTACTGAGTTCTTGTAATTGTGGATTCCAAGACAAATTAACATCGAAGTATAGTCCCAAGTTCTTCACCGTTTTACTGAAAGGAATGTGAGTTCCATCGAAGACAACCTTAGGCACTATAGCCCAGTTAATTCTGGAAGTCATTCGACTGCTACCAATAACAATGACTTGTGTTTTATTAGGATTCACTTGGAGACCGTAGCATTTACTCCACTTACAGATTTGAACTAAGTCACAATTCAATTTGTTTACTGCACTTTAAAAAACATAATATTATTATTTATTTATATTATAACAATATATTATAATAATGAATAATAACTTTAATACATAATAACTATAATATTATTAATTTTAAGGATTCAATTAAACTTAATTGTGGAATATATAAGGGGTTCCTCCTCTCTCCTAATTTGCTGTGCCCTTACAGGGTCCACAACGAACTGTACCTATTATTAAGATCTTTCATACTTTGTGGAATGTCAATAAATGAATATGAATATGAATAATTAGGTGACAAGTTGGATATTTTGAGGCACACTGCCTGGACTATACTGTCAGATTTCAGACCAATTTTTATTGGCCTGAGTGCCAGATGTCATATTTTTGCAACCAAATAGTACCTAAAGCTCTGCTCAATCCCATTTCGGATCATGAGCGTGATTAGCATGTAACTATCTATGAATAGCGTCAACATCCCTATAATTTTACGCCATTTATTATAATCTTACGGATTTTCGGTTGACAGATTCAAATTGGAAGCCTCAATCTTGATATCCATTAATACCATCCATCGTAGTATCCAGTTCTATTTATACGATTCTGAACAATGCTATGTTATCGATCCCGTTTCGTCTTGAGTATTTCGTAGTCCAACCTGTTTACGAATAAACTTCGTGGGGCTTCGCTGTCACAACGTTTGACGTGGCGAAAGAGGTTTTAAGTCACTGATTCTTGAAAACATCTCAGATTAGTCTCAGGCATGTATTGTCCACAAAAGCGGTCATGTTAATTCTTTGATATTTATTGTCACTATCATTATGTCAAACCCACCACCAACCCATGGCCTGGCGCAACCTTCCAGTTATACAGGCCGAAATCGCAGGAGAGTGCGCTGCAACGTGCCGGAGGCTCTGGTTTAACAGCACCTTTTGGACTCCCTACAAATTATTTTCACTCTTCTTCCTTGTCCCTTTGTTTCCTACTCTCCCCCTTCTGGAGCTGGACAATTTTTTTTCAGTGTATTTTTTCTAGTATTAAAAAAAATTACGCGTTTGTAAACGCAAAAATTATTCGTTATAGGATAACTTTGTTGTCCGTCTGTCTGTCAAGACCCTTTATCTCGGGAACGTGTGGAGGTATCGAGTCGAAATTAAAACTATATTCTCAAGTCTACGGTCTCTTGAAGCTGTGACAAAATTAAACTTCTTAGTTACCGCAAAAAAAAAAGATACGGCCGTCTATGCCGCAAACGACGTATATTTCGCAAATATTTCGACACTCTCATTGGAATCAAAATTCATATGGTACTTCCCATTGACCTAGAACTATGAAATTTGGCAAGTAATATCGTCTTATATCACAGGTATAGGAAAAACTCTGAAAACTATACATTTGCAATTAAATAATAAAAAATATAGTCTTTATTTAAAGTATGTAATCAATCATCGAGGTTTGCCTTTATCTCGGGAACGCGGTGAGGTATCGTGTTCAAATTAAACCCTAATATAAAAATATTCAAGTGTACTTGTCTAGTCCCTTGAAGCTGTGAGAAAATCAAACTTCTATGTTAACGCAATAAAAAGAGATATGTCCGTTTATGCCGCAAAAAAATACAGATTTATACGGAACCCTCGGTGGGCTATCCACCCTCGCTTTGTCGACTTGAAAGGTCTTCACGTCTCTTTTGAATGACCCACGTCTATGTATGTATGTACCTAATAATGGCGACTATCCTCCCTGATACCAAATCAGATATTCTACACACCTTAAGCTTTTTATCGGATAATTCCCACGAAAACTTTTCTCTGCTCCTCTCGAGGGAAATTGAACGCACGTCCCTAAACCTACATAACTTTTTTCAGATCGTGATAAAAAATATTCCTGCGAGATAAATCAGGATGTTATCAGTACAAAAAGGGGCCCTCGGATGAGTAATGATTTTTCTAAATTCTCTGTAAAGAGCAACAGCAAAAACACTGCTATAAAACTCGTAACTATACAACATGTGACACGAATAACGCACACCTGAAAGTTTTTATAATATAACTGAGAAATAAAAATTTTGTTTATAAAAATCTAAATGTTTTTGTCGGTCCCAAATACAAGTGACCGACAACGTTTATTCCAAATATTGAAGTTGGCACCAACCTCAAAAAAACATTTATAGTATAGATTTTTATAAACAAAATTTTTATTTCTCCGTTTTTAGTTTTGAAGGCGGTTTTTTTTTATTTTAAAAATAATTTCTTTTTTTCTTTTTAGTGTTTTAAGTACGTAAATTTTCAGGAAACTATCTCGAAATCTTTTACACACACAAGTGTTATGATTACGATATCATCGATGTCAATTAGCGTCGGTGGCGTAGCGTCGTCTCCCACCCGGGAGGCACCGGTTCGATCCCCGCCACGTACCAATGTGTTTTACAATTTTGAATTCATATGTACGTTTAATCGATGCTTTTACGGTGAAGGAAAACATCGTGAGGAAACCTGCACACACCTATGAAGAAATTCTTAGGTTGTGTGTGAAGTCGACCAACCCGCACTTGGCCAGCGTGGTTGACTAAGGCCTAATCGCCCCCAATGTGGGGTAGGCTCGAGCCCCTCGGTGGGGACATTGTATGAGCTGTTGATGATGATGTCAATTAAGTAGGCATTATTAGGGATAACTCAAAAACTACTGGTCAGATGTCGATCAAATTTAAATGGGACCAAATGACAAGCTTCCAAGGGTTACGTTAGGGTTTATTTCAATTATTTTTAAGTGAATTTTAATCGCAAAAAAAAAAATCGGGAGTGGTCTCCCCTTGACTTTCTCGTATACCGGAAACGACTCAAAAGTTGATAGAAACCTTATATTTTGATGTCATACAGTGCCATTTTGATGTCATACAGTGTCATACATAGCAGTGCCTGGGGCAGATGACCGCAAGTTGCAGGGTTAAGTAGACCTCATTGTGGTGCACCAGCACTATTTTTAGGCGCTACACGACCCATATATGCTGATTGCCAATAAAATTGCAAATTAAAGTGGCCAAGTGGCCAATCTATTACATCTAATTATTTTCGATTAGAATATAACGTATGAAACTGACGAAACATCATGACGGCCTTTTGTTTGAAACGCTTTGAAGAGATTGCTGCTTTAAAGATTGCTACTTCTAGTGTATTAATACCGATTTTGATATTAAGGAATCATTTTTGCGTTTACTAACGCTTAAATATTTTTAGTACTAGAAAAAAAAAGCCTGAGGCATATCGATTTTTTCAGTGTACTTTTTTCTAGCATTAAAAATATTTACGCGTTAGTAAACGCAAAAAAAAATTATAATCATCTAAACTGGGCGTCAAATATTTGCAAAAATATTTCGTTCGGATCTTAGCGTGCAAATTTCAAAGATTTGATAAAACAATGTTTACCATTAAGACATAAGCACCAAGCACTGACAAATTTCGACGGCGAAAGCAGTGACTCGGTGGCGTAGTGGTTAAGATGTTGGCTTCGATTCCCGCCTGAGGCAGGTCGATTTTGATATTTTCAACCACAAATTTGGAAAATTTAATGTGTTAACATATAGTAGGATAGCAATCTAGAAAAAAACTTCAGTGTTCAGTCAGACTAAGTTTTAGTTATTTTAGAAAGTACCAATCGTTTTTTTTGGGGTGGTGGGAAAAAGGGGGGCGAGGCTGCTACTCCTCCATTTTTTGTTAATATAAATTGCATAGATTAAAGAAAAACCAAAATAATTATGAAAATTCAAAATACTATTAAATCATCAAGAAACACAGAACAGTTTTACCTCCTAACTTCTGCAAAATTGTCAAAAAATGAGTTAAAAATTCCTAATTACATCATAAAAACCCAAAAGACATGTAATAGTCCATTAGTAAAATGTTTCTGGTGCTTCGCCGGCTGCTGCCGTGGCTCGGACTTATGACTCTTTCCAAATCAAAACTGTAAAGGTAGGATAACACTTATTGAGTTTCTTGGCGGTTCTTCTCAGAACAAGGCCTCCTGGTAGACTCTTGAACCGATGGCATCAAAATTGACTTTCATATGTGTACAAAATTTAGGTACACTAATTGAATAAAGAAATTTTGACTTTGAAACTATTTGATAAAATATTTTCAAAGTGTTTTTGTATGTAATCAAAGGAGGAGGCTTTTACCCAAAAGGGGTCCATATTACTAACAAAAAACTAACTTAAATTAGAAAAAATACCTAAATTAAACTAACAATACTAAGAGTACAGTTGATTTGTAACTTTTAATATGGAATAAATGAGCTCAATTATTATTTGTATGTAATTTTGAAATATTTTATCTGAACATTTATATAAATGAAATGGCAATTAATGTGTCAGTCTATAGTGCGTCTATCTACACAATAAGTATGATCACCTATTCTATAAGGTACCTCTTTCTAAAGCGCAGCCGTTGTCTATTTTGTTGACTGAATAAATAAATAAGTCTATAAATATTTTGAATCTAGTTTTAGTATCCCTTTTATATTCTAGATTTAATTAGATTTTATTAAGTAGGTAGTTTTATTTTGTATTTTTGTACTTTATAATCTTAATTTGAATTTGTATAGTATAATCAATAATTACAAATACTTATAATATATTTATTAATTATTAACAATGCTTGTTTAATTTATATTAACATTCAAATTTGCTAACTGATATCCTTCATGTTATAAATAAGGGGTCATCCATAAATTACGTCACACTTTAAAGGGGGGGGAGGGTATCACCAGAATGTGACATTGTGTGACACGGGGCAGGGGTCAAAAGCTTTGTGATGTTACATGTTAAAATTTAAAGTACTAAAACGCGAAATTTATATGTGAATAAAAACATCTAAAAATTTCCGAACTCGATCTATATTTTTAATACTTTAGCACTCTCGCTATGAGATTATCTCTCTTGCAATAACAATCAACTTCTAGAGCGGCGTTGTAATGCAAGTTAGACAGAAAATTCACGAGAGTTCTGGTAAGGGTTTGAGTAGGTTTAAGAAAAAAAAAAAAGAAAAAATTAAAATAACTGTTTTCTTTTGATTATTTCTAAATACATGCATAAAATTAAAAAATGTGTGACGTTACATCCGGGGGGAGGGGTTCTAAAAATGTGACAACCTGTGACAAGGACGGGGGGAGGGGTTATAAAGTCCTAAAATTCGTGTGACGTAATTTATGGATGGCCCCTAATACTATTTGAAAATTTTCATCATAAAATATAAATGTAATTATTGATGATATTTTATTCAATGATCTAACTAGCTACCGGGAAGGGCATGGGTCATTTTTAGTTCGACACAGAAGTGTGCCAGACGTACAAGTCATTCTCAGCTGCCAAGGTCGGACGCTTGACTGGTATTATTGTAGACCTGGCTTAAAGTGTCTGGCATAGTTATTACCTTTTTTTACAACACTGTTTAAAGATTTTCATAATATAAAATATTTAAGTGAGTACTGATTAACACTCACCTGTGTAAGAAGTGGAACTGTAAGAGTCCGCCGACGAAGCAGATAGCGATCTACTTCTGTATCTGGCAGACTTCTTCAGAGCGCTAGACTTGGCGCGCTGCCCCTCAAACTTTCCAGCATTGCTTTCACTAGCACCACCTCTCACGTGTCCAGGGTCTGTGACCGGGCTATCACTTGGTACATTTGCCGCCACAATATTCTCCTTTTTACTATGATTCGTTTCACTTTGTCCTTCTGACATCTTTCAATACTTCTCTTGTTTTTGTATTCGACCGCTATGTTATATAAATCTTTCTTTAATTTAATTAAGGAATAACACGGTGTAGTTAAGCCTTTTCTTTCAGTGGTGTTGCTGGGATTGTTACCAGTGAATTATAGTAGGCATTAATGTAAAATGTTATATTTTCTCTAAAAAAACACAAGCACAAACAACCGCAGTAGAAATTAAAATAAAATGCGATAGAAAGACAACACTAAACAATGATTAATAAATTCCTAATGATATTTTCAATCAATTAAAGTATCGTTCGTTACATTGGAATGATGAAAACTATGGATTTTGTCCTGAAAACCACGAATTTTCACCAATACACCCGCAAGCTGAACTGAACCCCCTCTCTTCATACTTCAACCCCTCTACTAAAATGTCATTTTTTCGATCGGTTTTACATCAGAGCAAATAAACCCGGTTTTTCCGTAGTGATAGAATTCGGAAAAACCGGAACTTTGTCTATGATCAATAAATTCCTATTTCCCTACTTTTATATTATAAATACGAAAGTAACTTTGTCTGTCTGTTATGCTTTGACGTCTGAACTACTAAATCGATTTTGATGAAATTTGGTACAAATTTATACTAGAGCTCGGGGAAGGACATTGGCTACTTTTTTACGTGAAAAAAAGGGTTGAAGGGGTTGATATAGGGGACGAAAGTTTGTATAGAAGTTCGTCATTGTTAAAGATAGTACCATGAAACTTTGAATTTAGGCACTTAATAAGAAAGAAAGAAAAATTAGGATTTTTGAAATTTTGACTTATGTGGGGGTGAAATATGGGATGAAAGTTTATATGGGAGTTCGTCATTGTTAAAAATAAAACCATGAATATTTGAATTTAGGCACTTGATAAGAAATTAATAAATATTAATCCTAGCGTTTTTGAATTATTTACCCATGTGGGGATGAAATAGGGGATGAAAGTACGTAAAGAAGTCCAACCAAAGTCACGCTTTCGCGCAACACTTGAACTGATTTTGATGAAATTTGACCAAAAATAGATTAGCCTTTGAGATAGGATATAAGCTACCTTTTGTTATAAAAGAGGGCATTAATATTGAGGAATCGTATACAAACTTTAATTTCTCCCCAGAAATGAAAGTTTGTATACGATTCCTCAATATTGAAGATAAAACTATGAAACTTTGTATTTAGACACTTGATAAGAAGTTAATAAATATCTGTTTAAGGGTGTTTGAATTTTGACACGTGTGGGGCTGGAATAGATAGGTTATGAAAGGTCATTAAGAAGTCCAAACAAACTCACAATTTCACGCCTAACACCCGAACCCATTTTGTTGAAACTTATTACAAAAATAGACTAGACCTTGAGATATAATATACTTATGTTACATTTTTTGTAAAAAGGGCATGAAGGGATTGAAATAAGGTATTTTATTTTGTATAGGATTCCTCATTATTGAAGATAAAACCATGAAACTTTGTATTTAAGCAAGTGATAAGAAGTAAAAAAAGGTGTAACGTTTTTAAAATTTTAACACCCATGTGGGCATGAAATATGAAAGAAGAAAAGACGTCATACGTACTTACGTACGCAATGAATTCCTACGTCATTGTACGTACGTATTAAACATAATTACTGCTATTCTATTCTTAGTTAATGGCGTCGCGTCGCATTAAACGTACGCATTTTGCCAATGTCAAGTAAAAATGTAACTAACAAATATTGTACGGTTGATTTATGTTAAAAATGGAGTCTCTCAACACGTGTTTTTACAACAAGAACTCGGGAGAAACTCCTACATGTTACTTGTGGGAAGAGTTAGAAAGAGACAGGTAGGAAACGGAAACATTCGAAGGTTACTTAGGGGTCAAAATAGTTGTCTTCACTCTTTGATTGGTATGATGGCTTCCAGTTTTACCTATAAATTTTGGGATAATGAAATAAATAGCATTAAATGCGTTTGATTTTTGATAAAATTGTACTTAGTAGTTAAATTTAAAAAAAACCGGTATTGACGGTTTTCTCTATGGTATATGACATTTTTGGCAGCACTATTCGCCAATATGGCACTGAAACGTATGACAACCGCTACGCAACCTAAACAACAAGGAAATAAATAAATTCCAAGTTTATTTTATCAGTTTTTGGTGAGTTAATTATTATTTTCAAATTTGATGAAGGCTATGTATGTAAGTTTTTCGAAATCTACAGCTAGAAGAACAGGTGCATGTGCTGTGAATTGTCATTGAAATTGCTTTCTTACTGTTCACCGGTGACACAAAGCTTTTTTCAGTTTACAACGCTGCATTCATTAAAATCATGACTGGATATAGTTCTAATGTTAACTGAAAGACATATTACGGTATTTCAGCTTACCTCTTTCATAAAACAGTTGGAACTACACGTATAGTTTTGTAAATGTCATCTGACTTTTCATAATGGAAATCTACAAGTCTGTCCGATTATTTTGACTTTTAGCAAATATTTAACTTGTAAAAACATTTACCTATATTTAGACGTTATTGCGTGGTTATAATGGTTAAAGTTAGTTATATTTGATTGAAGACTATTGTAATAACCATAGAAGCTTCGCGCCGAAATTTTTTGTTCATTAGCGTGTTACAACAGGTGTATATTGAATAATTGAATTATTTTGTGTGAAAATGTGAAATAAATCATCACAGTGCAGTGCCACACAGATACAGTGTATCAGTCAAAAATTACAAACATGAAACTAATAAAAAAAACTGTTTAGGTAAGTGATCATACATTTTATTTATTATTTCGTTAATTCGGGATATTTTCCATCACTTTGACCTGTGAGGTCTTACATGTACTCCTTTAGCTGGGTACTATCTAAAAATGATAAGTTATTCCCAGCTTGGATTGTTTTGATATTGTCTGGGTCGAGAAAGTGTCTTCCCAAATTTTGGCTTCTTTTGGAATGAGAGATGCACAAAGGAGATGCATTAGTGTTTCACTCTCCCATTCACAGAATCTGCAAGCATTAGTATCTTCTTGTCTCATGTTGTAGATGTTCAGCTTGCAGTGGCCACTTAGAGCCCTAATCAACATGCTCAGGTTCTTTGCCACATCATTATTCAGACAGTCTATCCATCTTTTCATCTGTCTTCATCATTTTAAAAATATTTTTGACGTGACAACGTCTTATAATTCAATAGAGCCGGCTGCACACACGAAAAAACATGACGCATGCGGCGTTACTTCGCTCTGAGGCATTCCATGTAAGGCCGGCAAAACAAATTAAATAAAATTTTTCTTTTGAAAAATGCTACCATTCCATCAGTATTTTCTTAAGACGTTGTCACGTTCAACTATCGTCAGTAAACCGACTTTACAGACAACCAATTTTTTTTTTATGTTTTCTTATTCTACATAACAGCTATATGGATATGCTTCTCTATCGGATCTATAAAATGCTGTAACCCCATCAGACCAAACTATTTGGTCCTACGTAACTCGCATGGATTGTTCATAATATTGATATTATTTTTAGAACTTTAAGATGTTGTAAATGACATACTTGTTTTATTCGACGCCGTCATGGTGGAGTGGTCAGTATAGCTGTCTACACATCAAGCGGTCCGGGTTCGAATCCTGGTAGCGGCAAATATTTGTGTGATGAACAGGAATATTTGTTTGCGAGTCATGGTTGTTTATATATTTATTTAAGTTTATTTATAAAATATTATGTATATAAATAAAATGTCCGTTATCTAGTTTCCGTAACACAAGTTCTTAATGATACTTACTTCGGGCTAGATAATTGGTGTGAGCGTGAAAATATATTTATTTATTTATTATTATATTTATTTAAGAAAAGCTAAATAGATATAAGCCACAGTGAGGATTTATCTTGCATTGATGTTATTAAAAACATCCCACCAATATGGCGTTAGTCTCTGTTTGATCGTTTTGCTCTGTTAGATGATATTGCTGCTAACCGTAAGCAACAAGTGCATCACAAATACTCGTTTTTTGTAGACTTACAGCAAAGAAGACACCAGTATCTTTTAATAAACTTATGGCGTAAGTGATTTTTTTCATCGTACTGCGATTGCGCAAACCGCGAAATGGACGAACCGCAAAATGGACGAACCCAATTAGGTGGATTGGACCAAACGCGAATTGGACCCAACGCGCCTAAAGGCAAAAATCTACCTCCAGATGCCATGATTTCCTGCCAAACAGTGTGCGATGTATGTGTACCGTTGTTGTCAGGCGGCAGTATGTCGGCAGCGGGTCGCGGGCGCGGCTACGGCGGACGCCACCACGTGCGCCCCGGCGACGAGCCCGACCTCGACCGGTCACGACCCGACCACGACGCCAGATCTAATGGTACATTTTTCCTCAACTGGCGCCTGGAAAACTTGAGAACGCCTTTATTATTAATTAACACCTTTTGATTTTACCTGAAATTTTAATTGTACCTCGTTACCTCAAAGTGTGTAAATCAGAGTGCAGATTAACTAGGTAATCTGCGGAGTATCTGAATGAGTGTTAATCTGTAAAATTGTTTCAGTTCTTACATTAACATTAAATTAGTTTAATTTTTTTTTAACCATTCGGGGCTCACCTGTGATGGAGAATCTAATGTAGGTGTGACATTAATAACTGCCCAAAATTTACGCATGTAAAACTGTAATTTTAATTATATTATTATTATCTATTGACCTGTAATGATGTTTTGAAATCATTACCAAATTGTAAGCTGTGGAGTTTCTTTCGCCATTTTTTCTTCATCTCAGCATAATAATAATTATTTCGTCCCGAAATAGTGGTAGGATTTTGACGATTTAAAATTACTTAGCAAAGTCCATTTAAATAAAGAAATTTTTCATTTCATTTCATTTCAATAAAATCTGTATGATCGGTAAGTACCTACTTATCTGGTAAATGTAAGAACTGAAACAATTTTTATAGTGGGCAACTCACGATCCCTCCATTCATCAGTGGGCGCGATGTGGATGTCATCCAAAAATTGAGCAAACATACGATCGCACAATTCGCTTCACTCCAATGTACTGTCATTCTACGTAGCGACTTCTGACACGTCACAAATGGACGTGAGATCGGCAACACACGAGCGCGCGGATTTGGGCTGGTTTTAGAGTCGCGCTGATACTCAGCGCTGGCAGCTCAGCGCGTAGCTATCGTGGGAACTCGTTTTAGTGTTACGCTGACCGCTGCGGAGTACAGACATGGCCAATCACATGAGTGTTAAAGTTGCTGCCGTGTAAGTATTTGTTATAGAAAAAGAAAAGCCTTCAACAATAACGAAGAAAATAGTTCAAGTTCATCCACTTATTGGTTAAAGATTACAGTGGGTGCTTTTGTGACATTATTTACCCAGTTAAGGACGAAATGACGAAACCAAGTTCTTTAACTACTTTCGCATGTCATCAATAAGTTTCGACGATTGGCGAAGTTACAGGATAAGTTACCACGTTGCAGTTATAGGCGTTTACCCATATCACCAGCTGAACTTCTTCAATCACACGCCCGGTATCAATATTGCGACTCATTTTTGCACTCGTCTGTATTCATAGGCGCGTGCGTTTTTCATGACACAGTAACGATAACGCGTATGGTCGTGTATGGCTCGGCGCGGACGGTCGTCAGCGCTGAGCGTTATTCTAAAACGCTCCTTAGACAACCATACATATTAGCCTATCAGCGCTGATGATCAGCGCGACTCTAAAACCGGCCGTGGAGTTAGGATATAAAAAAATATTTCGTCACTCCATTCAAGCCACGTGAGATTCCGAACACACGGAACGATTTTGACTTATTTTGGAGGGATGGCTTGGCCTGATGTCGATTGGAGCGATCGTGAGTTTCCCATCCCATTGAGTTTTCCACACTCATTCAGATAATAGCGTCACTAGGAGCAACCGGGATTAACGTTCGGGTAATAATGATAACCTATTGACCTGTAATATGATGTTTTGAAATCATTACAAAATTGTAAGCTGTGGAGTTTCTTTCGCCGTTTCTTCTCCGTCTCAGCATAATAATTATTTAAGTGAAATAATTATTTCGTTCCGAAACGGTGGTAAGGTTTTGGCGACTTAGCAATTGTTGCATTAATTTCAGAAACTCGCGAAATCATGTCGGAACAATTGAAGGAAGTAGAAGCAGAGAAAGAGGACAAGAGCAAGGAGTTGTATCAACCGCAGCCCGACGATGAGACGGCCCTCAAAGAGTTGCTGACAGTCGACGAACAGTACAAGCCTCTGATCGTTTTGGTAAGTCGTCATTATTATATTTTTTCAACGCACTCTGCACCGTGTTCAGTTTCGTTATTAAGGTAGTGGCGACATTACGGTAGTGCTTTTTAATTTACAGATTTTTTTCTTATGTTTTTATGGTAAACATTGTTTCATCAAATCTTTGAAATTTGCACTTCTAAGATCCTGGGTTCGATTCCCTCCTGAGGTAGGTCGATTTGTTTTTCAGTGTGTATTTTTCCAGTCTTTAAACTATTTACGCGTTTGTGAACGCGAAAATTATTCCATAGGGTTGTCCCTTTCATTTGCTACATACTTATTTTTCCTTTTTCCCCTTAACCCCCCTCAGTTTCTCTCCCTATCCTTCCCCCGAAAGGAGAAATGAAAAAGAGAGAAATGAGAGAATCAGACCCCGAGAGAAGGAGGCCCCTAATACCTGAAGGTTGGCCCTCAGGTTGTCGGACTCTTACCGACCTTTCCTAATGCCAATTTTGCTGTATACTACTACTATTATCGGAAGCAGCCCCCTCAGCAGAGAGGTAGTTGCAATTATTCGCTATTGGTGGAATGGTGGACGGAGTATAAAGGTGATCAATACCCCTTTACTGATCCATTAGTCGCCTTCTACGACACCCATTGGAGGATATGGGGTGATGCTATTCTACTCTGCCGGCATCACACGGCCAACATTAGTTCTATGTATAACGAATTTTGACTTTGAGCTCGATGACTTCGTCCATTATTGGTCCACACACCCAACTTAGTTCAAACGTGTACATTTCCAGCTAGAACAGTTCTCGCTGGGCGAAGACGGCATACAGTTCAACAGGAAACTGAGGCACTTCGAGTCCACAGTCACTACAATGTGTCCCGATGAGGCCCGTCTGCTGTGAGTATCTTCTAGTGAACTGTAATAAAACAACTGGACCTGTGACAATAAGTGAGGTTTTATTACATGTGTACTTTTTTTTAACTTAATAGGACAAGACTTTGTTACATACATCGAATTTAATTTCTAAATTGACAAAGTTGCCTTTATTCCATTTAGCAAACATAATCCTTTAAGGCGACGACGAAGGGTAGCATTCAATTTTAATAAATAAATTATAAATAAATAGTCACGCCTTAATATGGTGCGTTAGTACCATTCATACAATTTTAGTGCACTGTTTTAATCTGAAGCAGTAAAGTGCTGCTTTTTACTCACTATTTACGCTAGGTACAATGAAATTATTGCATAGTTGGAAGAAATAGTTATTTGTTCAACAAGTGAGCAAAGTTACTTTTTGCTGCGCGTGCCGATATTAGCGTGGCGAGTGATTCATAAATAGACTACTGAGCGCGCAGTAAGTGATTTAAATGCACGAGACATAAAAAAATTGATGTTGTGTGGAACATACAACTGTTCACCTCTGCAGCGAAAAAAGTGTTTTAGATGAAAAAAACAAGACAATATTTTTATACATGTTAAATATCATTAAATCTATATATATAAAAATGAACACTGACTGACTGACATATCAACGCACAGCCCAAACCGCTGGGTCTAGAGATTCCAAATTTGGCACATAGGTTTCTTATGAGGTCTAGGGGTGCACTAAGAAAGGATTTTTGGAAATTCAGGGTGAATCTAAGGTGGTAAAAAGTTTGTATGGAAATCCGTCAGTTTTGAAGCTAAATCGATAAAAATTGGTATTTAGCTACTTAGTTAGAAATTAGGAATGACGTATTTCAGGATTTTTGAAAATTCAATCCCTAAGGGGGTAAAATAAGGGATGGAAGTTTGTATGGAAATCTGTAATTTTTTTAAAGTAAAATCCATGAAAATCGGTATATGGCGTTTGGGCTAGAAGAAATAATAAGAAAATTTAAATGCTGCCCGAAGTAACTATTCTACCCGGACGAAGTCGCGGGCACAAGCTAGTTAATTATAAAAATTAAAAGTAACATTACTACAAATACTTAGATTGAACGTTACAGTTCTTGTTCAAAGCTCGCAGCAAAAAACGTTTTTGCTTCGAGATTTTATGCAGCAAAAGAGGTCTTTTGGTGCTGGAGAGGTGAAAAATAATGTATTATCCTCACAGACAAGCGTTCTCCACCCTAAGAGCGGCTGCTCTACTGAACTCTGGCACCGCCCGTAAGCTAGCGGCCGTGGGGGCTTCCTTCACGAGGCAACAGAGACAACAGCTGCTCCGGGGGACCCTACTCAACGTCGTCATGCAGAGGACCTTTTCAAGTAAGCGTTTACAGCCTGACATGTTTAAAAAGTATAGATACGTCGCATCCGCTCCAGAATGGCAACCAAAAAGTCAGGCAATTGCCGGATTTGCATTCAGTCGGGAACGCTCTCGCGTCTCGGCCGATCGACTTCACTTCATTGCAACGCTTTTAATTATAAAATAAAATCAAATAGGTACTTTCCTTTATTTTTACGTGTCATTTCATTCGAAAGTACAGTTTTTTTTATTATTTAATAATAATAAATCTTTATTGCACCAAGAAAGTCACAAAAGTAAATTGTAGCACTGACTCCTAAACTAGTATGAACTGTACTTCAGGGGTCAGAATTAAAACGAACCAATTTCACTTAGTTATTCATTGTTATCGGTATTGGTGCGCGCTCGCACCAATGAGCGCTAAGCAGCAATCGATACGTAACTCATGAGGTATATTTATCTCTTTCTAATAACAGGTTTGCCTAATCATTTGTCACTTTCTTTTCGCGAAGTATCTAAATAAATAACAGTACTTAGATATAGGACTACTAGCGCCACTTAAAATACAAATTATGTTCGTGTATAACCTGTCTGTGTTTTTACTTTCTCGTATACGTAAATCAAATCAAATCAAATAGTTTATTTGCATAAATACAGTTAATCTAGATGGTGACAATAATGTTTCTGTTCGTTCGTGTATTTAACCTATTACAGGTATGCAAATGCTTTGTGAAACGTATACCTACTTTAATATATTATTATGAGAAGCAATTCAATGTCAATTAGTTATACAATTTAAATGTCAATCATTACAAATATTAAGATTTTTACGGTTTAAATAATCATGTACACTATAAAAGCAATGTAACATAAGCCATTTTGTCAATTTTATTTTAAACATATTTCCCTTCTCATCTTTTAATTTATCAGGAACCCACCCATATTAACACACCCATATTAAAAATATTCTTTTTAAATATGAAAGAATGACATGGAGGCTGATATATTCGTTTCATGACTTGCGTCCTGGTCAGACGCGATGACACTTCGCCATGAGTCTTAAAGACTTCCGGGTGGACGCTCACAAACACGCATAAATCTCTTATATACATACAAGGAAGCGGCAGTATCTTCTTCTTCTTCGTCGTACGGGCTGTCTCCGCAACTCGACGACTGTGCGCCTGTTTTGCGTCGGAGGGTGAGAGGCCGGTCACTCCAGCCAGCCCAACTCTTCCAGGAAGTCTCCTAGCGCCTTGACGTCTCTGAAGATATCCTGGAGTCTACCCGGATGGCCCAGGTAGTGAGCCCGGTGTGTTGCCACTGCGTTGCATTCCATCAGGACGTGAGCGGCTGTTTCTTCTGCCTCCATGCATCCTCTGCATAGAGGGCTGTCAGTTATACCTAGAGTGAAAAGGTGTTTGTTAAAATTGCCATGACCAGTTAAAGCGACTACTAGAAGACGTAGACGCGATCTACTTAGCTGTAGGAGGGCTTTAGATAGCCTTGTGTTTATTGTAGGCAGTGCTGCCCTGGCTTGTCGACAGTATTCCAGGTTATGCCAGTGTTGATTGTGCATGATGTTCGTTTGTTGATATATTCTGTCTTTATACCAACTGGCGGGGATCGGGACGATCGGATCAGCTCCGAGCGGCAGTATATTAAGTTTTTTAAATAAAGGTCTGCAACTGTCCAAATATCTCGCTTTGCATATACGCCTTACACATTTTTTTTGTACTCTGAATGCCCTATCAATGTCGATGGAGTTTCCCCAGAGGATTAACCCGTAACTCAGTATTGACGACACATACCCATAATATGCTGTTATAGCTGATTCAATCGAAACTGTTTGTCTCAATTTTTTTAGAGCAAAAACGAAACGATCTAATCTTTTACACACTTGATCAATATGTTGCTTCCAATTAAGATTTTTATCCATTGTTATTCCTAAGAACACATGTGTATCTACTTCCTCTATAACTTCGTTTTTATATCTGATATCAAGAGGATTGACTTTGGTATTATATGATGAAAATTGCATTACTTTGGTTTTATTTATATTTACGTGTAAATCATTATTATTTAGCCATTCAATAGTAGTAAGTATAGAGGAAGTCTTGTAATCGTCAAAAAATTTGACCTCTAGATTTTGACTGATTTACACGTTTTGGACCTCCCTGAGTCCAAAAATATTTTTGTCTGTGCGTTAGCACGATAACTCGAGCATGCTTTAACTTATTGCAACCAACTTTAACATGCGTGTATGACATCAACATATAAGGTTTCTATGAAATTTTGAGCCGTCGATCACGAAAGTTTAGCAACCAAGTGCGCAGTCGGTACTCGGATGGGTGACCAAAATTTAACATGCATGCATGACATCAAAATATAAGGTTTCTATCAACCTTTGAATCGTTTCCGGTATACGAGAAAGTCAAGGGCAGACCACTCCAGATTTTTTACGTCATTGTTTACAGCATAGGTTCTCAACGGGGGCGGTACTTTAGTGGGTGCTAGTGCTTTCAGGGTAGTGGGTCCAAAGACAAAAACGGGGTTAATTTGTGATAATTAATAGATAATAGTTTTATAATGCTTTTATTTGACTAATTTTTGTACACCTTCCGAGGTGAGACATGTTGGTACTAGATGTAAGCTTGTAAATCTTAGCATACACATATTTCTGACAAATGAAATTATCTTTATCTTCAAAAGGATTCAATTGCCTTCCCAGTCACTCTGTATATTAATTAATTATAATTTTATATGCAGTTGTATTAAGAGACTACGATTTGATAAAGGAGCTAATTTGAAAATTCCACTTTACATTTTTTATAACACCTCTACCCATGAAATAAAATACATACAGGATTTCAATTTATTTTTCCAGAACTGGATGTGCTAGAGAGATCGAACCCTCTATTCTTAATAAACGCTGCCAACCTTATGGGAGATTATTTTGCAGGTAAGTTTCTGTAGTAAAAAAATTGGTTGTCTGTAAAGTCGGTTTACTGACGATAGTTGAACGTGACAACGTCTTAAGAAAATACTGATGGAATGGTAGCATTTTTCAAAAGAAAAATTTAATTTCATTTGTTTAATAGACTCGCTTGCACTTCAAGCCTTACATAGAACACCTCAGAGCGAGGTAACGCCGCATGACGTCATGTTTTTTCGTGCGTGCAGCCGGCTCTATCGAATTATAAGACGTTGTCACGTCAAAAAGGTAGTGAGTGACTTAACTTATTTACAGATTTTATTGGATTTATCCGACGGATATTTGCATGGTCGTATTTATCCGACAAAGAATATACATGTAATTATTTAACGCTGTTATCGTATTTATCCGACAAATATTTGCAGTGTCGTATTTATGCTACAAAGAACATGCATTCGTATTTAATGTACTATTTTTCTATAAGCTGCGTGCTACACAAAAAGAATTCATAAAATATAGCTATTAATATACAAAATTGCTTACAATATATGATTACGATTTATCATTGTTTAAAGTGTTTTTTTGTTGTCAACGTGTTATTTTATCGATTGAAAGCCGTGCTCGCTGCACGGTTATTATTTATTTATTTATCATTTATACATAGTATACATTGTTAGTTTTCATCAATTTAGCAATTAAACCCAATGAGGTTTTTCACAAATGCTAAAGTGAGAGTCTGCATATGAAAACAAAAATCTTTAGCTGTAACTTAAATAGGCAACAATACAGCCACTTATATCTCTAATCACATTGTCAGAGAAAATAAAATTTAAATACTTATAGCTAATTTGACTATGGAATAATTTTAAATACTTATAGCTAATTTGACTATGGAATAATTTTAAATACTTATAGCTAATTTGACTATGGAATAATTTTAAATACTTATAGCTAATTTGACTATGGAATAATTTTAAATACTTATAGCTAATTTGACTATGGAATAATTTTAAATACTTATAGCTAATTTGACTATGGAATAATTTTAAATACTTATAGCTAATTTGACTATGGAATAATTTTAAATACTTATAGCTAATTTGACTATGGAATAATTTTAAATACTTATAGCTAATTTGACTATGGAATAATTTTAAATACTTATAGCTAATTTGACTATGGAATAATTTTAAATACTTATAGCTAATTTGACTATGGAATAATTTTAAATACTTATAGCTAATTTGACTATGGAATAATTTTAAATACTTATAGCTAATTTGACTATGGAATAATTTTAAATACTTATAGCTAATTTGACTATGGAATAATTTTAAATACTTATAGCTAATTTGACTATGGAATAATTTTAAATACTTATAGCTAATTTGACTATGGAATAATTTTAAATACTTATAGCTAATTTGACTATGGAATAATTTTAAATACTTATAGCTAATTTGACTATGGAATAATTTTAAATACTTATAGCTAATTTGACTATGGAATAATTTTAAATACTTATAGCTAATTTGACTATGGAATAATTTTAAATACTTATAGCTAATTTGACTATGGAATAATTTTTGCATTTACAAACGCGTAAATATTTTTAATACTAGAAAAAGTACGATGAAAAAAAATCGGACTGCCTCAGGCGGGAATCTAATCGAGCGGGGGGCTAATGTGGTAGTAGCCCCATCTTACAGAAGACCACACTCAAATTACACAACTTTTCTGTAGTGTTCTGTTTCTGTTGTAGTTCAGAGTAAGGTCGCCAAATTTCCATGGGGCAGGAAAGGGGATTAGGGTTAGTAGCGCGCGAGTGTCACGTCAGTGATGCAAACGTCTATAGGCTACGGTGACTGATTACTACCAGGCAGGTCTTATGCTTCTCTGCCAACCAAATAACATAAAAAAACATTATTTAGCATTTAAAAAGCAAAGAGGTTTGTCGCAAATGTTAGAGTGAGAGTTTACACATAAAGAAAGAAAATCCTTAGCTGTAACTTAAATAATCGACTCGCTAATTAAAACAGTCTGTCAACTGTTTCAAAAAATGAGCCTTTAATTTACACTTAAAACTGGCTTTTAAATGTATATTTGAATTGTATTTCAGAGGCACGGCTATGCAACGGGAACAAAGTACATATACTGGCGAGCCCCCTGCTACAGTATATGCGGGCCTTACTGGCCAGCGACGATATAAGGGCGCACAGGAGTTTAGCCACACAGGTAAACAATCGCTTTATATTAGACTTGTAACAAATAGGATATTCGGCGAGCTTCCTAGCCGAATAGCCGAATATTCGGCAGAAGTATTCGGCCGGTGTGTGACTTTTTCGCGCTCGTTTATATGGACGCCAACAGTACGGGCTATCCAAAACTGATAATTTCTTTAAAAAACTTCAACTTTATCCATAATCATATCGTATTGAAGAAGTTTGTGTTTTACCGTCGTCTGCCCCTATGACTATTGGTTATAAGTGAAATACATTGTTATAAAATTTATCAATATTTTTTTTTTACTAATTAAAAGCCTACTATCCTTTCGGGCGGAAATAATTATTTTATTTAAATAATTATTCATATGCAGATGTAAACTTGATTTCGAATTTTACCGTAATCGGTTACTTTCGAATAGTTTAGTTAATAATTACTTTCTTCTTTCCAGTTAATGCAAAACGGCAGAGAATTACTGTCTCAACATACGGCACAAGAATTAGACGATCTCTCTATCTCAATACGGTTAAGGTTGCTCACACCTCCTCCAGTAAGTGTTATATGGTTACTGCTCTCAGCTGATCTCTGCTTAAATAAGTTCCTTCCCTTACCCAATACATTACAACAGTTCTATGCTTCACATTTAGAGCTCTCATCCGATGAAAACTTCAGTGAAGTGAGTTATGGCTCTTGGAAGAAGAGTCCAGAGAAAGAAGAGTACCGTTCCGATGATAGTTCGGAGAAAATCAATCAGAATCTCTCTAATATCAGCCTTAATCATGAAGATGTAGATGCTAAGCCTAAGTTAAGGCCAATATTGGGTGCAGGCGCCGGATTACTAAGGCAAGAACAAGCCTTGTCTTCACAAGACAACTTTGAGACTTGGTCGGCTTCTGCGAAGACTAGCTTGACTAAACGGTACGATTTGAACTCTTGGAGGCAAATTGAAGACGAGAAAGAAGAGGAACCGGTCTTCAATCCGGCAGTGCTGCCACCTAACATGCAGAATTTCCCAATAACAGTACCAGATTACCCGCCACCGACTCGATTTAACTATCAAGAGAATGTGGTCAACTATTTACAACAGGGAGACGGAACTTACATACAGAATCAGTACCAAACTAACACAAATTTCAATCAGCAAGGAGATTTTCAGTATCCCAACGAAACACAACCGGAAAGAGTCAATAATGAAGTTCAGAAAACCGCTAGCAGGAAGCCAGTAGAAAACTGGAGGAGAGAAAAAAGTGACTTGCAAGAAGATCCGAACCGTAACAGACAACGGAATTGGACCAGACAGCGGTCTAAAGATAATATAGAAGACGACGAAGAGAAAAAAGAAGAACGATTCCGTTCGGATCGGTCGACTTCGAGGAATTCCAGGGAAGGTAAACCAAGCAAGACAAACAGAAGGAATTCCGGGGAAAGTGAAACCAACCCTAAAACTCCTCCAAGAAGACATGTGACAGATGTACCGAGAAATAACAAATATTGGGATCATGATGATCGTTGCGATAAGGATTATAATAGTTAGTGAATAGTGTAAAAATGCATTTTAAAAATAATTACTGTGATTTTTGACTCTGGGTGGATTTGAAAATTATTGTGTATGTGAACGGATAGTGACTTAAATTTTAATAAAGTGCTACTTATTGGACCGGTAAGGATTTTTGTGATTTTAGACAAGTACATGCTTTTAATACTATGCCCTCTCTTTAAAATTGACCCTGTCGGATATATACGACAAACAAATTGGCTATAGACGAATGCGTATATTTTTGACTATGTCTACTACAAATTAACACTGTTAGACAGTGTCAAACGAACCTGACTGCTATATACGACTGTCTTGAACAGGCGATTATCAAAGGCTCACATTGAACATTTACGACGGTGTTACTACAAATTTTTTTTATTGTTTAAATTTAGACATTGTTTAAATTTAGACCTTGTTTAAAAATGATGACGTCTCTATTTGCTGTCATAAACAATAACGAAACCAACTTAGTTTTAAACAATGTCTAACTTTAAACAGTGTTTAAGAAACTTTTGTAGTAAGACCGTTATAGTTATTACTACTTAAACGTCTTTCAATAACATTGACAGTAAACTTTTGTAGTTTCAAACAAATACTCAGTTACCATCATAGTTGAATAAAATTATTAGTATTGTCTGATATACTGGGTGTAAAAGACATGAACAGTCAAACGAAAACCATGTATTCTATACATCAAAATAAGACATATTTCAAAAAAAATATTGCTGGGAAATGATTTTCATTTTTTGGTGTTACAAAAAATTGCAAATTGTACCGCGCAATGTAAAGGGCTCAACTCGCACGCAACTCGCAATACCGCGATAATTTTGCTTGACGGCGGCCCCGTTCGTTAGTGTCCTTGCGCATCGAGTGAGCTACATTGAACGCTAACGTTTTGAAGCCATTTTTTGTTATGAAATACTAAAAAAAATGATAATGTTTCTTTGGACAATAATTAAGAAATAACTAATAATTAAGAATACGTTTTCATAAAAAAATTTAAAAAAAAAATTATGACTTTGACCTTCAATAAAATCGTAACTATCAATTTCCCAGGTATAGTTTAAAGGAAGAAAAATGTTATGACGGTGAGCAGAATACATGGTTTTCGTTTGACTGCTCATGTCTTTTACACCCTGTATACGATAATCTCTGTATCTCCCTTATATATACTACAAATAGATATTATGATCGACTGTTAATAAAATAAAAATTAATTAAGTATATTTAACAACAAAAGTTGCTACAGTAGCCAATCTTTTGTTCCCCATTATTTAAGTTTTGTTTGACGTTCTTAAAATAAATAAGTATACTTACATAAAAACTAAAACATAAAAACACGAAAAAATACAAATATAAAACAGAAACAAAATTTTAAATAGAATATACCTATTATTATTTATTATATTAGAAATAAGACAATGACAACAATAGAGAAAGAGATTCTCAATTATATTGTTCCTGTAGAAACGAAGTGTCCATATACATATACGGATCATTATATCCTATATACAATTTAATTGTCCAAAATAGCAGTCTATGTGTGTATGTTTGTATTTACGTATGTTCCTCCGTGGCGTCTAAACCATTCATCCGATTTTCATGAATAAGGTGTCATTCGATTTGTTGTTATGGTCCGGTATATGGACTTTACTGTGATTTACTTTTTCTTTACTATTAAATTAGATTGGTTACGTCTGTTACGAGCCTATTCAGAATGTCTCGCAGACTTATCGTTGCCTATCTATTTAGTAAATTAAATTTATCAAGTTTTCAATTTTGTCAATAGTCGTACTAAAATATGATATTGCGCAAAGAGACAAGAAACCTTTGTCGGAACATTTTAAGTCCTGGAATATTGTCAAATTTAATCACTTGGCCTGAAGATCAAACATTAAAAAACTTAATTTCACGGTAATGACAATAACAATCGAAAAATAATTTATAAATAACTAGCTGTGCCCGCGCGACTTCGTCCGCGTGGATTTCCCGTTTTTGCAACAGTTTTCATTGATGCTCAACCGCTTGTCACAATCAATCAATTTCAATTTATTATTTTTTTGACAGTTGTCATAATTCAAATTTCAAAACACCATAAACTATATGGCTACTTGGTACACAGCTGATCGTTAAAAAAATTGTTTTCTCGCGGTCGCAGATATGTGACTGATGCAAAAAATAGATAAAAACAATCCTTGATGCGGATTTTATATCATGTTAAAATTTCAACTCAATCGGTGCAGTACTTTTTGAGTTTTTGAAGCATACACAAACCAACATAACATTTTTATATATATAGATAGGAAGTGCGTGGAGATGAAACGGAGACGACCAAGGCGAATATTCGTCAGTCTAATTGAAAACATCCTAAAAAAAAGTGAGGTCTAATGGACCGAAATCGAGTATTTATGAGGATTGTGGTGAGAGTATATGAAGCGAGAGATATATGTAAGGATCGAAGCAAGTGGATACAAGTGATCTCTGCCTACTACTCATATGTATGAAAATTTAATAAGTAATTATAAAAGTTAAAATAAAGAACACATTGCGTTCTTATGAAAATAAACTTATGTAGAACTCGGTTATTCTGGCTTCTAATGTTACATTGAAAATACACACAATCACGCTCATAGTCGTTTCAGGATTTTGGTTACTATTATTATAAAGCCACATCTGGCAATATGGGCCATGTGGTGCCTCAAAATAGAGGTTGCTAGGGATAATCAATTGACAATTATGTTAATAATTTGCAGTCATAATAATATTGATAATTGCTTATGACAGACTGACACTTCTGTCGCCCTTCTTTTTAAGGACCACGCTTACTGGCTCACATTATCACCTACAAACTGTGGCTACCATTCCAACGCGTACTAAGTGGCTACTCATTTATATGTCGCACAATCAAGAAATGGAATTATTTGCAAGCACTCATGTCCTACCATGTGATGCCAGCAGAGCAGAATAGCGTCACCCCATAACCTCCAATGGGTGTCGTAGAAGGCGACTTATACTCCGTCCACCAATAGGCATTGGGCAAGCGTGGTGGACTACTGCATAAATCTCCTTCGATGACAAGGAAAAACCTTGTGTTCCAGCAGTGGATCGAATTATAAAGGCTGTTATGATGATGACACATGTCCTAATAATGGATGGAACGATCCAAAGAGGCGTGAAAAAGCAGCGCATACTATCTCTCGCGCTAACTATCATTGCATTTGGACTACACTGCAGCTTACCATCAGGCAGAAGAATGGAGGCCTTAGCTATAATAGCCAAAATAAATGTAATCCATATAAAAATACTAAGAGAAATCTTGCTCAATCAACGCTAACCAGCACAAAGTTAATTTAATGGGTAATACGCATTTTTCAACCGCCTAGAGTCAACACAGTTTATGGACTTTTAAAACTAAGTCGGATATGGAAATAATATTTTAAGTACGCAGAATGCGCTGTTTGTAGGTAAACGAAACAGAAAAATGTATTGACTTAGTATTTATATCTTAAGAAAGCGATTGAGCCATATATGACATACTGTTTATCTGTGTACACACAGTTACCAGCTCACTGTATATGTACACACAGTCGTGGCTCACTGTATATTTACACACAGCCGTGGCTCACTGTATATCTACACACAGCCGTGGCTCACTACATCTATCTACACACAGTCGTAACTCACTGAATATAATATCTACACACAGTCGTGGCTCACCCGCTTTCGTGAAGTAATAATACTATACTAGATCTCTTGTTGATTAGTCTATCGCGCTCGAGAATGGTTGTTTTTTTGATTTTCGCAATATTTTCTGTTTTGGTCACCTACGCCAGTTAATTCTGTCTAACAAACTATATATTAAAGTGAAATTCATAAGTGCTAGTGAAGTGTCGGATGGAGAAGCCTTGTCGATATAAGTTAATACTAATAAAATTTTGTACAATATTTTCTATGTCGATAAAATGTTTAGGAAATATTAATAAGTAGCTTTTGGATACATAGTGATAAAGTAATGTAGATTGATTGGAATATAGAATGGAATTCGGGCACGATATCGACTATCCGTGGGTCACTATATCGACTTTGTCATCAACCGTATGTCATATCGACAGTTGAAGTGGAACTTGGATGGTTTTCGGCATTTCTTCCACTTACCACTTATAAAAATATGAAAGTTTGGCATTTAACTTAATTCCTTGCTGTTAATTTAATTCAATTAATAATTTCGTTGCTGACTGTACTTTTTAGTTAGTTGATTAAAACTCCGAATTATATGACAAAGCTTATTGTAAAACATGGTTCTATAGTTATTAAACATGTTATTAAAATGTGCAATAATGTTTTGTAATATTTTTGCAGTATTCCTGCTTCTAGGCTTATAACATTGTTGTATTAGCGTCTAAAGTGTTGTTTAATTTTGTAACAACAAATTAAACAATGTTAAAGAACGATATATATATAATGTTACTTAATCTGGACTCATTATACGTTTTAGTTATACAAAAATCCTTTGCTCAATATAATGTGTTTTACAATACCGCCGAAATATGACATTGTATAAATATCAAATAGTAAAAATTTATTATAGAGATATAATACTAACCCAATCACATAGTCATATGTAAAGTACAGGTACATATGACTTCATAAGTAGATTAACACTTAGGTACCTTGCTATAATAATTATTCATATACAAACACAATACATACCTACAATCACGTCCATAGCCCAAAAAGGGTTGCAAAACATTTGGTTACACATAAAGCCACTACTGACAGTATGGGCTGCTACTCAAAGTAGTGACAGGATGTCAGCCTGTTACTGTACAAACGTTGTCGTTGTCGCTGGTATAACATGGTACTAAAGTGTCAATGTACTTCTGAGTATTGCACCTCAAATTGCACCTACAATAAGTGTCAAAACACACTGGTGGATTGTTCAAACGCGTTCGGTCGTGGAAATCCGACAGCGGCGAAAAAGAGTCTTCGTCACCGCTTCATTCGTAGTTCTTCTTTTCTTATTGCTTCAAAATACAAGTACTTAAAAATCACTGCTCTTACAACATCTGCTTTATCGCATTATTTGCTATGGTAGAAAACAATCCTTGGAAGGACCGCACGGACTCAAGTGAGTACATAGACATTTGAAAGTTCTGTCGTGCAGTTGATTGGTTTTAAAATAACGAGCACATATTTAGGCAGTTTGGGGAACTAATACAAAAAGTGTGTGTGTGTGTGTGTGTATTAATATACACAAGTATGAAGTGAAACTTCTTCATGATAGTTATTGACGTGACAACGTCTTATAATTCGATAGAGCCGGCTGCACGCACGAAAAAACATGACGTCATGCGGCGTTACCTCGCTCTGAATCTAATTCTCTAATTTGAATTTGGAATTATGTTCTTTAAAATTTAAACTTTCAATGATACCAAAACCAGCCAGATACAAATAGTATAGCCAAAGAGATTTTATTACAAGTTTATTCATACTATAATGCGAAATCTATTAAACAAATGAAATAAAATTTTTCTTTTGAAAAATGCTACCATTCCATCAGTATTTTCTTAAGACGTTGTCACGTTCAACTATCGTCAGTAAACCGACTTTACAGACAACCAATTTTTTTTATTATGTTTTTAGGTCGCTCCTCGATTTTTGTATACACGCATAGCACCGTAACGGTCCAAAGTGACAGAAATTGTGACGATTTTTTTCAAATGGCGTCTGGAAATATGACTTTTTTTCTTCCATAGTACCTACGTCGATAAAAACGTTTCACTTCAATATTTTTTGTCAATTTCAGAATAAAGAGGAAAAAACAACAAAATCGTATAAGTATTTACATAAAAAAAATCGGCAATTAGGAGGATAAATTTATCATATTATCATGTTTTGGATTTAGTTAATACGATAATAAATAGCGTGATAAAGCCTCAGTCCTGTATTTGAAAGAGATTTTTGTGATGATTCAGCCGCGTACAGCTCCGAACGGATTCGAACACGTCCGTATGACTCCGTAAGCGATGGATCTGCATAATGTGAAAGCTCGTCGATCAGTGTGTCCTGACCCTTACTGTATTTAAAACTAGTAAGTTAATATATTAGTTGATAAAATTAACTTACAATTGGTCCGATACAAAAAAAAATCCGCCTTAAATAACACTAACGATGAATTAGAAGGTAGTTAAGAAATATAAAATGGATTAAAGCAATGTAAAATAATATGTTAGATTACTGTAATTTTACCTAAATTACAAAATCCTCAATAAGTTTTTTATTTATATTGCCACTAAGAAATTTGTCAACTAATTTCTAATGAAAAACTTGCTACAGGTTTTGTAATTTAGGCTAAATATTGACGATATTGCCACGGTACTATCAATTCCATTTATCTTACTCATAGATAAACTGAATGTCTAAATTTAATTAATACGGTGCGCTGAAAATGTGTTCATGCTGCTAAAAACGCAGAGAAACCTGACCAGCTAAATATTAATCATAAGAACGGCGAACTATTTTAAGGGACTAGATAAAAAAAATCCTGAACTTACCAATAAGTCATCTACATTCAGACTGTAATCGATAGAATATACTGATTGCATTTCTCGGCGAAATGTTTATTTACGAAAGGTAATTCGGTTGTGTCCATTCGGCGCTGCTATATACATTGCCAGACTAGACACCTTCAGTAGACTTACTCTTGAAACCAATCCCGAATCCCGAGCAACATTGATCCAATATCATTAGGATAGGTGATTGCACCTAATCAATCAGAGATTGGTTTCAGGAGTAAGCCAACTGGTCGGTGCGTTTTCGTTTCGCCTTAGTTTCAGAGACTACTAGATTCTATCTAACGCCTTAGAATAAATTGTAATGTATGAATCTGACATAATTATTACTGACGAAACATGGTGTCCTATCGTGTCAATGTTATCTCAGAAAATCGGACGCCCTAGGGACGCTAGGCAGTCAAGAGACTCCCGAGGTGCTCGGTCGCCCAGTAATCCCCTAGGCACGTTTGACTTGCACGCTTTAGGACCCCCCAAGGTCTTCGCTTTAAAAACCCGGCGACTCAGGAAATGTCATCGGCGACAATATTCAGTAGTCAGTCAATGTTATCGATAGACATAAATATCGATAGAAAAACGTATCTGCCCTTTTTTCTTTTAAAAATATATGTCTAATTGCGCAAGTTGCAAACGTTCCAAATCGTTTCTGCGAATAAAAACGCTAACTCCAATATTTGACACGACAGGCCGCCATGACGTTTTGTCAGATTTATACATCGTAAGCTATTCTTAAGGCTGCCCGCTCACGTCCGATAATCGGGAGACCGATTTTTTTAAGGGAAAAATGGAACATTTATTGCAATACTAAAACGCACACGACCTAGAAAAAGGCGGTAAGAAAATGTATTTAAATTTTAAGTAATATAAAAATTGGCCCGATTGTGGGTCCTACAAAAAGTATGACGTGGGCGAGTGCCGTTAAGCGTTGGATTTAATTGACCACTTATTTTAAGTATTCTGGCGAGTTTTAAGCAACCCCTATTGATATATAGGTACATACTCTTAATCTCAATAAGAGTTGAGTAACATTTGGTTACACATAACCACATCTGGCAGTATCAGTGCCCCAAACTAGTGGAAGGTTGCCAGCCTATCGCCTATGCGACGATGGATGCGGAAAACTTGGACCAAGTAAAAAAAAATGAAGATAGAGCGTAAAGAACAAACGGAGACCGGTTTTATAGATGTAGTTAACGCCGGGCCCGCTCACGGCTGGTGTTTTTATGTATAAGGCAAGGCGTAGTTTCATTACATTGTGTTTGTGAGTGTGTCGCAGCCATATCAATATAACACGCCGTTTTTGGGACTCTATTTATATAGGTGAACCTTTTATCCAATCTTTTATCAATTCAATTCATACAAGAGGTTACTTATTATTATAAAAGATTATTTAACCCAATTATGTATTATGATTATGATTTAATAGTTTGCTAAACATCTCCTGCATAGTCATGGTAGCCTGGTACTCAGAGGCGGATTAAACGTTGAGTGCGCCGTAGGCAAGCATCTCATCGGCGCCCCTAGGCATATTAAAAACTAACTTTTGCCCGCGACTTCGTCTGCGTGGAATAGTCACTTTGGGTAGCATTTTTTAGTGTACTACTATACTCATAAACTGATATAGATTACTTAAAATAGCTTATTTTAATACCTTTTTAAAAACTATTTTTTTTTGGTTTTCCATCTTTTGCTAACTTCCATATGACCTTTCATTCCCTAGTTGTCGGGTGTCAAATTTTCAAAAACGCTACAACATTTTTTTTACTTCTTATCACGTGCTTAAATACAAAGTTTATTGGTTTTATCTTCGATGAGGAATCCCAAACAAACTTTCATCCCTACTTTCAACCCCTTCATGCCATTTTTACAACAAAATTTAGCTTATATTTTATCTCAAGGGATAGTCTAATTTTGTACCAAATTACATAAAAACCGGTTCAGCTGTTAGGCGTGAAAGCATGACTTTTTAGACCTGTTTACGACCTTTCATGCCCTATTATATTCCCACACGCGTCAAATTTTCAAAAACGCTAGATTAGATATTTATTTACTTCTTATCAAGTGCCTATATGCAAAGTTTCATGGTTTTATCTTCGATATTGAAGAATCGCATACAAACTTTCATCCCTTATTTCAACCCCTTTATGCCCTCTTTAACAAAAAAGGTAGCTTATGTCCTATCTCAAGGTCTAGTCTATTTATTGTAACAAATTTCATCAAAATCAGTTAAGCGCTTTCGCGCCTAACACCTCAACTGATTTTGATGTTTGAGCGTGACTTTTTTTGGACTTCCTTACGACCGACCTTTCATCCCCCATTTTTTCCCCACATGGGTATTATTTCAAAAACGCTAGAACAAATAATTATTTATTTCGTATCGATCAAGTGCCTAAATTCAAAATTTCATAGTTTTATCTTTAACAATGACGAATTTCCATACAAACTTTCATCCCCATATGGGTCAATATTTCAAAAACGCTAGAACAAATATTTATTTATTTCTTATCAAGTGCCCAAATTCAAAGTTTCATGGTTTTATCTTCAACAATGACGAACTTCTATACAAACTTTCATCCCCTACTTCAACCCCTTCATGCCTATTTTTCTCAATAAAAAGTACCCTATGTCCTTCCCCGAGCTCAAGTATACCAAATTTCATCAAAATCGGTTCAGTGGTTTAGACGTGAAAGCTTAACAGACAGACGGACAGAGTTACTTTCGCATTTATAATATTAGTAGGAATAAATCTTAGTATAGTATGACCGAAACCGCTGTACCGCGCCTTACAAAAAAGGGGTGAGATGGGGGCCAAGGAAAAATGAGCATGAGTTTACATGAGATCGATGTTGTCGGACAGATCTAGCGATTTCGGTTTACAATATTTTAAAGCTTTTTTCGTACGACTCCAACGGCATGTAAACCCCAAAATTATGAAATTCCTATATAATAATTTCCAGGATAAAAAAAAATCAGTGTATGTTATATTTAATTTATGTAATTAAGTAATTTTGATATATTATAGTTACTTACTTAATTCGACCTCGATAGTGTTAATAGTGGCCTAGGTATCTGCCGTAAGCGCGGAAGGTCCCGGATTTCTTTCTCGATTGGGCAAATATGAGAAACGAACGCCGTCGTGAACTGTCTGGCGCTTTTATTTTAAGAATTTATTAATGCTCGGTATATTAAAGAGCGCAGCACCCTCATCCCCGCAATTTTAGAAGCAGGAACGTCCGATAGTCGATACTCACTCGCGGTTGACGCCACGAGCATTGCAGTCGTATCTTTCCAACTTCAATCAGAGATCATGTACCAACGGCAAGGTTCTTTGTAGGCGTGTTTTGGTGTAATGGCACACTATGTGCGACGATCCCAAAACGTCCCCATAAGGGCTAAAGAGGGTACCGTGGTGGGTTTTAGCGGAGTAGGACCGGCGCTGTTCCACGCCGGTGAGTCCCGCACACGCCGCGCCGTACGCTCAGCCAGCGTGTGATATGGTCCATAAATGGATTTCCCATCGTCACAAAAAAAAGGTTTTTTGTAGGCGTATGTTTTAGTCAGTCATCTTTTGTTATATTTTTATATTATATGCCAAATTGAGGTTGTAAGCAAAATTATAGTTTTTATTGTGTAAATAGCTGGCTTTTTAACTGGTGCAATTAATTGTAAACTATATTATATATTTTTTCTTTTTTTTACGATTCCGCCCGCGCGCCCCTTTGCATCCTCGCGCCCCTAGGCACATGCCTAGTTTGCCTTTAGGATAATCCGCCTCTGCTGGTACTTCAGGTTGGAAACATACAGACTGAAAAGTTCACAATCCCACATTGATGGGGATTAGTGGCCTGGAAACAACTGTTTATCTTAAATAAAATTCATTTGTTATGTGAGTATTCGTAAATTTCGAAAAGGTCTCCCAACGTTTCACAGTGTGACTGGTTGGAAATTATTTTAAGAAAGGTCTACCAAAGTGTCACATGTGTGACTGGTTGGGAATTATTTTACTAAGTTCTCCCAACGAGTCAGTGTTACAGGTTACAGTGTGACTCGTTGAGAACAAGCGATTACAAAATGGCGTACCGGGATTGTAGTGTGTGAGAGTGATAAGTGACAATATTTCCACTCCACTTGGTCATAAAAAAATAACCTACCAATAATAGCGATCTCCATCTATTATACAGACTAACATTGATAGAATCGAACGATTTTATTTGGTTAAAATTTCTCGCACACTACAATCCGCCGCGCTGTATTGTAATACGTCGTGTTATACAATACGGCTGCGACATGTGTACGGCGACGGACGAGGCGTAGTTTTAATTTACTGGCCTCGATTGCCTTTACAGAACCCCGTCGTCACTTCCCTATTTGGTCTGAGGCCGTGTAGCAATAAAGACAAATTGTCCTTCCGTGGCGTCAAAACCGCATAAATGTTATAGTAAAAATCGGAGACGATGCATAATTTAATTGTAATTAGGTAATTTAGTTTTCATATAGGTAACTTACATAGCTAAGTATTTAGCCGATAAGTTAGGCAAGGATGATGTGGCTCAGGCTGTCTGGACAAATCTTCAAAATAGCTTACATTTAAGTAGGTCAATAGGGCATTTTATGTGACGGCTAACCACCCTTACTTCAGAAGAGGTGACGCTACAGAATCTTAGATAATCGATCGAAACTGTGTCCAGCCAGCTTGAAAAACCACTTTTCGCTGGTCTCTCAATCTCGGTAACGGAAGTGATTTTGACGACTTTTTGCATGTCAACGGGCGTCACATAAATTTGTGACGGGCATCGAGCTAAAAGTTTCGTGATACGTACAGCGGTTTATTAAAAAAATGCAAAAATCTGTGTCCAGCCAGCTTGAATTTACGTATAAAACTTCTGGCTGGCACTTCTGAATCTCAATAACGGGAGCGTTTTCGAATATGGTTCCTCTACTAACTAAATGTGACGCAAGTTGTGACGGTAATAACGTTTGATTTATGGCGTCACGTGTAATGGTTTACGAGAAATCAATTAAAAACTGGTGTCCAGCCAGCTTGAAGTTCAAGCTGGCTGGACACACATATCTCCGCTGCCTGATGGTCTACGGCCTTCGAAATATGTTCAAGTTTTTGTGACGGGGACGATAATGATAATCTGATGTTGTGACGGAGAAAGTTTACGTAGTTTCAAAGATATTGATCATTAAATTATTTTCATACAAACACTGCAGTAGGGTTACCAATATTGTAGGTTTTATGTAGAAACAAGTATATTATTTTAAGGCTTTAATGAACGAAAATACGAGTATTGGTGATATTAATACCTACCTACTAACCTACATTTACAGTACCTAGATATTTTAATTGATAGAAGACAAAAGCGTAGAGGTGTTGAAAGGGGGTAATTTTTTGCGTAATTTGATTATTTACGTGCAGATAACTACTCTTTTTAGTGGGTAAGTATTGGTGTTTTTTTACTGTAAAAATATTTTTTAGGAAATATCTTGGTTACGAAAAGATACTGAACAATTTCTGAACGTGCTCATACGCTGCCGCAGACCGACTTGGGTTCAATAGGTAGATAGTTGATGTTGGTGTCGCCATCTGTTGCTTAAAGTTGGTACTACTAGGACAACTGTTCGAATCATAATTATGTTCTCTTCCTCTGAATCAGACTCTTTCATCACCCGCATGCTATACCGATTATGGCGCGCTCTACGACTAGGTACTTACTCTGGGTTTTCTCAAAAAAATGATAGTTAATATTTTCTCATTGATGTGGGAAAAAAGAAAACAAATTAACGACGG
Organism: Elophila nymphaeata; assembly: GCA_955850985.1. Classification (NCBI taxonomy): domain Eukaryota; kingdom Metazoa; phylum Arthropoda; class Insecta; order Lepidoptera; family Crambidae; genus Elophila; species Elophila nymphaeata. Next base: position 31,865,584 of record OY039066.1, read on the forward strand.
TAAAGCATTTATTTTAATTAGGTACCTTATTTATTCTTTATTGCACAAAAAATAGTAGATGTGGGTACAAATCTTCATCCTAGCGAATATCCCAGTTGCATTTCGAAAGCTTTCACTTGGAAGCCTGGCCCCTAATCGGAGAGTAAATAGATAGGGTCGGACTTCGAAACGAGTCGCCTGAATCTGAGGAAACTGAATGTGTAGGGGGCTCAAGGAAGCTCCGTAAGATCACCCTAAAACAATTTCGGCTGCCGGAGTTGCCTTTAAATATTTTAATTTTTTTTAAAAATTCGTATTTATTGTATTGTGATTGCGTGAAACAAAACGTAATTTCTATACTTTTTTAGGTTATGATAAGATTTTAAAACTTTTGAAGTTAGTTTGAAGTACTAAAACGCGTGAAACGAAACGCCAATCCACTATTTTGATAATAGTTTTGACATTTCTGACAGCGTTAAATTGCGTCATTCCGTTGGTTGCTTTCGAGTTTTCGTGTCTAGTGTTTTATGCACCTACATGGCAACCTCAAAATATATGAAAAAACCCTAACCTACCTATCACCCAGATAGGTAGGTTAGGGTTTTTTCATATATTTTGAGGTAAATTTTTTATAAAAAAAGTAAGCATTTCCGGCATTGGAAATTTACGGGGGGCGACTTCCACCCCCTTCCTTCCCCCCACCCTCCTCTACCTCCAAAAAAGGAGACTTATTTCGAAATTCTTACCAGTAGATATACAAATGGTGGACTTAATTAGGAAAGAAAACTATTCTGACAATCTGACTATTCAACTCGTAAAAACTAATGATGGGCAAAAAGTAACACAAAATAATAAGTGGGGGCTCTTTTTAGGCAGCGCTGGTAGTCAATTATTATTTTGAATTAACACTTATTTACGCTTTTTTAACCGAATTCAAAAAAGGAGGAGGTTATTAATTCGACTGTATGTTTTTTTAGTGTTTCTTACCTCATAACTCGTTACTGAGTGGACCGATTTTGAAGATTCTTTTGACCTTTGGAAGCTAGTGCTTGTCATGGGGTCCCATTTAAATTTTATCCACATCTGACAAATAGTTTTTGAGTTATCCCTAATAATGCCTATTTAATTGAAATTGATGATATCATAATTTTATCACTTGTGTGTCTTGAGGTAGTTCGTAGGTAGTAGGTAAGATCTTGAAGTAGTTTCCTGAAAATTTCTATACTTAAAACAAAATGGAGGAAAAAACCGCCTTCAAAACTAAAAACGGGAAAAATAAAAATTTTGTTTATAAAAATCTAATTTTTTTTGCGGTCGGTGCCAACCTCAATATTTGTAATAAACGTTGTCACTTGTATTCGGGATCGACCTCTAAAAACATTTAGATTTTTATAAACAAAACTTTTATTTCTCCCGTTTCTAGTTTTGAAGGCGGTTTTTTTTATTTAATTTTTTTTACTGCGGGAAAACCTATTCTCACGGAAAAAATCAAATACAATGCAGGTGTGGCCACAACCGGCCGATAAGTCGATTAAAAAGAAATCCTTTATTTGTGTAAAATTATGGTCACCTAACATTATTAATAGATGTTTGTATGGAAAAAATTAAATGATCAATATCTTTAAAACTACGTAAACTTTCTCCGTCACAACATCAGATTATCATTATCGTCCCCGTCACATTAACTTTAACATATTACGAAGGCCGTAGACCATCAGGCAGCGGAGATATGTGTGTCCAGCCAGCTTGAACTTCAAGCTGGCTGGACACCAGTTTTTAATTGATTTCTCGTAAACCATTACACGTGACGCCATAAATCAAACGTTATTACCGTCACAACTTGCGTCACATTTAGTTAGTAGAGGAACCATATTCGAAAACGCTCCCGTTATTGAGATTCAGAAGTGCCAGCCAGAAGTTTTATACGTAAATTCAAGCTGGCTGGACACAGATTTTTGCATTTTTCTAATAAACCGCTGTACGTATCACGAAACTTTTAGCTCGATGCCCGTCACAAATTTATGTGACGCCCGTTGACATGCAAAAAGTCGTCAAAATCACTTCCGTTACCGAGATTGAGAGACCAGCGAAAAGTGGTTTTTCAAGCTGGCTGGACACAGTTTCGATCGATTATCTAAGATTCTGTAGCGTCACCTCTTCTGAAGTAAGGGTGGTTAGCCGTCACATAAAATGCCCTATTGACCTACTTAAATGTAAGCTATTTTGAAGATTTGTCCAGACAGCCTGAGCCACATCAAGGATGTAATTATGTTTGTATAACTTGAATAAATATGTTAAAAGGCTAACTTTGTTTGATTTTGTGTGAATTTCTGCCTCCTTAACCTATTTACCGCTTCTGTCGGATTTTTCCGACACACATTTGCCGTTAACACCCGTGTCGTATATATCCGACACAAAAAAATATGCATTCCATTTTATGTTTTCTGAGCTGTTTGCTACAGTAAAATAATAATTCATTAATGCAACGTGTAACAGAAATAAAGCACACCCTGAAAGTAATTTGTAATTATGTAAATTAGTCGTTTTTAAAATGTTGTAATACTAATTATTGTTATATTACAAACGCTAAGCAAACTACTTTCAAGTTATGTCTGTTATCTACATATTGTATACTGACAAAAAAAAAATCATAGTTCTCGATCGGTTGGTCACCAATATCAGATCCAAATATCCTGGTTTCATAAGTCCGCCTCCGTTAACAGCATTGCTATATTCTGATAGTATTATAAGATGATAGCCCGACCATAAGTGGTTCCATGAAACTGCAACCTTCGTATAAGATATGAGCAATAAAATCTATGGTATTGTGTTAAGATACTGTTAGACAAGAAATAAAACTACAATAATTCGTTTGCAATCAATGCGAGATTTATTTAAATGCCAATGACAAATTGTAACATTAAAAATATGTTATTTACCTAATACATTACGAGATATTTATTAAATTATAATAACATTAATAAACAATCCTCTGTTATGAACAGTAGACAACGGAAACAGTAATTTGTTTCCGTTATACCAAACAACGTAAACTGTATGTGTCCTTATTTCCGTTCGTCTCTTCCCACACTAGTAAATCCAGGCAGGCACAGCGGACTAGCCGCTCGTACCTGGAGCACCCTGAACTGGGGTAGTAGCTCCACCTTACAGAAGACCACACTCAAATAACACTACATTTATGTGCTGTTTGGTGAGTAAGGTGGTTAGAGCTCCATAGGGTAGAGAAGGGGACTAATGTTGTCAGCGCGCGAGTGTGACGTCAGTGTTGCAGGCGTCTATAGGCTACGATGACTGCCAGGCCGTAGGCTTGTTTTGCCAACCAAATAAAAAAATTATGGGTGTCGTAAAAGGTGATTAACAATTAGCGCCCCCTAGCGGAAAGAAGCGCAATCACATTTCCCTTAAACATTGAGTTTTACGCTAACGTCTAGGGAAGGGTGTCTACAGTATAATGTTACCATAGAACCAATAGGTACAAATCCTGACTTATCATAAGCGGTACTAACTTAAGCTTCATAATCTTATACACCTTATTCAATAGCTATACCTAATAATTATACTTATCTCGTATAATAGTTTGGTAGATCTCACTCAACATGTCTCTATTATTCGATGACCATTATTTTCATAATTTATTTTGACACAATTAAAAAAAAACCAACTAGGTACTCAGACAGAGCTAGGTAGTACATAGTAAGGAAATGGATGGCAATAATAAGAAATGAAAAACATCACAATAATAATATAATAATAGGCATATTTCCACGCTCACACCAATTATCTAGCCCAAAGTAAGTATCATTTAGAACTTGTGTTATAGATAGGTAGGTAGGTATACTAGATAGATAATGGACAAAATTTTTACTAAGGTCCGACATATTTAATTAGATATTTTATAAATAAACACTAACAACCATGTCCGATGATAACAAGTATTCGTGTTCATCCACAGAATACAGAAAGAGGTGTTCATCACACAAATATTTGCTAGGAGCAAATATTTGTGTGATGAACACAATGGATTCGAACCCGGAGCGTTTGCTGTATAGGCAACGTACCCTACATACATAGGACGGCGTGAAATCGTCTAATGTTGTAGCTTAATATGTACACCTAAATATTAAATTTGAACAAAGACTAGATTTCTTCTGCAAAATTTTTATACATTATCAGGCATAAAATTAACCCTGCAACAGGATACATCTCTGTGTAATATTAGTTAATACAAGGTTACTACCACGGATTTAATAATACAAGGAGATAGGCCAAGCCGGCGTTGAACTTGTGACAACTGCATGCCCATTGGGCATACATTACCGCCAGTTCGCCTTCCGATAAAGTCAAGTGAATACGTAACTCAGCGATTCGACCGATCTCCTTTGCGGCTGTGCTTAACTTTCATCGCTTCGCAGTCCATGAGACGCGCGCAATGAATAGTGTATATTACGGCATGCTCAACTAGAACCATGTTATGTAGTGCGGAGGCTGATCGCGACACTCGGTCTTCCTATGAACTCGGCGATTCGACCGATCTCCTTAGATTGACATATCTGTGGTTAATATACTGTTAATAATAAGTTTTCCCGTTGCAACCACAAAAAATTGTTACAAGTGGGTAGGTAGGTGACCCTGATGTAGGTATCTACGTCTATTACTTATAGAGTTGCTCATAATAAATAGGGTAATTTAAGTAGGTTACGTAGGAAGACACAAGAAATAAGTCGCGTTGGTAATCGTCGAACGACGAAACCACCCGAATCTAATGATATTTCCTACTAATATTAGAAACGTGAAAGTTTGTATGGATGGATGGATGTGTGTTTGGAACTCTTTCACGCAAAAACTAGATTTATACCTATAAACATTACAAGAATATAGCTCATACATCAGAATAACATACCTAACTAACGGCTTTAATTTAATCGCCATTGACGCGAGCGAAGCCGCGGCCGACCACTAGTTTATGATAAAGCGAAAAAACTTATGTCACAATCTCAGACTATTGGTCTGAGGTCACAATAGAAAAAAATTGTAAATTCCGAACAGTAGGTAGTGTACTTCTTCGTGATCTTTCGATAATAGGTATAATGGGAACTCTGGGAATACCTAACATACTTTCGTAATACTTAAAAATTTTAAGTAAAATTTTAAGCTAAGGAATGTGGCTTCAAGTTTATTTGGGTGCGTAATGGTAGAATATTTGTGAGAAAAGACGAATTTAGTGAGTGTAAGCTAATCCGAAGCCACGAATATCTACATAATATAGTTAAGTAATTACAATTAGTATTATTAAAGTCAATGTTATGGTGTATTGTTATAAAATATAATATTTACTATCAGAATGTCCGTGGTCTTCGGACAAAGGTCAATGATGTGTACTCAAATATTCTTCTTTCGGATTATAACATTATAGTTTTCACAGAAACATGGTTGAATGAAGGTATTTTCACTAGCGAGCTTTTCGATGCACGCTACATTGTATACCGTCGAGACCGAGTATGTTCTACTAACTCCAAGCAGGACGGCGGGGGGGTACTTATTGCTGTCTCACGTGATTTCCAATCTTGTCGAGTCCAAAATTGGGAGTCTAATTGTGAGGATTTGTGGGTCAATGTAACAACTAAAATCAATGGTATGAAGAAAACAGTGTCGGTGTGCGCAGTGTACTTACCACCGCCGGCCAGCTTGGAAAAGCAACAAATATTCCTAGACAATATCGATAGAGTCATGTGTCACACTGATGATGTCGTTATACTGGGCGATTTCAATCTCAACTTCATAAATTGGAAATGTCATAGCGATAAAACGTATTCAACGCCCACTAATTATGATAAAAACTTGGGGTATTCATTAGTCGACTTTATAGCTCTAAATAGACTGTTTCAGTTTAACAATATTCCTAATGGTTCGGGTAGAATTTTGGATCTAGCTTTGAGTACTATAGAATCATCATATGTATCGAAACCCTCAGATTCACTAAGTAAGCTTGATAACCATCACCCCAGTTTTATATTAACAATACCTCTCTCCGTCAATGTTGCTCGCGGTCTTTCACCTAAGAAAAGAGAAGCTTTAAATTTTTATAAGGCAAATTATGAGTTAATAAATTCTGAACTCTTAGATGTCAATTGGAAAAATATCCTTGATCACGATGATGTAAATCATGCAATTTCAAATTTTTATAATATTTTATACGCAGTTATAAACAAATTTGTCCCAAAGCGAAAAATAAACATTGACAAGTATCCTAGTTGGTTTAGTAGATCACTGATAAGGCTTATAAATGAAAAAAATAGAATAAGAAAAAGACTTCTTTTGTTTGATAACCCAAGAGATAACATTGAATTTAATTTACTGCGCGAACGTTGTCATAGACTTATTAATATATGTAAGAGCAACTACAAACAACAAATGGAAAGTAATATATGCAATAATCCTAAGTTATTTTGGCGATATATCAAAGATAAGCGTAGTGGACAGTCATCCATTCCATCTTCCATGACTAGAGGCGATATCACTGCATCCTCAGGCGATGATGTAGTGAATATGTTTGCTGATCAATTTTCCTCTGTCTATAGCAGTAATGACCCAATTCCTTATACAATTGATTTAATGACAAATAATTTTATCCAATTACTTAAATTCACTGAAAACGATATTTTAAAAACTATTAAGCACCTTAACATACATAAAGGTCCAGGACCAGATAACATTCCACCATTATTCGTGAAACGTTGTAGACGTGCTCTGGCAGTACCTTTAATGATCTTATTTAACAATTCCATAAAGAAAGGTGTTTTCCCAGATGAATGGAAAAAGGCCAGAATAGTGCCTATACACAAAAAGGGAGATGAAACTTCCGTAAAAAATTACCGGCCAATTTCTATTTTGTCGACCTTTTCCAAAATGCTTGAATCTTTGGTTTACCCACACATTTACAATCTCGTGGAAGACAGCTTATCAACATCTCAGCATGGATTTAGGGTGGGTCGTTCAGTGGATACAAATCTCGCCTCTGTGATTTCTGATATATCTAAAGATGTTGATGCGGGTAAGCAGGTTGACGCGATATATACAGATTTTAGTAGTGCATTTGACAGGGTTAGTCATGCTATACTCCTTTCAAAATTAAAAAACTGTGGGATAGGCGGGTCTCTGCTTTTGTGGTTTAGTTCATACCTAGCAAAAAGACCTCAAATAGTGTCTGTAGCTGGATACGAATCAAAAGTGTACTATGCACAAACTGGTGTGCCGCAAGGCTCCCATCTTGGTCCGATCTTGTTTTTAATTTTTATTAACGATATCACTACACGTATTCAATATAGTAAAGCATCGCTTTTTGCTGATGATCTTAAAATTTACATGACTGTTAATGATCTGTCTGATGCGAAACGGCTGCAAGTTGACCTCGATAACATCAAAGATTGGTGTAATAATAATGACATGACTATAAATTTAGACAAGTGCTTTCATATAAGTTTTACAAAAAAGACTAACACTATAAACACGACTTACCTGCTAGAAGATAATATTTTATCAAAAGTCGATAGAGTGAAGGATCTGGGAGTTATAATTGATAATAAATTAAAATTTCATTTTCACATTGACGCTGTTGTTAAGAAGTCTGCCAAAATGCTAGGTTTCTTGAAACGTAACCTACAAGGTTTTAACCGTGTCGATACAAGAATCATACTTTACAACAGTCTAGTCCGAAGCAGACTTGAGTTTGCATCTGTTGCTTGGAATCCTGTGTACGCCAATTCATCTCAAAGAGTGGAAAGTATACAGAGAGCCTTCACAAGACATCTAGCTTATATTTCACCGGGTATAAACCATAGAGTTCCATACAATATGCGTCTATCTTTTTTTGACATGATATCACTGAAAAATCGTCGTTCTATTTTGGACATGTTATTCCTCTACAAGGTTCTTAATCAAAAAATATCATGTCCCGACCTGTTGGCTTCCATCGACATAACTGTTCCCCGTAAATATCCAAGAAAACCTCTTACAAAAACGTTTACTTTACCCCCACACAGAACTAATCTTGGGCTTCATTATCCCTTAGCTAGAATTTGTAACACATACAATGGCCTTAATGCAATATCACCTGACCTGGATATTTTCAATGTTTCAAAAAACAAATTGAAATCAACCTTGATGAAATTGCTTGATCCTGGTGCTACTTAGTTTCATTAAATTGTTTTATTAGTATATCATTTTTGAAAAATAGTTAGTATAATATGTTTTAATTTTGTTTTTTATAGAACCACATTTCTATTTATGAATGCTGTGTATACTTGTAAAGGCTTACATATATGTCCTTTAACAATAAGTGTTATTTAAAATGTTTTGTATGTCTAGCTGTAAGTATACCTATAAATAAATAAATAAATAAATAGGGTCTGGCACAAAAGTCTTCTCTCTAAGCTTCCGGCATATGGTCTGCCTGTTCAGCTATGTACCTAAGTGGCTGGATTTCCTCCATGAGCGTAGAATTCGTGTCTTCTCTGACGGATGCAGTTCGCGGTTAATGTCAGTGAATGCCGATGTTCCCCAGGGCTCCGCTTTATCCCCTAAACTGTTTCTTATGTATATATCAATGATATGATTCCTCTTGGGAACATCAATTGCTATGCAAACGACAGTACAGTGCATGCGGGCATTTCGGACACGCAGCAGCTCAACAGGCGGAAACCGTGGAGAGTCGTGAAAATCTTGTCTTTGAACTCAACCGAGAGCTGGACCTTGTTTCTATTGGGGGAACAGCAAATTTACAAGACACCTCAGTTATACAAGAAAGCTCAGTGTGTGCGTTTATGGCTAAAACGTCGCCATTCTTTTCACTTCCCTCTTTTCGGGGCACAACACTAACGCTACAGAGCAGTATCACCTTGCTCGGTACTGAGGTTCGCAGAGGCTTGAATCCGAATGATTACATAGAAAGCGTGATAAAAACATCTTCTCGAAAACTCGGAGTCCTGAACAAGGTAATCAACTCTGCTCGCTATACAAGACGCAAGTACGGTCCTGTGTGGAGTATTACTCGCACCTATGACTCCGCCAAGTACTTACTTGATGCTTTGGATAGGTTGCAGCGTCGCGCGATCCGCATCATCGGCGAAGAAGAGATAACCAAACATCTTGAGCATCTGCAATTGCGTCGCGATGATGCGTCATTGAGCGCGTTCTACCGCCTATACCACGGCAGGGCTCTGAAGAGCTTTTTTTCCTAATCCCACCATCTCCCTTCCTTTTATGGACTACGCGTGCTGGTTTCCGTCATCAACAAACTGTTGCCACCATTCTAACGCGAACTAAGAAATTTGGCAACTCGTTTCTCTGTCGCACAATCAAGAAATGGAATACACTGCCAGCACACGTGTTCCCTCCTTCCCATAATCCTGGGTCATTCAAAAGAGGCGTGAAGAAGGACCTTGCAGGTCAGTAAGGCGAGGGTGCTAGCGCAACGGTTTACCTCTCGCACTAGCTATCTTCGCATTTGGACACTTTTCTGCTGACCATCAGGTGGAATAGAGTCATTTTTTCAGATTCCCCTTTGAAATAATCATTACATACTTAACCACTTCAACGTTGCTCGTCACACCATTTTAGTACATGATAACTTCACAAACACATCTATACCTTCGAGATTCTTGCCCCCAAGCGACAGCCGGCTGTCGTGCTCACCCACTTGATTATACACCTTTTATATAAGTGCTTAGAAACTATTTTATACCGACTTGCGGTCATTCGTGTTCGCGATTGTCTGAGTAAGCGTGGCCCCACACTAGCCGGTCGTTCTTTGCTACCTAGAAAAGACATAAAACCGGAAGGCAAGAATGCAATACAAAATGTACTACGCATCACACACCTACCGGTGTGACACGGAAAGAACGCCCGGTAAGCAAGCAACGGGACACACGGAGTAAAATCTGCCCAAAATTGACGCATTTAAATTGTAATTTATTCATATTGATATATCTATTGTAGATCCTACATTGTAGGTATGTAAGTACCTACATTTTTCACAAAAATTCTAAGTGAGAATTTAATAAAAATGGAAATTTCACAAAAATAACCGCGTGCGACTGTTATGCACGCAAGAGCGTTGCTTAGCAGAGCTGTGGGAGGCACGCGGTATGGGATATAAAGAAAACCTTTTGAAAACCGTTTTAAATTTATTCAGGTACCGTAAAAAATAACGGTACCATTATTTTAAAGTATTGAAAAATTTCGATACATTTGTTTTTTGCTATCGAAAAATATCGGTACCGTTATTTTAAGATATCGTAAATTAAAGGTATGACGTCATACCGCTAACCGTTTTAACCGATTTTTTTTCGGTAGTTCAAGCCCTGCTTAAAATCTACACATTTTTTTAGATAGTTAACTCTTAACCAATTCCTAATTAAGCATTTAATCAGTCCTAATAAGCATATTGTACTTATTAAACTGGGTGGTTGGGATAAAATTGGTATCCTTTAAACTAAGACTTAGGTATTCATATTTATTTATGTATATTTTACCTACACACAAAATTAAGATAAATTACACATTACAAAGATACGTTGGTATGTGCTAAATGGTCTAAGGTTGGTATGCATACAAAGGTGCTGCTTATTTCTAATGAAATCTGTGCCAGCAGACCTGCTATAGGAAAACCCTTAGACAGTTAAATGATTGGTCTAAGGCAAAACCTGACAAAAATGGTAGACATACAGTGTGTAAACAAAGACAAAAAAAAACATAAATATACTTAAGTAATATCATAATGAAGCTAATAAAATTACCTAAAAATCAGTTGTTCATACAAAAGTATGACCAAAATGTTGGAACTCTGAGTTTGGAACAGTTGAATAGAATAATCTTTATTGCACACCAGTAAAAAAACAGGAGCTAAATATGAATAATACGAAATAAAATGTACAATGGCGTTGAGTGTTAGGGAATTGATTGTCTCATATTTGGGATACCTAAGCACTATAAATCACGAGTAGAGTTATTTTCAAAAGGATACCAATGTCATCCTGTATTTTAGGCGCGAAACTAGTAGGGTATATTTCCATCCACCGCCACTAACATTTGAGAATATTCGAGCACAAATCAATTAATCAATCAATCAATAGCAACAGTCAGTATATAATTATCCTAATCTTAATTACCTAAGTAGGTAGGTATGTACTTATCTCAATTTATATCAAATACTGTAGAAGAAAGGAGGTAAGCATCACACATGCGTCAAGACTGAAGCTCTCTTTCAGACTCCGAATCTTGTAATTATAGACTTGAATAAAATAAATACTAACAAATGACGTGTTCCGGAAAATACCGGTAAATTACCGATTCTCAAAATTACCGGTAACTTATCGATTCGCGAAACTACCTACCGATAAAGTAAATTCTCGATTCGCGAAAATACCGGTAAAATACCGATTCCCAAAAAATCCTGATCCACGAGGCGTTAATGAAAATAAATAAACATTTGAGTGTTACGCCTAACCGATATTATACCGGTACTTCTACTGTATGGCACATGACATAGGATGCGTTAGGAGGTAGTTGAGGAATATTGGCGTGCCCGCAACTACTTCTAGCTGCATATCGTCGTCCTCCTCTATTTCTATCTCGTCGGATGAGACGGACATTTTGGCCGGTTCCGTGCCTTCGATCAGGAGGTCTGTGGACGTGTTGTCTCCTGGGACGGTGTCCACGAATACCTGGGGATTATTAAAACAGTTATACTTACATACAACGATGCTCTTTGAGGTCAGTGGATGGAGCCGCGGTTGTGCCTTCTACGTAAACAAGAAGCTTATATTTTACCTATTACGTAAAGTAAGACTAATAAAAAAGTTATTGGTCTGAGTACGTAAATTACACAAAAGCTAAGGCGCGATTTATACAGAAGAGACTTGGCGCGAACGTGTAGCGGTGGCGGATAGTCAAACAAACAACACAGCATTGGTCATACAGTTTTAATATTTATTAGAAATTTACCGCCACGTCCAAGAGATTTCGTTCATAATTTTGTCAACAATAAAGATAGGTATTTGGAGGTACATACAAAAGACTTTTAGATTACTAGTTTCAGGACCTACAAGTTAATTTCTTGATAAAAATATTACTTGGACTCTACGAAAAAGTGTAAGTAGGTATTACTTAGGTACACTTTTTCGTAGCGTCCAAGTAACATTTTTTTCTATTAATAATGTTTTTAGCTAGCATTTTACCTCATCATCGTCATCATCTTGATCGGGCTCCTGGTGCGCGACGATGTCTGCCGTGACGTACGGCGGTGTGAACCCGCTGTCATCAGAGTTGTAGCCTTCGCTCTCGTCACATTCGAAGTAACGGCTCTGGAAGTAGAAATTGCATCTATCTTTACCTGCAATTCTTATTTCTTAATGTTTAATATTCAACGCCAAAATAGCTTACGCAAATTTTTCACACAAACACGTCGTCGTCTTAGCGCCATGCAAATCCTGAATAATATTATTATAAATGCGAAGTTTGTTACGCGTTAGCGGCTAAACCACTAAACCGATTTTAAAAATTCTTTCACCATAAGAAAGCTATTTTATAAGGGAGTAAAATAGAACGTATCAATTTATCTTTAATTAGATATCCCTACGAAAATTACAATAATGTATTCATTGTTTGACGTGTGCGCTGCCTTGTTATTTGTTAGAGCGCTGAGACGGGACTTGAACCCGCAAAACTTAGAAACAAAATAAAGAGGAGTGTTTGTATGTTTAATTTAACTTAAAAAAAACTACTGTCATCATTTTCCTACCCTGCTCCTTTTTTATTTGAAGTCGGTGCAGTAGGCCTTGATTATCGACAATACTGCAGGATTTGGCATTAGATTTCTACGGTCGGCGGTATGCCTGCTATCTGTCGACAGCACCCGGGACCACCAGCTTAACGTGCCATAGAAGGCACGGAGGAAAACCGATTTGAAAAAATTTCGGTCACCCATCCGAGTACCGACCGCGTACTTTGATCGCTTAACTTTCGTGATCGTTACTAAGAACGCACGATCACGGCGCTATCGACTTCCTCCACCTCAAAAACTCCTGGACCGATTTGAAAAAAACATCACCGTTAGAATGCTACAATATTCCCGAGTGACATAGGATATATTTGATTAAAAAAACTATTGCGCTAGAATATATTTAAACGCGAAAATAAATATTGTATAAAGAACCAATCCATTAGCCGGCAGAGCAGAAAAGCATCACACCGCATCCTCCAATGGGTGTCGTAGAAGGCTCCTAATGGATCAGCAAAGGAGTTTTGATCGCCTTAAACTCCGATTCCGTTCACAAATTCTTATTAGGCAAGTGTGGTGGACTACTGCCTAAACCCTCTTCGATGACATGGAGTGCCTTGTGTCCAAGCAGTTAGTAGGTCGAATTGTTGTGTTATGATGATTATGATAAACAATCAATACTCGTAAATAAATGTTCGTGTTCATCACACAAATATTTATTTCCCTCTACCAAGACTCGAACCCGGACCGCCCGATGTGTAGAGAGCAGTGTTCTGTTTGGAAATGAATGTCGTAGAATTGATGTCTATTTTTGTTACAGGGTTCAAATATGTAGGTTATTAATTTATACAAACTATATTTTCATTGAGCTGCAATATGACAATAGTCTATAGACGCAATGTCTTATTATTATAAAAAAAACTACAAAAACTTCTTTTACCATTGTGTTAAATTAAAAACTTTAAAAACTTTATCCTATATTTTACACACGGTATCGCTCGGCTGTCTGTTGTTATTAAAATTAAATTGTCTCGCAGACAGGATGACATCATTGAAATGTGACTCATGTATTTAATCCAGTGATTTAGTCTGAACAAGCCCACATAGTGGTTGCGTGCTTATCTTCACTTTGTAACGCCATTAATAATTATTTCTTATTTAATTAGGTACATACAACTGCAGATATTGAAGGATATTTTAAAGACACGTTATGTCCATACCAAGAAGACACGGACTTATAAAAATCACTTTGACACGAAAAGTGAAAGTGATATACAACACAAAGCAACAATACAATCATGGCTGTACCTATTAATAATCAACACCATTGTATACCTAACTACCCATGTTTATGAACTAATAAATGAATATGAATATGAAAAAAAATATATGAATATGAATACAAATTCATTAAATTCAATCGCAATGTATTATGAATAAAGTAGATAATTATTTTGATGTTAAACTAGGTTTTAAATGGTTTTATACGACATTTCGAGTCTACGGAGTCTACAAAAATTTTTTGTGGTGTAAATGTATGTCATGTCATATCTATGTTTAAGTACTTATCTAATCTTTGAGGCAACTGGCGATCGTTAAGTTGGTACGCCTGCGCAGTGTCTTGCAGCGTTTCATTTCACCAGTAAGGAAAGCAATTCGAATTAAAGTGTAGCTTTCTGTAATTTTATGAAATGGGTTTATACTTCTGATGAAATTATTTGTAGTTGTTTGTTTATTTGCAAATAATATTGAACACAAATAATCGAATCTATCGAAGTATACTTCACAATGGTTATAACGTAATATGTTTGAAACGAAACAAAACCATTTCTGCCAACATAAGAAACATATTTTAATTGACACAAAGGTGACACAAAAGAGGATTTCATTAATCAGCTGTCAAACGTGACGACAACAATATTATTTTCTCTAGACCACAAAAACAATGAAAATCATACACGGAAATAATGCGTAATCAGTGACGAAACTGTTTAGACTAAATTATTGTTTTAGACGTACTTTCTCGAATATCGATTGTGATAAATTTGCTGAGTGTGTTCAAGCCAAATTAGTGAGTAAATATCCTTTGTTGTTGAAAATGGCTGCAGCTCTAGCTAATGACTCTCCAAAATACAAGAATAGTTTAATCTGCTGCAGTCCTCGGAGCATAGACGTGGCTTCGACATCTTCTGCGTCGTCTTCCACTTCGGGTTGTGTATCCGCTGACGATAGTTACGACTCGAATTTCGTACCAAAGTCGATATCGAATAAAAAGTTGAAGATTCACAATACAGCAACAAAAGAGGAGATTGAAAAGGCTATAGTGCAGTGCAAGGAATTAGTGTTAAACACACCGCAGTGTTCTGAAGAAAGGAAGTGGTTAGTTAGGTACTTGGTTGAGCTACGGTTAAGGCTAGAAGATTTGAAAGAAAACGATGGTGTTCAAAGGCCTCGCGTATCCATAAAAGGCCACCACTTCGAGCAGCAAACAAATGTTAACAACCACAAACAATACTGTGATCACTGTAGTGGAGTCATCTGGAGTATAGTCCAGAGCTCGTACAAGTGTAGCGATTGCAACTACATATGCCATTATAAATGTGTCGATCAAATATGCAGGATGTGCGCTCATGTTGTGATGACTGATAAAGGCCAGTTTGAAATGAATATATGCCCAGAAAAAGGCTTGGCAGCTCAAGACTATAAGTGTGTAGAATGTCATACAATGTTAACTTTCAAAGACTCTTGGAACGAACCTCGTCTATGTGACTACACTGGCCTTTACTTCTGTAGTACGTGCCACTGGAATGACCAATCTGCAATCCCAGCTAGAGTCATACATAACTGGGACTGGGATAAACATTATGTATCTCGAATAGCTTACCAAATGTTGATGATATCATGGACACGTCCTTACATAGACATTGATTGTATAAATCCTAGATTGTTCAACTTCATCGCTGAATTAGAATGGGTTCATAAGATGCGGAGAGGTCTTGAGTGGATGAGGAGATATTTATGCGCATGCCCTGACGGTGCTGGGTTATTGACACCGCTCTTCGTCGAGTTAGGAGATGTCAAAAACAAATACAGTATGGCTCATTTAGAAGCTATTAATAATGGAACCTTAGAGTCGCAGCTAACTGAGTTGACAGAGATCTGCCGTAAGCACATTACAGCTTGTGCCCTCTGCTCAGGTAAAGGTTACCTATGCGAGCTCTGCGGTAACAACGAAGTTCTATATCCATTTGATAGTGGAGCAATCAAGTGTGATAAATGCAACTCCATGTTTCATAGGAGCTGTTGGCTTCGAAAAGGACAGAAATGTCAGAAATGTGTTCGTTTAGAAGAGAGGAAGATCAAAACAGTGCCTGATGATGAATTGGATACACATTTAGAGTATGAAATAGATAAATTCGTTGATTAACATTGTTTTGTACCTGTTGTATATGGTATACATACATATATATTGTTCTTTTGCTTAGTTATCTGAGTTGCAGGTGCTTTTGCAACAACATGTATTCTTATTTTATATAACTAACGGATCTCGCCCACATCCGAATTCTTGTAGAACCGACAATGTGACCAATTTTTTCATTACCTACCTACTTGAAATTTAATTAAATTTTCTCACCGACCTTTCACTATTGCAATCAATACAATCCATTTTTACCCACGAAAAATCGGTCACCTCATCAATTATTGGGTGTGGGCGGGCACCATAAACATTGTGATTGATAAATACTATTTAAGCTATTTATTCACAGGAAACATTTGAGGCATAATCTGTTGCTCTACATGTAGTTGTCACAGCCATACGGTATAACACTCTGTTTTACAAAACGGTGTGGCAAATCGTAATGTGTGAGGAATGTTAACTAAATAAAAAAGTTTATTGAACAATCGTAGTAGATTCTATCAATATTAGTCTGTATAATCAAATGGATATTGATTATTATTGGTAGGTTCAGGTTATTTTTTTGTGGGGTGGATTTAGTAGATTTCTCCAGAGTTCTTGTTGTAAAAATATGTGTTGAGAGACTCCATTTTTAACGTAACTCTGCTTGTTACTTAAATTACATTTTCACTTGACATTGACAAAATGCATAAAAGATAGATAGATGGGAGTGGAATTATTGTTTTGTTATATGGCGTGTTAAATGCACTGAGTTTTTGGGAAGCGTATGCAATATGTTAAGGCGAGGATAAATTCTGATTAAATTATCTATAACGTGAATAAAATTTTATAAAAATAACCAGTAGTTTTAGCATTGTCACTTTTTTGTTTTGGTAAGAGCTATTTTCAAGATTTTTTTTTAATACACAAAATCTTTTCATGTAGATTTCTTGTGTAAGTAGTCTAGTTTCACATGTATATTTTTTCAAAATTTATGCTCTTGCATCATTCTAAAGTCAATAAAAATTAATAAACTTACGTAGTAAATACTTTATGTAGGCAGCAGGCTGGCCTGTCAATATTTTGGGGCACTGATTGACCCATACTGCCAGATGTGGCTTTGTGTGTAACCAAATGTTACTTAAGAGGAAACACCACGGGCTAGAGAAATGAAAAATAGGTATTTGTAAAATCTATTGCTGTCGCGCAGTGCCCGGCCGCGCGAGCTATCAATGTGTGAGTGTGACTGTCAATGTTTGCGTGGCGCCGCGTCCGCGTGCGCTCGGCCGGCACACTCCCAGAAACTTTCGTTACTCTGCCTTGCAGACGACAAGCTGATTTCGGCGCTTACGGAGTACCTATTTGTTTCGTGTAATTATTGTATTACATACCTTATTTTGTATTACTTCACTGTTTTATATCGGCTTGTGTATTGGATTTTGAGATTTTGAGATCGTTTTATTCCCCTTAACTTTTCGGTCTGAAACCCCTTCGAGAAGTGAGCGAGAAACGAATCGAGGCCAAATAGACCTTCTGGATCCTGATGGAAGAAGGTGGTGTTATCCTCACGGATACCTGAAGGACGGCCTTCGGGTTATGTCGGACTCTTACCGACTAAGCACCCCTTGCCTAGTGTGGTGGCTATAAGGCTATCGGAAGCAGCAGCCCCCTCAGGAGAGGGGAAGGTGCACGCGCTTTCCTAGATAGACCAGCCCGCCTAGCATGAACACCGAAACACGATATGATATAGCCATTTAACGCTTTGAACTGTCAAAAATCATTGGATATAACCGCCAACTTGAAATTTTGAAGAGTTTGTTTGTTTGTTTGTTTGGTTGAACCCTAAGATCTCAGCAACTACTGACTCAAATTGAAAAATTCTTTTTCCGTTGGATAGTTCATTTATCTAGGAAGGCTTTAGGCTATATAACATTACGGTACGTCCAATAGGAGCTGAGCATCAATGAAGAAAGTTGTAAAAACGGGAGAAAATATTTCTTTTCAAAGCTTTCACTACGTGCGCTGCGTAAACGGTTAAAGTTACGTTAAAATCATGTATGACGGAATTGTTCTCCATTAAAATTTCAAAAAAAAAGTCCGCGACAGCATATGTTTATCTTTTAAGGTTGGCTCACTATAACCTTTCTTTTTGGTAAACAAATTTGTTCTAAAATAATGCATTATCTGCGATGGTGTTTTTGTATGCATGATATTATTCCTTATTAAAATAAATACATTATTTATCACAAGTAATTATTTTGCACAAAACTGTTCTGGACTTCATTTGATTTCAATGAATATCTTAAGAAATAGCATAGTTTGAAATAAACGGAAAATAATAAATTTTGATTTTCTTTGCGTGCGCTGCGTAAACGGTTAAAGTTACACAAAAATTCTGTATCACGGAATTATTCTCCGTTAAAAGTTCTAAAAAAAAGTTTCAGACAGCATTTATCTATCTCTTAGGGTTGACTCGCTATAACCTATTTTTGTTAATAAAATTGTTCTAATTATTGCATTAGATGCGAAGGTATTTTTGTAAACATAATATTATTCCTTATCAAAATAAATACATTATTCATCACAAGTATTTAATTTTGTACAAAATTGTTCTATACATCATTAGATTTCAATGAACATCTTCAGAGATATCATAGTTTTAACATAACTCCGCAGCTAAATAATGATCAAGTACTACGCACGCATCTATACTGAGTTGTTTTTTGTTTGGTTGAACGCGCTTATCTTAGGAACTACTGATCCCGTCAGATTCGGACGCCTTAGAAACTCTAATAGGTTCAGAGACTCCTCCGAGGGAGATGCTCACCGGTCAGGAATCCTCTCTGGAGTGATTCGACCTTAAAGCTTGAGGACCCACCGAGGTCCTCCCTTTTACTAAAAGCCCTCTGTGACTCAAAGAAGGTCATCAGAGACATCCTGTAAAAATAGTAAAAAAAAACCGCCTAGAAGGAGTGGGACGCGTGAGCGAAGGGTTCACGCGCCTTGGCACGCATAGATTTTATGAAACTGTCCGAAAATTATTTTTTCACCCGCCCTAGGCAGTCGATCCGGGCTCAACTTTTGAAATCGCGACTTTCATTTCTTTCTCTATATTTATTTTCGTTCGACTAGCCCGCATAGCAGCTAGACAGCCATTCTATGTGGATCGTCTCACTACGCCCGCCCCCGGGATAGAACCGCGAACCCTGGGGTGCCAGGGCATCGCGACGCGCAGTATGGGAAACCCTGATATAGGCCTATATATCTCCATAGCATCACTCTACGACTTATAGGAGTTGAGCATCAACGAAAAATGTTGTAAAAATCGGAAATCCACGCGGACGAAGTCGCGGGCACAGCTAGTCCTATTATATAAGACAATTCAAAGCGATAAATGGCTATATCATATCGTGTTTCGGTGGTCATGCTAGGCGGGCAGGGTATGAACGCGGAAGGCGAACGGAATCCATAGTGGGGGATGGGATGATAGATGGGGCGATGGGATTAGTTTTCGCAGTGGCGGAAGGCCGCGTGATAATCCTAAGTTGCCAAAGAGGCAGTGAAGTTAATTTGAGCAGTAGCATCTGCGCAGTTGAGCTAACAATCGAACATCATAATGTGTTAAATACACTGCACGCAAAATATTCATCTAGAAATATCGATATCGATGAACAACACTAGGTTAAATCGATAAAATTATCGACTACATGTCACGTCATGAGTGTATACGTGTTAGTCCGCGTCTCCCTAACCTCAAGCCTCCCCCCGCAGAGCGCGATAGAGACAACGGCAGCTTGGACTGAAAATACCTATTAAAAGAACAGAAAATCAACGATTCGTAGTCCCCTGATTTCTTCTCCAAAACTTAACCGATTTAAGTACTTTTTTCATAAAAAAAATAACAAAGGCTTGAGCTGTGTTCCTATGTTTTAATTTTTTAATATAATTTAGTCAAATTTGTTTCCTGGATGTTTGAACACAAAGGAAAATTTGGCCATTTTTTTAGGTTTTTGAACGTTCATATATCTTTTAATAGTTAATTTATGAAAAAAACGAAAACATAGGGACATGTTAATAGTGGCCATAGATATTCAGGAAAAAAATTATAACTCTACCGGCATTGTCCAGGGAGGAAACAGGGGACTACGTTTGTATGGAAAAACGGGCGTTGTGTTTCCTCTTAAAGCTCTGCTCAACCCCCTTTGGGATTATGAGCGTGATTATATGTATGAACGTATGGTGTCTGATACTGACAGCTATGGTTTTCATGTAACGAAATGTTACCTAAAGTTCGACTGTTGGGACCGGAATTTTATTTATCTAGGCTTAGCGGGCACGGTATGATGCAGTGCTTATTTGATGTTTGTGCATGCCACTGTCAGTAACTTAACATTTTAAGTAGTGACATGGAACTTTCGGTTAGTAACTCTATCTGTCCATACATCGACAATATGTCGGCTTAGGTTCTAGTGTTGATTGTTGCCGTAAAGTCTCGTATCCATTAGGCAACACGTGACGCTCAACTAGATCAGCAACGTTACACAACAACGCATGACGTTGACAGCTCGCGAGCAACTTGACGCGCGTCTTGTTTGTTTCCGTTCAACATGCAGTTGAACATCAAATGTTGCCCAGTGGACACGAGGCATTAACGGCTTTGGCGCGTTTGGTCCAATTCGCGTTTCGTCCAATTGTAAAAAAATTCCAATTCGTGGAATAAAAAAATATACAATGTATTTGTTGGCTTATTATTGGTAGGTTTAGGCTAAGAACTGATGGAGCGGTTTCTACCCGCGCCCGCAACGGTTGTGGGACCGCTGTTTTCTTTATAAGGTCACGATACCGCAGTTCTGTGCGGTAACGCAGCCGCCGCGGTTATTTACGATCCAGATTATTATTAGTTGAGTTCCAGTCCGCCATGGACACACCAGAAACTAGCGGTTACACCTTAGATTCATATAATCTAAGAGTTATACACATACTACAATCCGGCGCGTCGTTTTGCACGTTTTTAGCGTGTTATACGATTATACAAACCGCGAATTTGACAAAACACGAATCGGACAAAACGCGAGGTGGATTGGACCAAACGCGAATTGGGTCAAATGCGCCTAAAGGGGCATAAACGTTTATTGAATGTGCAACTGCCGTACAACAAGACATCCTATGCGGAAAGCTATCTGGCAACGTTGCTTTTGTGCAACGTTGAGTGTTGCTTCTGTTTCCGAGTGAATACATAGCTTTATTTATTCATAGAACTTGACACTAAATAATGTAGAACAAATCTAGAACTCGTTTAATAATTAGACATTTACCTACTAATTGATAATAACTGGATATTGACCTTATTTTGGTACCTACTAATTTATTTAAATAAATATTTATATCACCTTCTAAAGACCTCATTTGGTTAATGATGTTCAACTTAACGGCCATTGAGAAGTATGGTCATTATGAATCTCATCTGAGTTTGCTTCTAATTTTTATTTGGCATGTATTTAAGATTGAAATTGATACCAAATTAAATAGAAAACGAAAAATACGTCAGCTTGATGACGTAATCAGAGACGAAAGACATGGCTAAATGCGTCGTGGTTAAACAGTCGTGTGTAGCTCAGTTGGAAGGGCAGTCGCCCGGATATCGAAAGGTCGCAGGTTCAAGTTCCGTCTCAGCACTTTCATGGTAGATTTTTTTTCCATGTTTTCGTTTTCTATTTAATTTGGTATCAATTTCAATCATAATTGTAAGCATCTGTAAAAAAAATGTTTAGTCAACCTTGAAGGGAGAGTGGTGTAAGTAAATTAATACTTAATAGATTTTGTGGCAGGAAATGTTAGGCCGCGGACTCGAAGTCAGCGACGAGCGGGGCGATGCATGGCGCGAGAGCGGTGCGATTCGAATGTATAGATTTAAATGGAACTGGCGTCGAAGGCGGCGCGGGGGCGACGCACTAGCGATGCGCCCCAGTCAAACCAGCCCACGCGTCTGTATTAACGTAGTCTTGTGCTTTTTATCGACCGACGGCTCAAAACTCCTGCCGAAGACGTCGAGGAGCAAATTATTTCAATTGTTTACGCCCGCCGCTCTAGCGCCCGCGATCTGCCAGCTGGCTTCGTACTTGTCGGCGACCGCCGCCGGCCGCCCCGCTTACGCGCCGCTCATCGCTAACTTCGAGTCCGCAGCCTTAATGAGGTGTCTTTAACCGAAGTTTAAATTATCGGAATTTATTTAATCTATCGGAATCTGAACCGAAGTGGAAGGAGTCTTAGCTGAAACCGGAGTCAGAGCTTATATCACTATGTTGACTGTCGGTTGTGGACTGTGGTTGTGGTTTTGGCATCGTCATTAACGCTGCTCATCATAATGTTGTCGAGCAGCGTTTTTATAAAATATAGTTAAAATTATTCTTATTTTTATCTGCTGATGACGGTGCTCGAATTGTATACATAAATATTTTATTCGTTGGTGTAAGCGAATGCTTATGATAATGACCTTTATTCATAATGACCGCACTTCCTTTTCAAGTTGCCCGTAACATCTGTACAAGTGTTGGTGTTGCCATAAGAAATAATCCTTTAATCCATTGTTATTTTATTAAGTTTTCATGTTACTTGTAAATGGTGCTGATAATATTATAATTAGCAGTAAATGTTAAAATACAAAAAAGCTTTAATGATGTATGTGAATTGCTGAATAATTTAAATAGAAATAAAAAATATATCGTACACAATTGAATGTCTTATTTATTATATATACAACATCTAAAGGTGGACGCACATTTAACCGAGCCGAACGAAACGAACTTTAGAAATCTTCATACCCTGGAAATTCGGATGACGGACGACTCGGCGACGTAATTAAAATTTTAAATAATACTAGAAATGTAAACCTAAATATTTAACCATAGATTAAAAGTAGGCATCTGAAAAGTAGAAGTTGATACTACGGAAGTATTAGAATTGATATAGTGTATTGACTTTCACAGTAGTTGTAATTTTCTGTACAGAATCGACGGCTGCGGCCATTCTGTAACAGAACGGAAGTCTGGCTGGCACTGGCATTAGGGTTCGAAGTATCGGCCTCGGGTATCGATACCGAGTACTCGTGTGGTATCGAGGGACATGGTATCGATACCCTAAAAGTATCGGTCATAAAGTATCGATACTACTCAGTATCGAGTATTTTTAACCGTTTATAAACTCGAAGTTTTACCATGCCACGGGAAATAATTGTAATAAAATATTTGTTAGGGAGAGTTGTAAAAAAATTAAAAGATTTATTGGCAATATAGAAAAACGAATTTATTGAAAAATATAATTAAAACCATTCCACCTCTGGGCGTCCGGCTAAAAATAATAACTCGTTTAAGCGCTTAGGCTTTAAACGATTGCGCGTTTGGGCCATTATAGCCCCTGCTTTTGAAAACAGCCTTTCGGCTGGAACAGAAGTGGCAACAACCACAGCTTGCCGCCTAAATTCCCTGTTTCTTTCAAAATACTTCCAGGCCGCACTTACACTATTCATTTTTTTAACAGGACACAATAATTACCTACTTGCTTATAAAGTAAAGACAATGTGAATGTAAGCAAAAGGAACGTTACGAACGAACGGAACGCATTAAATGAATGAAACGGACGAATGAACGTCAACGTGCAGTTGTTCTTCACAGTGTTGCAATACGTAAATAAAAATATTTAGTTGTCATGTCAGTTGAAAAATTAAAAAATGTTACTTAAACGAGTACTCGATACCAGCAATTTCTTGCGACACTTGCGAGTACTCACCAGGCTGTAGTATCGAGTACTCAGTATCGAGTCTCGCTTTGGAAAGTATCGATACCTACTCGGTATCGAAAGTATCGTTCGAACCCTAACTGGCATTCGTTACGCAGCCGTCGATAGAGGCGGACGTATCAAGCGTGTGTGTTTTACTGGAAATCCATAGGAAATTTTTATACCTATTTGTTTGGTAAAAAATGTGTAATCCACCTTGATGTAAATACGGAATGGAAGCGCGCAGTGACGGAGACTTCCTAATACAAGTATTTTTATACTTAGTGTTATCGTTTTATAGAAAATACATTAAAAAAATATTTGTTAAATTAATGTTAACGGTTTTTTTAAAAAAAAAAGAAATGAAGCTCAAGGTTATCTATGGTTGGCAGTATAAAAAGGCGGCCATCTTGACTTGTGCGCATTCGATTCGTAACCACCGAAGCGTGCGGAAGTGTCTTATTAGAAAGTAAGAAGTGCGATAATTTGTGAGTCGTGAAATAAATCATTTGTGAGTCAACGGTGTTTCACATTTCTCAACTTCTGAATTACCTATATTAGGTAGGTACAAGGATTATTACCGAGATTTGCCGTAACCTTGGTTTGTTATTGTAATAAAGCATACTTACCTATTTGATTTTATTTTACTCATCTTGTTGATTTTTGTTTTTACAAACAATTTCTGGAGACTTTACTGTCACTTACCTGACAATCCAGGCACCTGCAGGACTCTCTATAGGAGCAGGAGCTGAGCGTGGACTCCAAGTGTTTCAGGTAGTGCATCTGCCCGCAGTTGAGCCGGCGCTTGCGGCGAGCCAGCGATGATAGAAACGCCATTAAGGACATCCTGCCTCTTGACGACTTGGGCTTTGCGGTGGAGCTGAGAGGTACCATATATACTATTACATTTTTTATGTTTGATCGAAGATGAGGCCTAAGATGGTACGCGTTCGCTTAAAAGATGCTTGTTAACTCTGGCCTTAAAGATATCCAGATTATATTGCTCCGGGAAAACAGACCTCGGCAACGAGTTCCACTCCTTAGCTGTTCGCATGAAAGAGGAAGCAAAGCGCTTCGTGCGGATGGGAGGTATATCCACAACGTAAGGGTGAAAGCCTTCGCCGCGTCTGGTCGTCCGGTGTTGGAAAGGGGCTGGGGAGATCAAATTACGAAGAACTTCCGCACACTCTCCGAAATGCAACCGATGAAAGACCGAGAGGCAAGCGACTTTTATATTTATTTGGGGGGTTTACTGTACCCCTAGTATGAGTTTTGTTAGTTTTCGAGGTCGATCAAACGTATCGTATCTTTCATACATTACCCACTAGCGCCTCTAGCGTAAACTATCAGAACCAGTGAGCAATGTGTGAAATGAGACGATACGTTTGATCGAGCTCGATAACTATCAAAACTCATACTAAGCGTACAGCTTGTATATTTATCAATAAATTTCTAGCCGCCAGTGACAAGCCTACTCAATTATATTAATAATTTTCAAAACTTGTTGGCTAAAGGACGCAGCACACTTATCAGCTCGGAAGGGAACGCCTCTTTTTATTGCTATGAACGCTACGGAACTGCGACTACGAACCGTAGCGCATCGCCTCTGATAAGTGTGCGACGACCTTCTGTTTGTGATTTTTATGATATTTAAATGGATTAACTGTCTAGTCCACGACTTTTTTGCATTGACGGCAGATAGTCAAGTCAATCGATATAGGTAGGTACCTAATAAGGATACCGACAGTGGTCCAACGATAAATTAATCGTCACGACATAGTGGGAACACGCCCTAAGGGTCTATCCATACTTAGGGCAGTACATTTTATCTATATTCTTTATTTGCAACAACCATGGTTTACAAAGATGACATTATTTGTAACAGATCTAAGTACATGATTCGCTGTTAGTAGCATGCAAATGTTTACATTTATTAAGAAATTTCACATTTTTCATATGCATGTACCTATATCTACCTTTTTTTTGTTCATCGGGGGTTATGCATCGTCTAGCTGGGTGGTGCTAACCGCAGGGGATATGTGGGACTCGAGGTAAAGGCGTTCTCTCCATACCCAGTAAACATCCTCCCCGGCCTGACCTCCAGTGCGCTATTGCGGGACGGCTCGGGATCTGCGCACACGAGCGCAACTACACCGAGACCGTCCCAACCACAGAACATAGATATAAGAGGTTATATCTATGTTCTGTGGTCCCAACGCTGCCCCAATATTATATACTCTTTGCGCTGCCCGTCTAGGCACTCCTTGTGCACCAATTGGTGGTCAGCAGCCCTCAGGGGCTACCGACTAACGCCAGCCCCTGTGGGCCGCTGGCCGACGTCGGTCTTATAGGCCGCCTCCTCACCGACGGCTGCTCGACCTGGTGCGTCCTCCTGACGAGGACACCAGCAGCAGCCATCGGACCCCACCCGGGGGACTTCGGGCGCGGTCGTGGCCCTAAAAAGGGCCGTCCGTAACTAGCCGTGGTGGGAAAACAAAAACAACTCGACGATGGCATGTGACTTCGAATGCCAAGGGGACTTGACATCAAAAGCCACACACCCGCCGAGAAAGTTTCCCCACCACGTTACCAGGGTCCGCCACGAGGAGGCTTCCGGACGTGGACCCCATGTAGGTGTATCTACCTACCTATATGGATTGTTCATTTTTAACTGTTCCTTTAAAGACATTCTATTCTTTAAGGACGAGATTTTTTTAATGTTTTTGCATTTGAAGAAAATATTGGGTAGCAGTTTAATACTCTCCTAGAATGAAGAGTGTCTCACCTATCACCGAAGCCGTTCAACAGGGCCGGCCCCATTTCGTTGTCTTTCTCGCACAGCGTGGCCTCGCTCTGTCGCCGCGGGTGGCGTCTCTTCACTCCATTGCCCATCTCCGTTCTTCCTTTTTCGTCTGTTAATACAAAATTACTTTTAATTAAACAGTAGTACAAGTTCTTACAGTGGGCCAACGAGCACGTCTAGACGGCAATAGTAAGGGCGACGCGGGACGAGACGGGTGCCACCAAACTGCCATACTCTCGCTCGGTACACAAAAGCGGAATTTTCCTCATCTACAAGGGCCTCGGCCGACTATATGTTTTCCAGATGTTTTTCTAAAAAGGGCCTGACTGACAGACAGGCGGATAGCGAATGTTTTTATTATAAAGGTTCCTTTTGGTTTGTACAGTCAAATTTATACTAAATTTTACCTTAGGGATTTGCAGAGTTAAATTATACTAAAGCTTGACTCTACATGAAATCTAAAAACTTTTTGACAGTGCGAGCCGCCTCGCACTAGCTATCTTCATATATGTATTCTGCTTACCATCTGGTGGAATGGAGTCATTTGCCTGACCTTTCATACAAAAACATTAATAGCCAGCTACTTACTGGACACTTCAGTATTATCATAGCAGTTCCAGTTGCCCTCATCCACGTACTCTTCGACCTGGTCCGCCGGCCACAACTCCTGGACGGACGGGTTTTGGTAGATAGTCTCAGTGGATGCGTTCCCGTTTTCCACATCATAAGACCTGGTCTCTGGTTGCTGGAGAACCTGCATGGAAAGGAAACAAAGTAGGTACGTTGGAATGTTTGATTATCTCTTTCAAGGAGACGGTCGATGGCGCCACGATCGTGTATTCTTGGTAACGATCACGAAAGTTAAGCAATCAAGTGCGCGGTCGGTACTCGGATGGGACCGAGAAGTTTTTGACCTTGATTTTCCTCTGTTGTTCGTAGGCACGTTAAGCTGGTGGTCCCGGGTGCTGTAGAAAGTATCAGCCGTTCCCAAAAGAGGGTACAAAAGTACAACACATATTGCAACCAAAATGTATACAATATACATTTATTTATGGGAAAGGGTAAACGAGCAGACGGCTCACCTGATGTTAAGTGATCACCTCCGCCCATGGACATTTTTGCAACCCCAGAGGAATCGCAATTATACGTTGCCGGCCCTTAAGGAAGGAATAGATCCGCTCTTTTTATAAAGACTTAGGGGTCGTATCGGTTCGGGAACACCCCTGACAGTTGGTTCCACAGTCTTGTGGTTGGCGGCAGGAAATTGCGCGAGAAACGCACGGTAGACGTCCAGACTGTAAGTACGGAACAGCTGATTGTTTAGGTCAATTGATAGCCTCATAAAATGTGTCTTATTTAAAATTATTTTAAAAGGATGTCTTCACAGTCACTCTGTAGGTATGAAATAATTTAGGTAGGTATGTTAGTACCTACATAACCATACATATAGCGGTCGTATTACGAAGTCTTGGAAGCTACAGGTGCGAGCCAGCTAATACTAATCCCTTAATAGCATCAAGTAAAGTTATGTCACCGCTTAATTAAACATACGTATTTTTTACTTAGAGCGATAGCAGACTGAGTATTTTAACGCGCAGATGACGCGCGTATACGCGCTTCTAACGGGACTCGAATGTAACCTAATCTAAGCACACGGGGCGATCGTGAAACGCAGATACAGCGATACAGATCGTAGCTTCCGCGTTTTGATCAGACTCCTCGGCAGATGTACAATGGAGTCGGTTGAGACCACAGATATATCAATCTATATAAGGAGGTCGGTCGAATCGCCGTGTTCATAGGAAGACCGAGTGTCGCGATCACCGGCCGTACTACATAACATGGTTCTAGTTGAGCATGCCGTAATATACACTATTCATTGCGCGCGTCATAAGGACCGCGAAGCAATGAAAGTTAGGCACAGCTGCAAAGGAGATCAGTTAAATCGCTGAGTTCATAGGAAGTCCGAGAGACGCGGAAGGCGAACTGGCGGTAATGTATGCCCACTGGGCATACACTTGTCACAAGTTGAACGCCAGCTTGGCCTATCTCCTTTTATTATTAAATCTGTGGTTGAGGCGCACGTTAGCATTGCTTCAAACGCGCGTAGGTATACGCGCTTCATGTGTAAAAATAGCAGAAAATCAACAGAAAGTCACAAGGAAAATAAGTTTGGAAAGCCCTGTAGGCCTATTGGTTATCTTTTTTTGATAGATGAACGTTATGTGAATTACATATTCATTATGCTGTTTTACACGACACGCTTTTATGGCACGTGTTGTGCAAAAACAGCAATGGATATGTAATTCACTCGGTGATTGAAGAAGCTTATAGGTTTTACCTATAAGCTTCTCGGTGATTATAACGTTCATCTGTCCAAAAAAGTTAGCGAATAGGTTTATGTACCTACGTCAAAAAATATTTGTTATGCCCATCTGACGGACTGAACATAATTTTTCAGTCATCATCTCTCCCTCTTATTGTTTTTTTTTATCGGAACCGTACAATGTCCGTACCTAGTGGTTTCGTAGCCGCCCCGTTCCGTAGCGTTCACAGTGAAAAAAGAGGCGTTTATTTCCGAGCTGACAATTGTGCAAAGACCTTCACTTGGTTCATAATGTTTAGGTATTGTTAATTCCTTACTTGATAATGCGCTCGCGTTCCAAGAAAAAACACCGCTCCAGAATTGTTTGAAGACATCACTGGCACTGTAACAAAATAATAATAAAAAAAAAATTAGAAGAAAGAACGATACCAAAAGCAAAAAAACTAAATAAAAATATGATCGTCCGTTTGGGAGTGACCATGCCACAGATAGACATACAAACACACATAAAATTATGTACTTACATATAGCTAAGGATATATACTTTTTTTTCGGCGGGAGTTAAAAATTATGTGTTATTTATTATAATAAACTTAACATACTTATATTTTTTAATTTCGTTCAAATATAAATTGTAAACACAAAATACTTACCTAAGTACCTACCTATTTATAAAGGTTCAAGTACAATTATAAATTCAAACATATTTTTAATTAGAAATGTACTTGTAAAAAAAACATAAGTAAAACAGAAGAAAATCGTAAATAATATTATTAATTTCTAGCTATTTTTATTAGACAGTTTTACAGAATACCTACATGACATACAATAATGAGTCATTAAAGTTTAATTTGTTTATACTAAAATATGCTACTTATAGTTTTTTATATTAAATGACTAAGACAGCGAATACAAAACTCTTTTTCCTGTAGATATTTGCTAAAGACGCTAAATAAATGATTAAATTGGTCTAATACAACTATTATTAGTGCCATAGTAATAAATATTTAAATCCATACCTGATGATAAAAGGAGGCGTGTTGAATAATTTCCGTTGTTTATGTGATAGCGAAGTCAGTGTTGTGTATTTTCTGAATTTATTTCATTTTCTGGTTCGTCAAGGAGCTTATATTTTACCTTGTGGTTCGTGCTTGATTTATCAATGACAAGTTAGCATTGACGTTGTATTGACTTGCGCACTGCGACTTGAGGGTTGCAAGGTTCACCCTTAGAAGTTTACTCATTTCATTATTCTGAATTTAGTATTACTATTTACTACTACTTTCAATTTTCTTTGATTGATTTTCGATTTTAAACGTAGTTCTTATAGAGCGTAAAATCGATTAATAAAATTTCACACTGTGGTAACCTGATGTCCTGTTGATAGCACAAAAAAAAATATGAGAAAAAAACATCTGCAAAAATTTTGAAAATCGAACCTCTTGTGTTTCTGTTAGTCTGTTAGTGGTATACTTGGTCATGTACGACCCTGAAATATATTACTAGCTTTTATTTGTTTCGCTTACAATTTTATTACAAACTAGGTGACCCGGCGAACTTCGTACCGCCTATTTTCTTTTCTGTTGAAATTTTTCCTGAATTTTGTTTGCTATAAACTAGTGATGCAACGGAAGTGTCTTAACGGAAGCGGAAACGGAAACAGATGTCAAAAGTAAATCTTAGCGGAAGCGGAAGCGGAAACGGAAGCGGAAGCAGAAGTGTTAATACTATGAAGAAAAAGCACAAAAAAGACAATTTTTTTTTAATGTTTGATAGGCTGAGCGTTTGTCCACAACCTCACCTGATGGAAAACGATGATGAGGCCTAAGATGGTACACGCTCGCCTAGAAGATGCTTGTTCACTCTGGCCTTGAATATCCAAAGTATACAGATCCAAGTATATAGATCCGGAAAAACAGACCTTGGCAACGAGTTCCACTCCTTAGATGTTTGCATAACGAAATAGGAAGCAAAGCGTTTCGCGCCGATGGGAGGTATATCCACAACCGTGAAAGCCTTCACCGCGTCTGGTGGAAAAGGGGCTGGAGGGATCAAATTATGAAGAACCTCCGCACACTCCGAAATACAACCGATAAAAGACCGAGAGGCAAGCTACACTGGAGATTAGCCTCAGCGAGTGCCTCACTGCCAATGAGTCTCCTCGCTCTGTGCTCCGCAGAATCCAGTGCATCCAACTGATAACGTGCAGATTCGTCGCAAAGGTGACAACACGCTCCTGCATGGAGATGCAGGAGCGAACTTGGGCTCGATAAAGGCTTAGGAGCTGCTCAGATGTAAAATACCGTTTCACCTTTGAAAGAATGCCAAGTTTTTTGACTGCGTTTTTAGCAATGGAGTTGACTCATCATCATCATCAAAACAGCCTTTGTAAATCGACCCACTGCCGGGACTCAAGGCCTCTCCTTGTTATCGAAGGTTTAGGCAGTAGTCCACCCCGCTTACCCAATGCGGATTCGAGGAGGGAGTATAAGGTGATCAAATACCCCTTTGCTGATCCATTAGTCGCCTTGTACGACACTCATGGAGGATATGGTGTAATGCTATTCTCTGCCGGCATCACATGGCTATCTGCAAGATTTCTTTGTCAAATTGAAGTTATTAAATGAATTTGTAATTCAGAAAATAAGATAAGGGTGTAGCAATTTTTCAGTGTTTCTATATGGAACTTCAACTAACATAATTTCAATAAAATAAATTAAGTACAAAAACGCTATTACATATTTCGAAAACGGTGCATGGGAGCTAAAAATAGATAACGAAATTTTTGATCCCCTTCCACACATTTATTGAGCTAATAAATAAAACGGGAAAGTGCGACTTTGAATTTTTTTATATTAAATACCTACCTACATGAATTATGTTGAGGAGTCAGTTTCCAGTATATGTTTATGCACAAAAAACAAAATAATTCTGAAACAATACATTATAGAGCCCCATTACTACAAAGTAATCACTCTGTGCCTGTTACTGTGCTTTATTACCTGTCAATCATAGTGTAAGTGAAAATTCTTAACACACTATATAGTTAGGCTTATTAAAGGTATCGCAACTGGCCCGGCATATTTTATGACGACAGCCCTATACCATTCTACACGAGTAGGCTATTATAGCTCAGTCGGCGTACTTGTTTACTTATACTATGGGACACTGTCCAGTCGTCCACGCGTCCTCCACCCCCGCGCTCCTCGCTGTAACCTCCGTTTAGAGTTCTGTTAAAAAGTTTGCGGAAGCAGAAACGGAAACGGAAGTGAAAAATCTTGCGGAACTTCTGCAGAAGCGGAAGCGGAAGCAGAGTTCTGTTGCAACACTATTACACACACAAGCATGCTTAACAGACACGCCACGCGCGTCACAATCACAACCGGAGACAAATGGAATTATTTATGTATGTACTTACATAACTACTTTATGCTTGTATGAAGCTCCTTGGTTGTATGTCGTATGGTGTGTTGTAGAGACGTGCATCCCAGAAGATTCTGAGATCTTCGTTCTGGTAGCTAGGTAGGTCCCTGTCGCTGTTTTTTTGTGTTCCTGCGAATCCATACTGAGCAAATTCGCTGCAACGAAAACGATTGTGTCATTAATCTATGTATAGCGTGGAGTGTGTAGTATGAAATGCCTAAGTTTCCATTCCACTTGATGGCAAACAGAGGTGGAGTGGACGCAGGGGCGGTCTCATAGTAAAGGCATTTAAGCACTGCCTACCTCAATATATTACTCATACACTACTATAGACTGTACGTCCTTCCTACCAACAAAATAATGCAACCTATGGGCTTCAGGCGGCCTGCGTGTAACGTATATATACCTACACCTACGCGCCAATATGCGCGGTAAGCACTAGTTTCATCTGCTTGTAAAAATCACACACACTACAATATTTTTTACTTGTTCAGAAACACACAACGATTGACAGTATTAAACGACAAGATTGAAATGTTATAACTAGCAGGTATTATAACTAGGAAACTGACCTTCTCAATTTAGCCGTATTAAGTAGGCTGGCCTACTCGACCGACTGTGATTATCAATTTGATATTGTTTAGGATGCCGATTAATTTATAGGATTATTTAAAAATACATTCATCAATAAATAATGAATTACGAAATTTAAGTAACCTTTCGTCGCATAAAATACTAGGAATAAATTTTATTAAATAAAAGTATTCGCAAGATTATTCTCCAGTACTCCCTAGGTGGCGCTAGTGTCTAGGAATAAATAAGAGCAAAGCAAGTAGTTTTAATCGTAATATTTACATAAGATCTTTTTAACTAATTTGAATTGTAAAATTCTTTTTATATATTTTTATTTCACTTCACTGTTAGTTATAAAACACACCTTGACGTGATTAACTTATAAAAGTAAGGAAATAGTTTTAAAATGAATGAATACGCCAGCGCCAGCCATTTTTTATAATCCAAATCTTTATGACTGTCATGTCACTCAAGCGCGCGAATGTTAAATAGGTACTTTTTTAGTGCAAATCTTAATTTCTTTACAATATTTATCTACTTAAAAGAGTTTTTATGGTGTTGTGTTGTTTCGCATTTACGACGATGGAAAAATTACAGTGTTCCCGATGTTCTGATAATTCAATTTGCTTAGAAAAACTGCGTAAGAAACCCAGATTTCATAGGTAAGATTTTTTTATTGAAAGATAGGTAGTTATTTTTATTTATTTACAAATAACTATGAAACTATTACACAAATAACAACCTGAAATATATTGTTGTAAGGTTGTAAGTACTTAATTGTTTTTAAGATTTTATTTTCTACTAGCGAGTTCGTTCGCCTGGACTTTACAATTTTTACCAACCTGTAATAACTATGCATGGTACTATACATGTAAACCTTGTTATTAAATCACTCTTTCTATAAGTATTGAAAATTACATTAACATCTGTTGCGTAGAATAGATTTAAGCGTAGGTAGGTACAGGACGCGGGTGCGACTTTATTTTATACTAGTTAGGTAACGATTTCCGCGTAGCATTTCAGATTGAGTTTTAGAGACTTCGATGTAAATGCCTACCTAATGTATAAATTAATGCACGCTACTGAGTGGACGGACTCCACATGCAAGGATTATTGACATACAAACGTCTTATTAACATTTAAGCATACAAAACTATTTTTAGAATATTTTTTGAATAATGGCTATGCGTGTAGTAGGCAGCGGTGGATGACCCGGTAAATGATTGACTAAAATGGTGTTTTGGAGGTGATGTGCTTTTTAACACGCTTATATTAGTTTCACCTGTATGTTTGTTTGTATGTATGTAACTGACTCGTGTGGACTCGATTTTGACCCACTTTAAACGGTCAGATTTCATTTAAACTTTATAGACTAATCAAAGACCGATAACATTACAATAATTCGATAAGAATATCCCATTATCCTGATTAGAATCGCCAGGACTAAATGAAACGTTTGGAATGTTAGTTCAGCTATACGTCACAAGATGGCGTTGTCATTGTTAAGTTGGCGGTGTTAAGAGTTTTTTGGCACAATACATTAAGATATTTTTCGCAAATTTTGAAACTAAATGATGAACGAATCTGGGACCATCAGCTCAGCTTATGCCGACGAAGCACGGAGGAAAATAGAGTTGAAAAAAATTTCGGTCACCCATCCGAGTACCTAGTTGGTTGCTTAGCTTAGTAACGAAGTACGTTCACGACCGCGGCGACTTCGAATACGTGTTCAAAAACATGATTGAATTTCTACTGAAGTGCTTTCTCACCTCAGAAGCAACAAACCGACCTTAGTTAGTATAGAAACAGTTGGAAGCAAGCTGACATACTTGGTGCTTTCATGCCGCAATCTCTTCAGTTTCTTTCATTAATTTCACGATACGTCAATAGATGGCGGTGTAGTATTTTAAATATTTTACAAAAAGAAAAGGCATCATTTTTGTTTCATTTTTCATAATTCAAGGATGAATTTGACATTTAAAGTCAAGAACTAGGAAAGTAGCGAAAGGTCATGAGGTCGAGTCCCGACTCAGCACTTATCATGACAGGATTTTTTAAGACGCTTATTTATCTTACCTACGTTTTCTATAAAATTTGTTAAAAAATACTGAATAGGATTTATTTAATTTTTCAGACGACCAAAATTTTTACTTATTGTATCAATGTCTATTTGTTGTATACACTAGGTATATCCCCGCATATAAATATTACACTATTATTAGGGTTGGCAGGAAGAGATCTCTGCTAGAGATAAGCTCACCTTTGTATTTACATGCCCTTTCTTGTTTATGTTTTGTAAATTATTGTGTGTACAATAAAGAATTTATATAATTTGTTAAGCAGGTTATGTAGGTGTATCAAAAAAAAAATTCCAAATAGGTCGAGGCGTCTTAGAATAATCGGGGAACATATATAAAGTCGGTTTAAAACAGGGTTTTTTCAAATAGGTTTATCATCAGGTGGAATGGAGTCATTTGCTCGACCTTTTTATGAAAAAAAATTGTCGGTAAAAAAACCGCCTATAATAAAAACGGAGATAAAAATTTTTTGTTTAAAAAACAATTTTTTTTTTATCAATCCCAATGACAATTAAGTGACTACGTTTATTCCAAATATATCTACATATGTATATCTGTATATTGTGACCTCAAAAAACATTTTTTTTTTAAAATAACATCGATAGCTCAAAAACTGTTCGTCAGATGTCGCTCACATTTAAATGGGACCACATGACAAGTACCAGCTTCCAAATATAAAAAGAATCATCACAATCGGTACATCCAGAAAACAGTTATGAGGTAACACACACAAAAAAAACATAGGTACAGCCGATTTGAGAACCTCCTCCTTTTTTAAAGTGGGTTAAAAAAGGAGTCAAGTAACCCACACTGGTATCTCTGTTTGCAGGCAAGTCCAAGCATCCGTCATTCTAGAGTGTCGCAGGTATCCAGATATACAGTCTAGCAATTTCTTCTAGTCGACAGAATGGCAAATGTTGAAGTTTGGTCT
Organism: Elophila nymphaeata; assembly: GCA_955850985.1. NCBI lineage: Eukaryota > Metazoa > Arthropoda > Insecta > Lepidoptera > Crambidae > Elophila > Elophila nymphaeata. The sequence continues at coordinate 31,901,663 of OY039066.1, forward strand.
AATTGCGACATGAGTTTAGGTCTAAATTTGTGTGCGGTGCAACTGAGTGACGCGGCTGCACCACGCCGCTCCACCATGTGAGCACGGACCCCCTGGTACACTCTCTCGATACCGGCTATATGTACTGAAGTCGCGGGGAAACTTCGTCAGCGCGATTCAGGCATGCAGAGTAGTGAGTTGTACAGCGAGTAAGTGGTGCTTTCGATTTCGTTAATACGTCAGAACTTATAATGGTCTGTTGTGGAAGAATCCGTTACATGTTCTTCGTAGCGATCACAAGTTAAGCTACCAAGTGAGGGGTCTGTACTCAGATGACAGAATTTTTTTCAATTCGATTTTGCCCCATGCTTCATCAGCACACATAAGCTGGTGGTCCCAACTGCTGTCGAAAGATAGCCTGCAGCAGCAGTGTGATTCTGTATAACCTCACTTTACTCTTCGAATCTGATTCCGCAGTGATATCGTCGACGACGTCGACGCCGTCGTGGTGGAGTGGTCAGTACAGCTGGCTACACATCAAGCGGTCCGGGTTCGAATCCTGGTAGCGGCAAATGTTTGTGTGACGAACACGAATGTTTGTTTGCGAGTCATGGTTGTTTATATATTTATTTAAGTTTATTTATAAAAATATCTAAAATTATTATGTATATTAAAAAAAAATGTCCGTTATCTAGTATCCGTAACACAAGTTCTTAATGATACTTACTTCGGGCTAGATAATTGGTGTGAGCGTGAAAAATATATTATTATTATCAAGATATATTACACCAATCATCAGAATGAGATTATTGGAAGAATCCCTGGTGTCAATCAGGACTCCGGATATGGACTCCTAGAAACTGTTGTGTTGAGGTTACGTTACATAGGTAGAAACTTTAAAGAACATTTTTTTCCTTTGCGATTTATATTGCCAAAAGTTGAAATACATAAATTGAGACATTTCATAAAAAGGTTCCTAAAACTAGATACAAAAAACTTTTAGACTACTTAATTACAAATAAAAAAACTTCACCTACGTCCTTTGAAACAGGAAGTATACCATAACACTAGCTGCATTGACCTCGCTGACTCCCGAGACAATTTTTTTGCGCGAAATACAACCCAGCCTTATTGTTACTTACTGTCTCGCGTATTCATCCTGCAATATCCTGAAAAAGTCGATGTGCTCTTGGACTCCATGGTCCCAGAGTCTCTACCCTAAACGGATCAACTATATAAGTAGAAGTAGTCTCCCTAGAGACCAGCGTATTTGCGCCGCTTGAGAGATTCAGCGGAAGCTGCAGCTAAACGGACATTGCTGAGGTAGCTAGAAAATTGGCGTCCGCGCAAGTGGTGTCCCATACCAGACATTTTCCCTTCTTCTAGGGAACGAGGGTCATGCCCAGTTATGCCTTCAGGTGTCTTACCGTCATCGCGCGCCAAACCATTAGGCTCCAAAGCGGCGGGCATTCCGGTAGTCACAAGAGCCGGCCTAAATAAATCGGCCTTTTTAAGTTTCAATGAGATGATTTAGAATGTAACATCTGGTTTTTGGGTTCACTGAAGGATTGTACTTTAGGGGTTTGGTGCCCCCGTTATGTAAACGACAGACTGCCAGTGGCTTTCATCATCATCATTATTATTTCAGCCGAGAGATGTCCACGTTTAGATATAGGCCTCCCTCAAGGAACTCACTCGATCGGTCCTGCGCTGCCCGCGTCCAGCGGCTTCTTACGACTTTTACCAGATTGGCCTACCAACGCTGCGTCTCCCGGTACGCGGCCGCCATTCGTGGAGCTTTCCGCTCCAACGGTCGTCAGTCGTCCTCGTAATATGCCCTGCCCACTGCCACTTAGCGCTCGCCATTTTGTGGGCTTCTGCGGTGACCTTGGTTCTTCTACGCATCTCATCATTTCTGATATAACCACGCAGAGCGACTCCGAGCATAGCCCTCTCCATTACCCTTTGAGCGTCCCTTGAGCCTGCTTATGAGGCCCATTGGCTCAGTTTCGGTTCAGTAGGTCATCACTGGCAGCACACAAGTATTAAAGTCTTTCGTCTTGAGACGATGTTATGGCTTTATTTGTAAATAAATTTTACATAGGGCTCTGCTCAACACCTTTCGGGACTATGAGCATGATTATACTATAAACAAAATAACTAAGGTACTGTTTGTAAGATCCAACTATAAAAATCACTGTCTCTATTCAACAGTGCTCTGTGCTGTTGCCGGGGAGAGGGGTTCAATCTGGTTTCTTCAATGAAAGTATTTAAGGTGAAGCACTACCGGTCTTACAATAATCTTGGACCTACCTATTCATAATGACATCAAAAGTAGAACTTGAACTAAACATTATAAAAATGATTTAGAATAACTGCTATCCATAACCGCATACGAGGTTTTTGTCTGGTGGTAGGCAGTCGACGTAGCCTATAGACGCACACAACACTGACGTCACATTGGCGCGCTGCTAACCCTAGTCCCCTACTCCAAGGATCTCTAGCGACCTTACTCACCAACAGAAACATAACCTCAAATCATTATATGATAACATGTGAGTGTGGTCTTCTGTAAGGTGGAGGTACTAGTTCGGCGCTCCAAGTTCGAGCGGGCTATCCGCGCTGTGTGCAAGATAATGAAAAGTGAATGATGAGCTGATGAACGTATAGCTATAGAGTCCCATTGTCTTTCCTACATAGAAATAATTAAAACTACAACACAAAACTATCAGTATTTTTACATCATGATAACGGATGAACCAGCACGACCATGCACATTAGCGGGGCGACCAACGTGACGCGACGGCGCGAGAGCAGCGCGATTCAATCACTGACTAGTTAGAGATATAAAAAAAAAATTTGTAGAGAGTTAAGAAGGGGCGCTGTGAAACTAGAGCCTCCGGCAAGTAGCAGCGCACTCTCAAGATTTCGGCCTGTATAACCGGAAGGCCTGTAGACAGTGCCGCACCGAAAACTGGCGACACCTGTGTGCGAAACCTATGAAGCGCCCACAGAAATAATAATGAAGGGCTTCTTTTTAAACCTACCAAATTGGCGATGGTATTTCATCTGGCGCCCCTATTCCTTGCACACTTCGCACATAGGGGCGGCTCGGGCCTGTTATAGCCAATGTTCGTCTAACATAGAGACGATGCCTTAAGTTGTGTTAAGTAGAGCAGAACGCTCGTAGCGTGCTGGCTGAAATATCGCATTCTATTTGCACTTTCGTCTGTAAATTATCTCTTACCAGACTAATAACGAATCATTGAGACCTTATTCATCAAAATGGAATGAATAGTTCAGGCGCTACGGAGGGACATACGTAAATACAAACATACACATACAATATACTGCTAAATCCCAACCCTTCCTTTTGGGTTCGCCTTAGTCGGGTAATAATGGAACATCCCATTATTCCCATTCCTATGAATAAAGATTATTTTGTGCAAAATTGTAAAAGCTCTACATTTTTCCTGTGTACGTTCTCCGATGTGCAGTGGTGCGGTATTAGATTCCAGAGGTCCCGGGTTCGATCCCAACGGAGTGTGTTGTGCTCGGTAATGGTTGGAGGTACCAATGACTTTTACCCTCCTACGGCGAAAAGTATATGTAGGCATGTATGTTTGTCGGTCGGATGAGTGAGAGGAGATCGGTCCCGCGCGTTTCTCAGAATTTCATATGCCATGAACTTTTAATCATATATCTACATAATTGCGATTGTAAGATGAAGAGATGTCAAGACAAAAAGACGTGATTTATAAGAGGCCCCTTAGCTAAGCGGTAGAGCATTCAATCGTAACTGGCATAAAAGCCCGCTCAAACACGCAACGTCTAGGCCCATCTGACATGTCTTCAAGATCAATAACCCTAGCGGTGCACGGCGCAATCATTGGTCTGAGACGGCGCATGTCATGACGTCGCGGTGATGTCACTGGAGGGTTTAATTCGGGAATGCCACAAGAATCGACTTACTTATTGCAACAAGTTGTGATACTCACAGGAATAAAATGTTTTCTATGGGATTGTCAATTTGGTATCGTAGACCGATGTAATATTAATACGATAATGACATACACCATAGATTTCGGAAACTGTACGGCTACAGTACGGCTGTGCGGCTAGTTCACTTTTCCCTATCCCAATTAAAAATATTTTTCGAGCAGAAACATGACCTAAAAGTTGCAAATTACTAATTGCTGATGTGTTCGGTTACATGCAATGCACCGAACAGGCTGACAGCCTTTCGAACAGATAAAAAGGGCAATCAAACTCAACTAAACCTTGTAAATTAACTAAACTTTCAGTGAACCAAGAGGCAACCTGATGATAACCAGAACAGATGACGCAAAAGCGCGAGCGACTGCCTTGGAATGCCTGCGAGCAGTGTGTCCGCGGCCCGCGTCCCATGCGCCTGTGGCCTAATTAACTGCTTACCATTCAAGTATACCCTTCTCATTACTGTCAACCTAGTGGACTGCCAACTAATAACATTTATAGACTAACTAGCTTTTGCCCGCGACTTCGTCCGCGTGGAATAGTTACTTTAGGCAGCATTTTATTTTTCTGTGTAGGTACTTATTTTGCAAAAAATACACATACATAACTGCCGTACACTACTGTAAATGGCATTTTTACAATCTTCCATTTTATGTTTTCCCATCCTTTGCTAACTTACATGCAAACATTCATCCCCATATAAACAATATTTCAAAAACGCTAGAATAAATACTTGTTTATTTCTTATCGCGTGCTATTAAAAATTTCATGGTTTTATCTTTAGTAATGAGGAATCCCATAAAAAAAACATCTCATATTTCAACCCCTTCATTCCCTTTTTTACAAAAAAGGTAGCTTTTATTCCATGTCGAGGTTTAGTCTATTTTTGTAGCAAATTTCATCAAAATAGGTTCAGGTATAGGGCGTGAAAGCGATTAAGTTAAAAAGTCGCGTCCACCATCTTGGATCTCAAAATGAATGCTGTATTCTGATTCCTGATTCCGAATACAGCATCCATTTTGAGACACCCGAAAACTACAAAAATGATAAGTACCCACATTGATGACAAGTTTAAAATTCGCGTTCACCATCTTGGATCTTAAAATGGATAATCCGAACAATGTAAACTACAAAAATGATATTCATATTAATAATAAGTTTAAAAGTAGCGTCTTGGATTTAGAAATTGATAATGTATTTGGAATCTCGACCCCCGAAATCTACAAAAATGGTACCCATTTCGATTTATGTTAAAAAAAATGCATCTTCTATCTTGGGTCTCGACATAGATGATATATTTGGAATCAGGACCCCCGAAAACCACGAAACGATACCCATACTGACATTAAGTTATAAAGTCGCGTCCGCCATCTTGGATCTCAAAATAGATGGTGTAAGTAGTAGGAATCGATTCTATCGATTTTAAATTAAAAAGTCGCAACCGCCATCCTGGATCTCGAAACAGATATCGTATTCGGAATCGGGATACTCAAAACCACGAAAATTATATCTATATTGACATTTTGTCAAAAAGACGCGTCCGCCATCTTGGATTTCGTAATAGAGGTTTCATTCCGTTTGACTTCCATGCAAATTTTCATCCCCAATTTCATCCCCACACGGGTCTAAATTTCAAAAATCCTAGAACAAATATTAATTTTTTTCTTATTAAGTTCCTAATTTCAAAGTTTCATATATGGTTTTATCTTTAACAATCACGAACTGCCATACAAACTTTAATCCCCCATTTCAACCCATTCAACCTTTTTTTTGAGATAAAAAGTAGCCTATGTCCTTCCCCGAAATCTAATCTATATTGTACCAAATTTCATCAAAATCGGATAAGTAGTTTAGACGTGAAAGCTTAACAGACAGACAGATAGACAGACAGACAGACAGAGTTACTTTCACATTTATAATATTAGTAGGGAAGTAGGTAGGGACTAGTAGGGATGAGACGGTAAAGATGTTACACTCGCAATGATATCAGCAGTCGTGCACTACTCGGACACCTCTATAGTCTTCCTCATAAGTCGCCTACATTCTATTCACATATTTCTACTTTTATTTAAATTTTTAAATTACTAACATAGCCTAAGTCTTTTATTTGTATTTTTGTTTTATTTTTGTACTAACATCTAGACCAATTTTAGTTGTCTGAAATAAAACACATTGGTACGTGGCGGGGTCCGAACCGGTGCCTCCCGGGTGGAAGACGACGCTCTTCCGCACTACGCCACCGAACGCCTGTTAAATTATTGACGGTAACCGAATATACATATAGAAATAATAGTAACAGAACGTTTGGAAGAGTAGTCGCCCGTATATCGAAAAGCCGCGGGTTCAAGTCCCTCAGCACTTATTCATCACAGGATTTTTTTCCCATGTTTTTCGTTTTCTATTTAATTTGGTATCAAATATTATCTAAACATTCCAAATCAAAATTAGAAGCAAAATCAATGTTTAGTCCATATTTTATAATAAGGGGACTAAGTTTAAATGCGCACTACATATTTGTGCGTATGATTTGCTTTACGTACCTACGGGCTCTATGAACCGGTTTCAACTGCATTAACTTTCAAAGACAAAAATCCTTTGTACTGCTCCCCTTTTGAATAACACAATCCAGCTGTTGCATCAATAGCCACGCACGTGACGACAGCCAATCGGAGAGGCCGCCCTGAATCGCGCTTACAAAGTTTTCTTTAGCACTCAGCATATATACCAATTTCAAAGTAGAGCAGACGGGGAGTCCTATGCTACAAGGGTAGCCGGTCGTGGCGGGGGGCCGGTCTAAACCTCCGCCATCTGAATATGTCGTCTTTAAGCACATTTAAGTCGTCATGTATGGGTTTAATATAAAAATGGTAATTAAAATGATCAATCATTCTGCAAATGGAAGAAGAGATTTATTTCTCACACACACCTATGTAGCGACTTTGACTTCCTTTTGCGGTTTTGATTTTTAAATTTCCACATTTGCTTTTTTATTAAATACACCAACTAGGCATGCTTAAATACACCAACTGATATTTTATAATTATACAAAAGAAAGTTTTATAGTGTTTTGGTAGGACTTTTCTCAGATAAAGATAGCCCTATTCGTCCTACCAGAGTTTTCTTGTTAAAATGCATCGAGCACATAACCCATGCTCGATGCTAAAATGCTAAGTGATCGTTGTTATTAATTGTAAGTAATTGCTAAGTAACCAAACTTCAGTAAGCTTACTTTTACTAGCTGATAGAGTATTGACCGGCCTTTAACCGCCGTGGTTCGCTCATCGGAATTAGAGTCAGTGCCGTCCATACAAGTTGCAAACGCTAGAAAGCGTTTCTGCGAATAACAACGTCAATTCATTTGTTGGTGGTGCAATACAGTGGTGTAGCTACTCGGTGCTGTGCGCTGGGGCCCCAAGCTCAGGGGGTCCTCGGAACCTGACCAACAAACCTCGCATTTATTTATTTTTATTTTATTTGGGATGACAAATAGTCATAGGTACACCTATACAATTTAGCTAACAAATGATATGACTTAAAACTAACGTATTTACTTATTTATTAATATACCTGTAGTTGCGTTAAGAGGTCGATTTATACAGGAAACGCTAGGAAACGTGAATAGCGCCCCTAGCGGAAAGAAGCGTCAATCGTGTTTCCCTTGATTGAGCTCTTAACGCAACTACAATACTTACGTATTTTCAACGAAAAACTTACATTACGGGTACAGGGCCTTTGGTTACCTAGCTACGCCTCTGATAGCATATGGGTACCCGAAAAATGTACCAAAAATTCCGTAGACAAAGGAGAATTAGTAAGGAGCTTGCGTTAAATATAACTCTACATTATCACAGTATTTTAATCTACGAAAACTGTTGTATTGCGACGAAAACATAGAGCAAAAAGTTATATAGTCATTAATTAAATTATTCTCATTAATTTATGTAATTCAAGTAGTCATAAATTATTCAATAATCGAAGTTATTAAAATTATGTAGAGACGCACTGTAGGCTCCTGGGAAAATTGATCCGCAATCATACATTGGTATAGCGTTGCTAGTGATAAAAGAAATCTAGAGTCGATCAATGATTTTGTAAAATGAATTGTTAAAAATACAGTAAGTTTTAATAGTCATGGGTAAGTAATAAAAATGCAAAATTTATTAATCTTTATGTACCTACTTATATTGATTTTAAAAAATAAAATTTAGTAAGTAGGTATTATGTGCCAAGACGCGTTTGATAATGCTTAAATTGATATTGAAAAACAATGTTTTGGTTTAACTTTACTGCCAAATTAAAAGGTAACAAGTATGCAAAATAAGTGAAATCAGCGTTTGATAATGCTGTATATGACAATAAAATCAATGTTTTGTTCAAAGTTTACTGCCAAATTCTCCTGTTAAAATTAAAAAATATTAAACAAATATAAGCAAAAGGGAAGTCAAATCAGCTACTACCGTGTGGATGAGACCTGAGTCTCTCTTTATCATTTTCTTGACGTATTTGACATATTTTTCCATATATGATTGCTTAACGCTTCAACATATCTGATGGCAAGGAATTAGACCGGATCCTCGCCAGCACCGGCTCACGTAGTAGCTACGGACTCCCTGGGACGTAAAGCGTCGATTTTGTATATATACCAAGCTCACACGGAAACTTTGTCAGCGCGATGCAGGACTAACGCTTATTTAGTTTTATTTTTAGAACTCGCAAACTGTTTATTGCAATCTTTTTAGTCAATTCTACTTCATTGATGTTAAAACTTTGATTTAAAATTGCAAAGTTCAACTTTAAATCTTTATCTAACATGTAATTTAGCATAAATATTTTGGTAGAGTCATTTAAGGTAGAGCAACGCGCGTGAAAGAGATGACTGTATTTTACGCTGGCGTCCTAATAGGTTTGCTACTAAAATCGGATCTCACAATCTGATTGGCGGGTTGAACTTTCATCAAGATCGATTTTGGTGCCCTTTGGGAACCGGTAGTACTGGTACGGGTACGTCGTATTTGTTTTGAGCTAAGAGAGAAGAGGATGCAACATCGTGTGTTAGGTGTTTCTAGTCTGTGGTGTTTTATAAATAGACTCTGACAGTGACGTGACTTTGGCATATCAAATCAATCTGCTCAATCCTTTGGCTCAATCGAAAATATCAAAACTTAAATAAAATCTAATAACGAATAATTAAAGAAATTAATATTTGACAAATAAATAGTTTTTATCGTATTTTCTTTTTTATTTAATTGGTTTTATAATTTTCCATCTGGCAACAACATCATATTGTTGGCAGAATTATGCACGAGCTGCCGTAGAAATTAAAAATTATGGTACACTTTTTGTGAAATGGCGACGCATATTTGAAGTAATTTTGTCTGATTTATTGAAATTCTGCAGTCTAAAGTCATAAGATGGAGGTGAGTAATTAAAATACAATGATTGTTATTGTTGCCAACAAATCGAAAGCGAATATTGTTGCAATTATCATAAAATAAAATCGAATAAAATAGAAACACCAATAGGGTTAGTGTTGCAAGAAAATCTTTAATTTATTTGACGTTTGTTGAATTCTGTTTTATTTCCAATTATTTATATTCATTCCGATTCGAAGTGTTTTGGACCCTATATTATTTCAAAATGTTATTCTCTGAATATATCTTTTGGTTTGATGGATTAAAATGTAGTGCTTACAAGTTGTATAACCTACATAGATCGAGTAAGTTTCATGTAAAAAGCCTTATTTATCATTAGTATTCTTCGTTCAATATAGTTAAGATTTTTACACAATTTGCATTGTGATTAAATGCTACAACTGCTTATAATAATTTACCTAAACTTATACAGGTAAGTAGGTAATCTTAATGTAGGTATATAATCCAAGACTAACATTTCATTACTTTTTTTGAATAATTAAATGTCATGAAATTTATAACAATATAGCATATATTTCTTGAATTAATAATTAAAAAAATTGAGAAGAGTATGTAATTCGCAATTATAATTTAAAATTAATTAAGCAATATTTATCTAACTATGTTATGTATTAATTAAATTTTTGATTAAAAGAATTTTGCAGTGCCCTTTTAATTTGTCTTGGACCACAAATTTTGTAAGAGCAATGCAAGAAGGCAAATAAATGTATGAATATGAAAACTAAAAATTTTGGTACCTACTTACCAAGATTGGTATAGGTACTTATATAAAATTAAATGTCAAGCTTAATATTACTCTAGAGTATTAATAATAATTATATGTAAAATCCTAACTAATATTATAAATGTGAAATAAAAATTAAATGAAATAGCTCTTTATAAAATGGACTTTGCTAGGTACTTTTAAATTGTCAAAACCATACCACCATTAGGGACGAAATAATTATTTTACTTAAATAATTATTATTATGCTGACATGGAGAAGAAATGGCGAAAGTCACTCCACAGCTTACAATTTCGTAAAGATTTCAAAACATTACAGGTCAATAGATAATAACAACACAATTAAAATTGCAGTTTTTCATGCCTAAAATTTGGGTAGTTATTTCTCACACGCATTTCGAACATTTATATCATAATTTAGTCTTGCAAAAGGTTTTCTATATCATTCAATTAATCATATTAATGAACTAAGTAATTTAACTTTTGATACCCACCACCATTTTGTGTCAATGACAGATAGATTCCTTTCAATTTAGGTGCTAAGCATACATACATTTATATTGCTCTCGTTAATAAAAATACAATGTGTGGTATACCGAAAATAAATACAATATTACATTAGTTATTTACACAAAATTATACACAAACAAAATTGTCCTATTATTTTCCCGTTCCTAGTTATGTTCCTATTATCCATACAAAAATAAACAACTACATGTTGAACACAAAAGTTCAAGAAAACATGAGATGACCAGGCCCCGTTGGCGGCCCCTGGTGAAAGTGAGTTTGTTTGTTACACTTTCACACCACTCAACTGATTTTGATGAAAATTGCTATGGAGATAGTTTGATGCCCTAGGAAGGATATAGGGTACTTTTTGGTGAGACAACTGACATTAAAGCCTGTGGGTAGCCCGTGCCAAAAAAAATATCTCAATCAGCTATTAAAAAAATCGGGAGTGGTCTCCCCTTGACCTTCTCGTATACTGGAAACAACTCAAAGGTTGATAGAAACCTTATATTTTGATGTTATACATGTGTGTTAAATTTTGGTCACCCATCCATAACCGACCGTCTGGTTGCTTAACTTTCGTGATCGACGGCTCAAAATTTTATAGAAACCTTATATTTTTAATGTCATACACGTATGTAAAATTTGGTTGCAATAAGTTAAAGCATGCTCGAGTTATCGTACTAACGCACAGACACACACACAGACATAATTCCAAAAAAAATATTTTTGGACTCAGGGAGGTCCAAAACGTGTAAATCCGTCAAAATCTCGAGGTCCAATTTTTTGACGATTACAAGACTTACTCTATACTACGTTACGAGAAAGTAATTCTCTCAACTTATCTTAAAAATATAAAACACACAGAAATAAAACAAAAAAATAATAAAAATAATTAATCACACTTAAATAATTAAAAATATTTTTAGCAAAAAAATAGGAAAACCGACTTCAACGCGTACAAATTTAAACTAAAAAGTAAGAAATAAATAATATTTTTATGAAGTAGTTGAAAAGAGCGTCATAGGAAACCAAGGAAAGTATTGATACACATTTATAATTCTTTATTTATAATTCATACTCCGATATATTTGGAGCCGGTGCCAGCTAGCCAAGGAGGATAGTGTTTGCAATTTTCGAACTTCACGGAGCGGCGGATTATTTCTCATCTTCATCATTCATTATTATGTGTAGTTAATGAATTAATCAAGTTCGTATCTATTAGGTAAGTTTATTTTGCTTAGGCTGGCACCGACTCCAAATATATCGGAGTATGAATTATAAATAAAGAATTATAAATGTGTATCAATACTTTCCTTGGTTTACTATGACGCTCTTTTCAACTACTTCATAAAAATATTATTTATTTCTTACTTTTTAGTTTAAATTTGTACGCGTTGAAGTCGGTTTTCCTATTTTTTTGCTAAAAATATTTTATTTTATTATTTTTAGTGGAAATCACTACATAGTATAAAACAAAGTCGCTATCCGCCGTCTGTCTGTCCCTATGTATGCTTAGATCTTTAAAACTACACATAAGCATTGCACCCGTGCGAAGCCGGGGCGGGTCGCTAGTTAAGTACATTTTATTGAAAATGGATAGGCCTACTGGATAAATGGATAGGCGCTCATTAAAATGTACGGAAACGTAAACAATTTTTTTTTTGTTATTAATGTTCGGTTCATAAAGGATCGAATTTATATCGATACAATTTATACGGGCCATCTCTGATTTTGACGTAGCTAAATAAAGAATCACTAAAATCGAGTCGTAATACTCATAATTGACGGAGTATCAGGTAACAAACACAAAAAAACAGTCGGATAGAGAACTTCCTCTTTTTTTTAAGTCGGTTAACAAATAATATCACGTCTCAGACCTATAGCTCATTACAAATGCCTACCATTCATTCAGAATGAATGGTATAGTTTTAATGGTAAGTTAATGAACTATGAAACTTGAAGAGAAACTAGTAATTTCAACTTAAGTTCATAAAATAATTTGTCATAGTTTATGTGTTGACTATTGGACCTACTAACCAAAATTTCACTATTGCATATTAGGAAATAGCAAGTTCAAAAAAAAAATTGTCATTATTTTTGTGTTCGTGGACGATTTTATTGTTTCATCCCCAATGAAATTATCATTTCAACAAAAAAGTCCTGAACCAATTTCGGTATAATTTATACGGGACCACCTTTGAAGTATGACCTTCTTAACGAAAAAAGAATCATCAAAATCGATTCATTATTGGCGGAGTAATCGCGGAACATACATACAAAAAAAAAAAAAAAAAAAAAAAAAAAAAAAAAAAAAAAAAAAAAAAACATACAGTCGAATAGAGAACCTCCTCCTTTTTTTGTTTGAAGTCGGTTAAAAAGGGTCTTACTTAGTTCTATAGTTACTGTTTTCTTGATTTAAAGTATACTAAAATTTCTAATTATTTTTCAGAATATACACATAATGACCGAGCAAGATGATGAATTACAGGATAACTCTGAAATGCAGATTCTGTCTACAGAATATAAAGATGGTATGTATATGGCAATTGCAACATAATTGTTTCTGCAAATAAAAATCCAACCGCAAGTGAATGATGACATACAATTAGTGTCGAATGGCTAATATGACAATAGTCAGTAGACATGGAACATTTCATGAATAGCATGTGAAAAATTATATGAATTTTTTGTCACACTTCCCTTCACTTTGACTGGATAAAATTCACACTACTTATGTGAAATCACAGTTGATTTAGATAAGAAGTGCCGCACAATGCCCTCAAGTCTAAGCGAGTAGGAATTTGGAATGATGAGTACTCGCTCAGGGCACCTTAGAAAAATCGAGAGAGGTCTCCCCTTGACTTTCTTGTATACTGGAAACAACTCAAAAGTTGATATAAACCTTATATTTTGATGTCATATGTGCCTACATGCATGTTAAATTTTGGTCACCCATCCGAGTACCGACCGCGCACTTCGTTGCGTAACTTTCGTGATCGACGAATCAAAAGTTGATAGAAACCTTATATTTTGATGTTATACATACATGTTAAATTTGGTTGCAATTAATTGTGGTATTGTGTCACTTTTGTAAAACGTGTTGTCGTCCTCTTTCAGGTCAGTTGCAGATAGTTGAAGTAAGGCCGTTTAATAAAGGGGATGTGGTAAGTATTCTTATAAGATTTGCAATGAATATTCGTTTAGTATAGTCGTTTAATATTAGGTCTTATTTGGCTACTCTTACTATTTTCGGTCGAGCAAATACTAAATATTATCTGATTGACAGATAACTATGGTTGAAATGTTACAGGAAAATAAATCCTGTCATGTATAAGTGCTGAGACGGGACCTGAACCCGCGACCTGTCGGTATCAGGGCGACTGCCCTTCCAACTGAACTCCACAGGACTGTTTAAACACGACGAAACGCAATTTCGTACCTTTACGAACGTATAATAAATACAATAAAAAACGTAAATTACAATTCGTTTTGAAAATCAAAGAATTTATGTATCAAAAATAATTAATAAAGCCTGATTTTCGTCGAAACATCGTTTTCACGTTGGGGAGACGTTTTTACGAATCGTCCTTTTGTACTGATCTCTCGGTATTACGAATTTGTGACGTCATAAATTCTTATATATCAACTGACTGAATATTAAACGGTTTTGATATGCTTAAAAATTACATTTTAGAGATAATTTGAAACAATTTAGATTTTAGGGCATAAAATAATAACCTTTTACCAATTTAACACCTTGTAATTATTTGTAAATGTTGTCAACACTCAACATCCTTTTTCACTGTTTATTTACTTACAGAACTTAGAGGGTGAACCGTCGGGGTCGTTGACCGAGCTACAAACGGACGAACACACGAAGTATGTTCAGCTGAACACCAGTGACAAGTCCATGATGCAACTGGGCTTGCTCAACTTGACGCTTGTCAGGTGGGTTCCTAGCATTTATATTATTATATTGATTAAAACACTGCTTACACTACTTTTCTTTCTGTACAAAAAAAGTCACTAAGGATTTTGCGTGTCTAAAAAACGTGAGTAAAAAGTGTTAATATCTGCGGAAATAGTAAAAATAACTAATTTTATGTTTCGATGTATAATTGCTTGTCAAGATATGACTTTTATTTTTTTTATAACATAGGCATCCACTAAGAAAGGATTCACCCCCTGAGGGAATTAAACTATTGTTTATATAATGCATAAATAAATACGTTACGTTACCCCGAATTTAACGCGAGCCTAGCCGCGGGCAAAACCTAATATGTTGTCCTACTAATATTATAAATGTGAAAGTTTAACGTCTAACATCGAAATCATGAAAACTCAGCATTAACTCCTTTCTGTTCCATATCATCTCTCACACAATCTCTCCATCTTTTCTTCTGTCTTTGTCTCTTTCTATTCACGCTCATCACCCTCTTTATCTCATGCTTATCATTAAATATAAATAATAAGAAACCACAATTCGTTAGTTTACTTTTGAAGTATATTTGGTTATAGCCATAGATTTATAATTACTGACGTTTATAGATTGGCAATGAATCGACTAGGGCGAGATCATGAAAAAATACGAATGTCTGACTAATGAGCATGTGTGCGTGAAAAATAGTACAGCAATCTGACAGTTGCTTTCTTTTCTACGTGACTGTCAGGCCGACTTGGGCCGCCTGTGTGTACGTGAAATGGTCTCGTCTGTCTATCTCGCTCTAATATACCGATCTACAGTTTCCTATATCTATGGTTATTGCGCATAGGCGCATTGTGGGCAGGTTTGGGCATTCTCCTTTAGTGGGTGTCGAGTAGAAGCCATTTTAGCAGGTTGGTTGATACAATCAACTCTTGTTATGGGACCAACATCGAAATCGCGAAAAAAAAATAGCTGTTCCGTACATTTTGGAGGCTTCACTTTAGTATGGAACAGAATTATGAGATCTCAAAACTACCCAAGCATAATTTAATGATTTTCCCCCAATTTTTCCCAGTCTTTGACAGTCATTTCATTAGCGCAATGATGGGCCAAGTTCTCCTTTCACCGTGTATAATGTATTGCAGCTGCTCGGACGGCACGGAGTCGTACCGGCTGGTCACCAACGAGGAGGTGTCCGATGACAACACTGAAGCCACGGTCACCTGCGTGCTGTCGCCCAGTGACAACGAAGGGAACGAAGGTACGTGCCATCGCAGACTCACCTCCTACACATAAAGCCCCGTTTTTACTATAAACGTTTGTTTATAAACATAGTTGCAGTCAACCTGTTGCGGTCAACATCTGTGTTGCGGAGTTGACATGCCGTGTTGAACAGTTGCACAAAACATCAGATTAGCAACAAATGTTGACATATTTGTAAACAGATTTAAACATGGCAGTAGTGTGGAGTAATGATAAAATCATAAAGTTAATATTACTATTTCAATCTAAAACACTATTGAGCGATTAAATATTTTTAGCAAAAAATTAAAAAAAAAAACCTTATTATGTATAATAAAATAATATTTCACTAAGCAGTTTAATGAAAATTGCGTTATAGGTATGTAAATCAACAAATTATTGATACACATTTATATCTTTATAATTCATAATCCGATATACTTATTTGGAAAAACGTCACTTGTATTTGGGACCGACCTCAAAAAACATTTAGATTTTTTTAAACAGAATTTTTATTTCTCCGTTTTTAGTTTTGAAGGCGGTTTTTTTTTATTATAAAATATTTTTTTGTATAATAGATTGTGAATTATAAATAGATATACTTAAATGTGTATCAAAAAATATTTTAGGTCAAATGTTATTTATACTTTGCGTTCTTTTATCAATAGACATATTTATAATAAGATTAGTTTGTCAAATGATGTTTTACATAATAAAATTTTGTCATTTAATTAATTTGTCAAATGAGTTATTTGAAATTGAAAAGATTTATTGCCAGAAAAATAATAATCACAAAATAATATCACAACTTAAATTATTCTTTAATATTATTAAATTTAAAATATAATTTAGTTACATTTGTTGCTCCATTGAATTTATTATTTAATTAGTGTAAATAGTAATAATGGTTGTGGTAAATAGCAATAAAATTACGAGTGGTAATAGATTTATTACTATTAACTACTCTCTAAGTGAAATTGTTGGCAATGGGTACCAATTTCAGCAAAACTTTTGCAGACAGAGTTGTTTGTAAAATGAATACTTTGTCAAATGATAGGACACCGGTTTGTGGCATAGTGCCCTGCCTGTTAGCCCACTCAAGATTAGGCGAACCTGTTGTCTGCTGCCCTCATATTATGAGTTTACTCCATTCTCTAGGAGGCTCCTTATGAAGGATATGGAATGTTTCATACCAGCTGTCAGTTCCCATTCCATACGATGTCTTTTAAGGACATATTGTGTAATGGTTCTGCAGATGTAGCATTTAGAAATGGTAATGAAAGGTAATACTGAATACTTTATACTGAGAATATTAGGGTATAAACAACGTACAGTTCTTTCTAGTTTGAGAAATATTTACTCGTTTGTAAACGTAAAAATTATTCCATAATATAAGGTAGTTTCATCTTAACTGGACGTTAAATATTTGCAAAAATACTTCGTTCGGATCTCGGAAGTGTAAAATTCAAAGATTTGATGATACAATGTTTACCATAAAAACACAGCAACAAGCACTGACAAATTTCGACAGCGAAAGCAGTGCCCTGGTGGCGTAGTGGTTAACTCAGCCGCCCGGATTGCGGAGGATGTTGTGTTCGATTCCCGCCTGGGGCAGGTCGATTTTCTTCAGTGTTTTTTTTTTCTTGTTTGAAAAATATTTACACATTTGTACACGCTAAATTGTATTTTACTTCCAGAGTCGGGTCAAGAAGCGTATGTGATGGTGAACAGTGACCAAGGCTCGTTGGTGTTCCTGCAGTCGTCGTTGCCGGGGAACGAACCCGACACACCGGCACCGGCGGACACACCGGCTCCTGACACACCTGCGACTGATAATGTAACTTCATTAAGGACGTAGCACATTTATCATCTACGAAAGGGAACGCCTTTTTTACTGTGAACGCTACGGAACTGATGCTACGAAACGGCTTCGGACTGTAGTGCATCAAAACAGGCGATACGATTTGGACCTGACAAATGTGTTACGACCTTTACTAGTGTTAGGTTTCAGATTATAGGGAAAAATATAATACTTTTATTAATTCCGTCAGATGGATTACTAAAAAACATTTGACATGTATTTTTTACTTAATCGAATCAGTAAACATTTAAATAAGTTATTAATATACTTATAGGGTTATTTATATACCTATAGGGTTATTTATACAAGGTGTTTGGTACATGTGGTATGAAGCCGGTATCTACCCATGTTAACATAGTCATAAAAATACTATGGTGATATTAAAAACTTTAAATTGTAAAAAAAAATTCTACTGTCCATAGAAAAAATTCTATCAAAAAAAACAAAGTGTATCGAAAATTAAAAAAATATTTTTACAATTTTGGATTTTTATTATCACCATAGTATTTATATGACTATGTTAGCATGGGTACGTGCCGGCTTCATACCACATGTACCAAACACCTTGTATACCTACAGGGTTGTTTATATACCTACAACGTTATTTGTAATACACCAACAACCTTCAAACCAGGTTTCTTCAGTCAATACAAACAAATTTTTCTATGGAATGAAAACTGGAATCGCCAAAAAAATGTCTACCGATTTCAGACGAGATCGTTTGTAGATTTGTATGGAACAGCATGTTTTTCGCGATTTCAGAGTTGCTTCCGTAGTAAAAGTTGTTTTTGTTGATAAGATCTTGAAATGGCTTGAAGGTTATTAGTGTGTTATAAATAACCGTGTATGTATAGCATCTAAGTTCTAACGCCTAAGCACGAATATTTACTAGACTCACGTTATCGTAGCGAGAAACGTTCTAAAACTACAAAAAATAATATCGAAATCAGTATTTTATTAACGGTTGGTGCCGTCATGGTGGAGTCGTCAGTATAGCTGCCTACACATTAATTTTAATTATTTTGATGTAACAATACACTTTGTGAACCCGGTGATTGAAAATATATTTAATGAGACTTTAACACTTTGACTTCCACCCGACCATGAACTTGAAAAAAAAAGTATTTTTTTTTCAATTCTCATTAATAAGGGAAGGCAAAGGGATCTAGCCTATACAGCCATGTCCACACATTTTAATGCATCTACGGAGTGTTTGGCGAGAAGGGTTAAGTTAGGTAATCAAATGTAAAGTCGATAATATTTATTTGCAATACTTTATAACACATTTAACCCTTTATGCAGTCATGACGACGGTAGAAATTCCACTTTTTCATAAACCAATAATAATTTTATAAACGCTAAAAATATTTTATCTACACTCATGTCATAATATTAAAATTACGATATCAAAGGTGAACATAAAATGACATACTTTTTAATACAGATAATCAAAATTAAAATTAAAAAAAACAACCTGTAACATAATGACCATTATAACACCGGTTCGACTCATTATGATACAGTTATTTTTCTTAAATACTCGGGAAGGCAAAGGGATCTAACCCATACAAAAAAAAATTCTGTTGTTTTATTTGAATTTATGTATGAGTGTAGATAAAGTAGTGTATGCAACTGCATATAACACGGGTATTAAAACACTCGTTACTATTATGAAACTCGCTGCGCTCGTTTCATAAACTCACACTCGTGTTTTAATACCCTTCATTATATGACAGTTGCATAAACTACTATATTTTCATCAGCATTTTTTTTATTTTAAAGAATTTATTAACGTTAACGTTACGTATGTGTTTATAATGTTATTATTAATTTAATACAACTTCAAGATTTTAACATAAAATACAGATTTAAATTTAGTTTTTTTTTGTAGTTTCTAAAAAAGGTCACGCTACGATTACGTTAAAATTCGTGCTTGGGGCACTGGAGCGGAGGCTTGTGACGTCACACTTTCAATAAAAACCATAGAAATTAAGACCCTTTTGACCGTCGGATTTTTTTTTATAAAGTCTCAATGTAAACAAGAAATAATCGTAATTATTTTACGTTTACCTTTTCTTCTAACTAACACTCCATCCGTGACTTTGTCCAAGTACTTTTTTTTCCAATAAAATAGAGCCTATGTTGCTTAGCGAGAAAGTAACATTCTAGCGGTGAAAGAATTTTAATATTGATCCAGTAGTTTTTGAGCCTATTCATAACAAACATACAAATCATTTATCTTTACAATATTACTAACAAATATAAACTATTATATTCAACTAAGGAGGTTGTAACACCTGCCTACTTATAGTGTTATTCCTCCATAGTAGCAACGGTAAAAACTACATTGTAAATAAAATATATATTTATATTTCAGCCTAATAAATTGTCGCCTGCGGAAATATTGGAGAGAGCTAAAGCGTTGCAAAGAGCCAAGTGAGTTTTGTTGACAAGTTTCATTTATTTAATATTTTTTCTTGATTGGTACATTTGTTTCTTGTTTAACTAGGTTCTCCGACATTAAAAGTTATTAAACGTTTTTAGGGCGAATCTAGTGCAAACGAACCCTCGTAAGCGCGGCCGGAAACGGAAGTCAGACTTGCCGTCGCCCCAAGAGCTATTGTCATCGCCAAACTTTAAACTATTCCTGTATTCCTGTAAGTTGTGCAGTTTCAAATGTAACGCCATCAAGGAAATGTCTGCGCATAAGGTGAGCAAAGTATTCAAATATAGACTACGTCACTTAGGAATAATGTAGCATACTAATGATGAAATAGATCCAGTAGTTTTTGAGTGTATTCGTTACAAACATACAAATCTTCCTTCTTTATAATATTAGTATAAATAGATACAGTCAACAAAGTTGCCGGTGTTCAATTAAGAAAATAGAATCATTTGAACGTCTGTTCTGCACCAAGCCCCGCCTACATTT
Organism: Elophila nymphaeata; assembly: GCA_955850985.1. Lineage (NCBI taxonomy): Eukaryota > Metazoa > Arthropoda > Insecta > Lepidoptera > Crambidae > Elophila > Elophila nymphaeata. The sequence continues at coordinate 31,922,266 of OY039066.1, forward strand.
TACTTCGGCCAATATAATGTCAACGTAATATGGCGCAGCCAAAAACCAGTCGCTCTAGTCTGCTCTGATTGGTCAACCCGCGTATTGTAGAGCGGGATGCCTGCCAATCAGACACATCGATGTCACGCGATTATCGCCTACAAGTGGTACACCGGCAACTTTGTCGATTGCACTTGAAAAATACATAAACTGTGACTGAACCACGACATTTCTTTAAGCACTTAAATGTATTAAGGCTGACTGGGAATACATTTTCATACATTTAAAATAAGACTACTCATGATCATAGTGCTTACTACAAACATTAGGCAAATAAATTGACCTAATAACAGGATATAGGCACCTATCAGTTGTCTACAACTGTTTGCCTGAAAATTTGTAATAGGTAATAATAATACACATTCAACTGTTCCATACAAGAGTGCTACTCCTATGCAACCAAAATGTATGGTGATTCGAAATCTATGTCAATCGATTTGCGTCTGGGTGAGTCTTGTTTTAAAAGAATGCCAGTGTGCTCCCAGTGACAGTCGGCCTGTAGTATTTGGCTAGAAAAGATTGTTGTTATATATACGTTGCAGGCATTAGACCACACCTCAATCAAATGGAGGAACCCTGCGCGAGGCACCGCCATAACATTGCAATGTGCGCGCTGCCCGTACAAGGGAAACACTCACTTCCAGGTAGGGGGACTTAACACATCTATTTAGTGTGCCACCACAGTCTATAGAAGTCTTACAGTCGTCCCACGAGCGCGTCTAGACAGGGCAATCGGGAGGGGTACGCGGGACGAGACCGAACTGCCTACACTCGTTCGGGAGATGTCGGTCAAGGGTGTATACCTATAGATTTAACGCATATTTTAATATTTTAAATAATGGTCGATACTACATGTGCTATAAGAGACGGCATGTCATCATCTAGTTTCAAATAAAAATAAAAAAAATCTTTATTGAAGCTATAACATAAGTACAAATCAGATAAACAGTGTACGATAATGTTTAGCAAACAATATTAAATTTAATCAGATTCCGCGCAGATAAGAAAGGTAAGTCTAATATTATTTTACTTTAAATTGTCGTAAATCGGATAAATGCAAAATGGCGGACGTTTGGCGAAAACATTTTTTTTATAATAATACATTTAAATAAAAAAACAACTAACATCTATTTCGAAATTCAATATGGCGGACGCGACTTTTTAAAAATTTTATATATTATCAATGTGGGTATCGTTTTCGTGGTTTTCGGAGGTCGTGAATCTCAATACACCATTTATTTCGACATCCAAGATGGCGGACATGCGTTTTTGGTATAATATCAATATGGATATCGTTTTCGTGGTTTTCAGGGGTCTCTATTCTGAATACAACATTTATTTCGAGATCCAAGATGGTGGACGCGACTTTTGGATAAATTATAATATAATTTATAAGATAATATGATATTCATATTTTATTAAAGAGTCGTCTGTTCTCTTGGATCTCGTCATTACAAACGTCTGCCATTTTGCGTAACAGATTTACATCAACATAAAAAACAATAAAACTTTTTCTTTTTGTATTATATTCCTAATACCCTACATAAACGTGTCACCACACCAACAAGCAAACTCTAGTTCTAGACTAAAATTAAAAACGTGACAACCCTAAGTGTCTAGACAAAAGCGTCATTTTCCTCAACCTCAAAGGCGTCGGACCACTGGATGTATTTACACTGTGGTGCTACTTTCTGTCACACTCTTTAATTTTTGCATCGACCTTGTCACACAAACACCAACTTATCTACTTTGGTTCACATTTACCACTTTCTTACTCACACATTCACTGGTTTGCTTACTAAATTAGTCACATCACATGCATACATTGTCCTATTTACTCAATCACACACACACACACACACACACACACACTTTCCTATTTAACCTATCGCGCACTCCCTTCTACTCATTAATTTACACACTAAATTATCTACTTTGTAACACTTCATATAAAGGCCTGTTCAGATATACGCAGAATCCGTTATCATCGTGGATAGCGAAAAATATCAAGGGATATTCCGCCGGGAATTAGTATGAAGTTTCACGACTAGCGCGAAAGTGGAATCCGCCCCATTATAGCCTGGGTAGGCGCTATCGTTTAGCATAATTTGCGAAACAGATGAAGTCTGTTTCGCAAACCAAGCTAAACTATTGTTCATTCGTTCATCGCTATCCATTATGAGAATAAGACGTTTTACTTGAGTGGTCACGCACGATACACTGATGTGCACTCACGAAAGTGCCTGCTGTCTAGTCATTAGTCAAGTTTCGCTGGTCTAAGCGAAATGTTTATCTACCCATCGAGGTAGCGAAATCCACTTAGGGTTTAAACACTGGGAATACCGCATACCGCAGCGGTATTCGCTACCCACAGCGATAGCGAATACCGCTGTAATTTGAATAGGCCTCAATTAATAGACGCCCTCTTAGGCCCGGCACACAGTAACAGTATGATTTTTTTCGTGGACAAATGATTTTCGACCTTTTATACACTAACTACTCTACTTTGATTCACACTTCAGCTGTCTTCTTACTTAATCTGTCACGCACTCACTATTTGACACACTAAGTTATTTTCATTGCTAGTTTTGCTACACACTTACTCACTTCGTAACTCACAGTCACTTGTCTGCTTATTTAATTAAAATTCCACCCAGGGGTATGTTAGAGGCAAATCCAGAAATTAAAAGTACGGTTGAGCTCTCGCGCCGGGGATATGGTTTTTCAATAGGTGGCAACACTGTGTCATAGAGGGGATTTCTCTGAACACAAATCGCCGCGTAGTGTCAGTTTCTGTGAAACATGTTGATAAGAAATGCCGCCAAGTGCGATTTCCGCGTTATCATAAGATGGAAAAACGCCGACTGAAATTTCGGTGGGTGGATCCTTAGAGGGTGGATCATACACCCCTGAGACAAAAAGACAATCCTCTCATAGTCGCGGCACACTCGTCCTTTTTCGGTCCCAAAACAAGCATGCCATGATTTTTCCCAAAATACGGGTGCCATGATTTTTCCTAAAATACGGATGCCATGATTTCTCCCAAAATACGGTATGCCATGATTTTTTTTGGCTCAATGTGAGGACTGTCTTATTGTCTCAAGGGTGTAATAAGCCACCTACCGCTTTACCCCATTACATCCAATATACCCACCACCCCGTATACCCAATGTTTCAGCCGCTGTTTTTCCTTTTACGATAAGATCTTATGAAAGCGCGCGGGATTTCTTATAGTCATGTTTTACAGACACGGTCACTACGATTCGAGAACTATGAGAAATCCCCTCTTTTTTTGTTAGGGTTTTTGTCTTGGTATCTAAGACCTTTGAGCCATATCTTAATTTGGTAATTTCTTCGTTCTTGATGTTTGCATTAAAATATGAACGTCATTCATTTTAATGCATCTAGATAGTGCTTGCCGAGCGAATCACGATGGCGACTGATATCCCACTACAAAATTGTCCACGTCATACACACCACAAAACCTGTGTTCCAATGACGCCCCATAACTGCTCGTCAACGCGGATGCTTGCGCATCAAAATAACACACAAACTCAACTGAAATATAATTTTGAATTATCGTAAAAAAAATCAACATTCAGACGCCATGGTTTCCCGCTAAACACTCCAGAAATTTCTTCTACCAATCAGTGTTGCCACCTATTGAAAAATTACGCCACGGAGCGAGAGGTCATTATTATACTTCTTATTTTCTGTACATGCCTCTTATATTAGTTATTAATTGTTGTCCACAGTTGATGAGGCACGTTCGAGATGTACATATACCCGAGTCTACCAATAGTAAGTACTCAGATTTTTTTAATATATATTGGGGATCAAGTAAAAATTTAACCTATTTACCGCTTGTCGGATTTTCCCGACAAATATTTGCGTGTCATATCTATCCGACAAAGAACTTGCATTCGTCTTTAATTCGACTTGCGAATAGTATATTCAGCTATATGCCGAACATCGTCTAGCTTCCTGGCCGACTAACTCTCCTAAACTCCTGACCTCTAAATTATATCAAAATTAAAAGATAAATGACAAAGTGCGCTGATAATAATTCATGATTCGAAAAATAAGGAGCACTGTAATGTCTAATGTGAACTAATCTGTATAATTAGAAGTATCCCTGGACACGGAGGAGGTGGCGGCGGCCGACGTGCTCGTGTGCGGCGCGTGCGGGTTCGAGTCCGCGTCCAGACAGGTGTTCAGGGAACACATCGAGGGGGAACACGGGGCCACCACCTGCTGAGCGGACACGGACAGGACACCTCATGAGGTCAGTTCAGGGAACACATCGAGGGGGAACACGGGGCCACCACCTGCTGAGCGGACACGGACAGGACACCTCATGAGGTCAGTTCAGGGAACACATCGAGGGGGAACACGGGGCCACCACCTGCTGAGCGGACACGGACAGGACACCTGCTGAGGTCAGTTCAGGGAACACATCGAGGGGGAACACGGGGCCACCACCTGCTGAGCGGACACGGACAGGACACCTGCTGAGGTCAGTTCAGGGAACACATCGAGGGGGAACACGGGGCCACCACCTGCTGAGCGGACACGGACAGGACACCTCATGAGGTCAGTTCAGGGAACACATCGAGGGGGAACACGGGGCCACCACCTGCTGAGCGGACACGGACAGGACACCTCATGAGGTCAGTTCAGGGAACACATCGAGGGGGAACACGGGGCCACCACCTGCTGAGCGGACACGGACAGGACACCTGCTGAGGTCAGTTCAGGGAACACATCGAGGGGGAACACGGGGCCACCACCTGCTGAGCGGACACGGACAGGACACCTGCTGAGGTCAGTTCAGGGAACACATCGAGGGGGAACACGGGGCCACCACCTGCTGAGCGGACACGGACAGGACACCTGCTGAGGTCAGTTCAGGGAACACATCGAGGGGGAACACGGGGCCACCACCTGCTGAGCGGACACGGACAGGACACCTGCTGAGGTCAGTTCAGGGAACACATCGAGGGGGAACACGGGGCCACCACCTGCTGAGCGGACACGGACAGGACACCTGCTGAGGTCAGTTCAGGGAACACATCGAGGGGGAACACGGGGCCACCACCTGCTGAGCGGACACGGACAGGACACCTGCTGAGGTCAGTTCAGGGAACACATCGAGGGGGAACACGGGGCCACCACCTGCTGAGCGGACACGGACAGGACACCTGCTGAGGTCAGTTCAGGGAACACATCGAGGGGGAACACGGGGCCACCACCTGCTGAGCGGACACGGACAGGACACCTCATGAGGTCAGTTCAGGGAACACATCGAGGGGGAACACGGGGCCACCACCTGCTGAGCGGACACGGACAGGACACCTCATGAGGTCAGTTCAGGGAACACATCGAGGGGGAACACGGGGCCACCACCTGCTGAGCGGACACGGACAGGACACCTGCTGAGGTCAGTTCAGGGAACACATCGAGGGGGAACACGGGGCCACCACCTGCTGAGCGGACACGGACAGGACACCTCATGAGGTCAGTTCAGGGAACACATCGAGGGGGAACACGGGGCCACCACCTGCTGAGCGGACACGGACAGGACACCTCATGAGGTCAGTTCAGGGAACACATCGAGGGGGAACACGGGGCCACCACCTGCTGAGCGGACACGGACAGGACACCTCATGAGGTCAGTTCAGGGAACACATCGAGGGGGAACACGGGGCCACCACCTCCTGAGCGGACACGGACAGGACACCTCATGAGGTCAGTTCAGGGAACACATCGAGGGGGAACACGGGGCCACCACCTGCTGAGCGGACACGGACAGGACACCTGCTGAGGTCAGTTCAGGGAACACATCGAGGGGGAACACGGGGCCACCACCTGCTGAGCGGACACGGACAGGACACCTCATGAGGTCAGTTCAGGGAACACATCGAGGGGGAACACGGGGCCACCACCTGCTGAGCGGACACGGACAGGACACCTCATGAGGTCAGTTCAGGGAACACATCGAGGGGGAACACGGGGCCACCACCTGCTGAGCGGACACGGACAGGACACCTCATGAGGTCAGTTCAGGGAACACATCGAGGGGGAACACGGGGCCACCACCTGCTGAGCGGACACGGACAGGACACCTGCTGAGGTCAGTTCAGGGAACACATCGAGGGGGAACACGGGGCCACCACCTGCTGAGCGGACACGGACAGGACACCTGCTGAGGTCAGTTCAGGGAACACATCGAGGGGGAACACGGGGCCACCACCTGCTGAGCGGACACGGACAGGACACCTCATGAGGTCAGTTCAGGGAACACATCGAGGGGGAACACGGGGCCACCACCTGCTGAGCGGACACGGACAGGACACCTCATGAGGTCAGTTCAGGGAACACATCGAGGGGGAACACGGGGCCACCACCTGCTGAGCGGACACGGACAGGACACCTCATGAGGTCAGTTCAGGGGTATCACCACCGGCTCAGATCACTCGCTGTAACATTTAACAATACAATGTGTGCTACACCAAAAGTAAATCCAATATTACATTAGGTATTTACACAAACAAAATTGTACTATTAATTGCGTGTATGAAGGTGATTTTCCACCAGAGTGGCGAGACGAGACGAGGCGAGAAGAGAATTGAAATATTTGTTTGTGTAAAAATGAACCGTATTGCTTCCTGTATAAAGTGTAAATTAACTCTGCAACAGAAACATGCTTCTCGCGATAGGGTTATTGTTAACGTTGTTCGTTACTACTTATATTATAACCTTGTTATTACTTGAGATTGCTGATGCTATTTTTTATTGAAAAGGGTCAGTCCAATTTAATTCTCTTTTCGCCTCGCCTCGTCTCGCCACTTTGGTGGAAAATCACCTTAATACAATAAACAACTACATTGTATAAAAAATATTGTTTTCTTTTCAGGTAACCGGGCGGCCTTTTGTGAATTATTTAACTTTAAACATGAAAAAGTGTTTCCAAACTGTGAAGTGCATTAAGGATTGTGATCGTTAAGTTATTAGTGGGGAGATATTGTGAAGAACTGAAATTATTATTATAGACTTTTTAAGATCATAAGTATTTTTTTTTGTTCCCAAGTAATACAGTCACATAATTGTTTTATACTACACCTGATCGGAGCAGTAGCTATTATTCCCTCAAATTGAAAAGAGAAAGTTGATCTTTTCTTCGGCCTAAATATGCAGGAGGAAAAGTTGTATGAAAATCTATTTCTAACGCGGCGCCGCGCGTTAACGTTGTTCAGGACTCCCGAGTTTCCGTGAAGCTGTTTTTATTACGCTTTCGATGTAGTCCTTCGGATTCAAGTCGCTGCGAACCTCCATACCGAGCAAGGTGATACTGCTATGTAGCGTTAGTGTTGTGCTCTGGAGAGAGGGAAGGGAAAGGAATGGCGACGTTTTAGCCGTAAACGCGCACACCTGAGTTTTCTTGGCATTCAATTCAACCAGATTTGCTGTACCCCATTGAGAAACAAGGTCGAGCTCTCGGTTGAGTTCAATGACAAGAGTGCGTGAAAAACACTAAGGAAAAACAGTACCTACTGACGTCTGACAGTTGCTGTCTTTCATGTTACTGACAGGCCGATATAGGCCGCCTTAGTGTATGTGAAATGGTCTCATCTATCTATCTCGCTCTAATATACGCGTTAGTATGCTCTTTCTGTTTCACATTGCCGATCTAGTTTCCTATATCTATGGTATTTCTGTATATTTATATGATTTTCCACGCATGTTTCAAAAACGTAAGTGGGATTGCAAGAAATATTTTGTTGTCAGACTTGGTATAGTCCAAAATATTAAGAAATAAAATAGTAATTTAAAAAAATCAAACCGACTTCAAAACAGAAAAGGAGGAAATAGGTTTAAAATCTTGTTACAAATTTTAATATGCTAACTATTTTTAAGGTCGGTGCCAGCCTTTGTTTAAAAGAAATAATTACATGAGTTACTACTGCACATTTACACAGTAGGTAGCTATGAATCGAAAAGAAATCTAGAACACCGGCCGGTACCGAAAAGTTGGCAATATTTTCGAAGTTTTTTAAAAGAAAAACGGTTTTTAAAACATTGTTTAAATTTAACGATTTATTTAGCCAAAGTTGGTAAGTTTTCAAACACTCCCTCTGCACGATAAGAGAATTGAGTGATTATTGTTGGAACAGAGTAATGCTGGCTGTTAACATTATTATTAAAAGATTTCGATAAGATGGTGGCAACTCAGGTAGCCAACCAAAAAAGAAACTACAAAGAGTAAAGTTAAAAATATATTTAAAACTAGGTCGTTACATTAAAATCTTACTCTATTAACGGTCTGTTTCACAGGTTCTAAGAAGTTTCCATTAGTGTTTATCTGACAGATCGTCGACAGGATTTTAAAAACTCATGATTGATAGTGCTTATTCAAATGAGACTTAAAAAATCAGCTGTTCCATACATTTTGAATGGAACATCGGATTGTTAGATCAATGAGCTTGGGAAAAATAAAATAAAAATACATTGTTTTATTTCATAAAATGTCTCTTATAGTATTTCAATAAGATCTCATTAATAAATAATCAACAGTTTTTATTTTACTTCGATACGATACGTATGTACAAAGTTATATAGAATACATTTAAAGTTGGTATAAAACTATACCGTAAACACACTATAAAAAAACACAGTAGAATTGGGAAACCCTTTCTTTTTCAATTTGAATCAGTAGTTCTTGAGATAAGCGCGTTCAACCAATCAAATAAAAATAAAAAAAAAATGTGTGCGTGTAACCTTTACGCGCGATTGAAGTAAAACTTCTTTGACGTAGATCACTGAAATGATTAAATTTTAACTGAAAAAAAAAATATGACAGATACTTACGACCAATCGAAATTACTATTTTTAAATAGCGGAAACTACACAGACTATAGAATACTGAGCGTTACTTCCGTTAGAAAAATCTGAGTTACCCCCTAGTCGCGCCTAAAGAAGTTTTACTTCAATAAACAAACTCTTCAGCTTTATAATATAAGTATACAGGATGTAAAAGACATGAACAGTCAAACGAGAACCATGTATTCTGCTCACCATCATAACATTTTTTCTCCTTTAGACTATACTAGACTGGGAAATTGATAGTTACGATTTCATTGAAGGTCAAAGTCATAATTTTTTACACATTATTTCTTAATTATTGTTCAAAGAAACATTATCATTTTTTTAGTATTTCATAACAAAAAATGGCTTCAAAACGTTAGCGTTCAATGTAGCTCACTCGATGCGCACGGTCACTAAAGAACGGGGCCGCCGTCTGGCAAAATGATCGCGAGTTAGGTGCGAGTTGCGTGCTTTACATTGCGCGGTACAATTTGCATTTTTTTTAACACCAAGAAATAAAAATCACTTCCCAGCAATTATTTTTTGAAATGTTGCTTATTTTGATGCATAGAATACATGGTTCTCGTTTGACTGTTCATGTCTTTTGCACCCGTTATAGGGTTTCAAAACCTATCAAAAATAGTATAAATAAATGGCGCTTACTCTTCCTATTAGTATTGTTCATATTTACTATTCATCCGATACGGTTGACTAATTATGTGATTGAATTTTCATTAAAAGATGTTAAATAAATTTTAAAACTTATTTTTGCTTTTACCTATTACACCAAAAGTTCAATATTTACGCTATCTATTTATATATCACAATAATTATGACTTCAAAGATTGAATGAGTAATAAAATCTAATTTAAAAAATGGTAAACCAACAAGTTGTTGCCATTTTTCTCTAACGCGTCCGAGTTTGAATGACTTTCAGCGTCGAATGAAATTGAATTAATACTGTTTATGCCCAGGAAATGAAGTGGGAATATAAATCAAACATAAAACAGTCTTATTGGCGCATTAATAAAATTCATTTCCGCTTAAAATATACTGGAGTCAGTTTCGGATCCGAGACAAGCATGTTACGGGGGTCCTCTCGTATCCAAGACTAAGCAGTGTAAATAAAAGAGAGAATTTCCCTAACAATTTATGTACAACTTTTTGTTTACAAAAAATATTTTCTATTAGTAGATATAAACTACTTTTGAGGATTTGCGTTATATCAATTCCAGTGGCCAGCACCTGTCTCCTTAACTGCCAGATAAGCTAACCAGAGCCTGTGAGGCGGCCGTGAGGTAAGCTAGCGGCGTGTTCAGGGACACTTCCGCTCGAGCTGTCCCTTGCCGCCCTCGTCGTACTCCTGCGACGAGATCCACATCTGCTGGAACGACCCGATCGATGCCAGTATTGACCCACCTGGGGATCACACAAAATAAACTAGTCAACAAACTGGTCAACTAAAAACGGAGAGATAATAGTTATTTGCTCAACAAGTGAGCAAAATTATTTTTTGCTGCGAGTGCCGATATTAAATCACGAACCAGCGATGTAATATACTACTTAACTGAGCGTAGTGAGTGATTTAAAGGCACGAGACAAAAAATTTGCTCTCGTGAAAGGTGAAAAGTTTTATGTTTCACATAAAACTTTTCACCTCTCCAGCGAGAATATTGTTATAGGTGAGAAAACCAGGGCAATACTTTAATTGTATGTTTATTATCGTATATTACTCAAATAATTTAAATTGAACGTAACTTCTTGTTCAGAGCTCGCAGCGTTTTTCCTTCGATATTTTACGAAGCAATAGAGGTATTTTGGTGCTGGAGAGGTGAAAAAGTTTTATGTTCAAAAAGTTACTGTTCTTTTTTTATCGCCCCTTATAATTTAATTAACGCTTCCGACATTACATATAAACAACTTTTGCACTAACACCAATGTGATAAAAATTGTAATTTATGTAACTGTCACATAATTCTGTGCCCCATAATTACCCCAGCAAAATGTTGTGCTTTAATGTGGCTCAGGCTGTCTGGACAAATCTTCAAAATAGCTTACATTTAAGTAGGTCAATAGGGCATTTTATGTGACGGCTAACCACCCTTACTTCAGAAGAGGTGACGCTACAGAATCTTAGATAATCGATCGAAACCGTGTCCAGCCAGCTTGAAAAACCACTTTTCGCTGGTCTCTCAATCTCGGTAACGGAAGTGGTTTTGAAGACTTTTTGCATATCAACGGGCGTCACATAAATTTGTGACGGGCATCGAGCTAAAAGTTTTGTGATACGTACAGCGGTTTATTAGAAAAATGCAAAAATCTGTGTCCAGCCAGCTTGAATTTACGTATAAAACTTCTGGCTGGCACTTCTGAATCTCGATAACGGGAGCGTTTTCGAATTTGGTTCCTTTTACTAACAAAATGTGACGCAAGTTGTGACGGTAATAACGTTTGATTTATGGCGTCACGTGTAATGGTTTACGAGAAATCAATTAAAAACTGGTGTCCAGCCAGCTTGAAGTTCAAGCTGGCTGGACACATGTATCTCCGCTGCCTGATGGTCTACGGCCTTCGAAATATGTTCAAGTTTTTGTGACGGGGACGATAATGATAATCTGAAGTTGTGACGGAGAAAGTTTACGTAGTTTCAAAGATATTGATCATTAAATTATTTTCATACAAACACTGCAGTAGGGTTACCAATATTGTAGGTTTTATGTAGAAACAAGTATATTATTTTAAGGCTTTATTGAACGAAAATACGTGTATTGGTGATATTAATACCTACCTACTAACCTACATTTACAGTACCTACATATTTTAATCGATAGAAGACAAAAGCGTAGAGGTGTTGAAAGGGGGTAATTTTTTGCGATATTGATTTCATCAATATCGCAAAAAATTACCCCCCAAAAAAAACATCTTTTTAGTGGGTAAGTATTGGTGTTTTTCATGGTAAGCATAAATAATTAATGCTATTGCATAAATAATGCTATAGCAACACAGGATACAATGGTTTCTTTTTTCTTCTAAAAATTCTATGAAAAGTAAATACTTTCCGGCAAAGAGAGTCAAAAATATTTTAAGTATATTTAGTTATATTTTACTGTAAAAATATTTTTTAGGAAATATCTTGGTCACGAAAAGATACTGAACAATTTCTGAACGTGCTCATACGCTGCCGCAGACCGACTTGGGTTCAATAGGTAGGTAGTTGATGTTGGTGTCGCCATCTGTTGCTTAAAGTTGGTACTACTAGGACAACTGTTCGAGTCATAATAATTATGTTCTCTTCCTCTGAATCAGACTCTTTCATCACCCGCATGCTATACCGATTATGGCGCGCCCTACGACTAGGTACTTACTCTGAGTTTTCTCAAAAAAATGATAGTTAATATTTTCTCATTGAGGTGGGAAAAAAGAAAACAAATTAACGACGGTAAAGCATTTATTTTAATTAGGTAGGCATACCTTATTTATTCTTTATTGCACAAAAAATAGTAGATGTGGGTACAAATCTTCATCCTAGCGAATACCCCAGTTGCATTTCGAAAGCTTTCACTTGGAAGCCTGGCCCCTAATCGGAGAGTAAGTAGATAGGGTCGGACTTCGAAACGAGTCGCCTGAATCTGAGGAAACTGAATGTGTAGGGGGCTCAAGGAAGCTCCGTAAGATCACCCTAAAACAATTTCGGCTACCGGAGTTGCCTTTAAATATTTTTAATTAATTTTTAAAATTCGTATTTATTGTATTGTGATTGCGTGAAACAAAACGTAATTTCTATACTTTTTTAGGTTATGATAAGATTTTAAAACTTTTGAAGTACTAAAACGCGTGAAACGAAACGCCAATCCACTATTTTGATAATAGTTTTGACATTTCTGACAGCGTTAAATTGCGTCATTCCGTTGGTTGCTTTCGAGTTTTCGTGTCTAGTGTTTTATGCACCTACATGGCTGGGTGATAGGTAGGTTAGGGTTTTTTCATATATTTTGAGGTTAATTTTTTATAAAAAAAAGTAAGCATTTCCGGCATTCGAAATTTACGAGGGGCGACTCCCACCCCCCTCCCTTCCTTCCCCCCACCCTCCTCTACCTCCAAAAAAGGAGACTTATTTCGAAATTCTTACCAGTAGATATACAAATGGTGGACTTAATTAGGAAAGAAAACTATTCTGACAATCTGACTATTCAACTCGTAAAAACTAATGATGGGCAAAAAGTAACACAAAATAATAAGTGGGGGCTCTTTTTAGGCAGCGCTGGTAGTCAATTATTATTTTGAATTAACACTTATTTACGCTCTTTAACCGAATTCAAAAAAGGAGAAGGTTATTAATTCGACTGTATGTTTTTTTTTAGTATTTCTTACCTCATAACTCGTTACTGAGTGGACCGATTTTGAAGATTTTTTTGACCTTTGTAAGCTAGTGCTTGTCATGGGGGTCCCATTTAAATTTTATCGACATCTGACAAATAGTTTTTGAGTTATCCCTAATAATGCCTATTTAATTGACATTGATGATATCATAATTTTATCACTTGTGTGTCTAAAAGATCTTGAAGTAGTTTCCTGAAAATTTCTATACTTAAAACACTAAAAAGCAGAAAAAAACCGCCTTCAAAACTCAAAACGGGAAAAATAAAAATTTTGTTTATAAAAATCTAATTTTTTTTGAGGTCGGTGCCAACCTCAATATTTGTAATAAACGTTGTCACTTGTATTCGGGACCGACCTCTAAAAACATTTAGATTTTTATAAACAAAACTTTTATTTCTCCCGTTTTTAGTTTTGAAGGCGGTTTTTTTATTTAATTTTATTTTACTGCGGGAAAACCTATTCTCACGGAAAAAATCAAATACAATGCAGGTGTGGCCACAACCAGCCGATAAGTCGATTAAAAAGAAATCCTTTATTTGTGTAAAATTATGGTCACCTAACATTATTAATAGATGTTTGTATGGAAAAAATTATATGATTAATATCTTTGAAACTACGTAAACTTTCTCCGTCACAACTTCAGATTATCATTATCGTCCCCGTCACAAAAACTTGAACATATTTCGAAGGCCGTAGACCATCAGGCAGCGGAGATACATGTGTCCAGCCAGCTTGAACTTCAAGCTGGCTGGACACCAGTTTTTAATTGATTTCTCGTAAACCATTACACGTGACGCCATAAATCAAACGTTATTATCGTCACAACTTGCGTCACATTTTGTTAGTAAAAGGAACCATATTCGAAAACGCTCCCGTTATCGAGATTCAGAAGTGCCAGCCAGAAGTTTTATACGTAAATTCAAGCTGGCTGGACACAGATTTTTGCATTTTTCTAATAAACCGCTGTACGTATCACAAAACTTTTAGCTCGATGCCCGTCACAAATTTATGTGACGCCCGTTGATATGCAAAAAGTCTTCAAAACCACTTCCGTTACCGAGATTGAGAGACCAGCGAAAAGTGGTTTTTCAAGCTGGCTGGACACGGTTTCGATCGATTATCTAAGATTCTGTAGCGTCACCTCTTCTGAAGTAAGGGTGGTTAGCCGTCACATAAAATGCCCTATTGACCTACTTAAATGTAAGCTATTTTGAAGATTTGTCCAGACAGCCTGAGCCACATGTGCTTTAGAGAGGTGAGAGAATAACAGATAATTAATTCATTATCAAGACTAATTTGTTTACGAATAGCAAAATTTGTTTGAATTGTAGTTTTAAAGTTATTAGGGAAAAACAGATTTTGCTGAAGTAATTTTTGAAACGTTACCCTAGCAATTTTTTTTTATAAAATGTTTCAGACCGTAACCAAATACGTGTATTCCCAGTAGTTCCAGCAAGTAGTCCCATGATGGCTACTGATATTTTTTTCCCAGAGGTTCAGGAACAATTTGACCTACATTGCCGACACGGTTTTGTTTGATTTTTGAAAATCTTTATGAAATAAAACACATAGGTACCTACTAATAATTATAACACAAATATTATTATAACACAATTTTTGATGTTTCATGTTCTGTTGACTGTTAAAAATTGTTTGATATTTTGTTGAGTTACTGATAATAGTGTGACATGTTTATTTATTTTAGGACAACCAGCAAACCTTTCTAAGTGGAGACTTAATTATAGGTTGCCACGGTATGCATATCTGGACTAGATGTTACAAAACCTAAACTATAAAACTTCCTAATAAATGGTAACTATTTGTTCTACAATAAGTTACCATGAAGTTTTTATTAATGAAACTGTATTATGAATAACTATACAACATGTAAATTAATCAACCAACACCCTCAATACAGGTGGTTAGGGATCGGCTTCCCAGTTGAATTCATAATTTTAAAAAAAAATGGTTTTTTTTTTTGAAAAAAATGAATAAAAAAAAACAAAAAGTACTTATGTTTTTGAATTAAACTCAGAAGTTGATCCTTAACCACCTGTATTCAGGGTGTTGGTTATTTAATTTACATGTTGTATATAAACTATGCGTTTTATGCGTCTGAGTATCACATGGGACTACTGGGAATTAAAATCCCAATAGTCCAGTCAGTGGAACCTCTGGGAAAAAAAAAACCAGTAGACCTATCATGGGACTCCTCCACTGGGACTAGGGGGATTCCCCGACCAAATACACGAATCAATAGTAAACAAATGTTCACGAATAGTAAAAATTTGATTGTGTTGTGGTTTATAAGTTATCTAAGATTTTGCTGCGGAACGTTTCGCGATTTCTCAGATCTCAAAAACGGCGCAATGCAGAAGTTTAAAAATCTGTTTTTCCTGAATAATTTTAAAACTACAATTCAAACAAATTTTGCTACTCGTGAATAAATTATTTTTGATGATGAACTAATTATCTGTTATACTCTCATCTATCTAAAGCACAACATTTTTGTGAGGTTGACAACTACATAATCGGGGTCATTAAAACACGAATGTGAAATTTTTTAAATGATATGTTTTGTGACTTCTGGATAGTACATTGTGTACCAGTGTAGGTGTGTGCACTTACCGATCCAGGCGGCGAACCGTCTCTCTGTGGGCGAGGGCGCGGCGGCCAGCTTCATGCGGTGCGAGGAGGGCGCGCGCGCGGCCAGGTCCCGCGACAGACGCTCGGGCCAGCCGCCAGACAGACTGGCGCCGCCACACACCACCACCGAGCCCCACAGCGCGGGACGAGCCTCCGTGTCGCACCCCCCCGCCGCCGCGCACGCTGCACATACACCCGCACTGTACATACACACACTGTACATACACACATACTCACACTGTACATACACACATACTCACACTGTACATACACACATACTCACACTGTACATACACACATACTCACACTGTACATACACACATACTCACACTGTACATACACACATACTCACACTGTACATACACACATATACACACACACATCATACACACGCACTGTACATACACACATCACACACACAATATACACGGAAATTTTTCAAGTGGGCCTTCAGAGCCAAATCTTAGACTAAGGAATATGGAAAATGCTCAAAGAAGCCGCGAGCCCAATTTTGATAAAAAAAAACTATCATTGGATTTTTAAAAAAAATAATGATGATCGCTTTGATTATGGATTCAACCAAAGTGAAACTTATTAACAACACTATCAAATGGTGTAATAACACAAGATGTGTTTTTTTTATTAAAATCACTGGATTCGATTCGATTCTTGGCTAGGACTAATGACTTTTCAAAAATCCAATGATGCAGTTTTTGTTTTCATCAAAATCGAGCCCACGGCTCCTTTGAGCATTTTTCGATATTCCTTATAATTTAAGATTTGGCTCTGAAGGCCCACTTAAAAAATTCCCCCTGTATATACACAGTTAATTTTTACTGGTTTTAGAACTAAATCCCAATAATAATACATTACTACAGCGACCCGCAAAAAAAGCGTTGATGGACGAACTTCGCCTCGACCGACTTACGTCCATCGATACCTAGTTGTGGCCAAGACGAAACTTTTTATTGAAGTAAAACTTCTTTAGGCGCGACTAGGGGGTAACTCAGATTTTTCTAACGGAAGTAACGCTCAGTATTCTATAGTCTGTGTAGTTTCCGCTATTTAAAAATAGTAATTTCGATTGGTCGTAAGTATCTGTCATATTTTATTTTATTTTCAGCAAGGAGCTTATACTAAAGAATGGAGTCATTAGACAAAGTAACAAAGTGAAGGCAAAAATTTTGACAATACTTGACATTTCAAATTTTACATTTCTCTTTCTAGAAATTGTCGTCATCTCTTTCTAAACACGACTACATAGAAACAAGATTTCCCCAGTATTTCGCCATCTTTCTAAAACAAAAGTAGAAAAGTAGCTAAAAACTTAACATATTGTATTCAATTATCAGTATTTATTATCGATGAAAGAAATAAATATAATATATTTACTTTTAATGTTCAGGTTTGTATTTTATTTTGAAAATCATCATTGTGATTCTTTCTATAACTTATGGGAAATGAAAGGATTTATGTAATGGCAGCACTCTCTTCATGTGTCAATGTCCCGAAATCTCAACATGACATAAATTGTCGTAATTGACGTATTCATAAATATCGACTCGCGATTTTGGTACGGCTTTTTACATTTTAATAACTATAAATAGTGCAAAATGGTGCATCGCTGTATAGTTCGTGGTTGCAGAAGTGAGTGGTATCCAGGATGCAGTCTGAAATTTCACTTGTAAGTGTTATAATTGCATATTATTGTTCACCTAAGTAAAATTCGTTTTTCACATGTAATTCCATATGATTATCGTTATTGGGCGAAACTCCATAGGGGAAAGTAATTTCTGATACTCGGCTTTAATACTATCTGAATTTAATTAATTTTCATACATAAATTACTTATTCAAATATGTGTAAACAAATTGACTAGGGTGACTAGGATTTCCAGAATTATTATAAAATAATAACCTTTTTCCTTTCAGAAATGGCAATCAAAATTGATATATATATTTTTTTAAGTCTTTGAAATAGCTGTTATATAAATATATATAGATTATATATATAGTTTATAGATTATGTATATATATAATACATAAATCGTTCTACCCATTTTTGGTTGGGAACGTTGATTTACAAACAAAACATGTAATTTGTGCAATGTACATTATTTTAATTGAGAAACATATTCAAAATGATTGATTGGATTTTACCAGTGTAATATTGTATTTTATCTTTCACATTTGCATCTACTAACATGTCACGCAGAGTGCAATATGCACAGTGACCTCAAACTTCACTCGATTTTGGGTTAGTAAAATTGACACAGCATTAATAAAATTGTGACTGTGCTATTCAAGCCTATCAAATGATAGTTTTTAATATGCTAATTACAAGTTAAAAGTTCCTGTATACATAAAATTTTCTTCTTTTTAGATTTCCGAAAGACCCTAGGCGGAAATTACACTATTACGGCTTTAGGACCAAGGCTCTTATCCTTCGTGACTTCGTAACTGAGTAACAGGTACAGAAGGTTGATATATATATATATATACGTAGGGCGTATTGATATATATATAGTAATTTAAAGTAAGAATGAGGTACAAACTCTTTGAAACCAAAAAAAGTTAATACGGGCTATTCCAAATACATGGTGTGATACGTTGCGTACCGACCAACTTTACATAGGAAATCCTTATCGTTTTATGCATATTTTTTTAATACTGGTTAACACATGACAAAGTTATATACCTTGTCATACGTTAACCAGTATTAATCGAGTTACGAGTACAAATGATTCTTTTACATCTTTTACTTCATATTTTTAATTGTTGGTCTCATGATAGAATAAAGTCACATCTGCATAATTCTTTCTTTATAGCAGAGCGGTTTTAAGTTTGTCTTGTACAAAATTAGCTGTAACTTTTTTCTTAGTTGTTTTACAGAATCGATTATTTTACCAATCATTATAAAGTATTATGAAAAATCGATTGATATGAAAGTAATATATTTTAGGTCAATATTTTGTAATTTAGAAGTATCTATGTGAATATGTAACTATATTCTGCGGATATCACTGTATCATATAATAATAAAGGATTTTGTTCTTTTAAGTATCAATATTATGTGTATATATAACTTTGTTTTACATAAATTCTTGAGTCACATATGTAATATATGAATTTTTAGATTGTTATTTATGTTTAGATTTAAAATAGAACAGTTCTTGTGATCAAGTTTTTATTAAGGAATAAACTTAGTGTGTTACAGAATTTATAAAACTACCACTACTACTGCTTTATTTATTTTTAATAACTACCCAAAATATACGCATGTAAAACTGTAACTTAAATTAAATTGATAATTATTTATTGACTTGTATTGATGTTTTGAAATCATTACAAAATTGTAAGCTGTGAAGTTCTTCGCCGGAGTCTTTCGCCATTTCTGCTCCATCTCAGCATAATAATTATTATTTCGTCCCGAAATGGTGGTAGGGCTTTTGACGATTTAAAAGTACTTAGCAAAGTCCATTTAATAAAGAGCTTTTTCATTTTTATATTTCGCTAATGTTAAGTGTAAATTTACTTATAGTAACAGACAGTTGTACGGAAGATTAAAACTAATTATTATGAATGTTAATTCTTTGTCATGGTAAACTCAAAAATATTTTAAACTTTGAGTACTAATTAAGTTTATTAACTTAACGAAGTCCAAGATTGTCCGTAATTATTTTTTCTGCTATAGGCACCCTACTAGAAAGAGACAGAGCCTCTCTAGAAATGTCAAGAAATGTCAAGGGTTGTCAAAATTTTTGCCCTCACTTTTTTCATTTGACTAATGACTCCATTCTATAGGTAATATAAGCTCCTTGATTTTCAGTTAAAATTTAATCATTTCAGTGATCTACGTCAAAGAAGTTTTACTTCAATCGCGCGTAAAGGTTACACGCACACAATTTTTTTTTTTCGATTTTGACGAGTTTCAACAAGTTTCCTTTTAAGACTCTTGCCGCCTCTTGAATTTCAAATGACGTTAAAGTAAATTCATCATACAATTGATTTTCAAAATCAATGACGAGCAACGAACAACAATAATTTTTCACATGCCAAAGTGTTCCATTTTCGAAATTTAAATAAAACCTTTGTTAATTACCACCTTGGTTACCATAATTTGAAGTAAAAATTCGTTCCATTTTTAAATTATACGGCAGATAATTTATTCAGCCACTAGAACACGATAGTTAATGGATCTTCATACAAATTTAACTAGCCGCTGCTCGCATGTATAAATTTCCAAGCATGTTTGAAAAAAAAATTGTATATAATAAAATATCTTCTTTTTTCTATTTATTTAGGACAACAAACAGTCTTCCACTCACATTATTTAAATTTAAAACAAATAAAATATTTTCTTTCGCTATTATGTTGATTCGCAGCATACTTATCAGGTCGAAAACAAACCGAAACTAATTTGCACGTAATAGTTTAACAGTCTATGAAATCTCAATTTTTGAACTTGACCGTATCAACTCTTTTTACTATGAAAACAGGCGATGCGCTACATTCCGTAGCCGCCGTTCTGTAGCGTTCAAAGTAAAAAGCGGCGATGCGCTACATTCCGTAGCCGCCGTTCTGTAGCGTTCAAAGTAAAAAGCGGCGATGCGCTACATTCCGTAGCCGCCGTTCTGTAGCGTTCAAAGTAAAAAGCGGTGATGCGCTACGTTCCGTAGTGTTCATAGTAATAAGAGGCGATGCGTTATGTTCCGTAACTTGTTATGTCAAAACAACCATCTTACCCAAATGTGTAGCCCCCAGACTCTGTTCGAACAAGCACTCGGTCAGTTTGAACCTCTCTGGGCCAAAGTCCTGGTGATAGCCCCCGGGGAACTCGTAGTGGACTCCGGGTACTGAGGCCGCTGTCCTTTCATCATACGTACTTTCTGACACCTGACGGACAGACATCATAAAAGATTTTTAATTTTTTTTTAATATGTCTCATTACTTAAGATACATTTTTTTTATATTATTGTACTGCTGCCAGGACTGCGTGAGTCCCGTCGGGAGACTCTTGTGAGTGTAGCGTATATATACCTGAGCGACGCAGTGCACGAAGTCTTCGAACTGTCTCTTGAGCATGTACTGCTGCCAGGACTGCGTGAGTCCCGCCGGGAGACTCTTCAGAGTGTAGCGTGCACGCTCGCGTTCACGGATCACCTCTTTACTCTGAAAAGACACTCACTTCAAACTCTGGTCACTGTTAACTAATAATATTTGAAACATTTTAATGGGTTTGTCGAGGACAGACCTCTTTATAGTAGTTTATAGTTTTTCACTTTTTAGTCTTGTCATTCTTCTGCTTTCTTACTCTTTCGTCCTCGATATTCTGCCCAATCAGAATGTGGAGGACAGCGAACGATAAAGTGGATTGACGGAGAAAAGGGTGTATTAACAATAAAATAAAAGAAGAACGATAAGACCCGTCAAAGATTGTAAAAACACACAGAGAGTAAAAAAACCTAACGCAACGCAAATTAATCTTATAAAAAAAAATTGGGGGAAAAAAAACTCCTAAAAATACCGCGCAATGTATAGAGCGCGCAAGCCGCGAGGCGCTTAGCAACTTGGAGAGGTGCGCGACGTTCGGTCGGTTGAGGTGAATGACCCCGATATCGAGTGGGTACATTAGAGCGCTGACGTTTTAAAGCAATATCTTTGGATTAAAATCTTGAGAAAAAAAATCTAATTTTGACCTACAATTACATCATAACCAGGCATAGTCTAGAAGAAAAAATGGTCCTAATGATGAACGGAATACGTAGTTCTCGGCTTTGTCATAGGTATTTTACACCCGTTATAAAAGTATAAACTACTATAAAGAGGTCTGTCCTCGACAAGGTTCAAAATGACAAGTGAGCAGAGACATGTACAAAGCAGGCGGCCTATTGCTACAATCAATCTTTTTGAAGGGAACCTCTTGTCCTTCATCTCCCTGATGGTAAGTGAAGATAATGCAGAAGATGTAATCGAGCTTTACCAACAATTTTTGCAACCATCAACCACAGAGGGACTGGATATCACTGTATACTGTATCTAGAGTGTAAAGTGTCCTCACCTGTATACTGTATCTAGAGTGTAGTGTCCTCACCTGTATACTGTATATGGGCAGCATCTGTATGTGCATGGAGGTCAGTAAGGCCTTCGCTTGAGACGCAAGATGGTCGCCGCCCACGGGCGATCGGACCGCGGCACTCACTATGGCGTACCTGGAAGTGTGGGAGACAATTTCTTCTATACTCATATTATAAAGCTGAAGAGTTTGTTTAGTTTGAACGCTATAATCTCAGGAACTACTGAATCAAATTGAAAAATAAATTTTGTGTTAGGTAGTCCATTTATGGGGTAAGACTATATAATAACCGACATTAACGCGAGCGAACACCAATAAATAATAATTATACAAGTGTTTAATTCAAGAGATGTTTTTAAAAATCTATAAGGAAATATGCCCCTTCCTTTTGAATCCCTCCAATCTTGATTCAATTTAATTCTGTGCTATTTTCCTCACAAAAACAAGAAGCTCGCAAAGTGCCAAGAAATAATATGTCTAGGATATATTGGAAAGGTGTGCTTATTAGCTGCTGACATTCAATAATTATGAAAATAACGGATGTAAAAAGAGCTATGACAAAACCGACAATTATTATTCCGCTCATCATTAGGACCACTTTTTTCTGCTAGCTAGACTATACCTGGGCAATTAGTAGTACTGAAGTTATTGAAGGTCAAAAATAGATTTATTTTTTAAAAATTTTATGCATACAAATTGAAATCATTATTTCTCCTAAAGAAACATTAACAAACTAAGGAAACATTATAAATTTTTTTTAGTATTTCATACCAAAACATCGGGAGTGGTCTTCCCTTGACTTTCTCGTATACCAGAAACGACTCAAAGGTTGATAGAAACCTTATATTTTGATGTCATACATGCATGTTAAATTTTGGTCACCCATCCGAGTACCGCACACTTGGTTGCTTAACTTTCGTGATCGACGGCTCAAAATTTGATAGAAACCATAAATTTTGATGTCATACACGTATGTTAAATTTGGTTGCAATAAGTTAAAGCATGCTCGAGTTATCGTGCTAACGCACAGACACACACACACACAGACATAATTCCAAAAAAAAATATTTTTGGACTCAGGGAGTTCCAAAACGTGTAAATCCGTCAAAATCTCGAGGTCGAATTTTTTTTCGATTACAAGACTTCCTCTATACTACGTACCTACGAGAAAGTAAAAATGGCAAGCGCCGCGCGACTTGCACGCTCTATACAAGGCAGTATTTTATGGACCTTTTATAACACCAAAAAATAAAAATCGTTTCCCAGCAATATTTTATTTTATGTTCCTTGTTTTGATGTATAGAATGCGAAGACGTAGGATTTGTCTTAGGTCTTTTTACAGCCTGTATATGACATTTTGAAGAAAGGAGAATAAAACTGATAATAGAGAAGCTTTACCCATCTATAACGGGTACAGCAGACGTCTGACTAGCCCCCGCGTCCACCACGAGCGCTGTAGACTTGCCGTTAGCGAAGGCCGCCAGCACGGCGTTCTTGACCAGGAAGAACGCCGGGGCGTTGTACTTCTCGAACAGTAGCTCTGCCAGCTTCTCTCTGGCCGGTCTGGTGGTCCACACTGCCTCCGTGAAGAGAGCTGGGTGGTGCTCTGACGGGGAACGGATTACCTGGCGAGAAAAGAATATACAATTGACAACATTACATATATCGTTGAAATTGATACCAAGAAATTTTGGGTAAATCTGGAAGCCACACCACCAATAAAAAAAATTGACAATATTTCGTTCGGATCTTAGAAGTGAAATTTCAAAGATTTGATGAAACAATGTTTACCATAAAAACATAAACACCAAGCACTGACAAATTTCGACAGCGAAAGCAGAGCCTCGGTGGCGTAGTGGTTAACGCAGCCGCCCGGATTGCGGAAGATGCTGGGTTCGATTCCCGCCTGGGGCAGGTCGTTCTTTTTTCAGTGTGTTTTTTCTAGTAATAAAAAAATATTTACACGTTTGTAAACGCAAAAATTATTCCATAATCAACATATTTTTACAATTTCAAATATTTGATATCACCATAGTATTTATAATATTACTATTGTTAGACTAGGTATCGTCCAACTTAGGGAACTGTGCTAATTTCATCAAAATTGACTTAGTAGTTAACACTGCACTGGAGGTCAGGCCGGGGAGGATGTTTAGTGGGTATGGAGGGAACGCCTTAACCTCGAGTCCCACCCCACATATCCCCTGCGGTTGGCACCACCACGCTGGACGATGCGTAAATGCATTTGACCTCCCCGACAACATAAAAAAAAGGATTTTTGTGGGTTAATATCATGGACTGATTAACGAAAGAGATTTGCTTAAGACGTCTCCGAGCAGACCTGGCGACGCTTAGTTGACAGTGAGCTACGAGCACTGGGGATGTCGTGGCAACAGGCGTGTACAGCTGCACAAGATCGGAAAGGATAGAAAGCTGTCCTGTGAAAGTGTTTAAGATTTGATGCCAAAAATACCCGCTGTACCTGTACTGGTCGTTGGCTTTTGTTTTTTTTTTTATAAAATTCTCGAATTGTACTAAATATATGTGAGGAATGTCACAAAATTATTTGTCAAAATTGTACCGAATGATCTCTGAATACCTTTATATAGTGAAAAGATCTGATTTTTACATGTTACGTTAAAGAAGACAGACTCAAGTTGAAGCGGTTGACCATGTCTTATTTTTTCTTACGGATTTTTTTATTATATATATTCTTCTTATTATAGGGGGGAGGGGGTCAAAAACTAGCAAAAATCGTCTTAGGTAATAAATGAATTAATGATGCACTAACACGAGCACTAAAACTAAAGTGGCAATGGGCACTTAGCACAGTACAAAAGATAACAGGTGGTCAAAACTAACAACCAAGTGGAAAGGCCCAGCAGGGAAACGAAAAGTAGGGAGACCTTTAAAAAGATGGTCAGACGACATCACACATGTAACAGATACTGAATGGATGAACATAGCACAGGACAGAGATACCTAGAAGGTTGAAGGAGGCCTTTACTCAGCCCAAATCTACAACTAATAATACAACAGAAATCTAAAACAACTATCCTTATTATTATTAATTAATTCTTTTTAAGATACACACTAACAAAAAAACTCTGTCAACTTATAAATTTATGAAATGAAGGGCTTTATTATTCTTAATAAATGAATGGCACCATTTAAAAAGAGGTCTCAATAAATATTTTTTATCTATTTTTGTCTAGCAAATAAATAAAATAACAAGACTTCCACTATACTACGTATAAAATGTACCTTAGCATAACAATAGTCGAGCATCTTCTCGAATAGGTCCCAGTTGTCCACCTGCCCGTCCTTCATGTAGCTCTGGACCTCCATGCCAGGCCGCGGCACATGCAGCTCTGTAACGTCGATGTAGTGCCGGAGCTCACTGCCTGCTTTTGTGCCTGAACATGTATATTAATAATATGTTACATAGGTTCGCAACTGTGGCGGTACTGCTCCTAGTGAGCGCTGGCACTTTTCGAGGAGGCGGGTCCTAGCATTATGACAATCAATGGTAAATGCATACCTAATTAAAAAATTTATATAATTTTCATAACCAAATCATTTTATCTAGCCATCCAAAATGTATATTTTATTATTGTGTAGTAAATAAATATTTAAATAAGCATTAGAGTAAACTAATTGAATTGGTATAAGACTGCCAGTAACAAGCAGGGTTGCCAGGTGTTTGGTATTTTAGCACTGTGTTCGGTATGACAAAAATACCAAAGTATGGGAGGTACGGTATTTTTATCTGATTAATCTTTCGCCCTGATAAACGAATCGGGGCCTCGTCATCAGGGCCCTTTTAACCATGAAGCTATTTTCATAAACCTTCACTGAGGAACTTTTTTATTTTGCTCACTGTTCGGTATTTTTTTGGAAAAGACCTGACAACCCTGGTAACAAGCGAATGCAAGTTGATAAGCAAAGACGTGATTTACGCAATCAAGTATGTTTTGAGAACTTGTGAATTGGGGGCATTTTTCACTGTATAGGGGGTAGTAGTCAATAAAAGGTTGGGAACCTCTGTGTTAAATTAACATTAAATAGGGTAAGATTCCAAGAATTAAATTGCTGGTTGCAGCCTGATGCCGAACAGTACATAAATTATATCGTACCTCATTTTTATATATTTATGATTATATTAGGGATACAAACAACATTTATCGATTATACAATTCTGCTAATTCATTCTTCAAAAGAATTGATTAATAGAAATGTAATTGAATAATTATTCAAAATAAAATAAAATAAATATATAATAAAATACCCCTTATTAAATTTAGTTAAACTTTTATATTAGAATAGTTGGGAAAAGAAAAAGTTAATATTATTTGAATTAGCTATAAACTCTAGAAGACCTATCTACAAGGTGTAACAGATATAATGTACATCCTGAAACTAGATTTTTACTAATATGCAGTAATCATTTTTTATTTAATCATTTTAACAAGGTTCCTAAAAAACAAATTATTTTCCTTACTTCTTTTACACATTGTATATTGTTAAAGTCAGTTAGTTTAAGTTAATTTGAGTAAAGAATTGAGTATTTCAGATTTTCATATCCTAGTAAATTATAAGTTTTTACAACACTTTATTTTATTATTATTGTTAGCAATATTAGCCTTTATCTATGTTGTTAGGCAATTACATTTTTTTTTTCTACAGATACAAAATTTTTGATTGGTTTTGTATCCAAGAGAAGCCGATCCGGCCTTTTATTATGATTGCTTCCATTTTTATTTATGTAATTATGTAAAAAGGTCAAGCAAATAACTCAATTCCACCTAATGGTAAGCAGAAGTGAAGTTCAAAAGCGAAGATAGCTGGTGAAAAAAATTAACTGCCATGATAAGATAGAGCTCTCGCCTCAGAACAGATGCATAATATACTTTTGATACACATTTTAACTATACCCAATATTTAGGCAAATAGTGTGACAATGACTCATTCTTTGGTGAAGCAGAAATATGCAGTAGCATTATAACTTCAATGAAAAATCAGAAAAGGTTAGGTACCTACATGGTAATATGAACAAGATAGAAATTACAACATCAGCCAATATTAAAATGTGATGGAAAAAAAAGAGAACGTTTTTTATGCCGTATACGATACGAAATTTTGTTCAGGACCGTACCTATCATACAATATACGAGTCAATTGTCTAACAAAGTATAAAGGTATTGCTACTACATCTTATGTTAGCCGCGGTATTTTTTTACTATTTCAACTTTGCGTACTTACCGGTTTGAGTGATGTTGCCATCAGGGACCTTTTCCTCAGCGTCCGGGATGTGTGTCGCGGGACCTACGCCAACAACAGCAGGAATATCTGCTTTTGGAGTATCTTCTTGTGCGTAACCCACTCTAAGTGAATGGTGCCCGGGATCGAACACTAGAGCACCTATTTCATCACCGCCGTACAACATACCGTTTGGTGCACTCATTTTAAACTAAATATTTATAGTTACAATCGTTATATTGATAAAATAGAAGCGCGGTGTTTTGGTAGCGATCGCGAAGAGTAGCGTTTTTTTGACAATGACAACTCTAAGAACACAAGCTTCAAAGTCACTCATGTAACGGTGAAATGGAACGTGCCGTAATGTGAATAATGACTTTTTTTAGACAATTATACTAAAATAAATTAATGCAATAGTAGTAATAAATAATAAAAATAATTTCACAATTGTAATCAATAAAAATAAATTATTCTTTATGAAATTAATTCGTACTAATCGTAAAGTAGTCTGCATAAAAGGAAAATGCACCACAGACTAGTTAGAGATACTGAGAAATGTTTAAGCCGTGTCCCCACTAGAGCCGCGCGGCTTTTTAGGGCCGCGCGGCCCGGCCTCGCGAGGCTTATTTGTTATGTAGTTTTAGGCAAGGAGCTTAAATTACCTATAGAATGGAGTCATTAGTCAAATGAAAAAAGTGAGGGCAAAAATTTTGACAACCCTTGACATTTCTTGACATTTCTAGAGAGGCTCTGTCTCTTTCTAGTAGGGTGCCTATAGCAGAAAAAATAATTACGGACAATCTTGGACTTCGTTAAGTTAATAAAATTAATTAGTACTCAAAGTTTAAAATATTTTTGAGTTTATCATGACAAAGAATTAACATTCATAATAATTAGTTTCAATCTTCCGTACAACTGTCTGTTACTATAAGTAAATTTACACTTAACATTGGCGAAATATGAAAATGAAAAAGCTCTTTATTAAATGGACTTTGCTAAGTACTTTTAAATCGTCAAAAGCCCTACCACCATTTCGGGACGAAATAATAATTATTATGCTGAGATGGAGCAGAAATGGCGAAAGACTGGCGAAGAACTCCACAGCTTACAATACTGTCTTTAGACGAATTTTAATTCCTCTCTGTTGCAATTTTGAAGGAAACGAGGATAAAGTTGCGGGCTGAGGCTAGTGAAATATATTATCAAGCAAAAATTTTACTAACCATTTCAGGAGTGTCCGTGTTTTTGAAAAAAGGGCATGCAGTTTGACGTAAGCAGTTGCCTATGTAATCAGTGCCTTGAAAGTGCAGGCTACATATTTTTGAACTTTCATAAAATACTATTTTTAAAGGCACATTAGACAACCACATTTGCCGTCGCCTAGGGTCTTTCGGAAATCTAAAAAGAAAAGAAAATTTTATGTATACATGCACTTTTAACTTGTAATTAGCATATTAAAAACTATCATTTGATAGGCTTGAATAGCACAGTCACAATTTTATTAATGCTGTGTCAATTTTACTAACCCAAATTCGAGTGAAGTTTGAGGTCACTGTGCATATTGCACTCTGCGTTACTTGTAGTAGATGCAAATGTGAAAGATAAAATACACTATTACACTGGTAAAATCCAATCAATCATTTTGAATATGTTTCTCAATTAAAATAATGTAACATTGCACAAATTACATGTTTTGTTTGTAAATAAACGTTCCCAACCAAAAATGGGTAGAACGATTTATGTATTATATATATACACTAGCGGACCCGACAGACGTTGTCCTGTCCAGCGGACAAAATTGTGAATCAAACCATTCTCAGATCCCCTTGAACACACACAAAAAATTTCATCAAAATCGGTCCAGTCGTTTAAGAGAAGTTCAGTGACATACACACTCACAGAAGAATTATATATATAAATATAATCTATAAACTATATATATAATCTATGTATATCTATATAACAGCTATTTCAAAGACTTAAAAAAATATATATATATCAATTTTGATTGCCATTTCTGAAAGGAAAAAGGTTATTATTTTATAATAATTCTGGAAATCCTAGTCACCCTAGTCAATTTGTTTACACATATTTGAATAAGTAATTTATGTATGAAAATTAATTAAATTCAGATAGTATTAAAGCCGAGTATCAGAAATTACTTTCCCCTATGGAGTTTCGCCCAATAACGATAATCATATGGAATTACATGTGAAAAACCAATTTTACTTAGGTGAACAATAATATGCAATTATAACACTTACAAGTGAAATTTCTCACTGTATCCTGGATACCACTCACTTCTGCAACCACGAACTATACAGCGATGCACCATTTTGCACTATTTATAGTTATTAAAATGTAAAAAGCCGTACCAAAATCGCGAGTCGATATTTATGAATACGTCAATTACGACAATTTATGTCATGTTGAGATTTCGGGACATTGACACATGAAGAGAGTGCTGCCATTACATAAATCCTTTCATTTCCCATTAGTTATAGAAAGAATCACAATGATGATTTTCAAAATAAAATACAAACCTAAACATTAAAAGTAAATATATTATATTTATTTCTTTCATTGATAATAAATAGTGATAATTGAATACAATATGTTAAGTTTTTAGCTACTTTTCTACTTTTGTTTTAGAAAGATGGCGAAATACTGGGGAAATCTTGTTTCTATGTAGTCGTGTTTAGAAAGAGATGACGACAATTTCTAGAAAGAGAAATGTGAAATTTGAAATGTCAAGTATTGTCAAAATTTTTGCCCTCACTTTGTTAATTTGTCTAATGACTCCATTCTTAGTATAAGCTCCTTGAGTTTTAGGCCTCGCTCACGTACACACTCACGAGGCTTGGCCGCGCGGCTTGGCCTCATGGAGCCGCGCGGCCCTAGTGGGGACGCTGCTTAACGCGTGTACCATAGACAAACTGAAATGTCAGTTGCGTTTTGTTTGTGCTGAGGTTTGTGCATTTGTGCATTTCGTTAGATATACGTTGTCGTATCTCTAGTAGCTAGTCTGAGGCTTTAGACAACATGCATTTCGACAATCGCTCTCGCTATCGCTAAGTAAAAAAATGTATGGGATTGACATAAGCAATCGATCACTTTTCGATTGCTTATGTCAATCCCATACATTTTTTTACTTAGCGATAGCGAGAGCGATTGTCGAAATGCATGTTGTCTAAAGCCTCTGTGTTAAATATTTAAGATCTTAGACCAGAAAGGCTATAATCTAAGCTTAAGATAAATGTTTTGGGCAAGAAGTTTTTAAAGTATAAGCTTCTTGCCCAAAGCATTTACCTTGAACCCTATCTTCGTGGCTTTGGGTTTGCATTTACAAAATGACTCTATGTGCTATCTATCACTAGCAATCAATGTAATTTATATTCATGAATTATGTCTGTGTGTGTGTGTGTGTGTGTGTGTGTGTGTGTGTGTGTCTGAATGTCTGTGTTTGTGTCTGTGCGTTAGCACGATAACTCGAGCATGTTTTAACTTATTGCAACCAAATTTAACATGCGTGTATGACATCAAAATACAGTGAAACTTGGTTAAGTGGGACCTGGATAAGTGAGAAACCTCCATAACTGGAACTCATGCTGAGGTCCCAACACTTTGGCACTGAATTACCTCTGTTAGTGGGACGAGGTAAACCTCTATATCTGGGATTTGTTCTTTCGATTTATCATCATAGTTACCTCTATAACTGAGACAGCGAGTAAATTTTATATGCATAAACCTCTGTAACTGAGATTAACATTGTTTGTTTACTCATTCTTATTTTACCCACAAATTCCACACGTAATTCCGAGTACGTAAGTACAAATTTTGAGCTTCAATTACCTTCAGTTTTAGTTTCGCTTTACTATCATACAGATGTTTATTTGAAAAATGTCAAAACGAAAGCTACAATCGTTATCATTACGTGAAAAACTGAAGTTAATATCCGTTTATGAAAGTGGGAAGACACGCGAAGAAGTTTGTGCCGAATTAATGTGCCAAAATCTACTCTTTGTAGAATAATTCAGAGTAAACATAAAATTGAATCACAATGTTCTGAAGGACAAGGAAAACTAAAACGTGTACGTCTATCAGAATATCCTGATTTTTTTTTTATTAAAACTCGTTTACATACATAACACGTTATTTTATTTAATGATCGCACCTGTATAACTGAAATAACCTGTATTCTCACCTCTATTAATGGAACCCTCTGTAAATGAGACAGATATTTATTTATACCTGTATATCTGAGACACTGGGTAAGTGGAATACCTCTATAAGTGAAACTACATTGCAGGTCCCTTGATGTCTCACTTAACCAGGTTTCACTGTATAAGGTTTCTATCAACTTTTGAGCCATCGATCACGAAAGTTAAGCAACCAAGTGCGCGGTCGGTCCCCGATTGGGTGACCAAAATTTAACATGCATGTTAAAATATAAGGTTTCTATCAACCTTTGAGTCTTTTCCGGTATACGAGAAAGTCAAGGAGAGACCACTCCCGATTTTTTACTTTGGTCTTCTGTAAGGCGGTTGCGCTACCCAAGTTCCTGCTGCTCCAGATTCAAGCAGCTAGTCTGCTGTGTTCTACCTCGACTAAACTAAAAATTTAAATAGGAGTCCAATAGACTCCCCTTGTAGTAAGTAATTTTAGGAAGGTAGTCTATAATTACAACGTAGTAGGTTTTGGTGTAGAAACAGCATTTCAGGCACACGAGACAAATAAAACAACATTTTCTGTACGGCACAAATATTTATTATAACACAAACAGTTTATGCGTGTGAGTATTTTATATCATCAGCTACATAACACCGAGACACAATATAAATTATCATTACTCCTGCATAAACATTTCATTTTTATAGTACACACAGATCGATTCATAGGTGTTTCTCATCTTTATAAGAATAGAAAGATTTTCGGGGAAAGTACGAGAAACTTCCTTTAAGGCTATGAGAAATAATAATAATACCTTACAAATAAATACGCCAAAAAACTTTTATTCAACGACTTTCTGTTCACATTTTAAGCCAGAGTGAACCCTTAAATATGTGTCCACATTTGTAACCAAAACTACGATAATTAAAAGCATTATTATTATTAAATAAACCACGCGTGACAATGCCACTCCGCATTGTAGGAAAGTATATGCCAGACGTAACAAAATACAGTGGCCTGTTTTTGGTCGTTACGGTTTTTTATAATAAAAAATTGTACTACCGGTACAGTGCCGTAACTAGTGCGAACGGATATGCAAAGAAAAATTTTCTAGGTATTTAAACTGCTATTCTTTAAATATCCTAATCAACAAGATGATCCAATTGTATGTAAGACAATAATGTTTACATATTCCAAGAAATCAATCAATGTTAGTGGTTACAGACTGTTCTTTTTTGTTGTAAGATATTATTAGAATTTACAATAGTCCGTAAAAATTTAAGTACGTTCTCTGAATTTAATTTCTTAATTTACCTACAAGAAATCAGTCACTGTTAGTGTATAACTTACCTATGATACATATTTTCAGAAATATAACAAAAATAATTAGTTGGTAAAATAAAGCGTTTTCAGAATGAATCAACCAGCGATAAGCGTTATAACAAAGAGGCTGGACAGGGTTCTAGACCAAATATTTAGAATTAAGCAAAGTCCTTGTTTTCTAGGTGCTCTTTTCAAATATTTTGATAAAAACTTGTCCAGCCTCCGAAAGAGACACAATTAACATTAATTCAACAATAATAGGTCTATATAATAATTATGGCTTTCGAAAGAAAGAACTTTAAAGAAAATTTAACATAATAACTTAATATATCTAACATTTTATCTATAAAATAATTTCTTAGAATAATACTGATTTAATATGGTTCGAGTTCATAAAGAATGAGACACTGACACTAAAATAATCTTTTAAAATTGTTTATAAAAAAGACACTTTGAACTTACACTGGATCGCAAGCTCTCTATCTTTCTCTGTCACGTAAATACAGAAACATCACAGAAAAGCTATTACGTAAGTATACTTGGGTTAGTACTTAAGTAGTACCTATTTCATAACTGAATCTCACTCTTTATGCCCCAACCTTCGCAGAGAAGAAATAATAATCTTAATAAAAAGTGATAGGAACCATCCAAGGCTGCACAGTGACAAAGTTTAGTATTACCTACATACAGTCCTATCTCATTTAATAGTAAAAAACACTCAGTAAGAAACTATCATACCTAAAAAGGTACTTTTGTTATAACTACAGCAATGAATATTCATATTACGATATTTATTTACTATAGTAGGTAATTAAAACACAAACTTTTAGGTACAATTATAATAACTTAGTTGAGTACTTTATTCGATAATGGTTCTTCACACAATACTACGGCCAATTTAGAGAAGGATCCAAAACATGTCTAAGACTGATTTCAGAGTCACGCGTTTGAACAGCGCCTGCCGCGCCGCCGAGATGGGCGCGCTGGCAAATGCACTAGTGGGTAGTTGCGTTTTATAATGTCGCTGTTGAATCACGTCACTACTTTAATAAAGCGGCTTATGGACGGCGCTAATCAGACGCATTACTCTGAAATCAGCCTAAATGAGTCTGCGTATGATACATTTTACCATAACAACTGTAAAATATACCCAACGTAGTTTCAGAACTAAACAGTGGTCACTGGTCAGTGAGCAGACACGTAGTGGGCGACGAATCAACGACCTTTGGTTGACAACTTTGCCACAGTAAATTTCGACCGAATGAAAGAATTTTCAACTCTTGTCATATCTCTTATACTCGTTTTGAGGCCGAGTTTTTTTTTGTTTTGTAAGTCTTTTACTAGGTTTTCGATAATTATGAATGGACAGCTTAAAAGTTTTGAGTTCGATACTGTAGAGTAGAGCGGTATTATCGGTTTTAGTTATAAATTTCAACATTGCATAATTATTATCATCGGTAATTCTAGTTCACTAGTTAAACTATAAAACTTTTTTTGCGTTAATTTAACACGGGGCCTATATGTTTCCAAGTTATCATCATCATAGCTTCTCTGGCCAGACTTGGTTAAGATCTCTTTCTCTTCTCTATTTGTGACTTAATTTACCCAAAATAACTTGGGTAAATTAAGTCACAAATAGAGAAAGCATAAGCTTTGAGCGTATTGTATTTTGTACACCACGCGGTGTTCCAACCAACCAATGGTATGGTATTATGGATGTGGCGATGAAGTTCACTTATGGTTCATTCTGGGCGAAATTTTATCTAAGTGTTTTAATAGATTGAGTTTCCACAACATCTAAATTCCACAATACACTTAGTATGTTGTTCACAATATCTGGGGTAAGTTATTCGGTAATATTTCTGTAAATGTTGTTTTAGGAGGTAGGAGGTAGAAACAGTGTGCGCCAAGGGCAGGTAAATATCAACGACATCTATTTACTATTATAACAGTATCACCATTAACTAACACTAGGATTCGGAAAAATACCTACTACTGATCTACTACGATCTGTCATTTGACCACAGAGTCTTTCTCAGAGACACATAACTTTCTGGGTTAAGGGGCTGACCCGTGCTAACTAGTGTCGAGTCTAGTTCACGACATCAACAGTCACTACATCGACGGTCGCTGTATTGAAAACGTGCTATCGATGGGTCACTATATCGATAGTTCACCATAGCGATGGTACGCTGTATCGACAGATTTTATTAACTTTTTATTTTTTTAGGAAGACCAACAGCTTATAAACTAAAAGGACATGTTAATAGCAACTGAAGCCAATTAGAGGTCCCTACCACGTCCCTACTAATAGTGGGAGTGGATATTTTAAATGGATTTTTGGCGCTTCGCCGGCTGCTGCTGCGGCATGTTCGCTTCGCTCATTCGGCTTGTGCTTTGTTTCGTTCACAATTCGAACCTAACCTAACCGAACATAATTTATCCAGTTTTAACAAACATACGATCGTATGTAGTTCATATCTATATGGTGTACTGTCGATACAACGTACCATCAATATGGTGTACCGTCGTACCCGTCGATGGAACGTTTTTGGTACAGCGACCATCGGCTGACGATGTCATGAACAGCACCGAGCTGGCTCGTTTCCGCCTTTTGAGCGTTCATAACAAGCCCTAGGCTTGAGTGCTATTTGACAAGAAGTATTTACGTCTTAGGTACACAACATAATGTATAATTATGTAAGTATTTAAAATAGTACTTTGCATTTTTTCTTCTTTTAGGCTCAATCTGCAGACAACTTTCTCTGGTGTGTTATTTAGATAGTGATTTGGGGAGTCCCACCTCCAGTGAGGCTGATTAACATACATTTTACTATAAACTACTTCTCTCAATAAAGTGTTATACTTAATTAATATATTTTTTTGGAACGGCTAGGATAATTTTGATTTACTCATAGTAACTCGACTGCCAGATGATTTGGGTAATGAAAGTATATGTGCTTTTTTCTGCAGACTATTGAATTTTGTTGTACTGCGTTCATTAAATTGTATAGGTACATCATTGATTAAACTTTTGTAGGTCATTATTTACAGTAAACAACACAGTAAAACCGGAAGGAATATTTTTTCTAAATAACATTGGGTGACAGCGTACTCAACTAAATAAATCGGTAAGTAAAGTATTTGGTATAATATTAGAAAATGTAAACTTTAAAGAGATCCTTACGAGTAGCTTATTATTCTAATACTACATCAATAGATATACGACACATAAATAGTAAGTATATAATTATCATGTAAAAATATTCTTTTCTTGTACAAACCGTAGCTCCCCTTTCATTGACATTGGTTCAGCTGGGTCGATGGGCTTCACAATTTAAAATTAATTTATTAAACATTTGTGCTCTTTATAAGGATTTTGTAGACATAATTTTATTATTTGTAGTAATCTCATATGTCTGGGTATATAATTTATAAGGATAATAAATAGACAAAAAACTTTAATATGTTGGTAAATGAACACTTACAAATAATTTTAATAATGTAACAAAGTTTTTGAAATATCAAAAAACGTCAATTTTGCTGTTAAAATAGCAATATTTAAAAAAAGGGGTCAACAAAAACACACACCTTCCTAAAAATTTGATAGAAAGTTCCAAAAATGTCTGCTAACCTGACTGTAACTTGCAATTGGCTAGTGCACAAATAGTGCAAGTCTTAACAAAAAAAACAACATAAACTCGAGAAGACGACTTGGTGTAGCGAAACGCAGTTTACAACCATAGACAAGACATTAAAATGGCGGTAGATAGATATTGGACAGGAATAATCTAAACATTTAAAATATTATATTTCTATTACTATTATTAAGTGATTAAGGTAGGTACATAATTTTGGCATTCATGTTCACGTAGTGTCGTCAGTCTTACCTACACGGCGTCATTGGAGGCCGTTTGCATACTTTACAAAATAAAATACCATGATTCCGTATAGAAGGTATTATTAATATTACAGAAGTACAAAGATAGAAGAATTCATTAGGGCAAGAAGTAGGTAGGTACACTTACCTAAGAATAATAACTAAAATTATTAAAATTATAATTGTAAACTTACTAGGTATTGTACTTATAGTAAGTAAACTAATGTAATACCTACTTACCTAATAATAATAGGTATATATGTGACCGTGGAATATATTAGGCTCAGCTTTAGAAAGAGGTACCTTATAGGTACAATAGGTTCATACTTTTTGTGTAGATAGACGCACTATAGATTAACACATTAATTGTAATTCAATTTATATAAATGTTCAAATAAAATATTCCAAAATTACATACAAAAACACTTCGCAAATATTTTATCAATTTTTTTTGTTAGTTGTTAGGGTTTTGGGCTTGGTATCTAAGACTTTTGAGCCATATCTTTATTTCTTTATGTCTTAATTCTTGACGTTTGAATTAAAATATGGGCGTCACACATTTTAATGCATCTAGGGAGTGCTTGGAAAGAAATGCATGGCAACAGACCTCATGATTGTGACTGATGAGAATTGTATAGTGAGATTTCCAACCACTATACAATTTTCAACGTCATATACACAAAACCTTTATTTCAATGATTCGATGAACTGTTCGTCAACACGGATGCTTATGCAACGAAACGACACCACTTTGACTGCACAAAATCCACTCCGAAGCAATTTTAAATTACCGAAATAAAGATCAACATTCAGACGCCATAGTTTCTCGCCAAACACTCCCTATTTTATCAAATAGTATAACAGTTGTTATTGTTTTAAAATTTTATCGATAATGGTAAAGCAAAGGAGGTTATTTCATTCAGCCACAACCAAGCAATAATTAGGTAGGTATAACATTGGTTTAGGTTAGGTTAGACTTGCGACCTATACGCGCGAGCCGAGCGAGCAGAGCGAGAGTGCCGCGGCAGCGGCCGGCGAAGCGCCAGAAACGACTTTTTTTACATTTTTACATGTCTATTAGTTTATCATGATGAAATTGGGAATTTTTTAACTCATTTTTTGTCAATTTTGCAGAAGTTGGAGGTAAAACAGTTGTATTTCTTGATGATTTAATAATATTTTGAATTTTCACATTTTGTTTTTGTTTAATCTATGCATTTTATAATAAAAAAAGTGAAGGAGGGGGTTAGCAGCCTCCCCCTTCTTTTCCCCACCACCCCAAAAAAACGATAAATTTGGTACCTCTTTCTAAAGTGCTTCCCTTGATACAACCGTAGTAATGTTTGCACGCCGTACATTATTCCTTTCTACAACATGTAACAGAACTAATGCAGTGCACACCTAGGAGTCTGACTAATATACAAATGAATCAATTCTAAGTACATACCTAATTGGTATGATTTTTTATCGAAATTGATTCAGAAGCTGATTCCAAGCAAACAACTTTCAGGTGTGTGTTATTTCTGTTACATAATTACGTATAAAGTAGTTTTGATAAATTGTTAGTTTTCAATCGTTGAAAAGAAGCAATAACGAATGTTTAATATCCCCAGTATATTTCAGAACAGAAGAACAGTTACCGTGGCATTAATATGAAATACCTAACTAATTAAAAAAATACAAGATATCTTAAATAACTGTCAAAAATAAGCAAATAACCTATTTCTTTTACAAATGATCCTAATGTGCAAGCAATTAGGAAAGAAGCAATAAATACAGGGTGTAAAAGACATGAACAGTCAAACGAGAACCATGTATTCTGCTCATCAT
The DNA here is from genome assembly GCA_955850985.1 of Elophila nymphaeata. Taxonomy (NCBI): domain Eukaryota; kingdom Metazoa; phylum Arthropoda; class Insecta; order Lepidoptera; family Crambidae; genus Elophila; species Elophila nymphaeata. The sequence goes on from OY039066.1 coordinate 31,960,733, forward strand.
CATAACATTTTTTTTCCTTTAGACTATACCTGGGAAATTGATAGTTACGATTTTATTGAAGGTCAAACTCATAATTTTTTTTAATTTTTTTGTGAAAACGTATTCTATACGTTATTTCTTAATTATTCTATAAAGAAACATTATCATTTTTTTTAGGATTTCACAACAAAAAATGGCTTCAAAACGTTAGCGTTCAATGTAGCTCACTCGATGCGCACGGACACTTACAAACGGGGCCGCCGTCTGGCAAAATTATCGCGGTTTTGCGAGTTGCGTGCGAGTTGAGCCCTTTACATTGAGCGGTACAATTTTCAATTTTTTTTAACACCAAAAAATAAAAATCATTTCCCAGCAATAATTTTTTTTAATATGTCTTATTTTAATGTATAGAATACATGGTTCTCGTTTGACTGTTCATGTCTTTTACACCCAGTATTTATACGTTTTTTAGTGTTCCGTACCTCAAAAGGAAAAAACGGAACCCCTTATCTCGGGAACAAGAGGAGGTATCGGTTTGAAATTAAAACCATATACTCAGGTCCCTTGAAGCTGTGAAAAACCCAAACTTCTTAGGTAACGCATAAAAAAGTTACGGCTGTTTATTTGACCTAAAACTATGAAATTTGGCAAGTAATATTGTCTTATAATACAAGAATAGGTAAAACTCTGAAAACTATACATTTGTAATTTAATCATATAATATAGTCTTTATATTTAAAGTACGTAATCAATCATCGAGGTATGCGCTTATCTCGTGAATGAGTGGAGGTATCGAGTTGAAATTAAAACGATATACTCAGGTCTACAGTTCCTTGAAGCTGTAAAATCAAACTTCTTAAATGGCGCTGAACTGAAACCGAAAATTCTACATGGCACGTTCCTGTACAATGTAATACTATTAATCCTTTTTTCAGTCACCATTTACAAATCTAGATTAAATTTGAAATTTAAGTAAAAATCAACTCTACCTAATTAGGTTTTAGATATGAACTGTTAGTATCACCACAATTATAAAACACTAGAAGGTTTTGGAAACTTTATTCCCAGAAAAGCCCGGAAAGAACTGCGAGACTTGATTCCTGAACTATTTATAATATGTTGTAACTACAAATTTCTACGGAACCCTCGGTGGGCGAGTCCGACTCGCACTTGTCCGGTTTTTTTTTTAATACACGACAATCATATAACTACTATATTTACGAGTATATTTCAGAAGATTAATTATAATAAATTTACACATACAAATATTTTTTGATGATCAAAAAGTCCCCAATCATTGAAAAATTTATTAATCAAGCATTACTAAATTATAATACAATTGTTAATAGGTATTTCAATGTCTTTTTAAAAACATCCAAATACGCTTTCATATGCTTTCATAAAATACGCATCCAATTAGGTATTTTTTTAACCAAAAAGCTCAACTTTAGTGTACATTTCAATAAATTTAACTTTATGAACGATATCAGAAAGATTATGCATATAGGTACCCAAATTTTCATCCAAGCCACGAGAAATTTAAGCCAAAACACTATAATAATAAGATAAGAGGCCATTACAATAATTACCATTAATAGAGAATATGATAATCAAAAAGATATCTATGACATTACGCTCAAATTCCAACTCCATACCCCAAACAATTATTTTCAAGGCCACTTTAACCTGAATGCCCCTTTTGGGGTCTTACCATACATCCTATCTGTAAATCAATTTTCAACAAAATCATTAGATCCAAGTCCTATAGAAATTCTTAGCAAAAGGCCTCTTTAATCATAACGCCCATACCAGGCCAATACTCGCACCTACATCTACAAATAAAGAAGATATCTTTAAAAAACAAAACCTTTCAAAAAGTAATTTAATCAAAAAGTCCCTATCCTCACATTCATAATTTCTATGTAACTGGCTATCCCGTGCCCAGTTGGCTGTACGTCAAACATTTTAACTTGTAAGGTTCTAGAGTCTAGAACCTTAAATTCTTACAAGTTAGAACCTTACCAGTTAAAATGTTTGACGTCATGCCAACTGTGCACGGGTTAGCTAGTTAGGTACATAGAAATTATGAATGTGAGGATAGGTACTTTTTGATTAAAGTAGTTGAAATGAGGTTCGTCTGTCTAGAATCTAGACGAACTTCATTTCAACTGCATTCCGACTGTAAAATTGCTGTTAATGTCCTAAGTTAAGGGGCGATTCAACGCCTCAGCTCGTTTTTCTCAGAAACGATTGACAAAATTGACATTTAAAAATGTTATTGATCACAATCAATTATAACACGTGTCATTCAGGAATAACGTAGCTTTCTACCCATTTCTACCGATGAAACACTTTTCAAAATCGAGATTACTTCCTTAACATTACTTAGAAACTCAAAAAGCCCATGCCCCGAAAATTCCATATAAAATCCTTCGTTATCTTCCTAGCCCCTAAGGCCATATACCTACAAACATCAGTTCCCGTAAATGTTACTGCAAGTTGCATCCCACGCTGATAGCGCTAAACAAGGGTGCAGCCCCCAGCCCCCCGTCGCCGTCCGTGATGCCCGCCATGTACTTAGCCCTGACACAGTCGCGGCATGAACAGTTATCTGTGAGGGTGCAGAGGCCCCGAGCGGTGGCGATGGCCTCCCATTTTATCTTCTGGTCGGCAGTTCCACTTCCTCTCAGAAGGTTCTGTTGAAGATGTGTGGTATGTTATTCATATTGTAAAATAGTAAATTTTATCAACGAGGGCGGAAAGACAAACAATGTCTCAGATCACAGGTTAATTTAGTATGAGATCTGAGGCTTTTCTTTTTTACCGCCGAGGTAAGTACAGAATTTTCTGTTACCCCTGACCAGGAAGTGGGATTGTCAATGCCATTTTCTGGTCAGATGTGCCATAAAAATCTTATTAATATTAGTTGATCTACACTAGGGATGTTACAAGAGTTTTTTATAGGAACCGAAGTTTTTAAATTTAATTTATCTGAATCACTATGTCGGCTGTCTGTTTTGGTGTTAGTTAAACATCCTCATTAACGCTACTCATAAGACATAACAATATTGATGATGAGTAGCGTTTTTATAAAATAGATTTAAGTATGTATATGTTATAGTCAAAGATCGATAGCAGTCTTTCCGCGGAATGACCGGTTAATCCTAGGTTTGACCAACACCTCTAGTCGAACCTCGTAATAAATTCCGATTTCAAACCTAAACTATTTACTACTTTCAAAACTAAAAGTTAGGCTAACCTAGCCTAACTTTTTGGTAAAACGTAGAAAGTAAAGTAAGTCTGTTTCGGGCTTTGTCTAGTCTATCCTAGGAGTGACTAAGAAGTTCGGTCAAACGTCGATTTGTGATGCACTTGATGAGATCAGGGTTTGACCAGTCAGACTTTAATTAGGTAGGTATAGGAATATAATAATTGGATACTAGATAGAATAAAAAATCACACTTGTTCTACTTCTTTAAAATGTAAAACAAAAACAAAAATATTTGTGGGTAAATTCACTATTTGTATGATCGGTAAGTTTAGGGTTATTTTTTTATGATCAAGCGGGCTGACCTTCGAGGGAGAGTAATGTAGGTGATACACGTGGATTTGTTTATGTAGGTAAATGTATCACCTACATTAGACTCTCCCTTAAAGGCCACTATTGCTCATAAAAAATAATCCTTAACCCACCTACATAATGCAACATTTAACATATCCCTATCTGGGTTTGACTGGTCAAACCCCGATTTGATCAATTCGAGTTTCGCCATTTGACTGATCAAAGAAGTCTCTCCTAGGATTGGCCGAAAATTTGTAAGTCAAAGGTAGAAATACGCTATAGTTTTGTACATATTGACTAAGCCTCCTAGTCAAACCTGAGGTTTGAATAGGCAAACCTAGGAGTACCGAGCTTCAGGGTTTGACTATAACACATTTAATCGACGACTAAATCAAAGGCCAGTACTTCGACGAATTAATTTTATTACAGTAATTATTACAATTTAGACAAAAACTTTTAGTAGAAACACTCAGTAACCACTTATTCTACCGTCTTCACTTCTTGCCGATATGACTGTGAATGCCCGCCAAATCGTATCGCAGTTTCTTAAAAAGCCGCCATTATGGCGGGAACTATTCTTTAACAATTTTAAGTCAACACCACCACTTATTTCCGGTTGAATCGTATCCGCATTGCCCATTTGGCGGGAACTATCCTCGCACATAATTTTTAAGACAACACAACTACTTATTTCCGGTCAAATGTTATCCCTATTTCTTAAAGTGACGCCATTTTGGCGGGAACTTTTCCTCGCACAATTTCAAGTCAACACAACCACTTATTTCCGGTCAAATCGTATCCCCGTTTCCTACGTGGACGCCATTTGACGGAAGCTATTTCTCACACAATTTTAAGTCACCACCACTACTTATTTCCGGTCAATAGATACGATTTGTCAGTTCAAAGTCGAATGACGGTTTAATTATAATTAATTGTTTATATAGCTTTACTTAAATAAATACAACATACAATTAATTGTTAACAGTCGGCCTTTCCTGACCTTTTCACGTCTCGTGAAAACATTTTGGTAGTAATCATTTCACATCACTAGAAATACTTAATAAGAAACAACTAAAATTCATTACATTAATGTAGCTTATATAAATAACTATAATATGGTATGTATTATTGTAATAGTAACACATTTTTTTAAGATTACATAGCAAGTATTACAATTTTATTTTTAAACCAAAATGGCATCATAAATTTCATTTTACATAAACCATTGTGGTCACTACCTTTCCACAGCTGGCTTCATATCTTAACATATCTGTGAATTTAATCATTACATAAAGCATATGACAACATTAATCATTATGGCCTCTTCATATCCATATCTGATTAATAATTATCTTTATTAACACTTTACCATTGTGGCCTCTACATATCCACAGCTGGTAATGAATCATTATGGCCTCTTCATATCCATAGCTGATTCAAATTTACAATAATATTATGTTGAAGAACATTTAACCATTGTGGCCTCTACATATCCACAGCTGGTAATGAATCATTATGGCCTCATTCATATCCATATCTGATTCAAATTCACCACAATATTATGTCTTAGAACACTTAACCATTATGGCCTCTACATATCTACAACTGTTAATGAATCATTATGGCCTCTTCATATCCATAGCTGATTCAAATTCACAATAATATTATGTTGAAGAATATTTAACCATTGTGGCCTCTACATATCCACAGCTGGTAATTTCTTATTTCTATGAGCTAATTAGTTCTCTTATACATTCTAACATAATTTTACTTGAATAGCATATAATTCATCATAAAATAAATCTATATTAACAAAACAATTGACAATAACTCAATGATAGCAATCAAATCAATCAAATCAAACTTATTAAGTAAGTAGACATTTCATTCACTTTCATCTACAACAGATTCAGAATCCTCTTCGTCGTTTCTATTATATACGAGCCAAGGATGGATTTTGTCAATCGAAAAAATACCACTAAAAGTTCTACTGCCCTTCTTAGTCAACGGGGTGTCTTCAATTTTGTACCTATCGTGTTGCAGGACTTCCGCGATTCGATATGGACCTCGAATTTTTGAGACTAATTTTCTACTTTTACCAGTAGAAGGCACTTCTCTTTCTACCCTAACTAGGTCACCTACTATATATTTAACAATTTTTCGGCTTTTGTCATACCTTTCCTTCTGCTCAGATTGTTTTTTATCTATATATTCATTCATTTCTTGCCTAACGTCTTCCCTAGCCTTATCTGAACTTTCCTCTTCATCTCTTATATTTAAATCTAATAAAGAATTGCATGTACCGGCTGGACTTACACCAAAAAGGGCTTCGGCAGGAGTTTTACCTGTTCCCTTATTAACAGTATTGTTTAAAGCCCACTGAATTTCAGAAACGCTCTCGTCCCAAGTATTTTCAGGTTTGCCATGATTTTTAGCGGATAAAGCTGACAGAACTGTACGGTTGTAACGTTCCACCTGGCCGTTTGCACGGGGAGTTGCAACTGCATTCATGACATGCTTTATCCCAAGTGAGTACATATAGTCTTGAAAATGTTTAGATGTGAAAGACGTACCCCTATCAGAAATTATTCTATTAGGAACACCAAATGTGTGAAAATACCCTTTCATTGCATTTATCGAATGGATTGATTTCGTACTTTTAACCGGCACTAATATAATAAATTTTGTAAATCCATCGATTATTAGCAAAATATACGAATTTCTTTTTCTACTACATACAAAGGGACCTAAATGATCTATATGAACCGTGTGGAAAGGGCTAGAAACTTTTGGGATCGGGTGAAGTTCGCCTGCCCTCTTTCCTGACGGTATTTTTGTATGAGCGCATTCTAAACATGATTGTACATATTTTTTTACAAATCTTCTCATTTTAGCAAACCAAAAGCTGGATCTAATTTTATCATAAGTCTTATCAAAGCTAAAGTGACCTAAATCATCATGATTGCATTTCAGAATTTGCCATCGAACACCTTTCGGAACTACCCATTTGTCTCCGTCATCAGTCTTTCTATATAGTAACCCTCTTTTAATTACAAAATTATTTTTAATCTCTGTGATTTTATCAGTAGTATCGTCTTTCAGTATACCTATAATGCGTTGTAGTTCGGAATCATTCTGCTGAACCGTGGCTATCCAATTCGTATCGACATTTCTAATATCTAAGGTAATGGATTCTTCTATTGGATTGCGACTTAAAGCGTCTACATGGGACATATTAGCTCCTGGTTTATATTGTATATCAAAGTCATATTCTTGTATTACACTCCACCAACGAGCAACTCTAGGCAATACATCCCTTTTCTCGAAAGTTGCCCTAAGCGAGTTACAATCTGTAATGATTGTAAATGGAGTACCTAAGAGATACACTCTGAATCTATGGAGGGAGCAAACAACGGCTAAAGTTTCTAGGTCGTAAGACGTGAAACGAGATTCTTCTGGAGAGGTTTGCCTACTGTAATAGGCAACAGCATGAAAAGGCGAATTTTTATCAGACCTTTGCAACAATATCCCGGCAATTCCTAATTTAGAGGCGTCCGTGTGTAACTGTGTCTCAAAATTAGGATTATAAAACGCCAAGACGGGACGTTTTACTAATTCCTGTTTTAAATTTGTAAATGCGGCTTCCTCCTGCTCACCCCATGTCCACTTGACATCCTTTTTTAATAGTTGAGTGAGCGGCTTTGCAATAGCAGAAAATCCCCTTATAAATCGCCTAAAAAAACTGGCAAGGCCTAAAAATTGCCTAACCTTATGCTGATCGGAAGGACGGGGAAAACATTTCACTGCATCAATCTTTATTTGCCCTGGTCTCACACCTGACTCACTGATTTCAAAACCCAAGTAGTCAATCGATTGCATCAAAAATTTACATTTTGAGAGCTTTAAGGTTATTCCAGAGTCATTAAAAAGTTTTAAAATATTTTCAAGTTTTTGAACACCTTCATCAATTGTTTTTGACGGAATAATTACGTCATCCATGTAAGCAAAAGCTTCTTTGAATCTAGCATTGCCCAAAATGTTATTAATAGCCTTTTGAAAATTAGAGGGCGCATTTACTAATCCGAAGGGCATACGGTTAAATTCGTAATGCCCATCATTAGTAATGAATGCCGTAAGGTGTTTGGAAGTCTCTGACATTGGTAGTTGGTAATACCCAGATGCTAGATCCAATGACGTAAAATATTTGAATCCGGATAAACTGTCAAGTTGATCATCGATCCTAGGTAAGGGGTAATGTTCTTTAATAGTTTTTTTATTTAGAGAACGGAAATCAATACACAATCGATAATCTCCCGTTTTCTTTTTAACAAGTAAAACAGGTGATGCATATTGTGACGAGGAGGGTCTAACGATACCAGAGTCCTCAAGCTCTTGTACCATTCCTCTAACTATCTCACGTTCATGAAGAGACATTCTGTATGGTCTATATACTACTGGAGTATTATCATGTAGTTTTATATCCATTTCAAAACCAGTCACACACCCTAACTCCTGGGTAGAAAAAGCAAAACAATTTCTAAACTCATTTAATAAATTAGAAAGCTTGTGCAAGTCATGCATTGGAACATTCTTATTGACCTTTATCATATCTATTTCAATTTTACTCAAATTAGGCAGATCCCCTTTTAGACTTTTAATATTATTAACACAATAAGAGTTAGTTTCAGTTAGTGGACATCCTCGTGAAATAAGTACATCTTTGTCGATAGTAAATTTATTTTTGTTTAGAGATTTTATAATAATGTTCCCTTCTCCATTAACTAATTTTATAATACACGGTAATATTTGATACCCTGATTGTGGTCGTTGGCACATACTGAGATCAATAAATATATCTCCGCTGTGAACAGGTTTAGAACGAACAGAAACACGAGTTATCTCCTCTACTACAGTAGATTCTGTAGTATATAAAGATATACTCCCAACGTTAATAATCTTTTGTGTAAAAAGTAATGAGTCTTTATTTTTGTACACTTCAATATGTTCTTGTTCAGTGAATGTCTGTCCTATCATAAGTGGAACCTGTAAAAACATGTCCGGTACCACTAAAGCCTCAACCAAAGCCTCAACCGCGTCTACTTCCAAATTTATTTGACATTTACCTACACAGTTTACAGCAGAATGACCAAATCCTCTAAGCACTGGTAAATCTTCATACACCACTTTGTTGACTAAAATCTTAGCATCGGATTCTCTAAGCATGGTGCATTGACTTCCAAAATCTATGTACGAATTTATCTCTATACCATTAATTTTGACCTTTTTGAAAAACTTTGCATCACAATCTTCATGACCTGATGAAATACTTAAAACCTTGTTGGTTGCGGGAGAGTCAGATTTAATATAACAATCATTTACTAAATGTCCTATTTTATGACAGCGGTCGCATCGCTTAAGTGGTAGCTTACATTTGAAGAAGGAATGACCTTCTTCGCCACAGTTGTAACACTTAATTTTTATCTTACTTATTACTTTACTATCGCCATCCTTGTTTCGTATTCGCTTACCGTCGGAGCCGTTAGCCTGCATTGACCCGTTTAATCTTTCAGATCTTTTAAAACTTTTTACATTTCTAAGGTAAACTAACAATTTATCTGGTTCCGTGAACTGAGCAGCTTCTGCACTGGTTCTAACGGATCTATCGTCAATGCCAAAGAGTATACAATCAATAGCGTGTTTACCCGAGATGTTACAGCGATTAAGCATAACCATTTTTTCATAATAATATTCCTCCAAAGAGTCTCCAAAACGAGCTTTGCAGGCCAACATCTCCGTCAGCAGCTGTCCATAATTTTCGTCGCTTGGGAACGCTAAACGTAATTTATCCTGCCATTCACTCCATGTAAAGAGTAAGCTAGGTAACCCCTGATACCATTTTTGGGCAAGACCAGTGAGCTTAGGTAAAGCATAATGAATTATTTGACGTTCAGACCAACTATAAATCTGTGCACACTCATTAACTTTAAGAAGCCACATATTAACAGTCTGATTTCTTTTAACTGGGTCAAACTCTGGCACAACGTTCATGGCAGGATAACGTTCAGCACCCCCGTCTCCTCTAATAGACTGCACTAACTCTTTAAAAACTCCTAACAAGCTACCAGACTCTGTAGTAAGACTTGTGGTTGGAGGTGGTACGTTTGAAGAAGTGGAAATACCTGGCGGCGCCACCTCCTCGGAAGGCGGTGAACAATCTCGATACTGCATCCTCCCTGGTGGGCTTGGCGTATCAGCCCGGTGACTGTTCTTCTTAGAGTGGTGCAGTCGCCGTGACTTGGACCGATGATGCCGACGTCGAGATTTCTTACTTCGTCTTAGAGGAGACTCGCTACCAGAACTACTCGCATCCCTCGTGCGTCTGCGACTCGATCTTACTCTCTCCATATTATTACCTGAAATTGTTATTGAACAACAAGTAACGATATCTCAAATTTTTTTTTTTTTTTTTTTTTTTTTTTTTTTACCTAAGTAGTACATAAAATATCAGATTTTTAATCTTAATATGTGGTTGAGTAATTTCATTGCATAAATTATGATCGAATTTATACTATATGTTACATGTGATACGCAATAAAGACATTTGATTTAATTTAGTTTGATTTGAAACTATTCATTACAAATGAAAGTAGAATAAAACAAGAAAAAATAACACAAAAGGAAAATAAATTACTTTGTGGGTAGTTTACAATAAATTATTATAGAATATTTGAGAAAAGAAAAAAAAATATATAAATTCTAATGGAAATAAAACTCATTTCAAGTAACAGTTACTCATGTAAGTATTGAAATCATTCATGGAAGGCGGAAAAGAGCGAAGAGAAAAAAAAGAATCATATTTCAAATTCCAATGCCGTAAAATGAAATAAATTGACAGCATTATAAAATTTCTATTAAAGTTTCATGATTATCTACTTTCGTTATCTATATAATAATCTAATAAGAAGAAATAAAATGTGATATTTTGAAAGAGTAAAATGTTATATTTTGAAAGAGAAAAAAAAGAATAGAAAATGAACCAAATACCTTCTTTTCTGGGCGCCTGGTGAACCTCAAGACTAATAACGTCTCGAAGCGATCCCACTTCTGACCTTTAATCGACGACTAAATCAAAGGCCAGTACTTCGACGAATTAATTTTATTACAGTAATTATTACAATTTAGACAAAAACTTTTAGTAGAAACACTCAGTAACCACTTATTCTACCGTCTTCACTTCTTGCCGATATGACTGTGAATGCCCGCCAAATCGTATCGCAGTTTCTTAAAAAGCCGCCATTATGGCGGGAACTATTCTTTAACAATTTTAAGTCAACACCACCACTTATTTCCGGTTGAATCGTATCCGCATTGCCCATTTGGCGGGAACTATCCTCGCACATAATTTTTAAGACAACACAACTACTTATTTCCGGTCAAATGTTATCCCTATTTCTTAAAGTGACGCCATTTTGGCGGGAACTTTTCCTCGCACAATTTCAAGTCAACACAACCACTTATTTCCGGTCAAATCGTATCCCCGTTTCCTACGTGGACGCCATTTGACGGAAGCTATTTCTCACACAATTTTAAGTCACCACCACTACTTATTTCCGGTCAATAGATACGATTTGTCAGTTCAAAGTCGAATGACGGTTTAATTATAATTAATTGTTTATATAGCTTTACTTAAATAAATACAACATACAATTAATTGTTAACACACATAAACATGACTTTCAATTGAGCTTAAAAACAAGCTGTTCAATACAAAAGTGCAACCAAAATGTATGGAAAGCTGTTTTTTTTTTATGTAAACTGACCTGCATGACCTCAACGTTGCTGGCCTGCCACATAATGAAGTCACTGAGCTGCTTGTCCTCCTTGTGCTTGTTTCGTTTGACCTTCTTGAGCGCGCCGCAGTACACCGAGCGGTCCTCGCTGGGAGCCAGCGACGTCTCGTCGAACTGGATCGAGTTGACGTCGCACGACGTGGACGCGCCGTCGCTGTCGGGGTCCATCACGGTCTGGTCGGCTTCTAACGTGTCTCTGTGGTCGAAGTCGTCGTCCTGCAGGGTGGACGTGGATGTGGCGTCTACTGATGTATGCTCCTCTAGGGGCTGGTAGTTTATCTGGGGAAGACATGTCCATCAAGCACTCTTTTTTTTTTTAAATATATTATTAATTATAAAGAACCGCTTTCAAAACTAAAAAACTGAAAAAAAAATTAAGCTTATAAAAACTATTTTTTTTTGAGGTTGGCACCAACCTCAGTTTTTTATTAAATTTAAAAATAATTTATTTTTAGCTTTAGTATTAGTACTTAGGTATAGAATTTTTCATGAAACTATCGAGATCTTTTAGAGAAACTGAGAACATACGCATTTATTATTAGGGATAACTCAAAAACTACTCGTTAGATCTAGTTCTTTAAATGGGATCAGATGACAAGCACGAGCTTCCGAATGTAAAAAGAATCATCAAAATCGGTACACCCAGTAAAGAGTTAAAAGGTAACACGCATTAAAAACCCATACAGTCGAATTGAGAACCTCCTCCTTTTTTTGAAGTCGGTTAATAAAGTAAGGCATATGTCTATATTCCACCTGATGGTAAGCAGAAGTGGAGTCCAAATGCGAAGATAGCTGGCGCGAGAGACAAACCGCCGCGCTAGCACCCTCGCCTTGACGACGTGTGGTTAGGCGTCTTTTTATATATACATATTTATTATTATATATTTTCACATCAACAATACTGGCATTTTAGTTTGGTGGATGTGCTCGCCGACGCCATCTGTAGGCCTATTCGCTAACTTTTTTTGACAGTTGAAAGTGATGATCACCGAGTGAATTACAGATCCATTGCTGTTTTTACACGACAAGTACCATAATAGTGTGTCATGTAAAACAGCAATGGATATGTAATTCAATCAGTGATGATCACTTTCAACTGTCAAAAAAAGTTAGCGAATAGGCCTGCTGGTGTGGAGTCTGTGATTCGGACAGATGGCTCAAAAGGCGCGATTCCGTGCCACCATTTTGTCATATTAAGAAAAACTGTTCCCGCGCATTCTTCTTCTGTTTTTCGCTACGCCGCAATAAGACATATTTTTGAAAATTTTCGCCGTGATCGCATTTTAACTTGATTATTACGTCAAGTGCTTATTATAATAAATTATTATTACGCCCGCGAGAAGATATTAGTGACTTTCGCATATTGTGTTTGGTGCAACTGGTGGACTGGAATACCTATAATCGCAGGACTAGTGCGAGCAGTGGCTGTGCCTATCTACTTTAGGTCTGAAGGCTGATTATCGGTGAAGCATCGGGTGAGTCGTGCGTTACGTTTATCCGACCTATTTTGCCAGATTGTTGATGTTTTGTCTATAGCCGTTGTTAGTCATTAAGTTCGCCGCTCCACCAGGAATTGCCCAAATTCGCCCCATATTATTTATAGATGGTAGCTATTTACACGCTTCACCAACGTGCAAGGTGCTTCTTCACACCTCTTTTGAGTGACCCAGGATTGTAGGAAGGAGGGAACACGTGTGCTGGCAGTGAATTACATTTTTTGATTGTGCGACATAATAAGAAAATTATCTGCCATATTTCTTAGCTCGCGTCGGAATGGTAGCCACAACTAAACAAGATGCTACTTGTCTCAAGAATATTTAAATAATCAAATTATCTACAAGATGAAGAAAGTTTTATGAAAATAGCTCCAATCGTTCGTTTCTGGGCTATATCATTTTTTATTTTAATAAGACCTATTTACAAGATTTTTTTAATACACAAAAGTGTACTTTAGAAATGTTCTCACCCTAATTATTTGTGTATGTAGTATATGGACTGTTATACTTAATACCAATAATTGAAACCCCGAATCACTATACCTCTAAAAAACATTATTCCTAATATTTGTAGCCCGAATGCACGCTATCCCTAATAACTTCACACCTATAACACTATATTCCTAATATTTCGAGCCCGAATGCATGCTATCCCTAATAACTTTAGACCTAAAGCACTGCAATCTTAATATTTGTAGCCCTACCTAACCACTGTAAGCTGAATATTTTTATGTAAATTATCATTTCTTTAAAGAAATTATTTTCTTTGGCATAATACAGTTACATCGTTTAACTTTAGACCAAAAGCACTGCAATCCTAATATTTGTAGACCTACCTAACCACTGTAAGCTGAAGATTTTTATGTAAATTATCATTTTCTTTGGCATAATACAGTTACATAATTTTACGGAAAAAAGGCATTTTTTTTGCTTTTATTATATTTATTAATCTAGCATAACATTTTTTATAATTTTTCGAAAAAAGAAACAACATTTATCAGAAATCAACCAAAAAAAAAATCTTAAACGAAAAGCAATGTAAGTAAAACATTTAGCTTTGATTTTGTGATTTAAAAATAGCACAGAACATAGATATAACCTCTTATATCTATGTTCTGTGAAAAATAGGCACAGCTTGTTCCATATAATTTTAACATGCATAAATTACAGTAACATTATGTAAGCACTTAGTTATCTTTTTATGTAACTGAGGTGGGCTAAATCACTCATAAATTGAATAATATGTAATTTATCTTTCTTTTCAAAGTGAGTTCGGATTTTTTCTTCCTTTTTACATACATACATTTATTGAATGCACTTTTCGTACTTTGAGTTTGAGTTCTTATTCTTTCGATTATTATCTCTGTACTTTTTTTTGTAAAGAATTCATCAATAATTTTGTACAAATTGAGTTTTTTTCTGCCTAATAACCCATTCCATCTATGGTGCCAATTTTCAATCTTGTTTTGCGTGATTGGGACACAGGTCCAAATGAGATCAGATACAGACCAAATCTTAAGCGGGTAACGCTGATGACCCCATCTGTAGAATGTGTGGTGAGGAGGAAGAAAGCATGGAGCACATATACTATGTGACTGCGATGCACTAGCCAACAGGCGACTAAGGGTCCTAGGTTTAGCTTACCCTAAACCAGAGGACTTTATAGACCTTATTCCCGCCAACATCGTGAAACTCATACAAAATGTTTTCGATATTGGCGGGGATGGGTGATAAGGAAAGGGGAAGCACAAAAGATCCCATAGGGTCGAAGTGCTCTGAGATACGGCCTCAGCCCCTTATTTAAGAATAAGAATAAGAATAATAAGCGGGTAACGAGGTTTTTCCCTTTTTATATTTTTTCAGAGTGTGTGACACAGTGCGACAGCGATGCTGTCAACTCTTTTAAAATTATGTAATTGTGTCCTGTGTCCCAATCACGCAAAACAGATTGAAAATTGGCACCATAGATGGAATGGGTTATCAGGCAGAAAAAAAACGATGTAACTGTATTATGCCAAAGAAAATAATTTCTTTAAAGAAATGATAATTTACATAAAAATATTCAGCTTACAGTGGTTAGGTAGGGCTACAAATATTAAGATTGCAGTGCTTTAGGTCTAAAGTTATTAGGGATAGCGTGCATTCGGGCTCGAAATATTAGGAATATAGTGTTATAGGTGTGAAGTTATTAGGGATAGCGTGCATTCGGGCTACAAATATTAGGAATAATGTTCTTTAGAGGTATAGTGATTCAGGGTTTCAATTATTGGTATTAAGTATAACAGTCAAATTTTTTTTGGAATTATGTCTGTGTGTCGTGTCTGTGCAGTAGCACGATAACTCGAGTATGCTTTAACTTATTGCAACCAACATGCATGTATGCCATCAAAATATAAGGTTTCTATCAACCTTTGAGTCGTTTCTGGTATACAAAAAAGTCAAGGGGAGACCACTCCCGATTCTTTCATTTACGATCTTATTGTTGATGATAGTTTGAAAACATAAAATGTTCCTTATCGCCCTCAAATAACACCATAGCCTGTCATGTCATCAAAGAACTACTATTGTGGGTGGGACTACTAAAAATATATCGGAGAATCAAATTTGCACTTGAATCTAGTACCGGTACATAATATCACAGAGACGATTGAAGCTCAGAGCCCGTAGACAAAGTAACAACTAGAAGTAATAACGGAGTTCGATAACAACAAAATGTATGGGAATGACTTAAGACGTGGACAATCGTAGCTCTAAGTAAGTTGGTAGCGGAAGTTAAGTCGCTATAGATAACCCATCAACAGTATTATATTATCTGTGCCCATCAATATGGACGATGATGACGAATTTCGATATCTTATCGGTATGAAACAATTGCTACTTGTCTAAGAGAAAAGATTATCCGGAAAAGTTCCTGTATGTAAAGAAAAATATTATGCATTTTGCTGAGAAACACATGCATAGACATAGACTAATATGTATTATGGTGTAAGTACGGCCAATGTAAGTAGTATGTTATTGGGCATTCTAACTCACTTTCGTTCATCGCAGACGCGATCTCACTCTCGAGAGTTAGAACCCCCCAATAACATTCGTGAGTGGAATGTCTAATATGGTTTTTTGGGTTATTGGTTCAAAGTTATACTGTAAAGATGATGTACATTTAAAAAGCTTCGGCGTTCAAATTAATGTTCATTTACTCGTTACTCGTGATAGATAACGGTTAAGTAATAGTAGGTGAAATGAAATTTGTTAAACAAAAAAAATCACTCAAATTAGAATGCATCTGTCCTATATCATTCAATCAACCAAAACGTCATGGGGAGCTATTACCGAATACGATACGCTGTATTGTTTGTGGTCCTTCAAATTGTGGTAAAACGAATTTAGTGATAAGTTTACTGTTGAACAAAGATGGACCACGTTTTCAAAATCTATATGTTTATTCAAAATCTCTATACCAACCTAAATACGTGTATCTCGAGAAGGTTCTTAATATGGTGTCTGGAATATCGTATAACAAATATAACCATAACAGTGAAATTTTGAGCCCGCATGAAGCTATGTCAGATTCTATTATTATTTTTGATGATGTTGCTTGTGAAAATCAAAATAGCATTAGAGATTACTTTGCTATGGGACGTCATAAAAATATCGATTGTTTTTATATAAATCAAACTTATACTAAAATACCGAAGCAGCTTGTAAGAGACAATGCAAACTTAATAGTTCTTTTTAAGCAAGACGACATTAATTTAAGACATGTTTACGAAGAACATGTAGGCTCAGATATGTCGTGGTCAAAGTTTCGCGATATGTGCTCTGCTGTTTGGAGTAAGCCTTACAGCTATCTTGTAATAAATAAGGACTGTGAAAAAAATAAGGGTTGTTATAGATTAGCATTTGATACATTTGTGATAGTGGACTAAAGTACATAATAGCATGTTATGTTACGAATTGATCACTCTCATTCGTGATTCAGAACGAGATCTTACCTATATTCTTTAAAATGGAGAAAAATCTTAAAGAACAAATTGTTAAATCTGCTGCAGCTGTAAAAAGAAAAGTAGAAATGATAAGGGATGCAAAGAATAATGATAATATGGTTTTCGAAAAAATATTGAAACCTATAGTTGACCCGCTTAAAAGGATAGCAAATAAGAACGATGAACGAAACTCGGAGGAAAATGATCAATATAGTCAATTACTAAAAAAAGTTAATAACACCTATAAAGGAAGTGAAACGTCGTCATTGTCTAGTAATGATTCCAATGAAGTTGAAAGTGAAGAAGATGAAGAACTGATAGGGCGGGAGTTATATAATAACAAAACTCTCATATCATCTCCTTTTGAAGATCAGAATGTTAGCGAAACATCGTTTAAGTCTATCCAGTCATCACCTAACCCAAAAAACCAGTCATTGTCGTGGTCCACATCTTCAGAAGTATTTTCTGGTGTACCTTTCGGAATAAAAAATGTACGCGGGAAACTGATGCTTGGAAAAACCCGCATTCATGATGATGGCATGTTTCTTACAGTAGGAACACGTAAATTGGAAATTACAGAAGGCTTAAAAGAACTTTTGTATCAAAAGAAACCAAATTTAGATATTATCACGAATGATGATTTACAAAACTATAAATTACTGCTCTTAGAAACCAATGCTCACCGACGCAATTGCGATCCATCGAAACCGATAAACAGCAATAAGGGGTTTAGATACATAAATATTATCAAACCTTTGTTTAGATTGACTAGAAATCCTACAACAAGCACAGAGAGTTTAGCACAAGGAGAAGGCTTTAAAATTATGAAGAAAGTTAAAAAAAATACTGACTATATTTATTGGGATGATCCAAACGAATTAGTCGAACGATTACAATTACTTCTAGCATCGAAAATAGCAGGTAACACTGCAGTCGATAATGAAATAATTTCAATTGTAGAGGAATTACACGAGGCTGGTATTTGTATAAACTTCAAAGAATATAAAAAGCGTGGGGTATCAGGAGAATTGACCAGTGCACTAGCAAATACCCTCAACAAAGCACCGAGACTGCAATGAATGTAGACAAGTTTGGGCACCACGTTCACAAGCGTTTGCGACTAACAGAATATATTGATACCTGTAACCATTACCTGGTGAAATCGGAAACGGGGCACTTTGATTTAAAGTCTTCGAAATTAAAAGGCTTATCAATCCCAATTGAAGATGATGAAGCAGTGAATAAAGCTTATGTAGACAAAGCATTTCAGGAACTAAGAAAAGAAATAAAGAAGGTCCAAAGTGACGTTAAAAATTATCTAAATAACTTGGAAAAAGTGACAGTAAACCGTTTCAGTACTTTATATTACAGCAAAACAGAAATAGACAAATTGTTCGAAGACAAATTAAACAAAAAATGAGTAAAAAAGACATAATCGATGAACTCCATAAAGCAGCAAGAAGAAATTTCCCACGTCAAACTACTATAATTAAAGGAATAGACGATTTATGGCAAGCTGACCTGATTGATTTACAGAAGTATTCAAAATATAATAAAAACTATAAATACATTTTAGTGGTAATCGATACCTTATCGAAATATGTATGGACGTGCCCTTTAAAATCAAAAGAAAAAAAGTGTGTTACGAACGCTATGCAAGAGATATTCATAAAGTCATCACGAATACCTAATCATTTACAAACAGATTTAGGTAAAGAGTTTTATAATGATACATTCAAAGGAATATTAGACAAATACAGCATAAATCATTATTCCACTTACTCTGTAAAAAAAGCTTCCATAGTAGAACGCGTAATACGAACAATAAAAAGCCAACTTTACAAAATTTTTAGTTTGCAAGGCTCTTACAAATGGTTTAGAAAGAACATAGAGTCCGTTGTAGAAAATTATAACAGTACTGTGCACCGTATAACAAAATATAAGCCAATTGATGTTGATAAAGCAAACGAGATTATTGTTCGGTCAAATATTTTTAAATCAAAGTCGTGTCACACAGATAAGAAACCGAAATTTCAAGTTGGAGATCATGTTCGAGTTAGTAAGTTTAAGAAAGATTTTTATAAAGGCTATACACCAAACTGGTCGACTGAATTGTTTGTTATTGTTAAAGTAAATAAAACGAAACCAAATACTTATCTTTTAGAGGATAAGTATAAACAAAGAATTTTAGGATCATTTTATGAGTATGAATTACAAAAAACAAAATTCCCTGATATTTATCTGATTGAAAAAGTTTTGAAAAGAAAAGGAAATAAGCTTTTTGTTAAATGGTTAGGTCTAGGTGATAACGAAAATAGTTGGATAGATAAGAAAGCACTAGTTTTCTGATATAAATTATACTGGTTACCTTTAATATCGGCATTTCGAAAATATCAATGAAGCGGGGAAGTGGTGTTATCAACGAATTAATAAACCGTTTACCGTTTGAATTACATTTACCTGGATATCAATTTTGTGGTCCCGGAACAAAACTGCAAAAACGGTTACTGAGAGGTGATCGAGGTATAAATAAATTGGATGAAGCTTGTATGTATCACGATATTGCATATAATAATAGAGATTTGAAGGCTAGACATAAGGCTGATTTAGATCTTTTAGATATGGCTAAAAACAGGTTAAAATCAAAAGATGCAGGAAGAGGAGAAAAAGTTGCCTCATGGATTGTAAAAAATGCGATGAAAGCAAAGCTCAAAGCCGGTGCTGGAGTCAGGCCTTTTATGTCAATAGTAAAAAAAATACAATCACAGTTAAGAAAATCAAAATGCAAAAATAATCACTCTGCTATAAAACGCGCTTACGCAACAGCAAAAAAATTGTTTTCCAATAAAAAGGGAATAAGATTACCACAATGTATTCCTATACCTAAAAGCGGAGGTTTCTTGCCTCTCGTTCCAATTTTTGCTGGGTTATCTGCTCTGGGCTCACTTGCTGGTGGTGCTGCAGGTATAGCCAAAGCTGTCAACGATTATAGAGTTGCTCAGAAAAACTTGCAAGAATCTGAAAGACATAACAAGATGATGGAAGCTGTTGCACTTGGGAAAGGAATGTATATTAAACCTCATAAAAAAGGAGCTGGTTTATATTTGAATTTTCCAAAAAACTAACAAATCGGCTACCCAAACGTCCTCTCACTAATTATAACATATTGGAGAATGCTTCTGATATACCATACTTTCGAGGCGTTTACATGAGAGATACACTACCATTAAAACCTAAAAAAATAGAATGTGGTATAGTAAATCTTGATAGTTCTAACAATCCCGGAACTCATTGGGTAGCCTATGTTAAACAAAATGACTATTGTGAATATTTTGATAGCTTTGGTAATTTAGGACCACCATTAGAGTTGATAAATTATTTAAGAAATATGACGATACATTATAATTATGCACAATATCAAAAGTTTGGCACTATAAACTGTGGTCATCTTTGTCTAAGTTTTTTAAAAGATTATTGGAATAATCATTTATAATAAGAATGCAATAAACATTTTGATCAGTATAAAAATGTCTTTCACTGTATCAATAACAGGCCAAGGAGATTCTTTATTAACAAATTATTCCCCCAGTCTACAATTAATCGGAAACTACGAGTGTGGTCTTTTGTATTTTTCTACATTTAATTCTATTCCTAATATAGATGAACGAAACAACAAATTTCACTACGGTAATAATGAAGTTATCGAAATACCTGAAGGGTCGTATGAATTTCAAGATATTTGTGATTATCTTAAGAGTAATATAAAAAATGCCACGTTGAACCTGACTTGCAATAACAACACATTAAAAACACATTTGTTCTGTTCTCAAAATGTTCACTTCGATAAAAATAATTCCATCGGGAAAGTTTTAGGTTTTGGATCGGAAGCAGTAAATGCAAATATAACCACCGAGTCCCGGTATCCTGTTAGCATTTTATCAACAACTATCGTGCGCATCGAATGTGATGTTATCAGTGGATCATTTGTGAATGGAAAAGCAAGTCATATAATTTACGAATTTGTACCAAACGTACCACCTGGTTATAGAATCATTGAAATACCGAAAAATTTGATTTATTTTCCCGTTAACCAAAATTCCATAAGCAGTATAAATATAAGAATTTTGGATGCTGAAAACCGAGAAATCAATTTGCGAGGTGAAGAAGTACAATTATATTTACACTTTAAAAAATGTTAAATTTCAATAAAAACCTACCTACTTTCCCTGATCCACTCAGTTCTAAAAGATCTGCTCATAGAGAAACACCGCTTCGCTTGAAAAAGAAACTCACCAAAAAGAATAAAGAATTTTTAAAGCTACTAGGCTTACTAAAATGAATATTTTAAATATATCCCAACCAACGTCATACGATAACAGCATTGAAAGTTTTGAATATCATTCGTATAAACCTTACGTGACAAGTTTCAACAAGAATGATGAAATACGGATACCGATTAATCAGCAAGACCTGTACGTTTTACCCGCACTCAGCAGTTTGTATATTGAGGGCAGAGTTGATGTTTATAAGCTTAATAGCACTTCTAAAGAAAAAGAACGAATACCAAATGTACATTTTGTAAATAATCCTGCATTATTTTTATTTCAAGACATTCGATATGAACTAAATGGTGTAGAAATAGATAGAATAAAAAATGCGGGGGTCACTACAACAATGAAATCTTATCTTTCGTTAAATGACAATGAATCGAAATGTGCAAACGTTTGGGGTTGGTCTCTTACAGGCACGAGCACTGTTAACGGAGGATTATTTTCTGTTTCTATACCCCTGAATAAAGTATTAGGTTTTGCAGAAGATTATGAAAAAATTATAATGAACTGTAAACATGAATTAGTACTATTGAGAAGCAACACAAATCTCAATGCTTTAAAGTTAGCTACAGGAGAAATTGTGGAAGACATCATGATAAATAAAATAGCCTGGAGAGTTCCTCACGTTAAAGTATCAGACCGAGAAAGAATTAATTTATTAAAGCACTTAGAAAAAGATCGTGCTATAACATTAGCATTTCGTAATTGGGATTTATATGAGTATCCGCTATTACCAAAAACTCGTAAGCATAATTGGTCTATTAAAACCTCTTCACAGATCGAAAAACCACGTTTTGTTATTATTGCTTTACAAACTAACCGTAAACATAATGCGGTAATGTCAATGGCAGAGTTCGATCATTGTCATATACGCGATATAAGAGTATTTCTAAATTCGTCCTATTATCCATATGAAAGTCTGAACATAGATTTCTCCAACAACAAGTATTCATTAATATATGAACAGTACACAAGGTTTCAACAGTCTTATCACAGTCGTCGAGCTGAACCCTTGTTGAGCTTAAAAGAATTCAAAGAAATCGCTCCCTTATTTGTTATTGACTGTTCCCGCCAGCACGAAACGCTAAAAGGATCGATCGACGTCCGAGTTGAAATCGAAGCCGATCAAGAGATACCTGATCACACCGCTGCATATTGTCTAATACTGAACGATTGCATATTTGAATATAAACCTTTGAGTAATATTGTAAAGAAAATATCATGAATCATACAATAATTTTAGATCTTCAAGGATTTAAAAATAAGGAAAATGATTTTATAGTAAAAGAATTAGCTATAGCTACTCTAGACCATACTCATATATTTTTAATAAAACCCCCATACCCGTTCACTGCTCTCACTCAAGAAGAGAGAAATCATGTGCGTTGGATAGAACAAAATAGAGGCTATCGTTGGAGCGAAGGATATATCGATTACAGAGAATTTCGTAGAATTATCAAACCTTATTTAAAAGAGAGAAAAATTATAGTAAAAGGTGTTGAGAAGATTAAATGGGTTCAAGATTTATGCGGACATAATAATATCATAGATATAAGTTATTTAGGTGTTCCAAATTTAAATGCTCTTAATGATCTTTATTGTAAAAATATAACTATATACAATTGTTTTACTCATAGAAACATATGTGCTTTAAAAAATGTTTTATGTATGAAAAAATGGTGTGTAGAAAATAAAGTGTTGTTTGATTTTTAATAAAAAAGTAGAATGTAAAATTCTTTCAAATAAATCTATTACAGTTCACTTGCTTTTTTATTACTCATCTCAGTAGCGTATAAGTAATTGACAGATGGTGATGATAGGTTCATAGAATCAAGCCAACGTCATATTTATATTGTGTAGCAACACAATCCATAGATGCGTTGGCTTGATCGAGTTCAGTACAACAGAACTGTTTATTTAATTGCTAAACTCAGGGCCTGTTTCACCAACGACGAGTAAGTTCCGAGTAACTAACTCTGATGATTAGTTCATACGAATTCTGTTCCTTTTTTATAATTATTCAATGAATAGTGCCTACTTGTACATTATGAAACAGGCGCTAAGTATCAAACGCTTGAGTAGTAGCAAGTATCTCTAAAGCAAATAGATAGTACAAATTATCTATGTTAGATGACACCGTCCAAGCAATTTTAAGAAAACATTGATTTTATTTTCAAAATTATTTTTACGAATAAATGGAAAGAAAATATTTAGGTATCTAATTACTAAATAAGAAAAAAGAAAAAACCTGAATCTCTTATCAAAAGGTTTATTTAAAGTTTTTATAATTAAGTAACACATAATAAATTATTCTTACTATTTCACAACTTAAGATAACATAATAACTACAAACTATCACCGCAAAGTTTTTTTGAAATTTTTCTAACAATGGTTTCCGTGAGATCCATGATCTCGTCCACTGGCTCCTGAACCACGTACTGCGCGCTGAGCATCACATTTTCATCAATGCTGTCAATGTTTGAGCTAGGAGCTGATGTGATTAAATAATCCTCACTCGAACTTAGCAAATCCAAAACTGTTATTTTTATAAGTTTCATTCCTTTCTGCTCTTTTGTGATCACAAACGATTTAGTAGGTATTCGAACTCTTTTTCTCGAAGTATCTTTTCTCTGTCTAGATTTTTTCTCCTTCTGTTTTGATTCATTGATATGCCTTTGACGTATTTCCTGGAATTCTTGAGTAAAACCTTCTAACGGATCTTGCGCATATTGTGAAAACAGGATATCCGATGAATTAGACATTACCTGTTAAAAAAATACAGATTAGAAAAAAAATCAAAGGATATTTCTAAAAAATAAAAAATTAGACATTATACTTACAAGGATAGTGATACAAAATTTCCAAGTGTCTGTTCGTTGGAACAGCTAAACAATGAATGAAATAATAATTGCTGAAAAATAGTGACTTGAAAAACCTAATTAAGAAAATTGCATAATTTGCATTTCATAACAAGTAACCTCGTTACAACACATTTGATTAGTGCTGTTTCAACATTAATTATGTTTATATTCTTTAGTATTCATTACCTTGCCATGTTCCATAGATAAATAATCAGACATAGTTAAACGGGCTATGGAAAGTAAAAATTAAAACCAGCTAAGTATGTTTTTATAATTTTATTAGGCAAATAGGTTTGTATCATAATTACAATAAAACAACATTAATTATTATTTAATTAATATTAACAACATTTACAAAGTAGATATAATACACATACAATATAATTTAACACTAACAACCTTAACTACATAAAAAACCTTAATTACACAAATTTTAAAATAATTTATTATGACCCCATGCTAAGGTAGAAATTTTATCTGATAAAATAAAACGTTTATCATCTGAATTTGACAAAGCTATTTTATTAACGCTCTGTGTAAAAATTTCATGTTTTATACATCGAAATAAAATATTTTTTTTCCTTATTATTTTATCATTCAATAAAGCAGACATATATTCAGATGAAGACAAATCTCTAACTACATTTTTCTTAACACCCTTTGCCTTTTTTATGAATGCCTTTGCAGTTTTTATACAGTATAATTTAGACCGGAGTCCTATAAATTCAGTCATAATTTCTCCTCCTAACTCGTCTTTAAATAATCCCGGTACTTTATTGTTTTTTAAAGGTAAACCATATATATTGTTAGAGTTATAGTTACTAGTATCAAAGTAATTTATAAAAATTTCCTTTAAGTCGTGATAAAAATCATTAGTTTCAATTTTATACACAAAACTATCGGTATCAGTATAGCATAATTGTATTTTATCTCCGTAGTGAGGTTTTATAACAGAGTAATGGAATTCAAACATATGGCTTTTAGATAGTTCTAATACCGCAAACCCAATGTAAATGGGTTTATTTAAAATTACTCTTTCTGGTTTCATCTGAACAGCAACCAAATTTTCTGAAAAAATTGTTGCGCTATGAAAATTCGGTCGTGCAATTAATTTATCTGCTGAAAGAGACTTCTTCGTTTTGTTTGATTTATCGCTCCATTTATTAACTAATCTAACATCAACTCTTTTCTCGCTATCTTCTAATGTTTTTCCGAATACTGAATTATTTAACAATTTAAAAAAGTCTTGTTGAAAAGAAGTTACAGCTTTTTTTCTCAATTCTGTGTTTAAATTAATATATTTTCCTAAAAATGGACTTTGCCTGAAAGTTAAGACGCGATGAATTTTGTCTAAAATAAGCCCATTCTCAATACATGTTTTTAAATAAACATAATGAATTACGTATTGATATTTAGAATATAAGTTTGGAATTAGCTTAGATGTTTTACCACCTGGTGGTATAAATTTTTCAGGACAAAATGGGTAATCGTTATGGTTATAATGTAACTCCTCGGGATATGTTAAGTCCACT
This sequence comes from Elophila nymphaeata, assembly GCA_955850985.1. Taxonomy (NCBI): domain Eukaryota; kingdom Metazoa; phylum Arthropoda; class Insecta; order Lepidoptera; family Crambidae; genus Elophila; species Elophila nymphaeata. Next base: position 31,986,327 of record OY039066.1, read on the forward strand.
TCAAGAATGTAACCAAAGTCTGACTCATCCGTAATATTCATGATATTTAACTGATCTATTTCATTCTGATCCAAAAATCTAAAATCTGAAACAGGTAAGTATTGGGACATGCTATATCCATACAAATTATTACAATCAATGTAAACCAAAAAAGAATCCGGCTTGCTGGGATCATGGTCAGGCATATATTTATTATTAGCTTGGGCATATCTCGTCGAACACAAACATATACCCCCACGTATTCCTTTTTGTATAAAACGGATAATTTCTAAGTCAGTTAATAATTCTAACTTAACACCAGTTTTAAGTAACATTGCATCAAAAGATAAGCTCGGGGCTGTTAGATAAAATGCAGGATCTAATTTATAGTTTGATTTGCAAACTTCTCTAAAATTTTCAAATATATCAGTCAAAAGCAATACGTCTGTTTTAAGGTAGAGATCTGTGTATGCTCCCATATCTTTAATTTTAAATGTGGACCAAACTTCTTGAGCATGAGCATATTCGACATCGCTGATATGTTCATCGGTCAATGAATTATAAAAACATTTTTTCTGTGGAAGCTGTCTTTCAGAAAAAGATTTCCAATGCTTCATGTTCTCGTAGGGATAAATTCCTTTACGAGTCAACAATTTAAATTCTTTTTCAATCGGAAAATTCTTTTTTAAATGTTTAAAATCTGAGTGATTCAAGCCCTTTGCTAATTTTTCCAAACTGGTTCCTAAAAATTGAAAAGAGTCAACGAATCGTATTTGAGCATATTGTTCATCATTGAGCTTCAAAAATTTAGTAAAAGATACGTAATTTTCTTTATTTTTTGGTATAACTTTTACAGATCCTGAACTTTCAGCTAATTCTTTTATAAATAAATGACAGTCATAGCCAGCTAAGTTATGGAAAAAGACCGGGACTAATTTAGGAACACTGTATCTTAGATTGCAATATTGATGCGCTGCACCTCGATAGCGTCCTGTCAGGTGACAGTGATCTCTTACTTTATCGAAAATTAATAATTCCTCACAAATATGACAAACATTAGCAAGTGCATAAGCCTCTGCATCGAGTTCATTAAAATCCATTGTAACTTCAGTATTCAAAATCTGGTAAATCTTTTTGATATCATTATAAAGTGTATCGAGAAATTTCTCTACACAGTCAGCCGCACGATATTGTACGAAACGATTCAGATTACTATCATATGAACAGACTATTTGATATGCAAAGGCTGCAGGAATATGTCTATGAAGCGCGGAGGTATAACTCGAAGATGGATTAGGTTCACAGCTTTGAAATGGTTGTAGAATCGTCTCGAAATCCGCGTACACGACAAAAGGAACATCTTGCTTTCTATCGAAATTTTTAAATTGTAAATACGTTCCCTTATCGGGTAGTACTGTACTAACACCGCTGCACGTATGAGTATCAAGACTAATTTCAGTAGTGAAAAATAACAAGCAATCATCACAAAAATATAATTTACCATGATGTCTAGTAATTTGAGATCTTACAAGTCGCGATAAGTTTTTTATCAAAACATAATGGCCTTGAACATTATTTTCCACTAAAAGTAAATTAATTCTAGTTCTAGTCTTTGATTTGAATTCTGATCTGTATATGGGGCCTACTACAGTACGGTTGTTTTTTAATGAGTATACGTTTATACACAAATGAGGATTATTCTTTTCGAAAATTAAAATATCATTAAATGTAACGGGAAAGGACATGTCTTTTATGTTGAGAACTTTCTGAAAGTGTGGGTAAGACGTAATACGTTCACTGTTCTTTTTAGCCGGATATAGACACGCGACAATACTCCACAAAAAACAATATTGGTCCTTATTCTGTATATTAATACAAGCTCTTTTGCTTTTAATTGCTAATGGTAGTTCAATATAAGTAGAGCCAGATCCTCTCAAAGGATCATACTTATTTATGTTAATTTCTAGACAAACATTATTTAAAAAAGTCCATCCACTATCCTGATCTTGAAATTCAACAATTTTTTTCTTAATACTACTAACTAAGTTTTCAAATAAATTTTTAGAATTAAAATTGCGATATACAATAAAGTTTTTAGTAGCGAACGACTTTTTCTCGCTTACTTCATTTTTAAGTAAAACAAATATAGCGAAATATTCAAAATTAATTTTTACGCTTATGTGCTTTTTCAAAGAGAGCTGCAAAATGTTATTTATTTTAGAGAATAAACTCTGTAAAAACAAATCAGGCAAAGAGTGTTCATACTCATCTGTAGCAGTGATTCTATATGAAGCAATGCGACCGCGGAAAGCAGTCGCGAGTTCGACAACGCCATCGCTGTCGCTCATCCGCGGCGCATCGCTCTTACTCTTGTGTGCGGTGCTCCTCAGGTGGCCCACCCACTGCCTACTTCCTACTTGGATACAACACTCAGTACAAAATGGCATTTTTTATAAAATAAGTATGAAAAAATTTAATTTAAGACTAATTTAATTCACTTACTTATAAATAAAATTCTCAAACTTGGTATCTACTTAGGTATACTTATAAGACTATCTACTTATATTTCTTATAAAATTTAAATTATATCTTATCTGCTAAAACTAGAATACCTAAGTTGATACCAGGCTTTGAAAATATATATTATGCTGTACGTACCTTTCAAATATACCTCTATTACAAACCTTCACTTTACCTTTACTAGGACAATAAGGGTTAATAAAATTAAACATAAAATTTATAGTAATTTATAATATAGGAGTAGGTAAGTAACTTAGTTTATTATTTTATATTTATTTTATTACTATAGAACATAGGTTTGCTATCATTAAATAATGATTTGGTTTTCTTCAAAAACCGTTGCAAGTGTTCCCACTCAGGCTGCTCAGGATCTAGCTGCACCTTGAGCGTGACGAGCGCTTTGGTGTAACGTGATTCAGGTGGTGTTGCTAAGGCTTCCTCAGCGAGGTAGACGCGTGTCTCTACGTAGTAGCAGCCGTTCAGAGAGGCCCGCCGTATCACAGCTCCGCCAGCTACTTTGCTGCTGATGCTATTGACGAGTCTCTTGCCACTAGCAGAATCAGGGATTGAGTTCTGGGCTGCTACGTCTTCCTCTTCATCAGACAGCAAACCGAACACGTCGTAAACTTCTTTTTTGCTAGCTTTCGACTTCTTCGAAGAACTAGTAGATCTGAAATAAAAAAAGTCTGTTAGATTCTGAATAAAAAATAGTAATCTCGTCATTTGAGTTACTTTAACAGATACTTAATATCTGGCTTTAAAAAAATACTTAGGTATTTAAACGTTATATTATGAGTTTAAACCATTTTATTAAACAAAGAATCATTTGTATGAAACAAATCAGACCTCAAATAAAACCAAAGCACGTAACAATCTAAATATATAATTACCTACTTGTTTGCTTAATACATACCTATATAACACTACAGGATCACTATAAGTGAACTGTATGACATCACTTACACAATATTATGCTCAGACCAAATAAAAAGTATAGACTGAACTCTGCGAAGAAAGAACTGACACGAGTTCAACTACACCCACCCATGTACATGCACAGTGACGCACGCACACATGTAACGAAACTACACCTACCTTTACCAATCACGAGGCGAGCGGAGCGCGACCTCGTGATTAAGTGCAATAATCACCAATACCGGCTCACCACACATACATACCAAAGTTGCCTCAGTTCTTTCTACGCGGAGTTCAGTCTATATTTTTTATTTGGTCTGAGATATTATGATGTCAGACAAGAGCAAGACTTACCTGATGGTATTATGGGAGGATGCTTTTCTTTTAGGCTTTGATTTCTGCGCAGCTACAGGCTCGAACACTTCGAATTCTGAATCAGACCTGTAAACAAAGTAAAATTTCAATTAAGTTTTATTATCACCATGAGGCTAGAACTAAGTACACTGGAATTTGCTATCACTACTGTAACGATATTAGTATATTGTATTTATACGAGTAGAAATCATAAAGTCTATTAAATACTACAGACTATTAAAATTATGATGATCATAACACAGAAGTCAATTAGGGTAAGTAGAAAGATACTCGCAAAATGTTCAAGTTTTTAAACTCGATTCACAGGTTTGTACAATTCTACGATAATTTTAAATTTACTCACATGGTGAACACTCACAATAAAGTTGTTGCTGAAGAACGTGAAGGTTACGTGAGAGAGGCAGACTCCTCAAGCAGAATTACTTCACTGCTGGGTTTTCACACTCGAAGCACTTTGAAGCATGGAATGAAGCATCAGTTGAAAAGTTCCTAATTTTATCGGAAATTATTGATGATGTCGTAAAATATGTTAGGGTTGTCACAACACTATAACATAGGTAATGTAAAAAATGCGTATCGGTATTTAAATTGTATGTACTTATAAATATATTTAAGCATAAATTTTATACAATGTTGTAAAAAAAATATAAAGTAATTTTACTTGTTGTAAAGTATATAATTTTAACAATAAGTATCTTTGTCAATAATGTCTATATTATAATACTTACATATAAAAACCGAGCGGCTACACCTAGTTTTATCATAATACTCTGCCCATGGCTTTTCTCGCGTTGATGTCGATTATTGTAGATTAATACACTATCTAACACAAAAATGATGTTCAAAATCTGTTTAGTAGTTTTCGAGCCTATTCAATGCAGACAAACAATCAAATCATGGTATAATAGTATAGACGAGTAACCGCTCCCAGCGTGTAGATGTTGGTCATTAATCTAAGTTTTATATTCTACATACCCTATATTCTTCGCAAAGGTCTAGTCTATCTCTGTGCTAATTTTCATTAAAATCGGTTTAGTAACTTTAACGTGAAAGCGTAAAGACAGACTAGACAGATACATAGATATAACAAACAAACATTTTTGTGTTAATATATTTTTATCTTAATAATTGTTTCACCTAAAATATTAATCAAACCTCAATAAGTATCATAACAGATTTCTTTGTTTGTTGTATTGGGTTTGTTCAAAGCCGTAGAAACTAAACTGGTGACAACCCTGCTGCATTGCAAGCAAGCATTTTTTAATAATGCAACTTTCGGCAATTGCATGTCTAAAAATTTTCCATGAACAAATATTTACGAATATTTTCATTACCATATTAAAATAATAATTATAAAAGGTTTTCATATAGAGATCATAAAAATAAAATTGAGATTTAAAATACTGTAGGTAGGTTTTTGAAGTATTTTTTCCAAATAAAAAAGTTCAGTTTTTTTGACGGGCTCGTTGGCGCATTGGTAGTGGACCTTGCCTTATGCGCTAAAGGTCATGGGTTCGATTCCCACCCCGAACAAACATTCATGTGATGAACATTTGTGTTTGTTCCGTGTCTGGGTGTAAATATTTAATTTAATTATATATTTGTAATACCACTGTTGATTCTGATATCCGTAACACAAGTGCTTTAGCTACTTATCTCGGAATCAGATCAATGTATGTGATGTTGTTGGATATTTATTTATTTATTTATTTAAATACTTGATGTTACTTACATCACGTATTTTTAATCAAAATAAGTATACTTAAATATTAACGAAGAAAAATAATAAATTACATTGAACGTTTTTAACTGACTTCAAAATGATGAGGTTCTCAATTTGGTCGGTATGGTTTTTTTTTGAGATTTCTGATCCGATTCGCGTGATTCTTTTTTTGTTCGATGCGGAATAGTTATCATTTGCTGTCATAATTTTTTAAAATAGTTATTTTTAGGTTTAATTTAGGACTAAAATATAAAGAAACTAAACTGTTCAGTTTACTATTGAGATGATTTTGAATGTACCATCTGTCTGGGTTTTCGAAGTTTAGGGTTCATTTTTTATGTAAGCGACAGGCTACCAACTATGGATACAGGACGACGCAAATAACCCACCTAAACTATAGTCTAGTTATCTTAATATATATATAATATTTCTTCTGTCCGTGTGTATGTCACTGAACTTGTCCTAAAAGGGGGATCGATTTTGATGAAATTTTTTGTGTGGGGTCAAGAGGATTCAAAAATGGTTTAGATTCACAATTTAGTCCACACGGCTAGATCGATTTTGATGAAATTTTTGTGTGGGTTTATCCGATAATACCGCGACCAAAGCCCTGGGCAGCCATTAGTATTGTATTAATAATTTTTTACCAAGCTTCCTACTAGCTAATAATAAACGTGACAGTTAAACCGGGACTGCAGAGATAATATTGAGTATCAATTTAAATAAGTAAATAATATCATTTTTTTTATCCTCACAAATCACAACAATTATTTAGTCCCACACTAAGCAGAGCTTGTACTATGGGTACTAAATAACGTATAGAATACATAAATACAGATATAAACTACCATGACTCGGGAACAAATGCTTGTATTCATCACACAAACACATGCCCCTACCGGGATTCGAACCCGGAACCTTTGGCGCTGAAGGTAGAGGTAACTACCGTTGCACCAAACGGCTGTCAAATAAGGCCATCAAGTATGATAATTATCTGCTCAGTTTGCTGGCTTTGGTTAGTTTGTATGTTGAAGTATTGTTGATTTTTGGGTTTGGTGCTCCTTTTGGGTAGGAGAGAGGCTAGCCACTTGTTACTGTTTTAGGGTACTGTATGGTCCACACTGTCAGACATAGCATTACCTAAAGCTCTGCTCAACTCCCTTTGTAATTGTGTACGTGATTATATGTCTGTAAGTATGTATGTTAATAAATTCTACGATAATTCGCATTTATTTTTTATGTTGGGGATATTTAAATCTTTAAATTATGTGTTTAAAGTAACATTAAGTTGAACTAGATTTCATCAAAATCGGTTCAACAGATAACAGTGCCTATTTATTAGCGTTGTCACTCTAGACTTATCTTTATTATTATATCATACCGCATATGATTTATTTATTTCATATTTAACAAATCAAATTAGGCGACAAATAGTTACTTTTAGGTATGTTGTTTGTAATTGCGACATCTTACATCCGCTGCACGCGGCGAGGCTGGCGCGTACTTCGGCCTCAGGAATGTGCTGACAGTTAATTAACATTTTCGCAATGGAAATTTTATTGAACATTTTACACATAACTAATTGAATTCAAAATAATTGTTTTTAACCGACTTCAAAAAAAGGAGGTTTTCAATTCGTATTAAAATTTACATATATATTTTTAGGTTTGTTCACCGATTACTCGAAGACGCCTGAAGCTATTTTGAAAAATCTTTGTTTGATAGGGTATACTTTCCAAATGGTATCATAATTTTTTTCATGAATTGGTTCAGTAGTTTTTATAGAATCGTAAAAATACGTAGACTTGAAATGAAAATTTCCAACTTTATCTTCTAAAGTTGTTATCAAATTTAGATGATTTTTTGTCTTAAAGATTACAGTCTTTCTTTATATAGTTTTGATAACTAATTATCCAACGTTACTTTGTATGTTTGTACGTTTTATCGTAAAATTATACCTATATTTGTATAGGTAATTTTTTTATTACAATCATGTTATGTTTTTCTATTTTTATGAATCTGTGTTTTAGAAACAAATTTCTCCGTACCATCAACTTAATGCCATGTACATAGATTTGATGGCGATGGAGAACAAACCAATAACCCAAAAAAGCCTATTAGACAATCCACTCACGAATGTTATTGGGGGGTTCTAACTCTCGAGAGTGAGATCGCGTCTGCGATGAACGAAAGCGAGTTAGAATGCCCAATAACATACTACTAATGTATAATTTTTTACATATAATAAGCTTCCTTAACTTAGCTTAATAAAGCTTCCGAAGAATATTAGAGCTTTGCCTGTTAAGAAATTAAAAAAAACTGTAAAATCTAAATTATATAAAAAAGTTTATTACAAGATAAATAATTATTTAAATAATCCAAATGTGTGGGAGTAAAATCTGCCCAAAAACACATTTCAAATTGTAATTTATTCATATTGATACTTATATCTGACATGCAATGGTGTTTTCAAATCAACGAAATTGTAAGCTGTGGAGTTTTGTTTTGTCGCCATTTCTTCTCCACCTCAGTACGTATATTTATATATATAAAAATGTTATGTTGGTTTGTGTACGCTTCAAAAACTCAAAAAGTTCTGCACCGATTGAGTTGAAATTTTAACATGATATAAAATCCGCATCAAGGATTGTTTTTATCTATTTTTTGCATCAGTAACATATCTGCGACCGCGAGAAAACAGTTTTTTTAACGATCAGCTGTGTACCAGTGACCGCGCCATCTGCCAGAAGCGAGGAAAACACTCGCTGACAACCGCAATAGTAATGAAAAAATCACAACCGTAACTAGGCAACCGCTATCAACTTCAATCAAAAAACTATAGACAATGTGGTGGCCAGTCGCCAACATGTAAAATCCGCATCAAGGATTGTTTTTATCTATTTTTTGCATCAGTCACATATCTGCGACCCCGAGAAAACAGTTTTTTAAAGTATATACACAAGTATTGCAAAATTAAACTTATACGAAATGTATTCTTTGTTTTGTTTCTCATTTCTCAACCATTCAATCACAATGTGCCACTGCGAAGCGTGGCAGGGTACAGCTATTAATAATAATTTAAGTAATATTATTATTTCGCCCCGAACGAAATGGTGGTAGAGCTTTTGACGATTTAAAAGTACTTAGCAAAGTCCATTTAAATAAAGAGCTTTTTAATTTAATTTAATTTTCATTGTATTTCTAAGCCCCCTGCAAAAAACATGACCCAGATGAAGCTGGTCTTTATTCTAAATATAATGTTTAATAGAATCCGATCGAAGACTCCGTTAAAAGCTTTTTGTTTGCAAGCCCGGCGATTGTTGACAGTAGGTGAGCGCAAACTTGCGGGCTAATGCGACATAACACGTCTCGAATTGCGGGATTTTAAAAAAAAAAGAAAGGTCAAGCAAATCACTTCATTACATCTGAAGGTAAACAGATATGGTGTACAATTGTGAAGATAAAAGAAATGGAATGTCTTAGGATAGAAGGATTGAAGCGATTTAATATTTACAAGGTTTAAGTAAACATAGAATTTTGTCGATTATATTGCCGTAAGAGGTAAGGTGGAAAGTATTGTAGGTATTACGACTTTCAACATACTAAAAACTAGCTTCTGCCCGCGACTTATTCTGTGCAGTATTACTATAAAATAGCCTATAATGTTATTCTGATCTATGAGATATTATACTATTATTATTTGATTATTTTTTTTATAGAGAGTTTTATCACGCAACCCTCGATGTTGATATACAAAAGTTTCCTTAATTTCTCCTCTTAGTTTACAATATTGAGTAACACCCTAGCATTCCGTGAAAGTGGAAATGCTAAGATGCTATTAGTAGTATGTTATTGGGCATTCTAACTCGCTTTCGTTCATCGCAGACGCGATCTCACTCTCGAGAGTTAGAACCCCCCAATAACATTCGTGAGTGGATTGTCTAATAGGCTTTTTTGGGTTATTGGTTTGTTCTCCATCGCCATCAAATCTATGTACATGGCATTAAGTTGATGGTACGGAGAAATTTGTTTCTAAAACACAGATTCATAAAAATAGAAAAACATAACATGATTGTAATAAAAAAATTACCTATACAAATATAGGTATAATTTTACGATAAAACGTACAAACATACAAAGTAACGTTGGATAATTAGTTATCAAAACTATATAAAGAAAGACTGTAATCTTTAAGACAAAAAATCATCTAAATTTGATAACAACTTTAGAAGATAAAGTTGGAAATTTTCATTTCAAGTCTACGTATTTTTACGATTCTATAAAAACTACTGAACCAATTCATGAAAAAAATTATGATACCATTTGGAAAGTATACCCTATCAAACAAAGATTTTTCAAAATAGCTTCAGGCGTCTTCGAGTAATCGGTGAACAAACCTAAAAATATATATGTAAATTTTAATACGAATTGAAAACCTCCTTTTTTTGAAGTCGGTTAAAAACAATTATTTTGAATTCAATTAGTTATGTGTAAAATGTTCAATAAAATTTCCATTGCGAAAATGTTAATTAACTGTCAGCACATTCCTGAGGCCGAAGTACGCGCCAGCCTCGCCGCGTGCAGCGGATGTAAGATGTCGCAATTACAAACAACATACCTAAAAGTAACTATTTGTCGCCTAATTTGATTTGTTAAATATGAAATAAATAAATCATATGCGGTATGATATAATAATAAAGATAAGTCTAGAGTGACAACGCTAATAAATAGGCACTGTTATCTGTTGAACCGATTTTGATGAAATCTAGTTCAACTTAATGTTACTTTAAACACATAATTTAAAGATTTAAATATCCCCAACATAAAAAATAAATGCGAATTATCGTAGAATTTATTAACATACATACTTACAGACATATAATCACGTACACAATTACAAAGGGAGTTGAGCAGAGCTTTAGGTAATGCTATGTCTGACAGTGTGGACCATACAGTACCCTAAAACAGTAACAAGTGGCTAGCCTCTCTCCTACCCAAAAGGAGCACCAAACCCAAAAATCAACAATACTTCAACATACAAACTAACCAAAGCCAGCAAACTGAGCAGATAATTATCATACTTGATGGCCTTATTTGACAGCCGTTTGGTGCAACGGTAGTTACCTCTACCTTCAGCGCCAAAGGTTCCGGGTTCGAATCCCGGTAGGGGCATGTGTTTGTGTGATGAATACAAGCATTTGTTCCCGAGTCATGGTAGTTTATATCTGTATTTATGTATTCTATACGTTATTTAGTACCCATAGTACAAGCTCTGCTTAGTGTGGGACTAAATAATTGTTGTGATTTGTGAGGATAAAAAAAATGATATTATTTACTTATTTAAATTGATACTCAATATTATCTCTGCAGTCCCGGTTTAACTGTCACGTTTATTATTAGCTAGTAGGAAGCTTGGTAAAAAATTATTAATACAATACTAATGGCTGCCCAGGGCTTTGGTCGCGGTATTATCGGATAAACCCACACAAAAATTTCATCAAAATCGATCTAGCCGTGTGGACTAAATTGTGAATCTAAACCATTTTTGAATCCTCTTGACCCCACACAAAAAATTTCATCAAAATCGATCCCCCTTTTAGGACAAGTTCAGTGACATACACACGGACAGAAGAAATATTATATATATATATTAAGATAACTAGACTATAGTTTAGGTGGGTTATTTGCGTCGTCCTGTATCCATAGTTGGTAGCCTGTCGCTTACATAAAAAATGAACCCTAAACTTCGAAAACCCAGACAGATGGTACATTCAAAATCATCTCAATAGTAAACTGAACAGTTTAGTTTCTTTATATTTTAGTCCTAAATTAAACCTAAAAATAACTATTTTAAAAAATTATGACAGCAAATGATAACTATTCCGCATCGAACAAAAAAAGAATCACGCGAATCGGATCAGAAATCTCAAAAAAAACCATACCGACCAAATTGAGAACCTCATCATTTTGAAGTCAGTTAAAAACGTTCAATGTAATTTATTATTTTTCTTCGTTAATATTTAAGTATACTTATTTTGATTAAAAATACGTGATGTAAGTAACATCAAGTATTTAAATAAATAAATAAATAAATATCCAACAACATCACATACATTGATCTGATTCCGAGATAAGTAGCTAAAGCACTTGTGTTACGGATATCAGAATCAACAGTGGTATTACAAATATATAATTAAATTAAATATTTACACCCAGACACGGAACAAACACAAATGTTCATCACATGAATGTTTGTTCGGGGTGGGAATCGAACCCATGACCTTTAGCGCATAAGGCAAGGTCCACTACCAATGCGCCAACGAGCCCGTCAAAAAAACTGAACTTTTTTATTTGGAAAAAATACTTCAAAAACCTACCTACAGTATTTTAAATCTCAATTTTATTTTTATGATCTCTATATGAAAACCTTTTATAATTATTATTTTAATATGGTAATGAAAATATTCGTAAATATTTGTTCATGGAAAATTTTTAGACATGCAATTGCCGAAAGTTGCATTATTAAAAAATGCTTGCTTGCAATGCAGCAGGGTTGTCACCAGTTTAGTTTCTACGGCTTTGAACAAACCCAATACAACAAACAAAGAAATCTGTTATGATACTTATTGAGGTTTGATTAATATTTTAGGTGAAACAATTATTAAGATAAAAATATATTAACACAAAAATGTTTGTTTGTTATATCTATGTATCTGTCTAGTCTGTCTTTACGCTTTCACGTTAAAGTTACTAAACCGATTTTAATGAAAATTAGCACAGAGATAGACTAGACCTTTGCGAAGAATATAGGGTATGTAGAATATAAAACTTAGATTAATGACCAACATCTACACGCTGGGAGCGGTTACTCGTCTATACTATTATACCATGATTTGATTGTTTGTCTGCATTGAATAGGCTCGAAAACTACTAAACAGATTTTGAACATCATTTTTGTGTTAGATAGTGTATTAATCTACAATAATCGACATCAACGCGAGAAAAGCCATGGGCAGAGTATTATGATAAAACTAGGTGTAGCCGCTCGGTTTTTATATGTAAGTATTATAATATAGACATTATTGACAAAGATACTTATTGTTAAAATTATATACTTTACAACAAGTAAAATTACTTTATATTTTTTTTACAACATTGTATAAAATTTATGCTTAAATATATTTATAAGTACATACAATTTAAATACCGATACGCATTTTTTACATTACCTATGTTATAGTGTTGTGACAACCCTAACATATTTTACGACATCATCAATAATTTCCGATAAAATTAGGAACTTTTCAACTGATGCTTCATTCCATGCTTCAAAGTGCTTCGAGTGTGAAAACCCAGCAGTGAAGTAATTCTGCTTGAGGAGTCTGCCTCTCTCACGTAACCTTCACGTTCTTCAGCAACAACTTTATTGTGAGTGTTCACCATGTGAGTAAATTTAAAATTATCGTAGAATTGTACAAACCTGTGAATCGAGTTTAAAAACTTGAACATTTTGCGAGTATCTTTCTACTTACCCTAATTGACTTCTGTGTTATGATCATCATAATTTTAATAGTCTGTAGTATTTAATAGACTTTATGATTTCTACTCGTATAAATACAATATACTAATATCGTTACAGTAGTGATAGCAAATTCCAGTGTACTTAGTTCTAGCCTCATGGTGATAATAAAACTTAATTGAAATTTTACTTTGTTTACAGGTCTGATTCAGAATTCGAAGTGTTCGAGCCTGTAGCTGCGCAGAAATCAAAGCCTAAAAGAAAAGCATCCTCCCATAATACCATCAGGTAAGTCTTGCTCTTGTCTGACATCATAATATCTCAGACCAAATAAAAAATATAGACTGAACTCCGCGTAGAAAGAACTGAGGCAACTTTGGTATGTATGTGTGGTGAGCCGGTATTGGTGATTATTGCACTTAATCACGAGGTCGCGCTCCGCTCGCCTCGTGATTGGTAAAGGTAGGTGTAGTTTCGTTACATGTGTGCGTGCGTCACTGTGCATGTACATGGGTGGGTGTAGTTGAACTCGTGTCAGTTCTTTCTTCGCAGAGTTCAGTCTATACTTTTTATTTGGTCTGAGCATAATATTGTGTAAGTGATGTCATACAGTTCACTTATAGTGAACCTGTAGTGTTATATAGGTATGTATTAAGCAAACAAGTAGGTAATTATATATTTAGATTGTTACGTGCTTTGGTTTTATTTGAGGTCTGATTTGTTTCATACAAATGATTCTTTGTTTAATAAAATGGTTTAAACTCATAATATAACGTTTAAATACCTAAGTATTTTTTTAAAGCCAGATATTAAGTATCTGTTAAAGTAACTCAAATGACGAGATTACTATTTTTTATTCAGAATCTAACAGACTTTTTTTATTTCAGATCTACTAGTTCTTCGAAGAAGTCGAAAGCTAGCAAAAAAGAAGTTTACGACGTGTTCGGTTTGCTGTCTGATGAAGAGGAAGACGTAGCAGCCCAGAACTCAATCCCTGATTCTGCTAGTGGCAAGAGACTCGTCAATAGCATCAGCAGCAAAGTAGCTGGCGGAGCTGTGATACGGCGGGCCTCTCTGAACGGCTGCTACTACGTAGAGACACGCGTCTACCTCGCTGAGGAAGCCTTAGCAACACCACCTGAATCACGTTACACCAAAGCGCTCGTCACGCTCAAGGTGCAGCTAGATCCTGAGCAGCCTGAGTGGGAACACTTGCAACGGTTTTTGAAGAAAACCAAATCATTATTTAATGATAGCAAACCTATGTTCTATAGTAATAAAATAAATATAAAATAATAAACTAAGTTACTTACCTACTCCTATATTATAAATTACTATAAATTTTATGTTTAATTTTATTAACCCTTATTGTCCTAGTAAAGGTAAAGTGAAGGTTTGTAATAGAGGTATATTTGAAAGGTACGTACAGCATAATATATATTTTCAAAGCCTGGTATCAACTTAGGTATTCTAGTTTTAGCAGATAAGATATAATTTAAATTTTATAAGAAATATAAGTAGATAGTCTTATAAGTATACCTAAGTAGATACCAAGTTTGAGAATTTTATTTATAAGTAAGTGAATTAAATTAGTCTTAAATTAAATTTTTTCATACTTATTTTATAAAAAATGCCATTTTGTACTGAGTGTTGTATCCAAGTAGGAAGTAGGCAGTGGGTGGGCCACCTGAGGAGCACCGCACACAAGAGTAAGAGCGATGCGCCGCGGATGAGCGACAGCGATGGCGTTGTCGAACTCGCGACTGCTTTCCGCGGTCGCATTGCTTCATATAGAATCACTGCTACAGATGAGTATGAACACTCTTTGCCTGATTTGTTTTTACAGAGTTTATTCTCTAAAATAAATAACATTTTGCAGCTCTCTTTGAAAAAGCACATAAGCGTAAAAATTAATTTTGAATATTTCGCTATATTTGTTTTACTTAAAAATGAAGTAAGCGAGAAAAAGTCGTTCGCTACTAAAAACTTTATTGTATATCGCAATTTTAATTCTAAAAATTTATTTGAAAACTTAGTTAGTAGTATTAAGAAAAAAATTGTTGAATTTCAAGATCAGGATAGTGGATGGACTTTTTTAAATAATGTTTGTCTAGAAATTAACATAAATAAGTATGATCCTTTGAGAGGATCTGGCTCTACTTATATTGAACTACCATTAGCAATTAAAAGCAAAAGAGCTTGTATTAATATACAGAATAAGGACCAATATTGTTTTTTGTGGAGTATTGTCGCGTGTCTATATCCGGCTAAAAAGAACAGTGAACGTATTACGTCTTACCCACACTTTCAGAAAGTTCTCAACATAAAAGACATGTCCTTTCCCGTTACATTTAATGATATTTTAATTTTCGAAAAGAATAATCCTCATTTGTGTATAAACGTATACTCATTAAAAAACAACCGTACTGTAGTAGGCCCCATATACAGATCAGAATTCAAATCAAAGACTAGAACTAGAATTAATTTACTTTTAGTGGAAAATAATGTTCAAGGCCATTATGTTTTGATAAAAAACTTATCGCGACTTGTAAGATCTCAAATTACTAGACATCATGGTAAATTATATTTTTGTGATGATTGCTTGTTATTTTTCACTACTGAAATTAGTCTTGATACTCATACGTGCAGCGGTGTTAGTACAGTACTACCCGATAAGGGAACGTATTTACAATTTAAAAATTTCGATAGAAAGCAAGATGTTCCTTTTGTCGTGTACGCGGATTTCGAGACGATTCTACAACCATTTCAAAGCTGTGAACCTAATCCATCTTCGAGTTATACCTCCGCGCTTCATAGACATATTCCTGCAGCCTTTGCATATCAAATAGTCTGTTCATATGATAGTAATCTGAATCGTTTCGTACAATATCGTGCGGCTGACTGTGTAGAGAAATTTCTCGATACACTTTATAATGATATCAAAAAGATTTACCAGATTTTGAATACTGAAGTTACAATGGATTTTAATGAACTCGATGCAGAGGCTTATGCACTTGCTAATGTTTGTCATATTTGTGAGGAATTATTAATTTTCGATAAAGTAAGAGATCACTGTCACCTGACAGGACGCTATCGAGGTGCAGCGCATCAATATTGCAATCTAAGATACAGTGTTCCTAAATTAGTCCCGGTCTTTTTCCATAACTTAGCTGGCTATGACTGTCATTTATTTATAAAAGAATTAGCTGAAAGTTCAGGATCTGTAAAAGTTATACCAAAAAATAAAGAAAATTACGTATCTTTTACTAAATTTTTGAAGCTCAATGATGAACAATATGCTCAAATACGATTCGTTGACTCTTTTCAATTTTTAGGAACCAGTTTGGAAAAATTAGCAAAGGGCTTGAATCACTCAGATTTTAAACATTTAAAAAAGAATTTTCCGATTGAAAAAGAATTTAAATTGTTGACTCGTAAAGGAATTTATCCCTACGAGAACATGAAGCATTGGAAATCTTTTTCTGAAAGACAGCTTCCACAGAAAAAATGTTTTTATAATTCATTGACCGATGAACATATCAGCGATGTCGAATATGCTCATGCTCAAGAAGTTTGGTCCACATTTAAAATTAAAGATATGGGAGCATACACAGATCTCTACCTTAAAACAGACGTATTGCTTTTGACTGATATATTTGAAAATTTTAGAGAAGTTTGCAAATCAAACTATAAATTAGATCCTGCATTTTATCTAACAGCCCCGAGCTTATCTTTTGATGCAATGTTACTTAAAACTGGTGTTAAGTTAGAATTATTAACTGACTTAGAAATTATCCGTTTTATACAAAAAGGAATACGTGGGGGTATATGTTTGTGTTCGACGAGATATGCCCAAGCTAATAATAAATATATGCCTGACCATGATCCCAGCAAGCCGGATTCTTTTTTGGTTTACATTGATTGTAATAATTTGTATGGATATAGCATGTCCCAATACTTACCTGTTTCAGATTTTAGATTTTTGGATCAGAATGAAATAGATCAGTTAAATATCATGAATATTACGGATGAGTCAGACTTTGGTTACATTCTTGAAGTGGACTTAACATATCCCGAGGAGTTACATTATAACCATAACGATTACCCATTTTGTCCTGAAAAATTTATACCACCAGGTGGTAAAACATCTAAGCTAATTCCAAACTTATATTCTAAATATCAATACGTAATTCATTATGTTTATTTAAAAACATGTATTGAGAATGGGCTTATTTTAGACAAAATTCATCGCGTCTTAACTTTCAGGCAAAGTCCATTTTTAGGAAAATATATTAATTTAAACACAGAATTGAGAAAAAAAGCTGTAACTTCTTTTCAACAAGACTTTTTTAAATTGTTAAATAATTCAGTATTCGGAAAAACATTAGAAGATAGCGAGAAAAGAGTTGATGTTAGATTAGTTAATAAATGGAGCGATAAATCAAACAAAACGAAGAAGTCTCTTTCAGCAGATAAATTAATTGCACGACCGAATTTTCATAGCGCAACAATTTTTTCAGAAAATTTGGTTGCTGTTCAGATGAAACCAGAAAGAGTAATTTTAAATAAACCCATTTACATTGGGTTTGCGGTATTAGAACTATCTAAAAGCCATATGTTTGAATTCCATTACTCTGTTATAAAACCTCACTACGGAGATAAAATACAATTATGCTATACTGATACCGATAGTTTTGTGTATAAAATTGAAACTAATGATTTTTATCACGACTTAAAGGAAATTTTTATAAATTACTTTGATACTAGTAACTATAACTCTAACAATATATATGGTTTACCTTTAAAAAACAATAAAGTACCGGGATTATTTAAAGACGAGTTAGGAGGAGAAATTATGACTGAATTTATAGGACTCCGGTCTAAATTATACTGTATAAAAACTGCAAAGGCATTCATAAAAAAGGCAAAGGGTGTTAAGAAAAATGTAGTTAGAGATTTGTCTTCATCTGAATATATGTCTGCTTTATTGAATGATAAAATAATAAGGAAAAAAAATATTTTATTTCGATGTATAAAACATGAAATTTTTACACAGAGCGTTAATAAAATAGCTTTGTCAAATTCAGATGATAAACGTTTTATTTTATCAGATAAAATTTCTACCTTAGCATGGGGTCATAATAAATTATTTTAAAATTTGTGTAATTAAGGTTTTTTATGTAGTTAAGGTTGTTAGTGTTAAATTATATTGTATGTGTATTATATCTACTTTGTAAATGTTGTTAATATTAATTAAATAATAATTAATGTTGTTTTATTGTAATTATGATACAAACCTATTTGCCTAATAAAATTATAAAAACATACTTAGCTGGTTTTAATTTTTACTTTCCATAGCCCGTTTAACTATGTCTGATTATTTATCTATGGAACATGGCAAGGTAATGAATACTAAAGAATATAAACATAATTAATGTTGAAACAGCACTAATCAAATGTGTTGTAACGAGGTTACTTGTTATGAAATGCAAATTATGCAATTTTCTTAATTAGGTTTTTCAAGTCACTATTTTTCAGCAATTATTATTTCATTCATTGTTTAGCTGTTCCAACGAACAGACACTTGGAAATTTTGTATCACTATCCTTGTAAGTATAATGTCTAATTTTTTATTTTTTAGAAATATCCTTTGATTTTTTTTCTAATCTGTATTTTTTTAACAGGTAATGTCTAATTCATCGGATATCCTGTTTTCACAATATGCGCAAGATCCGTTAGAAGGTTTTACTCAAGAATTCCAGGAAATACGTCAAAGGCATATCAATGAATCAAAACAGAAGGAGAAAAAATCTAGACAGAGAAAAGATACTTCGAGAAAAAGAGTTCGAATACCTACTAAATCGTTTGTGATCACAAAAGAGCAGAAAGGAATGAAACTTATAAAAATAACAGTTTTGGATTTGCTAAGTTCGAGTGAGGATTATTTAATCACATCAGCTCCTAGCTCAAACATTGACAGCATTGATGAAAATGTGATGCTCAGCGCGCAGTACGTGGTTCAGGAGCCAGTGGACGAGATCATGGATCTCACGGAAACCATTGTTAGAAAAATTTCAAAAAAACTTTGCGGTGATAGTTTGTAGTTATTATGTTATCTTAAGTTGTGAAATAGTAAGAATAATTTATTATGTGTTACTTAATTATAAAAACTTTAAATAAACCTTTTGATAAGAGATTCAGGTTTTTTCTTTTTTCTTATTTAGTAATTAGATACCTAAATATTTTCTTTCCATTTATTCGTAAAAATAATTTTGAAAATAAAATCAATGTTTTCTTAAAATTGCTTGGACGGTGTCATCTAACATAGATAATTTGTACTATCTATTTGCTTTAGAGATACTTGCTACTACTCAAGCGTTTGATACTTAGCGCCTGTTTCATAATGTACAAGTAGGCACTATTCATTGAATAATTATAAAAAAGGAACAGAATTCGTATGAACTAATCATCAGAGTTAGTTACTCGGAACTTACTCGTCGTTGGTGAAACAGGCCCTGAGTTTAGCAATTAAATAAACAGTTCTGTTGTACTGAACTCGATCAAGCCAACGCATCTATGGATTGTGTTGCTACACAATATAAATATGACGTTGGCTTGATTCTATGAACCTATCATCACCATCTGTCAATTACTTATACGCTACTGAGATGAGTAATAAAAAAGCAAGTGAACTGTAATAGATTTATTTGAAAGAATTTTACATTCTACTTTTTTATTAAAAATCAAACAACACTTTATTTTCTACACACCATTTTTTCATACATAAAACATTTTTTAAAGCACATATGTTTCTATGAGTAAAACAATTGTATATAGTTATATTTTTACAATAAAGATCATTAAGAGCATTTAAATTTGGAACACCTAAATAACTTATATCTATGATATTATTATGTCCGCATAAATCTTGAACCCATTTAATCTTCTCAACACCTTTTACTATAATTTTTCTCTCTTTTAAATAAGGTTTGATAATTCTACGAAATTCTCTGTAATCGATATATCCTTCGCTCCAACGATAGCCTCTATTTTGTTCTATCCAACGCACATGATTTCTCTCTTCTTGAGTGAGAGCAGTGAACGGGTATGGGGGTTTTATTAAAAATATATGAGTATGGTCTAGAGTAGCTATAGCTAATTCTTTTACTATAAAATCATTTTCCTTATTTTTAAATCCTTGAAGATCTAAAATTATTGTATGATTCATGATATTTTCTTTACAATATTACTCAAAGGTTTATATTCAAATATGCAATCGTTCAGTATTAGACAATATGCAGCGGTGTGATCAGGTATCTCTTGATCGGCTTCGATTTCAACTCGAACGTCGATCGATCCTTTTAGCGTTTCGTGCTGGCGGGAACAGTCAATAACAAATAAGGGAGCGATTTCTTTGAATTCTTTTAAGCTCAACAAGGGTTCAGCTCGACGACTGTGATAAGACTGTTGAAACCTTGTGTACTGTTCATATATTAATGAATACTTGTTGTTGGAGAAATCTATGTTCAGACTTTCATATGGATAATAGGACGAATTTAGAAATACTCTTATATCGCGTATATGACAATGATCGAACTCTGCCATTGACATTACCGCATTATGTTTACGGTTAGTTTGTAAAGCAATAATAACAAAACGTGGTTTTTCGATCTGTGAAGAGGTTTTAATAGACCAATTATGCTTACGAGTTTTTGGTAATAGCGGATACTCATATAAATCCCAATTACGAAATGCTAATGTTATAGCACGATCTTTTTCTAAGTGCTTTAATAAATTAATTCTTTCTCGGTCTGATACTTTAACGTGAGGAACTCTCCAGGCTATTTTATTTATCATGATGTCTTCCACAATTTCTCCTGTAGCTAACTTTAAAGCATTGAGATTTGTGTTGCTTCTCAATAGTACTAATTCATGTTTACAGTTCATTATAATTTTTTCATAATCTTCTGCAAAACCTAATACTTTATTCAGGGGTATAGAAACAGAAAATAATCCTCCGTTAACAGTGCTCGTGCCTGTAAGAGACCAACCCCAAACGTTTGCACATTTCGATTCATTGTCATTTAACGAAAGATAAGATTTCATTGTTGTAGTGACCCCCGCATTTTTTATTCTATCTATTTCTACACCATTTAGTTCATATCGAATGTCTTGAAATAAAAATAATGCAGGATTATTTACAAAATGTACATTTGGTATTCGTTCTTTTTCTTTAGAAGTGCTATTAAGCTTATAAACATCAACTCTGCCCTCAATATACAAACTGCTGAGTGCGGGTAAAACGTACAGGTCTTGCTGATTAATCGGTATCCGTATTTCATCATTCTTGTTGAAACTTGTCACGTAAGGTTTATACGAATGATATTCAAAACTTTCAATGCTGTTATCGTATGACGTTGGTTGGGATATATTTAAAATATTCATTTTAGTAAGCCTAGTAGCTTTAAAAATTCTTTATTCTTTTTGGTGAGTTTCTTTTTCAAGCGAAGCGGTGTTTCTCTATGAGCAGATCTTTTAGAACTGAGTGGATCAGGGAAAGTAGGTAGGTTTTTATTGAAATTTAACATTTTTTAAAGTGTAAATATAATTGTACTTCTTCACCTCGCAAATTGATTTCTCGGTTTTCAGCATCCAAAATTCTTATATTTATACTGCTTATGGAATTTTGGTTAACGGGAAAATAAATCAAATTTTTCGGTATTTCAATGATTCTATAACCAGGTGGTACGTTTGGTACAAATTCGTAAATTATATGACTTGCTTTTCCATTCACAAATGATCCACTGATAACATCACATTCGATGCGCACGATAGTTGTTGATAAAATGCTAACAGGATACCGGGACTCGGTGGTTATATTTGCATTTACTGCTTCCGATCCAAAACCTAAAACTTTCCCGATGGAATTATTTTTATCGAAGTGAACATTTTGAGAACAGAACAAATGTGTTTTTAATGTGTTGTTATTGCAAGTCAGGTTCAACGTGGCATTTTTTATATTACTCTTAAGATAATCACAAATATCTTGAAATTCATACGACCCTTCAGGTATTTCGATAACTTCATTATTACCGTAGTGAAATTTGTTGTTTCGTTCATCTATATTAGGAATAGAATTAAATGTAGAAAAATACAAAAGACCACACTCGTAGTTTCCGATTAATTGTAGACTGGGGGAATAATTTGTTAATAAAGAATCTCCTTGGCCTGTTATTGATACAGTGAAAGACATTTTTATACTGATCAAAATGTTTATTGCATTCTTATTATAAATGATTATTCCAATAATCTTTTAAAAAACTTAGACAAAGATGACCACAGTTTATAGTGCCAAACTTTTGATATTGTGCATAATTATAATGTATCGTCATATTTCTTAAATAATTTATCAACTCTAATGGTGGTCCTAAATTACCAAAGCTATCAAAATATTCACAATAGTCATTTTGTTTAACATAGGCTACCCAATGAGTTCCGGGATTGTTAGAACTATCAAGATTTACTATACCACATTCTATTTTTTTAGGTTTTAATGGTAGTGTATCTCTCATGTAAACGCCTCGAAAGTATGGTATATCAGAAGCATTCTCCAATATGTTATAATTAGTGAGAGGACGTTTGGGTAGCCGATTTGTTAGTTTTTTGGAAAATTCAAATATAAACCAGCTCCTTTTTTATGAGGTTTAATATACATTCCTTTCCCAAGTGCAACAGCTTCCATCATCTTGTTATGTCTTTCAGATTCTTGCAAGTTTTTCTGAGCAACTCTATAATCGTTGACAGCTTTGGCTATACCTGCAGCACCACCAGCAAGTGAGCCCAGAGCAGATAACCCAGCAAAAATTGGAACGAGAGGCAAGAAACCTCCGCTTTTAGGTATAGGAATACATTGTGGTAATCTTATTCCCTTTTTATTGGAAAACAATTTTTTTGCTGTTGCGTAAGCGCGTTTTATAGCAGAGTGATTATTTTTGCATTTTGATTTTCTTAACTGTGATTGTATTTTTTTTACTATTGACATAAAAGGCCTGACTCCAGCACCGGCTTTGAGCTTTGCTTTCATCGCATTTTTTACAATCCATGAGGCAACTTTTTCTCCTCTTCCTGCATCTTTTGATTTTAACCTGTTTTTAGCCATATCTAAAAGATCTAAATCAGCCTTATGTCTAGCCTTCAAATCTCTATTATTATATGCAATATCGTGATACATACAAGCTTCATCCAATTTATTTATACCTCGATCACCTCTCAGTAACCGTTTTTGCAGTTTTGTTCCGGGACCACAAAATTGATATCCAGGTAAATGTAATTCAAACGGTAAACGGTTTATTAATTCGTTGATAACACCACTTCCCCGCTTCATTGATATTTTCGAAATGCCGATATTAAAGGTAACCAGTATAATTTATATCAGAAAACTAGTGCTTTCTTATCTATCCAACTATTTTCGTTATCACCTAGACCTAACCATTTAACAAAAAGCTTATTTCCTTTTCTTTTCAAAACTTTTTCAATCAGATAAATATCAGGGAATTTTGTTTTTTGTAATTCATACTCATAAAATGATCCTAAAATTCTTTGTTTATACTTATCCTCTAAAAGATAAGTATTTGGTTTCGTTTTATTTACTTTAACAATAACAAACAATTCAGTCGACCAGTTTGGTGTATAGCCTTTATAAAAATCTTTCTTAAACTTACTAACTCGAACATGATCTCCAACTTGAAATTTCGGTTTCTTATCTGTGTGACACGACTTTGATTTAAAAATATTTGACCGAACAATAATCTCGTTTGCTTTATCAACATCAATTGGCTTATATTTTGTTATACGGTGCACAGTACTGTTATAATTTTCTACAACGGACTCTATGTTCTTTCTAAACCATTTGTAAGAGCCTTGCAAACTAAAAATTTTGTAAAGTTGGCTTTTTATTGTTCGTATTACGCGTTCTACTATGGAAGCTTTTTTTACAGAGTAAGTGGAATAATGATTTATGCTGTATTTGTCTAATATTCCTTTGAATGTATCATTATAAAACTCTTTACCTAAATCTGTTTGTAAATGATTAGGTATTCGTGATGACTTTATGAATATCTCTTGCATAGCGTTCGTAACACACTTTTTTTCTTTTGATTTTAAAGGGCACGTCCATACATATTTCGATAAGGTATCGATTACCACTAAAATGTATTTATAGTTTTTATTATATTTTGAATACTTCTGTAAATCAATCAGGTCAGCTTGCCATAAATCGTCTATTCCTTTAATTATAGTAGTTTGACGTGGGAAATTTCTTCTTGCTGCTTTATGGAGTTCATCGATTATGTCTTTTTTACTCATTTTTTGTTTAATTTGTCTTCGAACAATTTGTCTATTTCTGTTTTGCTGTAATATAAAGTACTGAAACGGTTTACTGTCACTTTTTCCAAGTTATTTAGATAATTTTTAACGTCACTTTGGACCTTCTTTATTTCTTTTCTTAGTTCCTGAAATGCTTTGTCTACATAAGCTTTATTCACTGCTTCATCATCTTCAATTGGGATTGATAAGCCTTTTAATTTCGAAGACTTTAAATCAAAGTGCCCCGTTTCCGATTTCACCAGGTAATGGTTACAGGTATCAATATATTCTGTTAGTCGCAAACGCTTGTGAACGTGGTGCCCAAACTTGTCTACATTCATTGCAGTCTCGGTGCTTTGTTGAGGGTATTTGCTAGTGCACTGGTCAATTCTCCTGATACCCCACGCTTTTTATATTCTTTGAAGTTTATACAAATACCAGCCTCGTGTAATTCCTCTACAATTGAAATTATTTCATTATCGACTGCAGTGTTACCTGCTATTTTCGATGCTAGAAGTAATTGTAATCGTTCGACTAATTCGTTTGGATCATCCCAATAAATATAGTCAGTATTTTTTTTAACTTTCTTCATAATTTTAAAGCCTTCTCCTTGTGCTAAACTCTCTGTGCTTGTTGTAGGATTTCTAGTCAATCTAAACAAAGGTTTGATAATATTTATGTATCTAAACCCCTTATTGCTGTTTATCGGTTTCGATGGATCGCAATTGCGTCGGTGAGCATTGGTTTCTAAGAGCAGTAATTTATAGTTTTGTAAATCATCATTCGTGATAATATCTAAATTTGGTTTCTTTTGATACAAAAGTTCTTTTAAGCCTTCTGTAATTTCCAATTTACGTGTTCCTACTGTAAGAAACATGCCATCATCATGAATGCGGGTTTTTCCAAGCATCAGTTTCCCGCGTACATTTTTTATTCCGAAAGGTACACCAGAAAATACTTCTGAAGATGTGGACCACGACAATGACTGGTTTTTTGGGTTAGGTGATGACTGGATAGACTTAAACGATGTTTCGCTAACATTCTGATCTTCAAAAGGAGATGATATGAGAGTTTTGTTATTATATAACTCCCGCCCTATCAGTTCTTCATCTTCTTCACTTTCAACTTCATTGGAATCATTACTAGACAATGACGACGTTTCACTTCCTTTATAGGTGTTATTAACTTTTTTTAGTAATTGACTATATTGATCATTTTCCTCCGAGTTTCGTTCATCGTTCTTATTTGCTATCCTTTTAAGCGGGTCAACTATAGGTTTCAATATTTTTTCGAAAACCATATTATCATTATTCTTTGCATCCCTTATCATTTCTACTTTTCTTTTTACAGCTGCAGCAGATTTAACAATTTGTTCTTTAAGATTTTTCTCCATTTTAAAGAATATAGGTAAGATCTCGTTCTGAATCACGAATGAGAGTGATCAATTCGTAACATAACATGCTATTATGTACTTTAGTCCACTATCACAAATGTATCAAATGCTAATCTATAACAACCCTTATTTTTTTCACAGTCCTTATTTATTACAAGATAGCTGTAAGGCTTACTCCAAACAGCAGAGCACATATCGCGAAACTTTGACCACGACATATCTGAGCCTACATGTTCTTCGTAAACATGTCTTAAATTAATGTCGTCTTGCTTAAAAAGAACTATTAAGTTTGCATTGTCTCTTACAAGCTGCTTCGGTATTTTAGTATAAGTTTGATTTATATAAAAACAATCGATATTTTTATGACGTCCCATAGCAAAGTAATCTCTAATGCTATTTTGATTTTCACAAGCAACATCATCAAAAATAATAATAGAATCTGACATAGCTTCATGCGGGCTCAAAATTTCACTGTTATGGTTATATTTGTTATACGATATTCCAGACACCATATTAAGAACCTTCTCGAGATACACGTATTTAGGTTGGTATAGAGATTTTGAATAAACATATAGATTTTGAAAACGTGGTCCATCTTTGTTCAACAGTAAACTTATCACTAAATTCGTTTTACCACAATTTGAAGGACCACAAACAATACAGCGTATCGTATTCGGTAATAGCTCCCCATGACGTTTTGGTTGATTGAATGATATAGGACAGATGCATTCTAATTTGAGTGATTTTTTTTGTTTAACAAATTTCATTTCACCTACTATTACTTAACCGTTATCTATCACGAGTAACGAGTAAATGAACATTAATTTGAACGCCGAAGCTTTTTAAATGTACATCATCTTTACAGTATAACTTTGAACCAATAACCCAAAAAACCATATTAGACATTCCACTCACGAATGTTATTGGGGGGTTCTAACTCTCGAGAGTGAGATCGCGTCTGCGATGAACGAAAGTGAGTTAGAATGCCCAATAACATACTACTGCTATTACATTTACCAACATTATCCCGCATAAGGTACCTACCTAAGTGTGGGGCTCTTGTATCTATTTACCATTTACCCCTTTAATAATGTATGTTTACTATAAATTATGTTCCTAACAACGAAGACGATTTTTCCGTAGTCAGGTTAGGTTTTACACATTTTGCTTGTTATACTAGTATAGATAGTGTTATATTATCTGTGATTGTTATTAAAAACATACTAACTTTATATCTTAATGATCGGATAAGAAATAGGGGTAGGTAGTGAAACATTTTCTCCGTTTGTATGGTGACGTGCTCTTATGGCGACGACTAAAGGGTACGCTTCAACAATAAAAGCGTACATTTTGAAAAAATATGCTTATGAAACTAGACTTTTAGACAACAAACTACTATGAGAATATTACAAAATTTGTACATTATAGTATTTTAAAAATAGGTCTACTCATCTTATGGATAATTTGATTATCCAAACATTCATATGAGAAAGGTAGCATCTTTGTTAAGAAAAATCAACAGTTCAATCAAAGTTTAATAGATTTTTGTGTTCTATCCACGCTCGGGACGCTCCATTTAGGCAGTATGGATAAAGTCGACAGCTAAGTTTATATTTAACGAGCTGCCGGCAAACGTTATTTTGCCTTACAAAAATGATTAAATTACTAAAATGGCTATAAAAAAAGGGGTTGGTAATAAAAAAAGTAAAAATTTAGGGTTGTATGTATTTTTTAATGCCACATAATAAAAAAATAAAAAAAAACATTTCGTCTAAAAATTTAAAAAAAAAATTTAGGGTTGGATTACCCTTAACATTTAGGGGGATAAAAATAGATGTTGTCCGATTCTCAGATCTACCCAATATGCACACAAAATTTCATGAGAATCGGGAAAGCCGTTTCGGAGGAGTTTAACCACAAACACCGCGACACGAGAATTTTATATAATAAAGATAAAACTCAAAGATATAGGAAACTGTAGATCGGCAATGTACAAGAGAAAGAGTATACTAACGCGTATATTAGAGCGAGATAGATAGACGAGACCATTTCACGTACACGCAGGCGGCCTAGATCGGCCTATCAATTACGTAGAAAAGACAGCAACTGTCCGACTGCAGTGCATTTTTTTGGTTTCACCTTAGTCAATTCATTGCCATTACCAATCCATAAACGTCAGTGATTATAAATCTATGGCAAAACTGGAAGCCACACTACCAATAAAAAAGTGAAGACAACTTTTTTGACCCCAAGTGACTTTTGAATGTTTCCGTTTCCTACCTGTCTCTTTCTAACTCTCTCCACACAAGTAATAATGATGACGTACGTACGTATGACGTATTAGGCGGTCACGTGACACGTAGAGAGTGGTTAGAAAGAGACAAACGGGAAATAAGAAGTTTCAAGGTCAAATTTTTTGTCTTAACTTTTTGTTTTAACAATATTTCTTGTCGCCAGCCAAGATCACCCCCTTTACTTATGAGCTTAGAACCGTGGCGATGCGCTACGGTCAGGAGCCGTTTCGTAGCATTCATAGTAAAAGAGAGGCGTTCTCTTTCGAACTGATAAATTTTTAAACGGCTCACCTGCCCATGTTCCGGTTGGCTGCTGTCGCTCTGGCGGCGTGTAGGCGTAAAATTGTCAGAGATAATCTGAAAATACATACATATAGTCACAGCCATGATCCCAATAGTGGATGAGCAGAGCTTTAGGTAACATTTGGTTACATATAAAGCCACATCTGGCAGTATGGGCCACACAGTACCCCCCAAAATAGTGACAGGTTGCCAGCCTGACAGATAATGGGAACTGGTCATTAATTAACTAATGTAATTTTTTTAATAAAAAGCTCGAGCAAACTTCTTTTAGACGTGTGATGCCGGCTGAGTAGAATAGCAACATCCCATATCCTCCAATGGGTGTCGTAGAAGGCAACTAATGGATCAGCAAAGGGGTATTGATCACCTTATACTCCGTCCACCAATCCGCATTGGGCAAGCGTGGTGGACTACTGCCTAAACCTCCTTCATGACAAGGAGAGGCCTTGTGTCACAGCAGTGGGTCGAATTATAAAGGCTGTTAAGTTAAGTTAAGAAACTTCTTCAGGCCTAACCCTGGGTTGTAAGGGGGGAGCACGTGTGCTGCCAGTGAGTTACATTTCTTGATGGTGCAACATAGAAAAGAGTTGCCTCGCGTTTAGTTCGCGTTGGAATGGTAGCCACAGTTAGTCAGTGGCACCCTCAGGTGGCACCGTAATTTACACGCGTAGTCCTTAAAATGAAGGGAGATGGTGGCATTAGGGAAAAAAGCTCCTCAGAGCACTCGCCGTGGCTGACAGCGCGTTTCCCACTCGTTGGCGACTCGTTGCCCACTCATTGACGTTAAGTTGTCCACTGGTGACCGACGAGTTGATCACCTAGTCGACAACAACGGATTGGTGTTGATATAATGTACGAAGACCTAACCAATAGTCAATAATAGTCTAACCCCAATAGACTTTTAATCCTATAACAATGTAATAATGTCCAAAATTACATTGTAATATATGTATACTCACGTCGTCATCATCACTGTCTAGGTGCAGCGCTGTGATGTCAGCGGGACTCAGCTGCTCGGTGACGCCGTGGCTGGTCGACGGGATGGGTGAGCTCGGGGCCATCACTGTACCGTAACAACAACACATGAAAACTATACAATGTGAATTTGTAGTGGTTGTCGAGCTGAAGCCATTAGGTCAGATATCATTTATTCCTGGTTGTTTGACCAATCACGCGATGGAAAGCGATGATGAGGCCTAAGGTGGCACACGCTCGCCTAGAAGATGCTTGTTCACTCTAACTTTGAAGATGTCCAGATTATATGATCCGGGAAAACAGACCTCGGAAAAGAGTTCCACTCCTTAGCTGTTCGGAAAGCGGAAGCAAATCGCTTCGTGCGAATGGGAGGAATGTCAACAACGTAAGTAGTACGCCTAGTCGTCCGATACAGGGGAGATTAAACTATGTAAAACTTCCGCACACCCTCCGAAATGTAACTGATAAAAGAACGAGAGGCAAGCCACACGTCTTCGGTGGTCAAGGCTCTGGAGATTAGCTTCAGCGAGTGCATCATTGCTGATGAGTCTCTTAGCTCCGTGCTCCACCGCAGTGCAACTTTGGATAATATGAAGGACGAGAGTTATTAATTATAGGACCCTAGAAAAAACCAGTGATATGCCAGAAACAAGAAAAGTGCAGTTTTTTACATGCAGTGCATGCACTTTGGGATCGGCGCACTGTACGTGCGCCAGTTCACCAAACGGTGGACCGGGCAACGCGCCTTTGGGGGATTACGCTAGGGTACTAGGTAATCCCCAGACGGGGTGGCCTAAATGCATGCATGCCTAGAACTGTTGCTAATATTAAAAACGGAGACTATAAGTCACCAGTAATTGAATCATTATGGTCGCAACTTATTAAAATCAAAAATTATCTTTTATAACAAACTTATTCGTAAATTCAATGCAATACAAACAATAGTTCTACTCAATACTCCTTACGAGATGGCAAACAAGCTTGCGGCCCACCTGTTGTAAATCACTTAACACTGCAAGTGCGTTACCATCCTGGAGACTCAGCTGATATGCCTTCCATGCCCAGTAATCACTGGCTACCTTTCCCTTCAATCCGAAGCACAGCGAACTGCTTCACGGCAGAAATAAGAAAGGCGGTGGTACCTACCCAGACGACACTACATATGAGTCTAACTCGATCGATTGAGTTTATTCTGCATCATTGACAATGAAAATAACAAGTCAAAATAAACATTGTCAATGATGCGAGGCATACCCTGTCTGTACCACAACATTGACAATATTAGGGATAATATCGTTTTGCAATAATACACTGATTATGAATCGTAACTTTAAATTGATATAGTGTGTGTGTTAATACACGGGTTTTGGTTAACTGGACTCTAGAGAGTGTCTATTTTTAAATATTAGCCCTAGTTCTAGGCCACACTTATTATTTATGTAAAAATTACATAAAGTTAGTGAACCCTCTCACCGTGATCAGAGCTGCTGCTCGAGTGCAGCAGGTTCTCAGTAGAAGGCTGTTCCTGGTCTCGACTGCGCGTTTTGAACAGGCCGAACTTGACGGGCGCCATGCTGTTGAATACATAAAATTATTTGTACTGTGAATAGAAAACAACATACATACAATGTTTAGAGGAGTTCGATGGCGCCACGGTTGTGCGTTCTTCGCAACGATCACGAAAGCTAAGCTACAAAGTGCGAGGTTGGTACTCGGATAGATGACCGAAAATTTTTCAACTCTATTTTCCTCCGTGCTCCGTCGACACGTTAAGCTAGTGGTCCCGGGTGCTGTGGAAAGATATATCTAAGAGAGACCCTACCCTAACTGAAGACTGCAAGAAGCTTCACAAATCGCAAGCGGTGCGACGCGAGGCGGCGACCGCGGCAGGCTAATTTTGTATGCGTGTGTAAGGAGTACCACACACCGAACGCGTTGCCACCCGCACCGCACCGCGTCGGTAGTACTAACGTCGACACGAAGCGTCAGCAAGCATTGCCGATAAACACATAGGCTCGGCGCGTTGCCGCACCGTGTTCGATGTGCGGACAATCTTAGGCCGTGGTTTCGTAGTCAGCGATGTAATGCTGGATTTAAATGGAACTGTCCTAGGAAGGCAGCTTCGCGGGGAACGACGCACGACCGACGTTTCAAAAGACCCGCCGACGTCGAGGAGCAAATTATTTAAATTATTTTTGATAGGACAAAGACACTAATTTCTCATAACACAATAGTAGGCCGCTGTAGCGCCGCGCGATCGCCCGCTGTGTTAGAGGCCGGATCGGCGTCCGCTGGCCCGCTGCTCGCTGACTTCGTGTCCGCGGCCTTAAGTATCCGAGTACCGACCACGCTCTTGGTAGCTTAGCTTTCGTGATCGTTATGCAAAACATGACTCCGGCGCCATCGACCTCCTCTCATGCTATTTTAAATATGATAATCAAAATGTATTTATTTCAAAGCCATATACCAACATAATTATCCTGGTAATGTATTCAACTTATTGAAACCGATTTATTTGTTCTATATCTCAAGAAAATTTTCTTGTTTATTCAATTGAATTTATTTCTTATTTTAATGTACGCGAAGAAAATACGCGTCGTATTTTCGTGAATCCAAACAAATTTTTCTTATCAGAATCTTTGAATATATTTTTATACGACCCACACATTAATATCACTCTAAGTTTTCATTTTATTAAAACCGTAGAGCGCGTACTACGTCGTAGGTGCTACGGAAAGCTACGTTGTAGCTACTTCGCTACGCCGTAGTACTGTAGTTGTAAGATTTAATTTAACCTTTAAGTACTGACGTGGTTTAGTCATTTCATAAACGGTGACGTGACGTATCTCAGACGGCGTAATTAATAATTAAAATGGATTATTTCTATTTACTAATTTGCACACTATTTACTTGTATTATGATTCGTTTATTACTATTTTACTAACAAAGTTCAAAAACTAAAACATTTTCATATGAGATCAATATTTATTTGATACAAATTATATACCGTATATTTTGCTCATCTAGAAAAATCTGAGCTACAATAAAATTATTTTGAAAATATTTGGCATATTTCTAATATTTTGAATATCAATCTAAATTATAGTATTGCTGTAGTGATTGCTTTTGAAATCATGTAAATATTTTGGAATAAATCACTTGTTCTTCTAGACAATCCAAGTACCTATACTGTTCTTGAACACCCAAGACACTGCACAGCTCCACAGCCAAACGCGTTGTCGCACCGCTAGTGACTGCTCAACTCATTAATTGACGTGTTTGATCCCGAGGCTACAGAGAAGGCCGCGGGGGTATCTTCAAAGGTTTCGAAATAATACTCATATTTGTTAACTCGCCTTCTGTGAGACACCCACATCAGTACTTAAAGGTTAAATTAGAAATGAAGAAAGAAGAAATTATCATGTTGAGGATCAGCTCATCTTCTTGTAATGTTTTTTTCTTACTCTTTATTACTGCTTATTGTTTTTATTTTATTGAGTTTTTTTTAGGGCATTAATATAACATACACAAATCTTGCTTCACAAGATCACAGATAAATATACTTATAATACTATACTAGTAACAAGATGCTTAATTAATAACTTTCTAATATCTATTTATTTAGTTTTTAAGGCTTTACAACTGTGCATGTTTATAAATTACTAAACGATGAATGTATTAAAGGGGATGTTCCAAATTGGTACTCGAAAACTCCTTACGATAAATTATATATGAAACTAGCTTCGTTCGCGTGGATTACCCGTTTTTGCAACTTTTTTCATTGATACTCAACTATTAGTCGAAGCGTGATGTTTTGGAGGTATAGCCTATATCAGGGTTTCCCAAACTGTGCGTCGCGATGCCCTGGGGTGTCGCGACAGTATTTCAGGAGCGTCGTGAGACGATCCACATAGAATCGCTAGCTATGCGTGCTAGTCGAGCGAATATAAATGTAGAGAAAGAGATGAAAGGGCAGCTAAGTCAACGGGACATTGCTTTCGCCGTCGAAATTTTTCAGTGATTAGTAGTTATAATGGTAACAATTTCAAAAAAGCTATGTTTTCACAGGTAGTTCAACGTGGCTGTAACTATAAGGGGACAATTTTGATAAAATCTATTGCTAATAGCACATAACCTTTCGTGCGCGAGTCCGACTCGCACTTGGCCAGTTTTTTGACTATTTTTGCAGGATGCCTCTGATGACCTTCTCTGCGTCACCGGGTTTTTGGTAAAGGAGAGGATATAGGTGAGTCCTCAAGCTTTTAAGTCCAAAATACATTTTTAAAATTTTCAACTGTCGCTTCGGTTACTGCTAAGTGCCCAAGCGTCCATGCATTATCATAATCTGTTCTCGTATAAATGGAACTTCTCGCTTTAAATCATCCGAAGCAAGTTCTGTATTAAGTTTGAAACTCATTATTTCAGGAGGATTATCGTTGGTGTCCAGATGACTCTCATTCATGAAATCACATGTTTGTTTATTGGTTTTCTGTCTTTGTGTAACGAAAGCCACGTCCAGGCTGTCCAACGATAGTTTAACAGGAGATAAGTGCGATTCACTGTATGGGGTCAACGTACTCAGCGCGTCGAGACTCTAAGTACGTTGACCCCTAGCGTACTGAAGACGTCTGGGGAATTATTTATAATAATGTTGCTACGGATGCAGAGCAATAGAGTGCAATACATGCTTGCTAACTTAAATTTTCATTTCATGTGGGTATGGGTAGCTGAAGAGAATAGAATAGCACAGAATAATAATAATAATATACTTCCACGCTCACACCAATTATCTAGCCCAAACTAAGTATCATTAAGAACTTGTGTTATGGATACTAGATAACGGACATTTTTTTTTAAATATACATAATAATTTTAGATATTTTTATAAAGGAAAAACTTAAATAAATATATAAACAACCATGACTCGCAAACAAATATTCGTGTTCGTCACAAAAATATTTGCCGCTACCAGGATTCTAACCGAGACCGCTTGATGTGTAGGCAGCTATACTGATCACTCCACCACGACAGCGTCGAAGAATAGAATATTATTTATTTGTAGTTTATATAATTTACTATAACTGGTACAAACGCCAAAAATGTAAACTCCGCAATAGTTTTTATAAAAATCTTTACAAAATTTTTGATGCAGCTGTACCTAAAAAAATAGATCAAATAAACCCAGTTGACGTTATCCAGCGTGGTTTGACCATGATATTATACATGATATCAAACTCAAAGCAAGGCTTCACCGTACCTGGAAGAGACATAATTCTGCTGACAATCAAAGAGCGTTTACAGAAATTAGGTCTAAAAACGTATCTTTGATGCATATAACTTTTATATGCAACATATTGAAAGAAACCTGAAACATAAACCGCAACAGTTCTGGCGACATATTACTAGCTTTAGGTGTAAAGGTGGATTTGAACCAAAGATATCTCGCGATGGTGTTTCATTTAACGTTAACGGAATTCAGGCTGCCGAGGTTTTTGCAGATTTCTTTTGTAGTGTTTTTCTGTCGGATAGCCCTGTTTTAGATGTTAACAATATAATATCAACCACCAGTACACCAACTCAACTTGATAGTGCTTCAATAAATATATTTATTTTTTCAACTGTAGTGAGATAAGAGATGATATTAACAAACCGAGCGGAGAACAGGCGAGCGCGAGAACGAGAAGGCGAGAAACTAATCACATTCACGCTTCTCGGGTGCAGTTTCGAGCTGATAAATATGCTACGACCTTTATGGAGTTCTTGTCTTGAATAACACATGTTGTGAGACTCTATTTTAAATCCACCGTACAATGTTATTATAATTTATCCTACTTTCACTTATCATTGGTTAAAATGCGTAATTTTTTGTAAATAAATGACCGCATAGCCATGATAAGTTCGATGGTGCCGCGGTCGTGTGTGTTAGAGGTTTGGAGCTAATTAAAACTAATTTAGAATCAACTAGCATTTATTTAAGTACAGCAAGTATAATTATACAAGGAGCCGATATGTTACCTTCAAGTGGAGCACAGACAAGGGAAGGAAGTGGTTATACATAGACAAACTTTTAAAACTGTTTTAACAGTGTGTTCTTAGTAACGATCACGAAAGTTAAGCTACCAAATGCACGGTCGGTACTCGGATAGGACGGGCTTCTATGGCACGTTAAGCTGGTGGTCCCGGGTGCTATCAGAGAGCAGTCGTAAAAATGTAATGGCAAATCCTTAAGCAGTATTGTCGATATCAAGACAATATGCTGCATACTGCAGGGTAGGAAGCGTAGTGCGTAAGGTCGTACCTGGGAGGCACCGGTTCGAACCACGTCCCGTACCAATGTGTTTTCAATTTTTGAATTCATATGTAAGTACATTTGACGCTGTTACGGTTAAGGAAAACATCTTAAGGAAACCTGCACACAACTATGAAGAAATTCATGTTATGTGTGAAGTCAACCAACCCGCACTTGGCCAGCGTGGTTGACTAAGGCCTAATCGCCCCTAATGTGGGGTAGGCTCGAGCCCAAGGTGGCACCATATATGAGCTATGTTGATGATGATGAGGGTAGGAAAATAATGACCGCTAAGCCATTAATTAAGAGAAGAAGAAGAAGTGTTATAACATATCTATACTAATATTATAAGCTGAAGAGTTTGTTTGTTTGTTTGAACGCGCTAATCTCAGGAACTACGGATCCAAATAGAAAAATATTTTTTTTGTTGAATAGTCCATTTATCGAGGAAGGCTTTAGGCTAATAACCTCCTCCTTTTCTGAAGTCGGTTAAAAAAAACGACGTTAACGCGAGCGAAGCCGCGGGCGTCCACTAGTTTTTTAATAAAACCGCTTTACTGCTGTTTCAAAAAGTAACAAAAAAACCTCTACTGCATTTTATCTTAAAAACGCGGGTGAGCCATGGCTGTGTGCTTCGAGCTGTGGGTAAATATACAGGTGACTGAAGACTATACCCATCAATCATGTGCTTCCCACAAATATTTATTTCACACACAATACATTTATCATTACAGGAAATCCCTACGATTAAGTATTCGATTATTATCTCATTAATTTTATTCTGTAACCAATTTACTGTTTAACATAACACTACATGTAATATTTATGTCATTTTTGTGAATTCATTCAAAGTGCATATGAGAATAAATCTATGACATCCGCCACCTTATTGAGCGTGTGTAACTTACGTGTCATTGGCGATTTATTCACAACATTCACAAATAAGACAAATCAATTGACCTAAACAATTAGGTTGTTCCACATTTTGGTTGCATAGATTTCCTCCCTCTACTATACATGATTCCTATACGTGCCATTGTGTCTGTATGCTTCAGTGCCATTACGATAACACAAAACGGTTATGATCCGCATCAGTGAGTTAAAAATAACTATTCCTCTTTAAATTCAAATAACATTTTTGGGGCATGCAATGATAAGAGATGTTTCATGGTCAAAGGTGATAACCATGAATGTGGATGGGTATAGGGAGAAGAACACCGAAAAAAATATGGAGATTGTGGGAAAGCTATATGATGTGGTAAAGAAAGGAGTTAACGCTGAACTGACAGCTGATCGAGATGTATGGCAGAACAACACTAATAAAAATGGAAAATGCACAGGCAAATGAATGAAATTCAGAGAATGTTTTTCATTTCGTCTTCAGAATATTTAGAACTTCCCGTATTTTTGTTGTTTAAGCATTATTTTAACACAAAATATGTTATTCGCTCTGCGCAGAATGTAGGTAAAACATATGATTCGCTAATTTATATTTAAGTCAAACAAAATTACACGTACACAAATACATTTTAACTGAAGCTTAATTTGAATTAAACTGAAATTAGATGTTGGTTATAAGTAAAATCTCACCTTATTGAAGAACTCCTTATACGATTTCTATCAGAGAATGCAATAAAGTTTTTCACATTGATATGATTATTGATAAATAAAAGCGATTTAAAACCTTTTCACAATACAATAAAGTAGAAAATATATTAAGATTAGAAAAACTGGTACAAAATATCCGTTACAAGCGATTATTTGGGGGTAAAATATAGATTTTTGATGTATACAAGTGACCTCGCAAGATGAGGGCACATCACTGGCGAGGGTGCTTTTAGTGTACACTTTCTTCGCAACATTCGTGTTCCTAATACTCTTACGAATCATGTGATATACAAGATATTAAAATACTACATACACTAGAAACAGTGACAATTATCAAAGTATTTTTATTGATACAACGGATAAGGTACGTACTTGTATTATAAAACCTTTTTTTAAATATTAGATCGGCACGATCGCAGGGGCAGCCACAAACTGAAAAAAAAGTGTATGTGTGCAATTCACACGGCAGAAGTGAAAGTTCAGAAAATTTTCTTCTTCTTCTTTTTAATTAATGGCGTTCGCGAAAAGATTACGCATTTCGCCCATGTCAAGTGAAAATGTACCTACATAAAGTCACGGACAATTGTACGGTAGATTTAGTCATAAATCGAGTCTCTCAACACGTGCTTTTACAACAAGAACTCGGGAGAAAACCATCAGAAAATATTATGTAAAATTATATTGGTTGTCAAAATTTTTAATTACAAACCTATATGCTTCAAAATAAATTTTTGGTGTCACGTTTATTTCCGTTTCGTCGAACTCAAAGAATTATACTTCAAAAATCTCAATATTCTTCAAATTCTGCGACTACAGAATAGTGTCATTGCAGTTCTTAATGTTTTAACACGTATTTTTAGACTCCATTTTTCTCAATATACTCAATCTACCCTACAATTTATTGATGAACTTTAAATACTTTCACCCGATATAAATGCATAATTAATTGTCACCGAGCACAGAAATAATAATACAGATGATGGAAGTACCTTAGTCGCGTGACCTTAGTGCCAAACTTGCGTATCGTAGGACACCTGCGCGTGAGTTGTGGCTCCACGTGGCCGCGGACCTTACTCACCAACAGGAACACAGCACCAAAATATTGTGGGGTTAGTTTACAATATTGCACAATGTTGTAGGGTTAGTTTACAATATTGCACAATAATGTAGGGTTAGTTTTTTTAAGGTCAGGTACTACCCCAGTTTGGGCGCTCCAAATTCAAGCGTCTAGTGCGCTGTGCCCTACATCGACTTAACAATTTCATATTCAAATTGCTATTAAATATGAAGGCTTTTTTGCAATATCTATACTACGGTTGTCTTCTATTTTTCAGCGACTTATACTGCTAAGTTACAAAATTTGTAAATCTGTAAAATATTTTTAAACTAAATTAAATTTATAAAAATGAAAATGAGGAGTTAATTTCAAAATACTCTATGTTAGAAAGACCTTTATTCTTAGATAGTAAAAAATCTTATTTAAATTCTATTTAACTAATTACGAGTATCACAGAATATTAATATCATGGAAGTTATTAGCAAAATAGCAACAATTTATAAAATTATATCATTAACAAAATATAAAAAGATTCGTCAATTTCACAGGGAACTATTGTTACGTTAAAAGATATTGTCTGTATCTATCTGTTCTAATCACATGATATAGTATCACTGTGATTTATATTTGGACTTGACAATAAGATATCGACGACCTGACAAAGAACCCACCGCCATTTCAGTGAGAACTTCGTAGTTGCGCGCGCAGTTTGTTTATAATCCATTTAGTTTCGATTACGTCGTAGCTTTCGCCTGTTGCGCTTACAATACAATGCAATATTAATTATATCATAAGTTCTTCGCAATAAGATTGACATTAGAAAATTGGGACCATAAAGAATAAGGCTTATTAGATATATTTTGATTTTGATAAACGAATACGACTTTTATATAATTAGTTTCCTTTTTTGGTAGATATCGAAATTGAAATTACTTAGAGGTTATTTGATTAAATGAATTGTATAATAAAAAATATTACAATGTAAATGATCTAAATTCCTGGTAAAACCTGCCCAAATGATATTATCTATTGACCTGTAATGATTATTTGAAATCAGAAATTGTAAGCTGTAGAGTTTCTTTCGCCGTATTTTCTCCGTCTAAGCAAAATATTTGTTCGTTCAGCTCAATAGGCTGCTGTGTACACTTATAAGGGATCATTGTCTAGAACTAATTATCAGTACCTAACATTTTAATGTTGTAAATGTAATTTAAAGTAATCTGTTAGTGTACTAAATATAAATAAATTACAATTTTTTAAGTGAAATAATTATTTCATCCCTAAACGGCAGTAGAGCTTTTGACGATTTAAAAGTACATAGCTTTTTTTTTAAATTAGAGGATAGGACGGCGACCGCCCTCTGCGTACAAACGAAGAAAACATTTTACTATCCCTAGTTCTTGGCCGATCTTTACGATATTGTAGAATGTTTTTAACATGGTAAAAAAACTATATTTGTATTGTACGTTTTCATTTTTTTCAATTCAACAGCTTCACAATAATACGTATGTATGGCGAATTTTGAAAATGGAAAACGTAGAGACAAAGTTTATTTTCTTTTTGTTAAAACCATTCTATTATATCATAAAAAATATTAAGAAATTGAGGTAGTAAAATTGCACGGAGACGATCCTTCTAAGCATTGTTTCTGGCAAACACCCGCTACGGCGTAGTTAGCTACGGGTCACACGTAATCAGCTACGGCTCGCACGTAGCTACGGCGTAGTAGGCGCGTAGCACAAGGTACGGTTCGGCGCTCATCAGCTTACCGTACTTTATGAATACTAATATATTTATTGCACCACTTGCTGATATAAAGTCCTGAATAGGCTACTCAGAATTTATAGTGTTTTAACAGATTTTTTTCAACTAGTGGTGAAACAGGTTCTTAGTGATATTTTTCGGTTAAATGTTTCTCTGAGAAGTCCTTAGTTTATTAACGAACAGTGCTTTTATAAAGGTGAACGCACATTTTTCAGTATCGAACGCCACGCACCACACTTGCCCACAAAAATGCCTGTTTACTGACTTGTCACATCCATGGGCAACATTCAGTATCACTATGGATCACTTGACATAATTAGTACAAAGTCAGTTGTCATGTTTTTTTCTGAGTTTCTCCGTAATCTTGTTGCAAAAACACATGTTAAGAGACTCCATTTTACACGGAACCTACCGTATAATTATCAGTTACTTTAAATACTTCACTTGATATTGGAGCAATGCGTAATCTTTGTGTGTCGCGATCGCCATTTGTTTAAAAGAAGAAGTATAAATTTATTTCTAAGATAAATGATTTTCTCGTTGTGCTCGAGCACGCGACTACACGAACCATTATTCTAAGGTTTATTTATTTGTTTTTCGTTGTAATCTCTCAAAGATAACAGGATGAGGGTTGAGAGCTTGGGGGTGTATAAAAAATCATTGATCGGGTTAATCACTTTAATTACTATTTCACATTATCCCTTAAACAATACAATACTTATTTAAAAATGAAACCCCTAAATACTCCTTCACCCAGCCTGAAGAATTATTTAGGTTTTGAAATGACAGCCGACACGCTACAACAGTTGCGCTCCAAAAACTACTTTGTTACAACTTCGTAAGGCTTCTTTTCCACCAGTCATGTGCGCCAGCTATGTTAAGGATGTGAAAGCTAAGTTACTAAACTATGTCACCGTTTCCACTAATGCCAAGTTGTGTAGCAGAACGAGTAAGAATTGCTAAGAAGATGTGCAGCCCCAGCGATTATCGACAGGGGGAGAAATCATATGACAATCAACACTTTTTTTAGAAAAAGAAATATCTGATTCAAATTCATTCAATATTCTCTAAAATATTTATTTTTATTGTGTGGAATGAGGGACCACACTTTAGTTTTTTATCTTTGATACTTTGTGGTCTCTTATTCAATAAATATCTTTACAACTTCTTTACTGATACATTCCGAGATCTGACAGGTTGTCTCTGGCATTTTAAGGCCTTTAGTTTTTAATATATTTGTTTTCAAATTCTCAGATTTGATTTACGATTTTTGTAAGTCTACTACTAAATCCTACAAAAAATATTTTGCGAAATACCAGTGTGATCCCTCAGTTCTAACGCACATGAGAAATCAATATCAATAGCATGCATACGTAGCATGCATCTACAGCAGGCATCTTCAGGCATTCTTTTATTTAAAAACCATTGATTAGTTAATCCAGTTCTGTACTATGTGGATAGAAGCAATCTATTGGTGGATATCAATCGCACGCACATTTCAGGTAGAAGAACAGGCTTGGTATCGGTCTAACTTTACATTTAATGTGTTACACAGTGAATAATGTCAAAAAAAGCAACAAAACAATTGACTAGCTTTTGAAAAATTTAGATTTTTAGACATACAATTATTTCAGTGAGTAGAGAAAGATGGCGTCTTTTAATGACATTTCTCCGACCAACTATAATCTAAGTTGTCCCCCCATTGTCAAAAAAATATACTAAATTAAAACTACATTTGTTAAGGTACAGCTCTGTAGAATACATAAATAATGCCTTACCAAAAAATTACGCAGACAAAATATAAAATTAAGTGCTATAGAAAAAACATTGTTTTTTTCTAAAAATAGACATAAGTACTTAAGAAACTACTTAACAAAAATGGCAACATCGTTGGTTTGTATGTATGCAGTAGAGTGGCAGTAGAGGTAGTCGTGAAGGGTACCTATACTAGGTAAATCCCACTGTACATTATTAACAGTTCTCGACTTGTCTAAAACTTACATAAATTCAGTACTGAACGCGTGTCTAAAGCGAAAAGGAATGTTATGTTTTCGTCTCTCTTTAACACTTTTAGGACATAAACTCTACTAGTAGCAATAAAGTACAGTAACTTATTGCTACTAAAGTAGAGTTACAGTAGCTGTGTAACATACTTAGAGATAACTAATAAGTAAAATTGATAAATCTCGTCATTGCAGTTCGGCTAATTTATTGTAATATTTACTGTTTTTACAACTTAAAATTTAAACAAGGTGTAACAGAAAGAACGCACATCCTGCTTTTTACTAATACCTATGCCAGTCATATTTTTATTATTTAATAATTTTTAACAATGATCTCTTAAAAACGAATAATCCTCATTACAAACGCATAGTATGCAAAACATAAAATGCATATCTACTTTGAGGGTGTGCGTTAACTACGTTACACGATGTAAATACAAATATATTTAAGAATTACACACAAAAGTCTTAAGTGAAATCCAAATAATAATTAATTTAAGAACGTAAACAGACTTTTTCAGTTTAAAAGGTTATCATTTTAACATAACTGCGTAGTACGGCATGATATTATGTCAAGAAAGAGATAAGCATATATTTCCCTTATATTCCGAAATATAGATAATTTTAATGAAAAACTTATTGTACAAAGTCTAAAATGGGTGGAATTAACGCCATATAGGTTTATATACATTGCCGTAATTTTAAAAATAAGTTAGATGTTTCATGATTTTATGAGAAAATACATTATAAAGGTTTATTTATAAATTTAACGATTAATCTATCAGTGTACTCCTTTTAAGTCGCTTAACAGATAGCATAGTAGCGAAACAATTAAATATTAAAACAGATGAAGGTATAAAGACAACCAGCCAGAAATTTGTCTTTAGAATCATTAACAAGCACTTTACAAAACTCGCATTTCTCGAATCCATTTTCAACTTAAAATTTCTGATACAAAGTTCAAAACCGATTGGGAAAATTTGACAGTTAGTACTACCCTGACATAATAGTTGATTAAAAAAAATTGTGTACAGCCAACTGCCTAGTAAAAAAAAGGTGTCATTATTAAACCACGGAGTTACAATGTTTCTCTTTAATGTGCGTCTGCTTGGGATTGTTTTTTTTACTTATAGCCAAGATTCTTGAAGAGTGCCTCTTCATTCATGGTGTGGTCGATGAAAGGTGTCTCCCTGAAGATGACGGACGCATCGGCTATGTGCATTTGCCTCTTGCCATACCTGTAATTAAAAAGATATATCTACATTAGTTTAAATGAAAGAAACCGGGATTTAAACCACGTACCTTTGAGTTTAAAATAATATATCTACATTAGAGTTTGGTGCCCCTTCTGGGTTTTGGTTTCAAATATTTAATCACCACTCACGCTTTTGATCCCAAATGTGGTTGAGCAGATCCTCAGGTAATATTCGGTTATATATAAAGCCACATCTGGCAGTATAAGCATCAGGAATAATATAGCATTCTAATAATGAAAGAATTTTTGAAATCAGTCTAATAGTTTTTGAGTATAATTTATTAATTAGATTATACTCATTTATCGGTTATCGAAAGTATCCTATGTCCTTTACAAGACTTCAAACTATCTTTATACCAAATTTCATCAAAATCGGTTCAGTGGCTTAGGCGTGATAGCATAACAAATAAACTCACTTTCGCATTTATAATATTAGTTAGGATGGTATAGAGTAGGAATAGAAAAGTTAGTTTTTTCTATATTTTCTTATTAAGCAAAGAGAAGGGAGAGCTCAAAACAAAACTTGAGACTTATATCTGCTACATTGTAGGCTATATTAATACAGTATAACGGAGGAATATTTTGATTGTGTATAAAAATATATTATGGA
This sequence comes from Elophila nymphaeata, assembly GCA_955850985.1. Lineage (NCBI taxonomy): Eukaryota > Metazoa > Arthropoda > Insecta > Lepidoptera > Crambidae > Elophila > Elophila nymphaeata. Next base: position 32,030,273 of record OY039066.1, read on the forward strand.
TTAGATTCGATTGACAACAAACACGTAGAAATCCTCTCACATTATTTGCATCCAGACCCATGTTGGGCGCCATTGTAAGCAACGCCATCTATCGTAACACGACATCACTAATATGTTAACTAATTTGTAAGTAGTAGGTAGCAAGCGTATGGTCCTGGTGGTATTACCAAGAGTATACATAAAACACCACCAGTCAATAGATGGCGCTGTTTACATAAACATTTCACATTTTTTAAGAAATAAAATTTAGTCGAAGTATGACTCAGCGGACTAGCCGCACGAATGTGGACCACCCGAACTGAGGAAATACCTCAACCTTATAGAAAACCACAGTCAAATAACACTAAATTTTTTGTGATGTTGTATTTCTGCTGGTGAATAAGGTCGCCAGATCTCCACTGGGTAGGGAAGGATAATAGGATTGGTAGAGCGAGTGTCAGACCAGTGGTCTGAGCGTCTATAGACTAAGGTGACTGTTTAACACCAGGCAGACCGTATGCTTGTCTGCCAACTAAATAACATGTGTTATTAGACTGTGGTCTTCTGTAAGGTAGAGGTACTACACGGCGGCTAGTCCAATGTGCTCTAGCTCGACTAGATGTTATAAAAAAATAACACCTAAAACTGACCTTCCCCTCCCATGCACGGAGTAATACTCCTGCAGCTCCTTGAGGTAGTTGGAGATCTGCTCGGCGGTGTCGAAGCGCTCGGGGCGGCGCGGGCGCGGGTACTGCGCCTGCGCGCTGCACGACAACATGGCGGCGAGGAACAAGATGGCCGCCAGGATCAGACGCATTGTGGCTGGGAAATAGTAGATGTTTAAAAATTGTACCAAATTAAATAGAAATGGTTAATGAAAGATTCCGGTTGTAGTTGTTTGGTTGTTGGATCTACCGTTAATAGAATAGAATCAGGGCCCGATCTAGTTGGGGGCAGCCGGAAATTTGTCCAGAACGGCAAAAACGAAGGGCGGTAAAATTGAGAATTAACGGCGGCAAAAATGAGAAATGAAAATTTTGTCATACTAATTTGTTGTGTTAGTAGTCTAGTTTCGAATCTCCGGACTTTAAATCAAATCATGTGCTTTTGTCTTTTATCCAGAGCGTCGAAATAGCTAGATCGGGCCCTGAATAGAATACATACAACTTTATTTATTGTATAAAGCTACATTGTTAAGTAACCATCCTAGACGGAGCTAATATAAAATTTGACAATGCGAAAGGGTCATACATTACTATTCATAAAATATTTACCTCCCTTTCATACGGTAACATTTTATATTACCTCCGTCTGGAATTTCTGGTTTTGCATACTTATTTTAAAATACAACAACAAAAGATTTTCACAAAGTGCGACCTTGTCGCTGAGAGCGATCTCTTCTTCAGGTAACCTTAGGAATTGAAATAGTTATTACATTACAATAAATTGTTTTTCTTTTAATTAAAAACAATTTATTGCTGTTAGGTCATTCAAAGGAGGCGTGAAGAAGCACCTTGCAGGTCGTCAAGGCGAACTATCCCGCACTAACTATCTTCGCATTTGGACTCCACTTCTGCTTACCATCAGGTGGAATGGAGTCATTTGCTTGACCTTTTTTTAAAAAAAAAAGTTTGTCATAAAGCTGAATAACACAGCTAGAAATAACAATCTATTATTAAACCGTTGTTGATTCAAAAGTTACGACAAATAACTGTTGACCTACGCATCTGATTTTGTTACCTTTCACTAAAGTAAACACGTTAATGTCATTAAAAATCGTTGACGGCACAACTTGACAACGTAATCTTCTACAAACATTGGATATTAAAAAAAGCGATCCAGATTTTGCTATTGAAACCACTTGCGTAAGTGATTTCACTATTATAAAATGATTAGGGGATTATTGATATCTGCTTCGTTACGCGGATTATGCTGATAGCGTGCTAGTTATTGCTTACGAGGAATTTACAGGATGGATCTATGGCGCATCCACATGCAGAAATGATAGCTGAAAGTAGACTGCCGAAAATGATAGGAATCGGAAGACCTAGGCAAACGTTTCATCGATCAAATTGAAAACATTTTGAAATACGTTCAATAAACACAAAAAAAAAACATAATTTATCATAAGTATCGTACTAATAAGTAAAACTATGGGTTTAACTTTAATATTCTACTTTTATTTCTATTCTGTTTTCATTTTATTTACTTAGCGGTCCCGCGAGCGACGGGGCGACGCTCATTTAAAAAATATTATTAGGTTCTTATAATGAAGTTAAAATCCAGAGAGAAAAAAAATGTTTTTTTTAAAACACTGTAATGATATCTATCAAAAGTATTCGAAATCACCGAACACGTATCAAACTGTGATGAAAAGAGATGAAGCGAAATAAATATCTATGACGCGTAGCAAGTGGAGACAAGTGACTTAACAATAGCATGACTTTGTGTAGGTTTGTGTGTCAATGTAAATTTTTAGGGAAACAAAATTCGGAGATCTTTTAACCATAGATATAGGAAACTGTAGATGGGCAATGTGAAAGAGAAAGAGCATAATAACACGCATATTAGAGCGAGATAGACAGACGAGACCATTTCACGTACACGCAGGCGGCATATGTCGGCCTGTCAGTCACGTAGAAAAGACAGTAACTACAGAGGTCAGTTATTGTAAATCTATGCTTTTAACCCAATGCTGGACATATTTAGCACTATGTCAACATGCGTATTATCTTAGAAGTCATTAAAGTCCCCACCTACGCATAGTTGAAATGCAGCTGGAGTATCTTAATTATAGTTTTACAAAGTTATTGAAAGTTTTCAAGCACTAATGACTAAACATTTTAATTGCTCTCGACATTTTGTTGAAAGCAGCGCAATATTTTCGAAATGGCCGCCCGCGTGACAGGCGCTAGCTTAGCTCTTGTGCTAAAATTAGGTGGCGTAAGTGATTGATTTTGGAGAGCAGAGCACCCTTAGTTAAGTTTGCTTGCTGCTTGACGCTGCTCTTGCAGCAGATCTACACACGTTCGAGAAGATATTTAACACAAAATAAACAAGCACAGTAAGAATAAAAGATACGAACTTGAAAAAGAAAGAAAATAAAGAAATGTATATTCGGCTAACAATGTTCAAAATAACACACAAAAAACCGCTTTCAAAACTAAAAACGGAGAAATAAAATTTTTGTTTATAAAAATCGAAATGTTTTTTTGAAGTCGATCGCAAATACAAGTGACAATGTTTATTCCAAATATTGAGTATGTATCTTATATTCTTGACGTTTTTTAAAATATACTAAAGCATACACGTAAATAAATAAGCTATTACATTTTAAACAGTAAGTGGATACATTGGTGCTTTTACTTTAAAGTAAGTACCTATATTATAAATAATAGATTCAGTCGAGGACTAGCCGCTCGCCTTTGAAGCGCTCGCACTGTGGTAGTATCTCCACCTTACAGAAGACCACACTCAAATAACACTACATTGTTGTGTTGTGTTTATGTTGGTGAGTAAGGTCGCTAGAGCTCCACGGTGTAGGGAAGGGGACTAGTGTGTACAAGCGTCTATATAGGCTTCGATGACTGCTGACCACCAGACAGGAAAAATAGATAAATGATTTTAACATTCTAATATTTCAGGCCAAAATGGAAATAATATCAGAATCAGTTACTTGTTATTACTTTGACCGTTATGAAACTCAAAATGAATTGATCCTTTGAACAAATTGTTATTTATGATGGTTGGAAGCTTTTTAATATTTCCTCATAAATCTGACTTTTTGATGAATGAAAAATATCAGTTTCGTTTATTTACAGAATCATTTATTACGCTGTAACGACACACTAAGCTTTTTGACATATTTTTGCTTACACCGACGTCTGATTAGTCTACGTTTCAGTCCGCGGATTATTCTTTATATTATTATTATGCCAGTCGCGTAACAATGCCATGTGCGTAAATTCATAAGATGATATGCCCTCCATGCCCAGTAATTACACCGGCTACCTTTCCCGTCAATCCGAACCACAGCGAACTGCTTCACGGCAGAAATAAGAAAGGCAGTGGTACCTATCCAGACGACCCTACATATGGGTCTACCACCTAGTGATACACCTTATTAAATTTGGCACCAATGTTTAGAAGCTGATATAAACTAACATAAATACAAAAACTGTAGATACTATTCTGACAATATAAAGAAATGAGGATTCGACAGTGTGTGACTCGGTGTGGTCGGGTCGAATCCTCATTTCTTTAAGTCGATTAAGTATAAAAGTAAAAAATGAAACTTGCGATTGTTGGTATATTTCTTTAAAAATAACAATAAATTCGGTAATTATTTCAAACATTCAGATGTACCTCGTTTTAATTATGATATTTCGAGAGCCGCGCTCCACAAAGGATGCCATTCACTTGAAAATTATGTTTCTTTTCAACATTAATTTTGAACGGCACTTTATCATCGTCGCGGACACAATGTCATGGAGTGCGGTTATTTTTAACTTCATTGCGAAGGGAGATGGATGACAGGTTGACATAGGCGACGGACGGGCAACCTGTCAATATTTAAGGCAGACATGTGCCAGGCTGCCATGTAACAGTCAAGTTCCCTGCGCACAGCGGACTAGCCGCTCGCATTTGCAGCGCCCACAGAACACAGAAAGTCTGTGTTCTGTGGCAGCGCCCACAATAATTCAATAAATTTGGTTAGTCATTTCTTTGTCGCACAATTAAGAAATGTAATTCACTGCCAGCACAGGTGTTCCTTCCTTCCTACAATCCTGGGTCACTCAAAAGAGCGCGGAGACGTTGCTTGCAGCAAGGCGAGGTGGTGAAGCGAACTAGCTAGATTCGCATTTGGACTCAATTTCTCCTTACCAAAATTTGGAATGCCATTTACTTGAGCGTTATAAGAACGAAGGATAGCTCATAGCACACTCAGAAAAAACATAAGTAGAAAATAATTTGCATAGCGTTCGGGAAACTAAGATGAAAGTCTTCACGTGTATAGAAGTAAAAAAAGTATTCTCTTACAATGAGCCTTTTCAAAGGGCAATAGACAGGGATTGCAGGGATTCTCTGCACGATTAGGTATATCAGAAATGATGAGATCCTTAATGCGGGACAGTGGCCAGGGTACAATTATTGAAGGAGGACTAATGGCCACTTTTGAATCAAAGACTCTATGACACTCCGTGATACTAATATTATAAAGCTGGAGAGTTAGTGTCAGCTGCACGTGAGCCATCGACTGAAGATCATATGATGATCATAATGTCCTTGTAACTTGACTCAGTTAGTTACTGTTGTTACGTGCTGATTTTGTTATCCCCACCAAAATTATGAAAATCGCGCGGAGACCCCTCATAATTTTTTTTTAGGATAAAACCAAGCACTAACTGAAATAATATGACATTAGTAATAGGTATATAGAAAACCTAATACATTACAGTAAAATATTTATTTTAGTACTGGCAAAACAAATACAATTTCGTGTAAGCTGTGATAATGCTGGGCAAAACAGATTGTGGACAGACCACCTAAATTAGAAACACGTGAAAAATATTTTTTATGGTCATTAAATCATTTTTACTAATACAACACGTGTCATTTTATTAAAATACTCATTAGCTTGTTCAATAAAAAAGATATTCTTGTATTTTTACTTTAAAATACGATTTTCAGCTCCGCCGCCTAAAAATTACCCTTGAGAGATTCACTCAGATCTGTGGTTAATAGTCTCTTACTTTATACGGCTATCTATCCAATATCTTGTTCCATCTTAGGCTATAACAATACGGTTTCATTGTAATGCGTATTTAAGCGCGCAGACGACGCGCTTTTTTGATACGCCCGTTTTTGGCGCTGTAGATGCTGATTTTTGCGTTTGTATTGATACAAACTCAGCCGTTGTCAACCTTATTATTTGAAACAAACGTATTCGGCATACTTTTATATTATACTAGGTTATGTCCGCGACTTCGCCCGCGTAGAATAGTTACTTTGGGCAGCATTTTTAATGTTCTTATTATTTCTTCTAACCCAAGCGCTATACCTACATTTTATTATGGATTTTACTTAAAAAATTACGGATTTCCATACAAACTTTCATCCCCTATTTTACCCCCTTAGGGATTTAATTTCCAAAAATCTTAAAATACATCTTTCTTAATTTGAAACTGAAAGGCCATGTACCAATATTTTATGGATTTTATTTTAAAAATGACGGATTTCCATACTAACTTTTCACCCCCTTTTCTCCCCCTTAGAGGGTGAATTTCGACAAATCCTTTCTTAGTGCACCCTTGGACCTCATAAGGAACCTACGTACCAAATTTGGAATCTCTAGACCCAGCGGTTTAGGCTGTGCGTGATATGTCAGTCAGTCAATCAGTATTCATTTTTATATTAGATTTTTCACTTTTTAATTTACAAGGCAGTTTTTTTTTATTTTATCTCGACAGCGTGCAGTAGACAATATAGTGGAAAAGCGTCTAGTCCCTCTCGCCCCGCGTCCTCCTCACGATTGCCCTAAGGATTGCCCTGACTAGACGTGCTCGTTGTCCGGCTGTAACAACTTATACACACTGTGGTTTAACTATTACAATTTGAAAGCCCTCAAATACAGTCTCCAAATGCCAAAGTTAAATCTATTTCTCGTCCGCACGAAATCCGTTTCAATATTTGAATGCGCTCTACTCTCTTGAGAGTTCTCTGCAAGTGCTATGCACGATTGAGTCCATTCTTGGTAGCTTTGTGCATTGTCTGTTGAAAATAACTTTTCAAATGTTATATAAAATGTTATATATAAATAAACGAAAAGAAAAATCAAATATTTCATTTTTGTAATTTGTTTGTCACGTGCACGACCTGCCTGGTGGCCCTGATGGTAAGAAAACATCATAGCCTACAGACTTTTGCAACACTGACTGTAATGTCAGTGAAAAAAAAACTGTTGTGGTGTTGTGACAGAAAGACAACATCTCAACAATTTTTATTTTATTTTGAAAGGGACAACAAACAGTGGTACAATTTGTGTCACATATAGATTTACATAATTTCTTATTACTAATTATACAACGAGCAACGTTATCTACAGATTACTATTAAAAAGTAATGGGCTACAGTATACAGTGATATGACACAAAGCGGGACTGTTTGACCACGACGAATTTAGCCATGTCTTTCGTTTTTTAACCGACTTCAAACAAAAAAAGGAGGAGGTTCTCTATTCGACTGTGTTTTTTTTTTTTTTTTTTTTTTTTTTTTTTTTTTTTTTTTTTTGTATGTATGTTCCGCGATTACTCCGCCAATAATGAATCGATTTTGATGATTCTTTTTTCGTTAAGAAGGTCATACTTCAAAGGTGGTCCCGTATAAATTATACCGAAATTGGTTCAGTACTTTTTTGTTGAAATGATAATTTCATTGGGGATGAAACAATAACATCGTCCACGAACACAAAAATAATGACAATTTTTTTTTTTGAACTTGCTATTACCTAATATGCAATAGTGAAATTTTGGTTAGCAGGTCCAATAGTCAACACATAAACTATGACAAATTATTTTATATGAACTTAAGTTAAATAACTAGTTTCTCTTCAAGTTTCATAGTTCATTAACTTACCATTAAAACTATACCATTCATTCTGAATGAATGGGAGCTATAGGTCTGAGACGTGATATTATCTGTGAACCGACTTAAAAAAAAGAGGAAGTTCTCTATCCGACTGTTTTTTTGTGTTTGTTACCTGATACTCCGTCAATTATGAGTATTACGACTCGATTTTAGTGATTCTTTATTTAGCTACGTCAAAATCAGAGATGGCCCGTATAAATTGTATCGATATAAATTCGACCCTTTATGAACAGAACATTAATAACAAAAAAAAAATTGTTTACGTTTCCATTAAGTTTTAATGAGCACCTATCCATTTATCCAGTAGGCCTATCCATTTTCAATAAAATATACTTAACTAGCGACCCGCCCCGGCTTCGCACGGGTGCAATGCTTATGTGTAGTTTTAAAGATCTAAGCATACATAGGGACAGACAGACGGCGGATAGCGACTTTGTTTTATACTATGTAGTGATTTCCACTAAAAATAATAAAATAAAATATTTTTGGCAAAAAAATAGGAAAACCGACTTCAATGCGTACAAATTTAAACTAAAAAGTAAGAAATAAATAATATTTTTATGAAGTAGTTGAAAAGAGCGTCATAGAAAACCAAGGAAAGTATTGATACACATTTATAATTCTTTATTTATAATTCATACTCCGATATATTTGGAGTCGGTGCCAGCCTAAGCAAAATAAACTTACCTAATAGATACGAACTTGATTAATCCATTAACTATACATAATAATGAATGCATAATAAAGATGAGAAATAATCCGCCGCTCCATGAAGTTCGAAAATTGCAAACACTATCCTCCTTGGCTAGCTGGCACCGGCTCCAAATATATCGGAGTATGAATTATAAATAAAGAATTATAAATGTGTATCAATACTTTCCTTGGTTTTCTATGACGCTCTTTTCAACTACTTCATAAAAATATTATTTATTTCTTACTTTTTAGTTTAAATTTGTACGCATTGAAGTCGGTTTTCCTATTTTTTTGCCAAAAATATTTTATTTTTCAAACATAACTAAACTTGCCAAACACAAAAGAGTTGGATGCACTGCATGGCCCAAAGTCCATTGAAATAAAGGGTTTTTTTCCACAGATATATCAACTTCCCTTACTTGTCGTGGTTGTGCTGGGCAATAAATGTCCTTCTTTATTTCTTTAATTTTTTTTTCAAACTATTGACGGTTTAGTGATAGACCTTCTTATTTTGACTTGACTTTGCTTACTTCACTTCGTTGCCCAGTATAGTTCGACTTGCTTAATCAAAGTTTTTACGGCGATTGAACTCGAACTGCCGAGTCAACTGTTGCTGTTCTTGCAGTATAGGGAAATACCACTCAATACCTCATTAGGAACTTCCTAACACATCTTTGGGCAATCAGCGTGGAATCTAAGTCAGCGGAGAAATATTTGATCGACTAAAAACTATATCCCTGACTAATGGCTTTCCGTTAATGTTACTAAAGTTTCTGGATTGGCTAAGTTCACGAAAGAATAAAAGCGAAAATAACATGTTGCCAATCGTTTTGTGAATTGACAACATTAAAAGAAAATAAGTTATGATAATTACGAAACCATTTAGACCTTTGGTCATTTAGAATACTATTAATATTTCAGCATTTAGTCTGGATATAGATTTGGCTTAGATTGTTACGTGTGTGTGCCTGACACCAACTCCTCTTGGGGACGAACGATCGAACGACCTTTCGATAGCAGCCGGGACGACCACGAAGCACGGATGAATATCGTCGGTCACCCATCCGAGTACCGGATTAACTTTCGTGATTGTTACCAAGAACACACGTCATCGAACTCCTAACTCCTTGTAGCTTCTATATTTTCTAAAAATCAAAAATAAACCAACACATATTACACCAAAAATAAAAAGCCAACCATAAATAAGCGGCGGCTTCAATCATAGACAATTACCGTTGTTTCCCGCCCAGTCAATAACAAAGACAAAATGAACGTTCAGCGGCGGCCGATTTACTTGGCGCCTGGGAACTGCGGAATTACTACTCAACAGGTGCGCTAGGGCGGGACGAGGCTCGATAAAACGGTGTCATTATTGTCGATGAACAAATTGTTTCTAGTAAAAAAGTAGTCACTGTATTTTAATGGTAACTGGCGCTTTAATCAGAACAATTTTGAAAAATCCTAGCACCACCACCACATTTTAAATGGTCGTGCCATTTGAAATTCTTGTCAAACTTCTTTAGAATCGATGTGATTTGAAAATGCAACACCGGAAAAGCGACACCAAAAAGTTTTGGACGCATAGAGGTTTGTATTGTAGTTCAACATTTTGGCAACGAATATAAACATCTTTTCCTTCTGAAATCACGGCGGTCCGGATTCAAATCCTGATTGTGGCAAATGTTTGTGTGATGAACACGAATAGTTCATGAGTCATTATGCATAAATTTCGCCTGTATTTAAGTTTATTAGTGAACATAATTATCTAATTTATTATCCTATAATATTTTTTCCTTTCCGTTATCTTGTAAGCATAAAACAAATCCTTAATGATACTGAATTTGGGTTAGATAATTGGTGGTGAGCGTGGAAATTTCTTCCTTTTACATTTTTAAAAACTTTTTATCCTTTTAAATTACTATTCAAAAGGATTCTCCTAGCTACTTCGTTCTCCTACCCTGCTCTTAATTTATTTTGGGGTTGGTGCAGTATGTCGCACTGTCAACATACTGTAGGTTTGGGCATTACATTTTTACGGCCGTGTGACTGAGACCAACCCTCCTTGGGAACGATTACAATCTTTCAACAGCAGCCGCGACCACCAGCTTAAGGGTGACTGTCCACCGGAGCAGAGCAAGGCTGCGGAGCGGAGAAATGGAAAAATATTATCCAATAGGATTGCACAAAATCTCCGCTCTTCTTCAGCGGATAAAGGTTTGCGAACTAGTTTAAAAATTGATGCAAAACCGGTAAGTGGAGCGGGGAAACAGAGAGGGGAAGTGGAGAGGAGAAACGAGTGCGAGCGTGGGCGCGGGTTGCGTTGCGGCCGCAGTATGCCGCCGTCATCCACACCAGTGCGTGACTGATGCAGAAGAAGAGAAATGACTCGTCGCGTGCTCGTGGCCTAGCTCAGCATACTGAGAAACAGTCTGCAATTTCGTCCCGCATTACTGCCTCGCTCCGCTCTGGTGGACAGACACAGTATACAACTCCGTTCCGCATTACTCCCTCGCTCCGCTCCGGTGGGCAGGCACCCTAACGTGCCTTCTGAAGTACTAAGGAAAATCGAGTTGAAAAACTTTCGGTCAATCAATCAAAGATCATTACGAAATACGCACACACAAACGTCAAATCTTTTTAGTATCTATCGATATATTTTGTTACATGTTGCCGTCGTTACAACACTAACCGGGTAATTTTTGTTTCAACAATGGGGTGCGTTCGCTGGCAGCCGCGGGTTAAACTGAAAGGTCAACTTTATTCCAACTATTTAAACTTTAGACTTTATTTTATTAAGTAAAGCTGCGTCAAGAATAATTATCTATAAGAAGTAAGAGAAATTAAAAAGTCTTTTAGTCATAATTTTCGCCCTTTTTATGCAAGTGACAGGCTGACACTATTTTTGAGGCACTGCATGACCTATACTGCTAGATTCCTGTTCAACGCCTCTTGCGACTATGTAGGTATGTAAATAAATAAAAGATTTAGCGCGTGTCATAAATCTACTTTTTAAAACAACTTTAGTCGTCATCTTATAGAACATTTTAAAGGAAGCTTCATCTACCTCAACTCCAAACCGATTAAGCTATCCTTTAATTCCTAAGCAACTCGTCAACTACTTTAATAAATCAAAGTTGGGCGTCTCAAAAGTAATTAAGTAAACTAAAAGTTGGATGTCATAATTTTCTCACGTCGGGACCTCGTTAGGTGTTGCCAACCATGAAAATAATATCCGACGCGTCCCGAATCTGCGCCTTTGAGTTGGCCACACTGGGATAGTAGGCGGGTAATTTTGGAGGTGCACAGAATTGGTTCTGGAATTAAAACGGTTTTAATGTAATTGGCTTCTGGAATTATTTTCCTTTGAGGTGTGCTTTGGAAATTTCGGATGGCCCTCTGGTTATTGGCGTGTCGTACCTGTTGTAACGGACTTTAAGATTTGAGAAGTAGCGTTTATAATGGCCTAAATTATAATTAAGGCGACGATAAGGGCGACTTTGGTCATACTGAGTGAAGCATCAGCCTGCATAGCACAGTCAGAAACCCATAGATATAAGAAACTGTATATATGTGCAATATAAAAGAGAAAGAGCATACTAACGCGTATATTGGAGTGAGATAGATAGACGAGACCATTTCACGTGCACGCAGGCGGCCTAAGGAGGCTTGTCACGTAGAAAAGACAGCAACTGTCAGACTACAAGTACTATTTTTTACACACATGTGCACATTACTCACACATTGGTGTATTTTTTGTCCTCGCCCTAAGACGATTCATTGCCAATCCATAACCGTCAGTAATTATAAATATATGCAGAAATCACACAAACAGTGACGGTCTATAAGAATACCTTTGTCACTGCCCCTTCTCTTTCCCCTGGGTGTCGTAGGAGGCGACTAAGGGATTTATTAGCGACCATCCGCTCAACTGGTGGTAGGGCCTGACGCCCGCCTGGTTAGTTACCACCGTACGCGTGGTGTAAAACCCGTGAAGTGCTCATTGAGCGCGTTTCGGGATCAGCCAGCGTACAACCAGAGCTTGAGTTGGCGTTACCGCGACAAAGTTCGGTCCAGGGGCGACATTGGTCGAGCCGATGCCGGGGGGAATGCGTCGATCCGCCGGCCAGGGAGACCCGTAGAAACGGTTATCCCGCTGGCCGCCCGTGGCATAGTGCAGGGGCCCGAGCGTGCCTAACCAGCTCGCGAGGCTGCCCTATCATGCCACGCATAATCTCGGGGTGGACCGTCGTGCCGGTTGGTGACCGGGATGTGGGGTCCCGGCGGCCACTCCCGGGGGGGTACGGGGGCCCTTCCGTCCGGCGGATCGATGAATATCCTTTTTAGGCAATTCCACGGTGAAACCAGCCTCCCCACTTTGTCCGGAACTGTCGCGGTAACGCCCACTCGATTCACGTCTCTTTTTCCTTTTCCCATGGCAGCCAACAAAAAACAATCAGGTTTTACAGCGGTGCACAACCCCACTCCCTCTACACCGTTTGAGGTTGAGTTCTGCAACATACGCGGACTCCACAGTAACCTCAATGCTGTCCACCAACACCTTGAGTCAGCACGACCTGCATTGTTGTTTCTGACGGAGACGCAAATATTGCCGCCCGCTGACACAAGCTACTTGAATTATCCCGGCTACATGCTTGAAGAGTCCTTCAAAGCGAAAGCCGGAGTATGCTTGTATGTTCGGGCGGATGTTTGCTGTCGCCGTTTGAGCTGCCTGGAAGACCCATCCTTCTCCATGCTAGGGGTACACGTCGACTCTGGCCCCTCGGCTAGAGTCTACGTGTGTCTTTACAGATCCCACACCGGAGACGCTGAGACAACTCGACTTTTTGAACATCTGAGTCGGGCGGCAGATGACGCGCAGGAGCAGTATCCCAATGCAGAACTGGTGTTTTTGGGGGACTTCAATGCTCACCACAGTTTGTGGTTAAGTTCCTCCAAAACTGACCATGCAGGGATCTCTGCTCATGCATTCGCTCTCACGCACGACTTGTCACAACTGGTTGATCAGCCCACCAGGATCCCAGACATTGCAAGTCAAGCGCCTTCTTTACTGGACCTTCTGCTCACGACCCATCCTGAGGGATATCAGGTAGAGGTCCGAGCCCCTCTAGGCTCATCTGACCACTGCCTGATATCCTCCAAAGTGCCGCAGGCCAAGCTTCCGCAACTGGCGGTTGCTAAACGCCGGCTCTGGCATTATGGGTCTGCAGATTGGGATGGTATGCGCGACTACTTTGCGTCCATCCCTTGGAAGCAACGCTGCTTCAGTGATAACGATACATCAGCTTGCGCCGCTGCCATTACTGAGGAGATTGTATTGGGTATGGAATATTACATTCCACATTCCGATCTCATCAGTAGGGGCAGACGTAACCTCTGGTTCAACCGCGATTGTGCTGTTGCTGTTTCACAGAAACAGGCGGCGTATCGCGCTTGGATCAGGGGTCGGGCTCTTAAAGCTCCTGATATCGAGTCACTGAAAGCAGCCTACAACAATGCTTCCAAGTCCTGTAAGAAGGCTTACATAAGAGCGGATGCCCAGCGCGTCACACGCATTGGCCACGAATTGGTAACGCATCCTACGGGCTCCCGTAGTTACTGGCGTCTGGCCAAAGCCGTGCAAAGCAACTTCTGCCAGCCCTCGCTGCCACCCCTGAGATGTCCGGATGGGTCTTTAGCTCATAAGCCGCAGGAGAAAGCCGATCTTCTGGCAAGACTCTTTGCGGCTAATTCCCAAGTCGATGATTGCAATGCACAGCCACCGTCACTACCTCATTGTGGCACCACGATGCCTGACATTAAAATCAGGCAGCGTGATGTTCGTGCGGAACTGCAATCACTCGATGTCCGGAAAGCTAGTGGACCCGATGGCATCCCGGGCGTTGTACTTAAGAAATGTGCAGCGGAGTTGTCTCCCGTACTTACGCGCCTATACCAGCTCTCTTACTCTTCTGGACATGTGCCGGAAGCTTGGAGAGAGGCTAATGTGCAGCCTGTTCCCAAAAAAGGGGACCGCTCAGACCCGGCCAACTATCGGCCAATAGCAGTCACCTCGGTACTTTGCAAAGTTATGGAAAGGATCCTCAACAACCACCTGGTCCGTTACCTAGAGGGTCACTCTCTGATCAACGATCGACAGTACGGCTTTAGGCCGAAACGATCGACGGGTGACCTTCTAGCGTACATGACGCATGTCTGGGGTGAAGCCATGGACAAACGTGGCGAGTCATTGGCTGTCAGCCTTGATATCGCCAAAGCTTTTGATAGGGTCTGGCACAAAAGTCTTCTCTCCAAGCTTCCGACGTATGGTCTGCCTGCTCAGCTCTGTACCTGGGTGGCCGGCTTCCTGCATGAGCGAAGAATTCGTGTCCTCTCCGACGGATGCAGTTCGCGGTTCATGTCAGTGAATGCCGGTGTTCCCCAGGGTTCCGTTTTATCCCCTACACTGTTTCTTCTGCATATCAATGATATGATTCCTCTTGGGAACATCCATTGCTATGCAGACGACAGTACAGTGCATGCGGGCTACTTCGGACACGCAAGGGCTGGACGAGCAGAAACCGTGGAGAGTCGTGAGAATCTTGTCATTGAACTCAACCGAGAGCTCGACCTTGTTTCTCAATGGGGTACAGCAAATCTGGTTGAGTTCAATGCCAAGAAAACTCAGGTGTGCGCGTTTACGGCTAAAACGTCGCCATTCCTTTCCCTTCCCTCTCTCCAGAGCACAACACTTACGCTACAGAGCAGTATCACCTTGCTCGGTATGGAGGTTCGCAGCGACTTGAATCCGAAGGACTACATCGAAAGCGTGATAAAAACAGCTTCACGGAAACTCGGAGTCCTGAACAAGGTGCGGCGTTTCTTCACGCCAATTCAACTTTGCTTGCTATACAAGACGCAAGTACGGTCCTGCGTGGAGTATTGCTCGCACCTGTGGGATGGCTCTGCCAAGTACTTACTCGATGCTTTGGATAGGTTGCAGCGTCGCGCGGCCCGCATCATCGGCGACGAAGAGGTGACTAAACACCTTGAGCCTCTCCAATTGCGTCGCAATGTTGCGTCATTGAGCGCTTTCTACCGTCTGTACCACGGCGAGTGCTCTGAGGAACTTTTTTCCCTAATCCCACCATCTCCCTTCCTTTTGAGGACTACGCGTGCTGGTCTACGTTGTCACCGACAAACTGTGGCTACCATTCCAACGCGAACTAAGAAATTTGGCAACTCGTTTCTTTGTCGCACAATCAAGAAATGGAATTCACTGCCAGCACACGTGTTCCCTCCTTCCTATAATCCTGGGTCATTCAAAAGAGGCGTGAAGAAGCACCTTGCAGGTCAGCAAGGCGTGGGTGGCTAGCGCGGCAGTTTATCTCTCGCGCTAGCTATCTTCGCATTTGGACTCTACTTCTGCTTACCATCAGGTGGAATAGAGTCATTTGCTTGATCTTTTTATAAAAATAAAAAAATAAAAAAAAAAAAAAAAAAAAAAACCGGGCAAGTGTGAGTCGGACTCGCCCACCAAGGATTCCGTACTTTGTAGGTACTTACATAAGTTATAAATAGTTCAGAGATCGAGTTTCGCAGATTGTTCCGAGCTTTTCCCGAATTAAACTATATTTATTTATGATTTAATACAACTATATACATTTCAGATTTAGCCCTATAATTGTAGGAAAAGACGATATTACTTGCCAGATTTTATAGTTCTAGGTCATAGTTTCCCAAACTTTGTAGAGCCCAGCTTAATTTTACGTAACATTTATCATGAATTTAAATGGCTATTACCACGATTCTATGCTATCTCAATGCCCTTGGGTGTTAATGTTCAAATCACGGCTGATCGAGGAGAGTGGAAGAGAAAACATAATTATTACCCCGACCGTGACACCATGTGTTCCAAATTTAAAAAGATTCTTTAAACATACGTACACTCCATAATCTGTGAAAAAGACTAATTTAAACGAGTATTTTCATCAATAAATATTTACTACCTACTTTTTAATTTCCTTGTATTTGAAATGAAAAGTAGAGTGCTTAACACGGGTAAACGAATAAATTCCTACTTGGACTATAGCCTAACTACGTCCTCATTAGGGAATTGATTCCATTCCACCCTTGTCAAGCAATCTATTATTTTGTTTCAAAGAGTATAGTTTCCAAATCGTGCCATCGTATATGAATCGGTTCAGTAGTTTTTACGCAGCAAAAGTTTTTTCCAACTTTTTCGACTATATGCGTTGATGTCTGCACATGTTGTTAACAAATTCCGCGATGATTCTTTTTTTTTCAAAATAATCAAAGTCTCGAAATAGTCTCCTTGAGTTTCTTGAAAATTTTACAGTGAAGTATTAGTATTTTATTATGTATTCTGAAAATAACATACAAAATCCTGTCTTAACTTTAATCTAAGTAGGTAACTTTGACTCTTAAGTAACTTTGAGTTATACACTGATTTTGATAACTATTCAACGTACCTACCTATTTTATACCTACTTATACTAAAAAGAAAAATACTGGGTGTAAAAGACATGAACAGTCAAACGAGAACCATGTATTCTATACATCAAAATAAGACATATTTCAAAAAAAATATTGCTGGGAAATGATTTTTATTTTTTGGTGTTAAAATAAATTGCAAATTGTACCGCGAAATGTAAAGGGCTCAACTCGCACGCAACTCGCAAAACCGCGATAATTTTGCCAGAATTAGTGTCCGAGTTAACAACAGAGTTAGTGTCCGTGCGCATCGAGTGAGCAACATTGAACGCTAAAGTTTTGAAGCCATTTTTTGTTATGAAATACTAAAAAAAATTATAATGTTTCTTTGGACAATAATTAAGAAATAACGTATAGAATACGTTTTCATAAAAAAATGAAAAAAAAAATTAGGACTTTGATCTTTAATAAAATCGTAACTATTAATTTCCCAGGTATAGTCTATAGGAAAAAAAATGCTATGATGGTGAGCAGAATACATGGTTCTCGTTTGACTGTTCATGTCTTTTACACTCTGTATATACAGGGTGTAAAAGACATGAGCAGTCAAACGAGAACCATGTATTCTACTCACCGTCATAACATTTTTCTTCCTTTAGACTATACCTGGGAAATTGATAGTTACGATTTTATTGAAGGTCAAAGTCATAATTTTTTTTCTAATTTTTTTATGAAAACGTATTCTATGCGTTATTTCTTAATTATTGTTCAAAGAAACATTAGCATTTTTTTTAGTATTTCACAACAAACAATGGCTTCAAAACGTTAGCGTTCAATGTATCTCACTCGATGCGCACGGACACTAACGAACGGGGCCGCCGTCAAGCAAAATTAACGCGGTTTTGCGAGTTGCGTGCGAGTTGAGCTCTTTACATTGCGCGGTACAATTTGCAATTTTTTGTAACACCAAAAAATAAAAATCATTTCCCAGCAATATTTTTTTTGAAATATGTCTTATTTTGATATATAGAATACGTGGTTTTCGTTTGACTGCTCATGTCTTTTACACCCAGTATATTCAAAACAAAAACGGAGAACAGGAGTTTTATGTGTAAAAAATCTAAAAGTAAATACACCAACTATGGTTTTTTGAGGTCGGTGCTAATTTAGAATAAACATTATCATTGTCAAAGACACTGACAACTAAAACATAGTTGGTATCCACGAAGATAGATTCTATTGGTAAAATATAAGCTTCTTGTTGGTATCTCAGTTGATATATTTATTTTAATTTTTTTTACACATGCAACTTTTATATGTACTTATATGAAAAATAAAATGTCCATTAGAAATTTCTCAAAGTTCTAGAAAAATGCACTGAAAAAATCGACTTGCCTCAGGCGGGAATCTAACCCTCATCTTCCGCAATCCGGGCGGCTGCGTTGATCATTACGCCGTCGAGACATTGCTTTTCGCTGTCGAAATTTGTCAGTGCTTGGTGCTTATGTTTTTATGGTAAACATTGTTTCATCAAATCTTTGAAATTTGCACTTCTAAGACCCGAACGAAATATTTTTGCAAATATTTAACGCCCAGTTAAGATAAAACTATCTTACATTATGGAATAATTTTATTTTTGCGTTTACAAACGCGTAAATATTTTTAAATCCTAGAAAAAGTCTTAAAGTTAATAAAATTCGAATGGCAAAAAAATCATTAAGTGAGGTAATTACCCCACAACATTTAGAAGACATTTGTTTAGGATTGGATCAGTTAAATTAGGAGATTAGTAACTAATCCCCGTTTAATTGAGTCAAGGGTTCTTTATACGGTGATAAAAGTTAAGTTACCTAACGTTAAACAGGTATTTTAACCCCGCCGTACAAAGAGCGGAGCTAAGTTCGTACACTATTTACGAAAGCGTGACGTCACAAGCCCCCACCACTGAGGTAAGAAGCTCTATATCTTTTTAAATATTTACTTATTCGATTAAGTAAACATGCAAAAAGCTTAAAACACTATAACTTTACTAGGTGGTAGTCCCACGGGGTCCACGTCCGGAAGCCTCCTCGTGGCGGACCCTGGTAACGTGGTGGGGAAACTTTCTCGGCGGGTGTGTGGCTTTTGATGTCAAGTGTCCCTTGGCATTCGAAGTCACATGCCATCGTCGAGTTGTTTTTGTTTTCCCGCCACGGCTAGTTCCGAATAAAGAGGAAGTCTTGTAAACGTCAAAAAATTCGACCTCGATATTTTGACGGATTTACACGTTTTGGACCGCCTTGAGTCCAAAAATTTTTTTTTTTAATTGTGTGTGTCTGTGCTTTAGCACGATAACTCGAGAACCTATGCTTTAACTTATTGCAACCAAACATGCATGTATGGCATCAAATTATAAGGTTTCAATCAACTTTTGAGTCGTCGATCACGAAAGTTAAGCAACCAAGTGCGTGATCGGTACTCGGATGGGTGACCAAAATTTAACATGCACGTATGACATCAAAATATAACTTTTGAGTCATTTCCGGTATCCGAGAAAGTCAAGGGGAGATCACTCCCGATTCTTTTGTATAATGCAAGGCGTGTTTCGTTACATGGATGTGCGTGTGTAACTACGTAGCCTCAATTTTTTCTTTGCAGTGAGAGACTGTGGCTTAGCAAAATCATAGTTGAGAGTTATCATGTTCGTTATAAAATACTGTATAGTCGAAACAATTTTAGATTTCCCGTAAGTAGCCCAAGCCACCGTCGTAATGTAACTATATTACAAAACGAAGATAAAAATACTAAGATTGATGTGATGTGATTGTCTGTACGGCTCAGAAGTCACTTAATCAAAATCAACTCCCGCCATTTTGAAATGACAGTAGGCCCTTTACAATGTCCACTTTCAACTTTTCTTTTAATCATATTAATGCGGAGAAAAGGTTATTTTTAACGTTAATGTTCATTGAATACACAATATAGCTTTTGAATGTAAGAATACAAACCGAAATGTTAACAAAATTAAAGTTCAATTCGAATAGTTGGAATGTTGTTCCTGTTTAATTCTTCTTTTGTAATATAGAAAGATGATTGAAAGGCAAAAGGGTTTGTGATGTTTAGACTTCTTTTATTTATTTGAAGACAAATAATTAAGAAATGGTTTAATGTCGTAGTACACTTATCAACTCGGAAAGAAACGCCTGTTTTTTACTGTGAATGCTACGGCATTGCGGCCACGGAAAGACTGCGGATCGTAGCGCGTCCTCTCTTTGTCATAGTAAAAATTTGTATTGAAATACCTAATCATTTTTAAAAACAAGCTTTTATTTAAATGCTCTTAAAAGATGAAAATGAAATAACACAATTTAAATGTTATAAAAGGTTGTGTCAAGATTTAGACAACGAGATAGTAAATAATCGACGTTCAATCTCGTGATAAACTTTTATAACATTTAAATTACTTTATTTTATTTTCTTCCTTTTTTGCTGTTTTTTGGCTAAATGCCAATAAAAGGTGTATTTGGATTCATGACAGAGAGGCTACTGTCCGTAGCAGCTTCGTAGCCGATGTTCCGTAGCGGTGATAGTAAAAAACGGAGAAATAATAATTTTATGTTTAAAAAAATCTAAATGTATTTTCAGGTCGGTCCCAAATAGAAGTGATACGTTTATTGCAAATATTGAGGTTGGCACCGACCAAAAAAAAAAACCTTTTTTTGGAAAATAATTTTTATTTCTCCGTTTTTATTTTAATGGCGGATTTTTTAGACATAAAGTAATAGGAGAACACATATTTAAGATAAGGAAAGATAGTACTCTTTTACTTTCTACTTAAATAATGCGAGTGAACGAATTTCAGGTATCGCCGGCGGCAGAGCATTCCATAATTTGACCGCATGAACTGTAAACGAGTCATTAAAAAGTTAGTTCGGAAGGTATTAGAAGGAAAGAGAAGAAAGACATATATACAATGTGTAGGTACACTTATGACAGGCCATTTTGATGCCATCGGTTTACGAGTCTACCAGGAGGCCTTGTTCTAAGAAGAAACAGCAAATTTTATCTCCCTAAAACTGTAAAAGTTTTTGGAAAGAGTCACAATTCACATGTTTAAGTCTTTAATAATGAATCATGATAATCTAATAAAATAAATAAGATTTATGTAAGAAATAAAAAAATGACATTACTCAAGTACCAGAGGATTAATCCACAAATTTAAAGTGGCTCAACGCGCTATGGTGAAGGCTATGCTCGGTATATCGTTAAATGACAGACGTAATGAGCACATACCGTCACCGAACGAAAGTTATTGACATAGTCCCGTTAACGCTGCCGCCTGGATATATTATTCAAGTCATTTTAAAAAATATCTATTGCTATTATGTATATTAAATTTGTCCGTTATCTATAACACAAGTACTTAATGATACTTAATTTAGGCTAGATTATATTGGTGTAAGCGAGGAAATACATTATTCTTATTGTTTATTTATGTATAACATTTTGTCCACCCATTGCTTGGGAATTCCACGTAGTCACGAGCTTTCAGCCAAACGACGACGGATTGGCATTTTACAGAGATAAGAATTTACGTACGATTCTGCAAGTGTTTAAAACAAATTTGGACAGACGATGAACTGATATGTAACATTTTGGGTATTACGCCTGTATTCTACTCTCGAGTGATGGGTTTATTATTATTATATTAACTTTTTGAAGCGTCGTCGGTGGCGTAGTGCTTATGAGTCTCCCACCCGGGAGCCCCGCCACGTACCAATGTGTTTTCGAATTTTTAATTCATATGTAGGTTTATTCCACGTTTTTACCACAATATAGGGAACGATACAGTACTTTGACTCCATATATAGTGTCGAATCGGCGCGCACGCACACATACAAACGTCGTTACACGGCCGTTTTTGCCGGAGTTGCCGGTTTTGCCGTTCAGAGCATGCTTTGCGGCCGTGTAAACGACGTTTGTATGTGTGCGTGCGCCGATTCGTCACTATATATGGAGTCAAAATACTTTATCGTTCTCTATATTGTGCTTTTACGGTGAAGGAAAACATCTTAAGGGAACCTGCACACACCTATGAAGAAATTCTTAGGTTGTGTGTGAAGTCGACCAACCCGCACTTGGCCAGCGTAACCACGCTGGCCAAGTGCGAAAATGCTGGCTAAGACCTAATCGCCCCTAGTGTGGGGTAGGCTCGAGCCCGAGGAAGGACATGATATGAGCTGTAGATGACGATTAACTTTTTGCAGTTTTGTCCGCTGCTGGAAAACTAAATGTTTTAACTGCCTTCGTGGATTAATAGTTCGTCTACAATCAGATCCAGAAGTCCAGGCTTTGATCCCCTAGTCAGATCAGAATCATTGTACATACATACATATGTACAATCACGCTTACAATCCCAAAAGGTGTCAAAAAATTAACAATCTTTCAGTAAAGACACCAACTAAAACCATCAACCAGGACTGTTACACTCAAACAAAGTCATCTCAGCAGTCCGGGTATTGGCTAATATAATTTTATCTGTACTCACATATGTAGTATACCACAAAGTGTCTTATAATAAATTAACAAAAAAAAATCCATAAGACACAAATAAAGAAGTGACTTTTTAATTCGCATTTAAAAAAGTCATAATTATTCGTGGGAAACATTTCCAAAGAATATATTTTTTAATGGGAATAATGTAAACATTTATCACAATAAATTAATTGTAATAAAAATTAACCAACTAGTTAATTATTGTGAGCTATGTTAGTGCTTAAAATAATTCTTATTGTTTAATAAATAATAAGATTAGAAAAACAGTACCTACTTCATATTTCATTTGTTTTATGATAATTCAAATGTAATTTAACATGAATAATAAAAAAATCCAAAATTTTTCTTTTCACTTTATGGAAAGTGGTAAAAAAATTTTTTTCACGACTAATAGTTTTTACACATCAAACATTTATTTTTCAATGGCCTAAAAGGCATAGGTATTTTAGGGGAAATTCATTACTTATCAATCTAAAAACTCACCTGATTTTCAGGAACTTTTCAATTTCAGCCCGGTTTGAACCACGCGCGAGCAGCGAATGGTACCGCGGCGGGATCCGCGCTTTATTATAGCACGCGCCATGCGAGCCCAAAACTGCGTGTAACAGGTAGGCGGGGCGGCCGGAGAGCGCAGGGCGTGGACTCGGCTTACAACTAAAATTTTTATCTCCGCCCATTCGCAGAAATTTAACTGTCTACTGTCTGCCGGTAATACCTACCTAGACCTATGACTTTTTATCCGATTACGGCGAAGCTAAACGACTAGAGCTCTGGCTACCATTCCAACGCCAACTAAGAAATTTGGCAACTCGTTCCTTTGTCGCACAATCAAGAAATATCGCGTGATAGGCAGCCAATGGTGCAGTATTACGTTCATATATACCGAACATAATATGCATCTGATTCTGAAATGAATGAGGTGTCAATCAATTCGTTATTTTGGTCCGGGCAACATAGGGGAGTTTGAGATTTTTTCCTTGTAACCCCGATTTTAACTGATTTCATTAGCTTTGAAGTTTGTACACAAACTTTCGTTGTGGTTGCTAAGCGACAAGAAAGTGATTAAGTAGATGAATATTTTATCATTGCTTAGCAACCACAATAAATGTTAAACTATAAACGCTATGGACATTATTTCCGTACTCGAGTTACAGTTTTTTAAACTTTTTTGCTTGTTATTTAGGTACGGTTCAAACCATAGATCACAGCACACATATCACCTCGGAAACGAATCAGCATTACCTCTACTCGAGTCGTTTAGTTTTTTTTGTATGTAACTCCATACTGGCGTGACCCGCATCATCGGCAACGAAGACGTAACCAACCATCTTGAGCTTCTTCGATTACGTCGCGATGTTGCGTCATTGAGTGAGTTCTACTGTCTATGTACCACATCGAGTTTTTATATAGGTATATTTTTATATACTAGGTACGAGACGGCAAACAAGCTTGCGGCCCACCTGGTGTTAAGTGGTTACCGTCGCCTATAGACACTTGCAATATTAAGGTTAAATCACTTAACACTGCAAGTGTGTTCCCATCCTGAGGACTAAGATGATATGCCTTCCATGTCCAAGTAATTACACTGGCTACCTTTCTCTTCAATCCGAAGCACAGCGAAATTCTTCACGGCAGAAATAAGAAAGTCGGTGGTATCTACCCAGACGACGATATTGGTCTACCACCTAGTGCGAGTGTTCTGAGGAGGTTTTTTTCCCTAATCCCACCATCTCCCTTCCTTTTAAGGACTACGCATGCCACCAACAAAGTATGTAAGACGATTTAGGGGTGGAGGAAATCGACCATGTCTTATTTTTTCTTACAAGGCGATGGGAGGGGGAGTCTTGATTTCTTACGTAAGATAACAAACTTGCGCAAAGTTAAGATTACTTTGAAAAAGACCTTAGAAAAATATTTGGCATAATATTTACTTTTAGGGATTTAAACACATAAAACTTTTATTTCTCCGTTTTTAATTTGAAAGTCGTTTTTTTTTAAATAACTTTTTTTTATTAAACAGTAGGGGAAGGGAGTCAGCTTTGCTTATTTTAACTTTCTCGTATTCGTAGTATTAAGGAAGTCTTGTAATCGTCAAAAAATTCGACCTCGAGATTTTGACGTCAAGGGGAGACCGATTTTTTTTATATAGCGGAGGGAGAGAATAAAAAACTAAAATAAATGGTCTTACGTAATAAATGAATAGCGCCAACGATCTACCTAAATAAAAAAACACGAAGTAGATATCGCATCGCGCTCGTTAAAAGTGAGGCATTAAAATTCCGGCAATTGTTGTAATTTTGTTTGGCTAGCGCAACGCTATCTCTTTCCGTCTCGTACATTCTTTATGATCTGATATTCACTATTGGGACAATTTTTAAACGTCACTCAGTAAAAATATGCGTCATCTATACAAAGTATATTTTTTATAATGAATTCGCTCTTTCCGTAGTGCGCTTAGAACTTTTAAACTACCTACGCAATAGATTTTGATGCAGTTTTCAGCAATATATAGAGTGCTTCAACAGGAAGGTTAATATGTATAATACACGTATAAAATAGCGTGTCACTATTATTTAATAAAACATCATTAAATGGTGCCATGTAACGAATTAGTGTGCGACTCCACCGCGCTGTTGTGCTGCAGCGGCGCATCCCTGCCCGCAGGTACACCTGTGATTTTTCTAATTAAGCCAGCGATAACGCTCCCAAGTTTAATGAACGAACCAACTTGCCGGTTATTACGGCTTCGACATAAGGGTTAGGTTTTAACGGCGTAAACAACAAGTTGATAACAGCGTGTGAGATTGAGATCTGGGACGGGTTTTGTGTGGGCACTCTTTGGAGTTATTATGAAATAAATGTTCCCATGTGATGCCGGCAGAGCAGAATAACATCACCCCATATCCTCCAATGGGTGTCGTAGACGACTAATGGATCAGCAAAGGGGTATTGATCACCTTATACTCCGTCCACCAATCCGCACTGGGTGAGCGTGGTGGACTACTGTCTAAACCTTCGTCGATAACAAGGAGAGGTATTGTGCTTGTGTCCCAGCAGTGGGTCGAAATATAAGGGCTGTTATGATGAAATATTCCCAAAGAGAATTGCTGTCAGGCAAGCGGTCGGATGAAGAAGAAATATTACATGTTTACAGTTGGCCGCCTACTAGCAGTATTGTATACACACCGACCACAAATTAATAGGGAACGTGGTAGGTGAGAGAAGATCCACAAATCAATACACCGTATAATCATAACCCTTCCTTTTGGCTTCCCCGTTAGTCGGATAAAAAGGAACTGTTCCACCCCAACCAAGATCATTTTTTCCTGCCGGAATGTCCAATCTTTATTGGAATGAATTTTAGAATGGATGGGCAATGTGCGAAAGAACGGTGAAAGAATCTTTTTGCAGCTTACGTCGCGCCTGCACGATGCGACAACCTAGATTTAGTTACATAGTACCTAAGTAGCAGGAAAGCATGTAGAGATGACATTTAGTTAGTGGCCCCAACGGTTTTATCAAGTCATATGGAATGAACGCCAGTGGATGGGGGGCTACTACTACTAACACTGACTGCATTACCTAGTTGAATCGCGAGACTATATTTTCGCGCAAAATACAAACCAGTCTTTGTCACTCTGTTTCACGTAGTCGCTCTGCTGTTTTGTTTTTTCTTTCTCTTTTCTTCTCTCTTCCTGTTTGAGAGGGTCTAGGAGAAGTTTTTTATTTGTACGTAGTATGTATTTTGCATCTTGTTTTAGTAACTTTTTACTTTTAATCACACAAAAAGTCCTTCATATTCACTCACATAGGTAGTGAAAACAAAACTATAGCAAATGAGAAAAAGTAATTTTTAGTCAACTGTTGATAGATTAATGATGTTTATCTAAAAACGGAAAAGTGTTTACCAAATCATATTTGGACGTCGGCGACCACTTGGAATTATACAAATTATATTGGAAAGGCAAGTGTAAAAGTGATTTTATTGATACCATAATAACAAAGGTAAGCATAAGTTATGCTTACCTTTGTATAAATAAAATTATGGGTTATGCTGCATAACCCATAATTTTATTTATATTTTTTTTAATTTGACGTGGTGAGGAGGACTGACGGCCATTGGGGCGGAAATCGTTCCAATAAAACAGATTGATCTGAACTTTTTTCTAACCTGATGGTTATGAGACCACAATGCTGAAGGTGAACTGACTGACAGTCGGAACACAAATACTGTAAACTTAATATTAGCTCTTTGATTTATTTTCTTGTACGTAAACTTGCAATTTCATTGATTCAATAGTTGCTTAGGTTCGTATTTTTTTTAACTTCACTTTTTACAAGATTTTTGTCTGTAATTAAATTATATTTCTATTGTTAAATTTTGAAAAAAAAAAATTTGAAAGTGACTTTTTAACTCGTCATCAAAATTGACGATTTGATTCCTACTGACTCATGAATAGACTTGTTTTTTTCATAAATAATTTATGCTTGACTTAGCCAAGGTTTATTTGCATATTTCCTCCAAATTCTGTAATATTAGGATTTATGGTAAAAAAAATAGTTAGTATGAAAAAACGCCAATTTTTATGAAGATTAGTATTTTCCATACTAATGTTATTTAAAATTTCAAAAAAACTCTATTGCCTAATCTTTTGTAAGTTGGAGTGTATAGCTGGGCAAATTTTATTTGTTTCCGTACAAAAACCAAATTAATTTTAACATGATGGCCTTTAAATGAAAATCAATAGGCGAGACGTGAAATAAATAAAAAAGATTTGATAATAAACACTTTAAAATGTACTAAACCGTCATTTTCACTTTATTGTAGTCGAATTTCAGTCAAATAAATACCTATCTAGGTAGGTACTGCTTGTGCATTTACGGCCGGCGTACCATAGCAAGCATAGTCTACTTATTATCTTGAGCTAGACATCATCAAGACAATTATAGCACCTGCGCCCTTTTGGCCCATATGACCATACCCTTAGATCTAGATCATGAAAAAGGCGACACATACCATTGGAAACTACAAAATATTTGTCTTTGTCATTTATGTACGCCGTGTTCGCCGTGGGTATGGTTTTCATACTTTGATGGGAAATTTCCTTCAGGCTATATCGTGTAGATCATCCTTTGATTACCAAATTAATAGACTAATTTGTATGACATTTACGCACGAATTGTTGTTGTGAGATGATCTAATTCTCTGGCATGCCATTATGTATGTATAAATATAACCACGGCGCATCAAGCTAAGCTATTTAAATTTATTTATAGGCAGTGTTTACTTACGTGGTATATTACAAACACCTACCCCCGCTAATACAGTCATACTAACTTTTGCCCGCGACTTCGTCCGCGTGAAATAGTTTTTGGATGTACGCGACCTTTCGTCCCCTATTTCAAAAAAGCTAAAACATATGGTACGGGTTCGTATTTAAGGAAAAGGCCGTTTTCAGATATAAACTGTGTGTTTTAATAGTTAAAGTGATACAACAATTACGAGTAGGTACATAAAATAGTTCACGAGATATTGCGCGAGGCAGAGCGCGTACGTCTTGCCTTCGTAACTTGCGCGCTTCGCGACTCTCTGTATACTGGCGGTCGGACGGCGCACGCCCGGCCTCGCTCGGGTGCCGGCCGAACGTTTACGACTCAAGCCGAGCGGGCAACCGTCGCTGGCGCGAAGGACGCGAAGTAGCAATAGGTGCTATATTCTCCCCCTCCAAGTCAGAGGAACGTGGAGGAGCTGACTTGGCAACTGGTCGTTTACGCGGTCTTCCTCGCTTACGATTGTGAGCCACAACGTCAGTGTTCCCTACATACGGACTCAGGAGACTGGCATGGTACTTACCGCGGGGTTTATCATCTCGGTCCGCGACTTCATATGTGGTTGGGGATACTACTTTAGTAATAATATATGGACCCTCTCGTCTTGGCGCAAATTTACTGGTAAAGCCTTTAGCGGCTTGACTTAGGCGATGGCTCTCTACGAGAACACGATCTCCTTCTTTATATGTAGGCCCTGGACGGCGATTCTTATCTGAAGCATCTTTACGGACATCTTGCTGATGTTCGACCCGCCACTTAACATCTTGCAGGCGTACTGCGAAGTCTCTAAGGTAAGGCGTAATTTGCGGAACATAATTCTCTTGGTCAACAACGGCTCTTAAATCATTGGCAACATCGACTGGGGATCGGAACTCACGCGCGAAAGTCAGGAAAGCAGCGGAGTGTCCTGTTCCTTGATTAGGTGCTGTGTTTAAGGCGAACCGTACCGCAGGCAACACTTCTGGCCATCGACGATGTTCAGGATCAATAAGCATAGCTAACATCTGTTTCATCTCTCTATTTTTCCTCTCGGCGGGATTTGATTCGGGATGGTAAACAGGAGTCAGGTTCTGTTGTACACCTAAAACATACATTGCTTTCTGCATGACTGATGAGACGAACTGAGTACCGTTATCCGATATGATTCGTCGTGGAAAGCCATACCGCATAAAAACTTCTTCAATCAGAATTTTGGCACAATTCTCAGCGTTAGCTTCGGCCACTGGAAACAATTCGACCCATCTACTGGCAGTATCCTCTACTAGGAAGATCCACTTTTCACCTTTGCTGCCTTCAGGCAAGGGACCAAACAAGTCCATAGCAAGGACTTCAAATCTCTGCTGTGGGACAGGTGCCTGCAGCAGACCTGCTGGTTTCAAATTAGTAGGTTTAAATTTTTGACAAAGGTCACATGACTTGAGGTACTTGAATATGTACTGTCGCATATTCGGGAAATAAAACCTCTCCTTGACTCTCTTAAGAGTACGCTCCAATCCCAGATGACCAGCCGTCGGTGCATCGTGAAGTTCTCGCATTACTTCTTGGCGCATAGACTCTGGCAGAACAAGCTGGGGCTCCTCGGATTCACTATCCGGGTCATAGCGGAACAGAACTCCGTGTGAAATATAATAACCCCGGTCAGTCCATCGTGCAGCAGTACCAGTATCTTCGAAATCGGTGAGTATTTTCCTTATTTCAGGATCTTCAAGTTGAGATTCACGCAATTCTTCGGAAGTACGATGTGGTAAGTCAACGGAAATTGGACATATGTTGCAGGTGGGGCCTTCGTCTGCTGGAATACCACATACAGGACGACTGAGCGTATCCGCCACCACATTTATTTTGCCGGGATTATATTCTACATTTAGGTTAAAAGATTGAATCTTCAAGGCCCACCGAGCAAGGCGACCACTAGGGGTTTTCAACGACAATAACCACTTCAGAGGCTGGTGGTCGGTTGCAACGTGAACTTCGGCGCCTTCGAGATATCCACGGAACTTCTCGAGGGACCACACTACAGCCAGCGCTTCCCGCTCTGTTGTGGAATAGTTTCTTTCAGCTGCTGTCAACAACCTACTAGCATACTCTATCGGTTGTTCAGACTTCGGATCTGGACCTTGCATCAATACGGCACCGAGTGCATATGAACTAGCATCAGTGCGCAGTACAAAAGGTTGCTCAAAATTTGGCTGTCGTAATACTGGACTAGTACTGAGTCTCTTTTTGAGCTCTTTAAAGGCGTCGCCTTCTCTATCTCCCCACTTCCAGGATCTATTCTTTTTGGTTAGGTCGGTCAGAGGTTGGGCAACTTCAGAAAAACGCGGAATAAATTTCCGAAACCACGCACAGGTTTGCAGGAAGGTCCTCAATTCTTTTAAATTCGTTGGGTACTTCATATCCATCACGGCTTGTACCTTCTTGGGATCGGCCTCAACACCTTGGGTTGTTAATACATGTCCCAAATAACTAACCCTTTCTCTGGCGAAAACACACTTATCTCTGTTCGCTTTAAGGTTATATTGACGGAGACGATCAAATACCCTCTGTAGATCATGTAGATGACACTCCAGGTCGTCAGAAATCACCAGAATATCGTCAAGGTAAGCTACGACTGTTAAATCCTTAGAGCCTGCACCATTTTCAGAACGAGTATCCCTTAGCCCTGCACGGAACTTATCCATCAGTCTCTGGAACGTCGACGGTGAATTCTTAA
This sequence comes from Elophila nymphaeata, assembly GCA_955850985.1. Classification (NCBI taxonomy): domain Eukaryota; kingdom Metazoa; phylum Arthropoda; class Insecta; order Lepidoptera; family Crambidae; genus Elophila; species Elophila nymphaeata. The sequence goes on from OY039066.1 coordinate 32,060,622, forward strand.
GCCCAAACGGCATCCGTCGAAATTGAAAAGTTCCGAAAGGCGAAACAAAGGCGGTCTTGTGTCTATCCTCCGCAGCTACCTCCACTTGCCAATATCCAGATTTCAGGTCAATTGTTGACATTATGCAGTTACTCTTAGCGGAAGCTAGGATATCGTCAATTACAGGCAATGGATATTTGTCGGTGCGTGTTACTGCATTTAATTTCCTGTAGTCCACACAAAAGCGAGTCTCTCCGTTCTTCTTAGGAACCAACACTACCGGCGAAGCCCACTCTGACTCTGCTTCCTCTATTATGCCTAGATCCAACATGTGATCAATTTCGCGCCTAATAATTTCCTTCTTTGCAGGCGTGACTCGGTAAGGAGGTGTAGAAATCGGTGTAGCGTCTCCCGTATCAATTCTATGTACCGCGAATGGTGTAGGCCCTCCCCCTGTATTGAAGATGTCTGAATTATCTTGCAAAAGCATTCTGAGTTTATCTTTCTCTAACTCGGACAAGAGAAGACCCTCGCACTCGCGGAGATCCATCGCCGAACTAACTACAGTATGTTGATCTTGCTCAAAGCAAAGCGGATAAAAATCGGTAGAACGCAAACGATATTGATTTTTGTCGAAATCAAGTACCATGCCCGAATCCCTAATAAAATTCATGCCAAGCAAAGATTCGGTTGCACCCGGTAAAACCATAAAACGAGTCTCTATTACTACTCCGTGCACCTTCACAAGTACAGAGGCTGTCTCTACTGTTTGCACACGTTGTGCCCCGTCCGCGAACTTTAATTCTGTGGTAACACTTTCGAAACGCTGTCCGTTGGCACGCAAATGGTTGGTCAAACTAACACTAGCCACTGATTGTTTAGCACCCGTATCCAATAAAGCGGTGCCTACGGTACCGAACACTTCGATATTGAAAATTGGTCTCACCCGCGGGTCGAATACATTATGACAGGCTGACACCGATTGGAAGCTAGACGTTGACGGTTTAAAACCTTTTTCTTTGCACATCGCACAGTTCGATCTTACAACCCCGGGCGCACCGCATCCAAAACATGACAGCGATGGGCGCAGCTCCGAAGGCGTTGAAGCTTCACTTTTAACATTATCTTCTTTCTTCATAAGTTTTTTACAATACTCTTTTGTATGGCCAAACATCTTGCAAAATGTACACCTAGGTCTGGGCACTTTATTACTGACTGGCGTGTTTACGGGATCGTTCCTAGAAGAACTAGCCATTGAGGTTTGCATGGAAGTCGTCGGCATTAAATGATCTCTATCATTTGGCGGAGCAACCGATGTCGAAGCGCGTGTGACTTTATGAACATCGGCACCCTTTTCCTCAAGCACGTCCTCTGCTGCTCGTGCCAGTTGGAGCAGTTCGTTGAACGACGTAAAAGAGTTTCTAGCTACCCTCTCCCTAATCCGTCTATGTAGTAAGCCGTATGCCATATCTAGCTGTACTGGATTTTCGGCTAATGTATGGGGGGGTAACTGTGCTACAAGCGCTCTAAATCTACAGATAAAAACGTCTGTTCTCTCACTACCCTGCTCTCGGCTGAAGATCTCCCTGTATATCCTAGGAGGCGGCAAACGCGGGCCAAATGTCTGACGCAATAAGGCTAGTGCTTCATCCCATTTGTTCACTGAATGCTTGACGCCTTGCCACCACGTAGCGGCAAAATTGGTGAATAGCATGGGGAGTCCCCTTAACGCAATGTCATCAGTAACACTTAAACAGTCTTTATAAATTTGAACTGAGTCTATAAACGCAATTACGTCCCCGGTACCGTCGAATCTCGCAGAACAATTTGAAAGATTAGCACTTACATGAGTCTGTACCAGCGGCGCGACTTGTATAGGCGCCATTGTCCGTAATGATTGCAATAGAAATACCAGCTGTTGGTCCGACATCACAACCGGCGCGGACATTGGTGGATGAGGCGAGGCGACGGGCGGAGCCTGCCCGTGCGGCGGCGACATGTGTAGAAAGGCGGGCGGCTCACGCCCGTACAGCTGTGGAGTTGGCGAGGCGCCGGCGGACGCGGGGCGTCCAGCCAGCGGCGGCGTCGACGATCGCACGTCAACGAAAGTAGCACCTCCATCCGAAGTCGACGGTCCTGGACCGTTAAACTGTTCTCTAGCTGCAGGGAACATCTCCCTTTGTTCTGCGTTACGTGTAGCACTATTAGCACGTGACCGCGTTAGCACCATGTCTATACCTATATATTAGTCCGAGTTCCACACTTATTAAAGTCCAACTAACTGCAATATTAATACCTAACAAACTACAAACACATAAACATTACTCTATTACACGCACGTAACTATTTCTTAGAATATTGACGTGAGCACTAAAAGTCTAACACCGAAACAAAATTGTCCAAAATGTTCATAATAACAAAAATACCTATAAAATATGAAGCTTACAACACTGTTGCAGAAAATAGGTTCCTATGTAGGTATTTGAAAATGTTCTAAAACGTTCCAAGATGGCGAGTGAACTACAAAGTAATTTCACGACGTAGCGTAGGCACACTAACTTTGGAACATAAATACTATCACTATTGTTTTGATACACAAAAAAACACTATATACACTACATTCACCTATACTATACAAGTTCTACTATCTAGAAATATTGTTCAAGTTTGTTGTTCACTATGGTGTTGTGCGCAAAAACGTAACGTAACCAAGCGGGGCGAGAGGTGGAACACTTTGACACACACCATTCGAATAAAACACTGGAAAGTCACTGTTTCGGCACTAAACACTATATAGTTCAACACAAAGGTTTTAATTGTTGTATTTGCTACTTAAACACAATCTAAAATTTGAAAACATAACAGTTTTAGAACACTAAAACACGGCCAAACGTTGGGACGCCACTTATGGTACGGGTTCGTATTTAAGGAAAAGGCCGTTTTCAGATATAAACTGTGTGTTTTAATAGTTAAAGTGATACAACAATTACGAGTAGGTACATAAAATAGTTCACGAGATATTGCGCGAGGCAGAGCGCGTACGTCTTGCCTCCGTAACTTGCGCGCTTCGCGACTCTCTGTATACTGGCGGTCGGACGGCGCACGCCCGGCCTCGCTCGGGTGCCGGCCGAACGTTTACGACTCAAGCCGAGCGGGCAACCGTCGCTGGCGCGAAGGACGCGAAGTAGCAATAGGTGCTATAAACAAATATTTATTTATTCCCAAGTGCCTAAATTGAAAGTTTCATGGTTTTATCTCAACAATGACGAACTTCCATACAAATTTTCATCCCTTTTTCAATCCTTTCTAGACTTTTACGCGAGAAAAGGTAGCCTATGTGTTACCTATTGAAGTTATACATCTTTACTTGCGTTATGAAAAATGATGATGCCTCTTTTTACTATGAAAAAGTGGCGCCACGCTACGGGCCGTAGCTGTTCCGTAGCGTTCATAGCAAAAAAAATTGTGTGCGTGTAACCTTTACGCGCGATTGAAGTAAAACTTCTTTGACGTAGATCACTGAAATGATTAAATTTTAACTGAATAATATTGGAAATAAATAATCCTAATTGATTATGATCTTTGCCACTAGCTGGCGTATAAGTCGAGAAGCACGGAGTATATGACAGATACTTACGACCAATCGAAATTACTATTTTTAAATAGCGGAAACTACACAGACTATAGAATACTGAGCGTTACTTCCGTTAGAAAAATCTGAGTTACACCCTAGTCGCGCCTAAAGAAGTTTTACTTCAAAAAGGCGTTCCTTTTCCAAGCTGTCACCTAGAATAGCCCTGGGTACCTTGAAAGCAATGTGATTGTGCGGAGATGCAGTACCTCCATGAATCGAAATATTTAAATAAATTGAATTTTTATTTCTAATTTTATTGGTAAGACTAGTGATTGCCCGCGGCTTAATGACGGTTAAATGAGGATCAGTCACATAACGGGAGAACCCAATTTTGACTATTACATTGCATGCGTTATGATTTTCTAAAAACACTACTTTTTGATTTTTTGAAATCCATCCATAAATGGCAAAGTTATATATTATTTTATCGAGCCTTATTAAAAAACGCGCGCCACCCGGCCGTGGATACTGATGACGTCATTCGACACAATCCGCGCGCGATCGCATTCGTTCAGTACGCATATTCGTGGTTAGTAGTAAACACTGTCGGTTTTTTGAAGTTTTTTGCATTGTCGGGTTATTGTTTCTGTGTTTTGTATTAATGAACAACAAATTGAAAGATGGATTTGAAAAAGGACAGTCCGATAATCTACCTAAAGTGGATTCTTTCATGGTTTTTACTTTCTCGTATACGTAGTAAGTATAGAGGAAGTCTTGTAATCGTTAAAAAATTCGACCTCGAGATTTTGACGGATTTTACACGTTTTGGATCTCCCTGAGTCCAAAAATACCTTTTTGAAATTAAGCATGTGTGTGTGTGTGTGTGTGTGTGTGTGTGTGTGTCACTGTGTGTCTGTGCGTTAGCACGATAACTAGAGTATGCTTTGACTTATATCAACCAAATTTAACATGCGTGTATGACATCAAAATATAAGGTTTCTATGAACTTTTGAGTCGTTGATCACGAAAGTTAAGACACCAAGTGCGCGGTCGGTACTCAGATTGGTGACCAAAAATTAACATGCATGTATGACATAAAAATATAAGGTTTCTATCGACTTTTGAGTCGTTTCTGGTGTACGAGAAAGTCAAGGGGACACCACTCCCGATTTTTGAATATTTAAATAATCATGTGAAGTATACCGAAATCCGCGGTTGGAAGCATCAAAGGTTTTATGGGTTGAAATACCCAATAAGGTATACCTAATTTAATGTCTTAGTTAGTTCAAGCATAGGTACTTCTTTACATAGGGGTCCACATCCGGAAGCCTCCTCGTGGCGGACCCTGGTAACGTGGTGGGGAAACTTTCTCGGCGGGCGAGTGGCTTTTGATGTCAAGTGTCCCTTGGCATTCGAAGTCACATGCCATCGTCAAGTTGTTTTTGTTTTCCCACCACGGCTAGCTCCGGACGGCCCTTTTCAGGGCCACCACCGCGCCTTCTGTCCCCCGGGCTGCGGTCCGATGGCTGCTCCCGGTGTCCTCGTCAGGAGGACGCGCCAGGTCGAGCAGCCGTCGGTGAGGAGGCGGCCTATAAGGCCGGCGTCGGCCAGCGGCCCACAGGGGCTGGCGTTAGTCAGTAGGTAGCCACTGTGGGCTGTTGGCCACCAATTGGTGTACAAGGAGTGCCTAGACGGGCAGCGTTGGGACGGTCTCGGTATAGTTGCGCTCACGTGCGCAGATCCCGAGCCGTCCCGCAATAGCGCACTGGAGGTCAGGCCAGTTGCGGGGAGGCACGCCTTTACCTCGAGTCCCACATATCCCTTGCGGTTAGCACCACCCCGCAGGAACGATGCGTAAATGCATTTGACCTCCCCGTCAATAAAAAAAAAATAGGTACTTCTGTACATGGCAGGTGCGGTAGATAATTAATTCTACTAATATTATAAATGCGAAAGTTTGGATGTTTGTTACTCAATCACGCCTAAATCGCTGAACCTATTTTGATGAAATTTGGTAGGTAGATAGTTTGAACCCTGGGGATGGACATAGGCTACATTTTATCCCACTGCTGAGCATAGGCGCGATTATAAAGTGCTGTCTACGCGGGCGATATAACGTGTAGTCCACGCGGGCGATATAACGTGTTGTCCACTACTTATATCCCTACTTTGATGATTGTTAATTGTTATTAACCCATATGTTTATTTTAGGGCTGAGACAATATGACCTAAAAGGATTAAGTTTCAAGTCTTTCTTCTATCTATCAATAAAATAGGTAAGATTTCATAATACGAGGATAATTATATTAAAACTTACGTCGAAATGAGCTTTGCAACAGTAATGAGTACTTTTGCTTGTTAAATGATCTCTCTTTATAACACTACACCACTTTATTCTAGCTTTTAGGTCCATTGGAACACGAAAAAATAGTTTGTCCGGCGTACCTAGTTGTACTCTTGCACTTTGGCACGATACAATATTTGTAAGACATTTTTATAGGCTATTGATGTCATCCCTATTGGTCTGAGATGTCACCAATTTCACCATACACAACAATAAATTTAGAACAAAACGACCGGGACAAGCACAACTCAAAAAGTGCGCGGGTTACGGAGTATAACTACAAAACTGTAGAGCGCGCGTGGTGGCGGCGCGGGATTTGTGTCGGATGACGTCACGCGCTCGCGGCTCGTACTCTCGGCCGTTTTTTGAACTGCTGCAGTAAAATCGCTGTATCTTCGTCATTTCTTATCCGATTTGAATATTTTTTTCACAGTATGTCATAGTTTTCTTACTGTTATAAAACTACATACTTAATAAAAAACGTGACTGATCCTCATTAGAGCCTATATGTTGATTCATTGAAATTGAATTCATTGAAATCGATTCAGTAGTTTATGCGTGAAAGAGTGACAAACACACATCCAGACATATACCTACAAACTTTATAATAATAACAGGATTTTATAATATTTGAAAAAGCAAATTAAATTGAAAATGAAAGGTAAGAAAAAATTAACGATTTTTGTAAAAATATCTCATCGAGATGTTGAAGAAGTAATTCGACATTGCTAGGCTATCTTGTCTTTATCATGACACGATTTTTTTCTTGTCCTTCGTTTTCTATTTCATTGGGTATAGACACGGAGCATTGGTTATACAAGGTGTTTGGTACATGGGATATGAAGCCGGCACATTAAAAATTCAAAATTGTAAAAATATCTTTTTAATTTTCCAGACATTTTGTTTTTTTGATCGAACTATTTGTATGGGGAATTCAATTTTTTTTACAATTTAAAGTTTTTGATATCACTATAGTATTTATATGACTATGTTAGCATGGGTAGGTGCCGGCTTCATACCCCATGTACCAAACACCTTGTATAGTCTTTGGGTATAGATTTCAAACATTAAGTTTAGCATTTGAGTTAGCTACTAAAGACGTTAAACGCTATAATCAACAGCCACACAATGGCTAAAGTTTATCAATTTTACTTGACGCTGTAACATAATTATACGCCATTTTGCGAAAATAAAACTGTATCGGTAATTATAATAGAGCTTTACTTAGTTAGTTGCGTGACTGGGACAGATAAAAAAACTGACACAGTAGGTACCATCCGGCTAGCAGACAAAATAAATTAGTTCATACTACCCGCTAATCGCTAACTTTTTTAAACACTGATAGTGTTGATCACCGATACTGATACACTACTACTATAAGTACCTAGTATCAGTTCAGTTTAGTTCATCCGTGATCAATGGCGCATGGAACTGTGTCGAAATATCGGATAAACCAAAAATCAAAGGCTTAAATCCAGTTTTCTTTCATTTAAATGATAGTGACCACGTTAGTTTAAAACAATACATTACTAGTAAGTAAAAAAAATATCATTTAGCCTCTCGCAACAATAATCCGTACGGGTTCTTATATCTATGCTTAGTTAAGATGTAGCGCCGGGCAATCATTACCCGAGCGCCCTCTCTAGCACCCCCCAAGGAAAAATTATGTAAAAGTATAAAAATATGGCGCCTATGGACGCCCTTTGTATCCTGTAGCATCCCTTTGTATGGCCGGCGCCCGAGTGCAATGCACACCCTGCACCAACGGTACACCGCCCCTGATGACGATCGCCGAAAGCGTAATAAAAAGTAAAACAATGATCATTGTTGATGTCTATTTTTTTATTTATTTAAATTTGCGCATAAGTATTTGTCGTAACAAGTACCTATATAAAACTGTGTAATGGCATTAAGTTCAATGAAATATCTAAATATTCAGCGCCTTGGACCCCCGGGTAAAGACGGCCCTGTTATTATGATTAAACAAAGCCAGGAACTTATTAGTATACGTACCTATTATGATGATTTGATGAAATAACATTAGTTCTTGACAATATTCGATCGGTACAATTAAATAGAGCACCCCACGCTTTTCTCTAAATAATAATTACCTATACTTATCGTTCATAAATTGCTAAAAAAAATCTTAACCCCCAAATTAACAATGACAACGCCATCTAGTGACGTATAGCTGAACTAACATTCCAAACGTTTAATTTATTAGTCCTGGCGATTCTAATCAGGATAATGGAATATACTTATCGAATTATTGTAATGTCATCGGTCTTTGATAACTCTATAAAGTTTAAATGAAATCTGACCGTTTAAGTGGGTCAAAATTGAGCCCAAACGAGTCAGTTACAATAATACGTGTTAAAAACGGTCCTGGGTTTGACTACGTACGTAAATCCAAAAACATAGTCCCAAGAGTTGAGGAGAGTTTCTCAGAGTTGTAAAATCGTGGACGAGTGGTTCCATAGACTATATACTCCGTGAGTGGTCAGGTCCCGTGTTCGATGAGATGATTTTCAGCATGGTCGTTGGCTATTGTTTGTTTGCTTACTGAAGGATTGTAACTTTTTTTTTGGTTTGATCCCCATTTCATGAAGGCGACACGCTGGCAACCTGTCACTATTTGGAGGCACTGCATGGCCCATACTGCCAGATGTAGCATTGTGTGTGTAAAAAAATGTTAATGTTACCTCAGGTTTTTAATTAACCTAAACTTTATTCATCTTGCAGATAATTTGATTATTTATTTATTTATTTATTTATTTATTGCAACACAAACAGATAGTTCCAAAATTATATTAAATTGAAAGACACAAGTTTTGATCTAGGTACTACCCTTAAATAGTGTTGACAGCATGACAAATCATGAAAGCAGTTAAGCAGAGCAGTTAACAATTAGTGAAAAAAAAAGAAGAAATAATTATAGTTTAAATTAAAGTAGAGCATACATATAAAAATAAAACAAATATAATTGTATAAACTAAGCTTTCAATATAAATTTCTGTAGACTTGACCGAAACAAACCATATCCGCTGAATATATCCACCTGATTAGAGATTTCGGGATCAATGCTTAATTCGTTATAAGAGCAACACATGCGATATACGGGATTGCGATGAGCCCTCTGAGTTCTACACCAGGGTAGGGAGAACGTAATGTGCCGCTCGGATTGTGATTAGCTAAATATTCATGAGAAAAGTAGCATATTGTTAAGAAAAATCAACAGTTTTTTGTTTTCTGAGTTTTTTTACGCACGCGCGGGACGCTCCATTTGGTATGGCCAAGGTCGCCAGACCGTATTGCCCCCTTATTATAGTGTAGGTAAAGTAAGCAAATATTTTTAATACAACACTATTAATAATAAATGCCAGGCCATAAAACACGAACCGACATGAAAATTATTGACAAAACTTTTTTATGTCTCGTTGAAAGTTTCGCGGTGTTGGCGGTGAAGGTATGCACCTTTGTCTGCAGAGTTAGGTCTTTTTTTCTTCATTAGGCGCTTTGCAGACGGGCCGGTCAATTTCACAGCGCAAAGGGAATCCTATTATCATACTACCAACACAAAGAGAAAGCAAAAAGACCGCGTCACAAGTGCCCAGCGGGCACTTTCGGCGGATCCGTGGCTAACCGCCATGTATCACACAAACCAGCGGACTGGTTTGTCACACTGGTGTGGCCACCTTCACTAGAACGAACGTCGTGATCTAACTGCCTCCGTCCCAAGTGTGCTTTGTTTTTGCGAAGGCAGCCGCGGGCATCGACGGGCAAACGCGGTCTTTATTGCTTCGCGGTCAAAAAGACTGCCCCGCCGGCGGTTGACCACGTCAGACTTTTTGTAGGGCCGACAATCGCGCCGATTTTTTTATTACTTGAAATTTAATTTAATTACATTACCTACATTGTCTGGAGGAAGGGTGACCGAAAATTTTTCAACTAAATTTTCCTTCGTGCTTCCATGGCACGTTAGGCTCGTAGTCCCGGCTGCTGTCGACAGTGGAGGGTTGGTGTCGTCAGGCACACACACGTAACAATCTAATGCGAAATCCATTGTCGATATAAGGGCAGACTGCACCGACCCCAAATTAATTGGGAGCTGGGTAGGGAAATGATGACTTACATTTTCTGATTTCTAACAGACTTTTTGTAGGACGTATGCGTTTCACTATTGCAATCAATCAGCAATAAATTTTCTATTTTTTCTCAAAAACTCGGTCACCGATCGGGCGCTTTGCAGACGGCGGGGCGGGGCAGTCTATATGACCAGGTGGCTCAGCCAGGTGGCAATAAAGACCGCGTCTACCCGCGATGCCCGCGGCTGCCCTCACAGCGACCATAAAGCACAAAAAAATTAAATGATAACGAAACAACTTGTGAACATTACTTTATTGAAAAAATTCAATACAAGATTTTACAGTTCTTTGTTAAGACATCCAAACGAAACTTTGAATTTGTTTATAACTTCACATTTGGAATTTGTTTATAATTATACATTTGATGATTTGAAAATAGTACTATGTAACAAAAAGACATGAAAAAAAAACATTGTAAGAGCACTCGCCCAGATACTGAAAGGTTGTTTCGAGACCCATCTCAGGACTTAACAATAACAAGGATTTTCTCTAGTTTTTTTTTTTAATTAGGTGCTATTTTCACTGGTGACATTCATCTTAAGATTAGCAACTTCATACTCATAGAGCATTTCAAAGTAGGAAAACATATTTGCTGAAAAGAGACTTACTCCATTTTGGCGGGATGAGTTTTTAATAACATCAATGCAAGATAATTCTTTACTGTGGCTTCTATCTATTTAGCTTTTCTTAAAACACAGGTATGTCATTTACAGAATCTTAAAGTTCTAAACATAATAGAATTATTTTGTAATATTTATGTAGCGGTTACCACAGACCAAATAATTTGGTCTGAGCGAGATGGTTACAGGGTTTTATGTAAAAAAAAACTAGTTTGCTGTTATCCACAAAAAGACTGGTAATAATTGACTTAAAAGTATATCTTTATAGGTAGTTAATATGTAAGACAAGAACAATAAATATAAGTTTTTAAAATCATGTTCCTACAATGTATAGTTTTTGAATATACTTAATGATTTATTTTTCTAATTTCAGAAAGTTTTTTTGGCTATGGGTATATATTATGTTTTGAAGCTTACAGCAAATACGCTTTCCTACGTCGATTACATTTTAACTTAGCAATACAACACAGAAAAACTTTCTATGCTATCTTTTCATCGTGTTCAATGTGTCAATCCACTGAGTGTTCACTTTACTAAGCTGTTGGCAGTTACTGTGCATCGACGCCAGGTTCTTCTTGAAGGTTCTGAGATGCTGCAGATACGCTCGAAGGCAGTTATTCATTGCACGTATGGATTCGACTTCGTCAATTAACTCTTTCTAAAACAAAAGGATTAACATGACTTTGTTGGTGTAAAAATACTATCTATTGGCAGAACGTTTTGTTTAAATATTTTAGGCTATAGCATTTATAATTAAATCAGTTTTGCAAGATTTTTCTATAAGTAATTTTCGTCATACTAACATCTCGCTTAGAAGAAGTTACAGAAACACTGGACATAGTGTTACAGACACTCGAAATATATTTTCGTAGTAGATTCTAAACTGTGTAATCCAATTCCTATTACTTTCACACAAAACTAACTAATGCAAATTGCAAATAGGTACCTACTTAAATAATTTTATCAAAACAAAACAACTTTTTGTTTCACTTCACCAAAAAACGGTTATTTATTTTGGCATTTAATTTTAGTGTTGCCATCACAGAATTTGCCATATTTGTTTTTAAATTCTCCCTATTAAGTGAAAGCAAAAGAATCTAGACCATACAGCCATAGATTTTGAAGATTCTTTTAACGTTTAGACGATAGTGATTGTCATATGATCTGCCTATTTAATTGACATCGATGATATGATGATACATCTTAACACTTGTTTGTCTAAAAGATCTGGAGATTTAATTCAGAAAACTGAATGTGCTTTGCTCTGCAGAGACACGATGCGACGACACCATATATCGGCAATGCTTGCTGATACTTTGTGATGACGTTAGTACTACCGACGCGACGCGGCGTGGGTGGCAATAGCCCCACGCCCCACCGCGGTGCGCGCCGTGCCGCGTCCGATGTGTGGGGATGCGAAAGTGATAATCACCGAGTGAATTATATATCCATTGCTGTTTTACACGACACGCTATTATGGCACTTGTCGTGTAACAACAGCAATGGATATGTAATTAATTCGGTGATTGTCACTTTCATCTGTCAAAAAAGTTATCGAATTAGTTGGCTGGTGTTAAGTGGTTACCGTTGCCAATAGACACTTGCACTTAACACTTGCAAGTGCGTTGCCATTTTGGGGACTAGGGACTAAGGACACTAGATGCTCTACAGAGGGGCGCGGTTTATCGGCATTTCTTGCTTGACACTTCGTGTTGACGTTAGTTTAGTATAAACTAGATATGTGGTGCTCATAAAGCTTTGCTCAACGAGTGTGATGGCATGAATAATTAAATTTAATAATACATGTGTAGTGTTAATATGTTTTAATAAAAAGTTATCTTATCTTATATTTTAAGCGAATGGCGATCGCGACACATAAAGATTACGCATTGCGCCAATATCAAGTGAAAATTTTATTAAAGTAACCGACAATTGTACGGTAGATTGAGGTTAAAATGGAGTCTCTCAACACGTGTTTTTGCAACAAGAACTCGGGAGAAACTCTAATAAAAGAGTTATTATTAAAACCAATATTATTATTATTTTTTTACTAAGCTCAGTGTTGCTTGAACAAAAAAAAAACTACCTACGTTTAGTAAGTGAAACGTATACTATAATAAATCTAATAATCTATTACTTAAATAAAAGGCAAAGTCCTGACTCACTGTCTGACTGATCATTAAGATAGTTGAAATTTTAAACGGAGGTTCCTTTTATAGGGAAGGGATATGGCCGGATTTTTCGAAATTCAATGCCGGAAGTAAAATAGGGGATGACAGTTTGTATGGAAATCCGTCATTTTTAAAGTAAAATTCTTAAAAAATGGTATTTAGCCTTTCGATTAAATACTAAGAAAGGGATACTTTAGAATTTCTCGAAATTCAACCCCTAGGGTGAAATAGGGGATGAAAGTTTGTATCGGAAGTCCGTCATATTTATAGTGAAATCCATAATGATTGGTATATGGTTTTTCCGCTTAAAAATAAGAAAGGAGTATTTCAGTATTTCTCGAAATTCAATCTCTAAGGGGAGGAAATAGGGGATGAAAGTTTGTATGGGAAACCCATCATTTTTATAGTAAAATACATAACAATTGGTATAATAAATGACTTTTAGAATAAGAAAATAACAATGAAGTATTTGAGGATTATACTAATTTTAATCCCACGGGGACGAAGTCGCGAGCAAAAGCTAGTACTTTATATACTTAGAACACTTTCAAAACACTTTGCTGGATGAAATTTATCGACTTTTGCATTTTCGAAACGCATGCGCGTGGCGCGCTTTTACTCTAACGCCATCTACAGAAAAATCAACGTACTACAAATGAAACGCCGCCATTTTGACATTTGTTTGGCTTTTGTGTTTCTCACGAAAGATTATCTTGAAATTTTACAATTTTAACTCACTAAATTATTATTTTCATTGATAAAAACATTTAATTTGATGTAAATCTTATAAAACTAATAGCATCACCTAAATTTGACTTGCTTAAGCGGCGCATAAATCAATAATTGTGCACTGCCGCTTTTTTATTTTTGCGACGCTAAAATCTTATTTAGTTCGGATTGAAATAATTTACAAACACATTAAGCTAATAAAAATATGTTCAAATTGTGTTTTTAGTATCCTACAACTGTGATTTTGCTTTGAAATGTGATAGAAACCTGTGAAAGAAAAAGGCGCGAAGTGGTTTAGTATCGTCTTAAGTTACCGAAATAAACTGTAATGTATCAATGAAACAAAGAGGATTCGACCGCGTCGCGACAACCGGCGGCTGCTGTTGTATGTGATATCGTATATAAGTGCCCAACTACCGATGTGTGTTACAGAAAAGGCCTTTCCAATTGCAAATTGAGTTCATGTAAGTCGTGATATTTATTCTTATTAGGTAATTTCGTTACACAATTACCAGACTTCGAGCTGTAAACAATATTAACTTTTTCAGGTTAAGTCTCCTACTGAACTTGCGATGCGGTTAAGAAGTAGGAAAAGGGAGCGACCGCTCTCAGGCAAGTGCAGCTCACAAGTTACCAAGTTCAAGAAAAAACCAATAACACCTTTGTCGAAGCCCACTTCAGTTTGGACAAAGATTGTCAAACAAGAAACCGCTAAAAATGTATTATCAACCAATGTTAAACAGCTGTGTGTTACACGATCACAGAATATAAAAACCCGACCTGTCAGAACCGTGAGAAGCATGGAGAAACCTGTTGAGAACACGCACAAAGCTAAAAGCAAGCACAAAGACAGCTCAAAGAAACCAATTTTCCAAACTGTTGTACGTAACACTAACAAGGATACTGTCAGCTCATCCACCAGCCCGAGAAGCCCAAAAGCCACACAGAATGACAAGATCACGACTACACAGAAAACTAAAGATGTACGTACTACCAAAAGTGTTCAATTACGTCACAGCTCCTTGAACCGTGAGCTTAAAAAGACTGAAGTATCAACAGCATTGAACTCACCGAGAAAGACTAGACGTATTGATAAACCTGATAAGTCTGCTTCTCTTAATTCTTCTCCGATCAGAAAAGTGAGGCAAATGGGTGTTCCATCTCCTAAACTTACAAAAGTGAGCTCCACAAATGAGAGCCCGAAGAAGAAGGGTAAAGCAAAGGCTCCCGTTGTGCCAGATAATACGACTTGGACCGAAGAGACTGATATAACCATGTACGAAGCTCATACAACAACTTTTGTTGACTTCCCAACTCCTAAATCTGATGAATCAGACTCAGACGTCCAAGTGGAGTCCTCCGAACTGTGTCTTCCAAATGACTGCTTAAACGATTTCATAGCCATAGCTGACTGTGAAACATTAATTATCTCTGAAACTCTTCAAGATGAAGATGAGGTCAGTTTCTTAGCGGACAAAGCTGCGAGAGTCATGACTACAGATAAAGAAGAAGCTAAGAAGACTTCAAGGAAGAATTCTGTAGAGAAACGTGTGATAAAGCGACGGAAATCAAGCAACGATCTCGAGATGTATCAGCCGACGTCTACCACTGACGATTTGGACACTTGCACTGATTTTTTAAACAATGGAGAAAAATATGTACAGGTAACATTTATATTGTTTTATTAGCTTAGAATTGTTATCTAAATACTAACAAATAAAATAAAATAGCCTTTATTTCGGATATTAGTTACAATAAAAATCTGTTTACACTATATAATGTTAAAGAATGTCTAATAACTCCGTGTGCCTTTTGGCAAAGGCCTCCTCCATTTGATGCCACTGCGCTCTGTTGTTTGCCACTCTAAACCTTAGGGGTCCGAGGGTTTTGTGTATGTCGTCTTCCCACCTTTGTGGACGTCCCCTCTTGCATTTCCCGTCCTTAGGGTACCAAAGTGTTACCACTTTACTCCATTTGTTTATTTTTTTAGTTTATTATCTAAATACTAAGTTTCTTTAAAATTGCAAAGGTAACAGCAGAGATTTATAAAAGACATTAACATATCTTTGGCTGGCAACCTGTCACAAATTTTGGGTTACTATAATTATAGCCATTAGATTTTCTGTATATATCACAGGCGGGTCGTATAACACGTATCACAAAACAGTGCGGCAGATTGTAGTGTGTGAGAATTGTTAACTAAATAAAACCGTTTGTTGATAAATCCATAGTAGATTCTGTAAGTGGAATTATTGTCACTCAACACTCTCAGACACTACAATCGACCGCGCCGTTTTGATAAACGGTGTGATATACAATCCACCTATGACATATACGTACCTATATTTATTTGGAGAACTTTAGCCACAGAAAAGAAGAATTAGACAAAATTGGAGGAGGCCTATACCCTGATAGGGACCATATCAATAGAATAAATAAACTAAACATACTAACACTAGAAATAAGTAATTATAAACTAACAAAATTAATAAATTCAAAATCTCATAATGTAACTTAGATATGGAATAAAAATGTATTATATTTATTTGAAACATGAGTATGATGAGCAAAAATTAAGATGACTGGACTTGTTAGTGTGTTGGAATATAACTTCTGTAAGTCTGCATGTAATTGTAATAATAAATAAATAAACAGGAAAGTACGGTGAGCACGTCTCCATACAAGTGAAGAAAATGTATTCCTACCTCTATTTTTTTTTATCCAATTTTTATGATCGAATGTTTTTAACAAAAAGAAAAATCTATGTCTGTATTGTTTTCTTTATCAAAATTCGACAAAAATTCAAAGTTGGAACAAAAAATATATTAAAAAAAGGAAGACATACAGATTTTTTTTATTATGTTACAAACATCCTAATAAATCATAAGTACTTAATCAAAAAAGAAATAAGGGTAGTAAAATGTTTTATCTATTTGTAGAGACGTACTATCTTCTTAAGTACCCAAAAAGCAGCCCAAAATGACTATTCCGCACTGACAAAAGTCGCAGGCAAAAGTTAGCAATGAATAATGCTAATGAATGGTTGCAGGCGGACCTTGTGTGCATGCTGGAGCGAGATGGGTATGCAGGAGAATGCGAGATCTCCTCCACTGTGGGGGGGACTGCCATACAGAGTCTCACGGCCCTATCAGTGAGGAGTCCCTCCGCGGGGCTGCTGGCAGAGATCAGCCAGTCGCTCGCCCACACCGGATGGGTCAGTATAAAGCCATTGTTATACTAGAAATTAGTGGTGTATCAAATCCTAGTCACGAATGTCAAGGTGGCACATGTAGTGTTTAATATCTTGATGAAATACATTCTAAACAATGGTTCCTATTACAGAACACAGAGTTAGACTGTACCTAAACACATGTTAAATATAAATTCTCATCATTCTGATGTTAGGATGGCTGATGTATTGTAAATGAATCCTTTTTTAAAATCTTTTATTTTAATGAGGCTTTAGTACACTCTATGACTGTGAGCCTCGTAGGGCAATTTGGTTAATTATTACTCACATTTTTGTTGCTAAATTAATAATAACTAAAGATATTTTTGTCTATTGAGTTTTGTCAGGTCACACTCCATCAAAAAGTGGATAAAATCTACTTCCTTGTTTTCAAATTGTTTTTTTTTTATCAATCTCTACTGGATACTTAAGTGTTAGAATAATCACACGTATTGCTTTAAGTTAAATTGGGGTTCCATCTCAATAAAATTGTATACAAACATTATAGATATATTCAATATTAGTAGAGGATATCGAAAAGAAATATTTAAATACATCTAAATTAATAACAATAATAACAATCATGACTTTTGGCCAATAGTAGGTATTTAATAAGTACATTTATTACATTTATAATTAATTAAGTTAAAATTAAATTAAAGTAATTTTGTCACTGGTTTATATAATAGTTAGTATTTAGTATAGTCAATCTAACTGTCGCTTGTAATTCATGGGATGCATTTGGCACCAGGATGACTTTACCACCTATTATTTTATTTTTTTAGTAATCTGTGGTTTTTTGATGTTAGTTCACATTTACTATTCGATCTAATGTAATATTATTATTAGTACAAAATGTGTAACTGTTTTAAAACCCAAATGAAGAGAAAAAAAAAATACCCATTTTTTACGTTTTATGTGTTTTCCTTTGTTCAGAATACACCCGATATGGCAGCAGACGATTCTTCCCTGGTGTGCCACGAAGAGCAATCTCCTTCAGATATTGAGGTGAGCTTAACTTGAATACCATTATATGTTGTTGTATAGATATTTACCCAAGTGATGATATTATGGTCTAGGTAGGGTTGTTTCTACTTCTTTTAGATCTAACAGATCTCGAGAGTTTCCTGAAAAATGATATACTTAAAACACTAAAAAGCAAAAAATTAATTACTTTAAAAAAAAAAAAAATTTATAACATTTTTCGTTATACAGGTGAGTTTTTCAAGTGGGCCTTCAGGGCCAAATCCTAAACTGTAAGGAATATTGAAAAATTCTCACAGGAGTCGCGAGCCCGATTTTGATGAAAACAAATGATCATCGCTTCAACTAAGGTGTTTTTTTTTTCAAAATTATTGGATTCTATTCCTGGCTTATTGATTTTTCGAAAATCCATTGATGCAGTTTTTGTTTTCATGAAAATCGGGCTCGCGACTCCTTTGAGCATTGTTCGATATTCCTTATAGTTTAGGATTTGGCCCTGAAGGCCCACTTGTAAAATTCACCTGTATAGTCTGGACTAACTTTTACACAAGTAAATTAGCTTTATAGGCAGCTCCAAGCACTTGTTACTGTATTAGTTATAAAAATGAAATAATAAAATAAAATAGCCTTTATTTCGGATAGTAGTTACAATGAAAATCTGTTATAGACTATATTATGTTAAAGTATATCTAATAGCTCCGTGTGCCTCATGGCAAAGGTCTCCTCCATTTGACGCCACCGCGCTCTGTCGTTTGCCACTCTAAACCGTTTCAATCATTCTAAACTGTATTAGTTACCGAAATAAATATTATGTAGTTTGTATTAGAGATGAAACGGATATCCGGTAACTATCCGGTATCCGGCCTAAATTTACTATCCGGCCGGATACCAGATACCAAAAAGCTACGACAATTTTCCATAACAAAATGAAATATATTAATCTTTGTGAGGTAAATATCAATAAAATGGCTTATAATTATGAGTGCTTTTATTTAAAGTCGAAAAAGTTACAAAAAAGCCTTCAAAATAACTATAATTTATTTTTGAGATATTCACTCTAATGATAAATACATAAATAGTAAATATCTAAACTACAAACTTTTAGTAAAAACTTAGCGAAAATGTTCGAATTGACCTGATCGCGTTTGCCGCACCCTGACATGCAACGAGACAATGTTCCAAATATCCGGCCATCCGGTCTCGAAGCTCGCCGGATATCCGGTATCTGGCTAAGCAACTATCCGTTTCATCTCTAGTTTGTATGTTAAAAGTGTTGGCCGATCGTATAGTTAGGCAGAACGTGATGTGCCGGCATATCGTGAAACGCTACAGGACCATAAAAAGCTCGACCACTGGTCTAGTAACCCATGTTCCGAAATTGTTAGTGGTCAGGAGTGATCAGTAAGTTCAGGGATATTTTTCAATGAGCAAGCGGAGTGGGCTGTGTTACTGTACCGGTGGTAGGCATGCAGTGTGTGTGTCCCCCAGCGGGCGGGCGTGATGTCTGCGTGCGGCGGGGGGTGCCCGCAGCTGTCGTCGTGGGACGCCTTCGACCCCTACCTCTTCATCAAGCAGGTAACGATCACCTTGGTTGGGGACCATCCCAATACTTATTTATTCAACAAGTGAGCAAAGTTATTTTTTGCTGCGAGTGCCGATATTAAATCATGAACCAGCAAAGTAGTCTAGAATTTTACTAAGCGCAGTGAGTGACTTAAAGACATGACAGTAAAAAAATTTGCTCTCGTGTGAAACATACAACTTTTCACCTCTCCAGTGAGAAAATTGTTATAGGTGAAAAAAAAACAAGGTAATACTTTAATAAACGTTTATTATATATTTAATTATACTTTTAATTTTCAATATATAAAAATAATTATTGAAAATTAAAAGTAAGATTAGTATTAGAAATAATTTAAATTGAACGTAACGTCTTGTTCAGAGTTCGCAGCAAAAAGCGTTTTTCCTTCGAGATTTTACGAAGCAAAAGTAGTCTTTTGGTGCTGGAGAGGTGAAAATAAATTTACGGACCATGCCGCACGCTCACTAGGCGTACGATGTGTGCGGCGAGTAGCGCCTGTCCTACTTCGCTAAAGCCCACCGGTACCTTCCTAAACCCTTATGGGGGCGTAACGCTCACCTACTCCCCGTTTGTCAGACACATTGATCCCTGTCAGATATATCCGATACATTGATCGTCCCTGTCAGATATATCTGATACATTGATCGTCCCTGTCAGATATATCCGATACATTGATCGTTCCTGTCAGATATATCCTACACATTTAACGTCCCTGTCGGATATATCCGACACATTCGCCGTCCCTGTTGGATATATCTGACACATTGACCGTTCTTGTCGGATATATCAGGCACATTCACCGCCTTAGTCAAATATGCTTGACACATTCACGGATACATCCGACACATTAACCGCCACTGTTGGACACATCCGATACGTTTGCGTGGTCGTGTCGTATTTATCCGACATGCAATTCTATTTCGTGTTGTATTATTCTATAAGCTATGTGTTATTCATATCTTTTTTTAAATTTAGATTATTTTTATAAATGCATGTTACATTAGGTACAGATTAGGATATATTACAAATAAGTTTTAATGTAATATGCATTTAAAAAATATTAACAACCTTCAAACTTTTTGGAAACATCATCAACACAAACCACAACACAAGCAACTCTGAAATTCTGAAAAATATTTAAGTTGTTCTATACAAATTTACAAACGAATTCACTTTCAGTTTTGCTTTCATACAAAAAGTTGTTTGTGTTGTTGAGGTTTCCAAATATTATTTTGATTCTAGTTATAAACTAGACTTTTTTTTTACTTTACAAAAGTAATAAAAAAATATGGTTGGTCTATTTATGGTTACATTTAGTTTTTTTTTAATTTAGTTTTTAATTTAGCAAGTTGTAAATTCTGAAAAAAGAACACATAGTGTAGATGAGATAAATGTTCAAACGATTTAGTAATGTAATGTGTTGTGTGGTCACAGCTGCCGCCGCTGGAGAGTGTTGGGTGCGGGCGTCACCCCGCGCTGCCGCTCAAGACGCGCGCCAGCCCGGACTTCAGCCTCGTCAGTACACTACACTATTATACAACCACAATCACTCAATAATTTGTTACATGTTTAATCCTACGTTAATCATTAAAATAATGCAAGGTCGCACAAAATATAAGAATAATTCTTTAAAATATACTACACTCGCGAAATTTATACGTAAAGCTGGAGGCCACAACTCGAACGAAAAGTGAAGACAGAAATTTTTACCTTGAAACTTCTTATCATCCATTTGTCTCTTTCTAAACCACTAGAGCTAATGGCACGTGACCGTCTACATCATATTACTTGTGGGGAGAGTTAGAAAGAGACAGGTAGGAAACGAAAGCATTCAAAAGTTACTTGAGGTCAAAAATGTTGTCTTCACTTTTTTATTGGTAGTGTGACTTCCAGTTTTACCTATAAATTATATTATATTATTGATCACACTATATCCTCATTACCACTGTAACATCCCCTTAGTGTCACTTTCAGTGAATACTTAACATATTGAATTATTGACCAAAAATCGACGTACCTCGGGATCGATTATTTTTCACTGTACTTTTTTTAAATTATTCCTTAAGAAATAAATACTTAAATATTTGTTGTAGTGTTTTTGAAATTTGACAAAAACAGAGTCAAGGATGTCGCGTGCAGGCGCGAGGGAACGGATGAAAAGATTTTAACACTCGTTCTTTTGCGCTTTACCCATCCACTAGAATTCATTCCTTGTAGATTGGACATTCCGGCAAGAATAAACGTTAGTAGATGGGGGGCTAATGTTACAAGCAATTTAAGATCTTACTTTACAGTAGAATAGAGAACTGTAGTAGTAGTAAGGTATGTTGTGTGTCCCAGGTTCTGGACCTGGACGAGACGCTGGTGCACTGTTCGCTGCAAGAGCTGCCCGATGCAAGCTTCCACTTCCCCGTGCTGTTTCAGGACACGCGGTACACTGTATGTATATATTTTTTATAATATATTACAACAATTTTAGTAAAGAGAAAACACTTGTAACAATTTTTGTTACCACTGACTGATCATGGCTTAACACAATACTCTATCTGTTTAAGGATAAACCCAGGGCGCCTTTTCTGTATTGTAGTGGGATAAAAATTAACATACTAATTCACTAACATACTAATTAACATACTAATAATAGTTAAAAATATCGTTTATTTAATGTTTAAGTAGTACCTAAAAAAAATCGCAAAATTAAATACACAAATATCTAGTTATAATTTATTTATTAATTAAGTATGATCCAAATTTGTAATCTACAGTTATTGAAGAAAAAAAATATTACAGAAAATATGAATCTAATTTTACAGTAATCAGGAGAAACCTTTTTTACTTAAGAATAATAACAAAATATACAAGAAACACTAGTCCTATTTAAGAAGTTAATTTGCCAATATTTATGTTTAAAAACCTTAAAATTTTGTACTAATAAAATTATATTTCACCCTATCTCCTGAATTTTAATTCACAGGGGTGAATGCACTAAGTGGGAAAAATTTGATGTTAATTAAGAAAACACTTAGCTGATGACTTTGGTAGCAGCAAGCATACGATGCGTTCCTGCGATCTGGTGACTTCTGATGGTTCTCTTATCACATTCCTCAAGTAATCATCAATTTATATTGGATGCCTTTTCAATAATTCTCCACAAGAAATTCCAACTAGTTTGTCGGTATCACAATCAAGATTCAAATGATAGGAAGCAGCGAAGAAATGAAGAAACGAGCGACGAAAGCCCGAGGACCCCGTTAATCCAGGGTGTACTATTTTCAATTAAACTGATTCAAAACAGCAACAATCTATTAATTGACTTTTTCAAAATGCACCAACTATATCTTCTCGTAGACCGAGACTAATTAGCTATCGTATGTTGCACTCAACTCTCAAGATGTCTATCAAAAGTGGTGGTCACCCCGTCGCGGATTATGTTTTATACTCCCCCCTTTCCAGATAATTCCTCGCAGTAGGCTCAATTCTACATGGACGCGGTAGGCCACCTCAAAAGGTGAACTGAGGTGGCAATGCCAATGCAACAAAATGCATTACACCAACGCAGCCTGTCCACGGTACTTTCCTGTGCTGTCCGTTGGCTGGTGGTCCGGCAGCTTCTTCCTCCTGGGTACAGTAGCTGGTCGTAGGAAGTACTTTTATCTCACGAACGCGGGTCAAATAGGGACCGTTCCGAAGGCGTTTTTAGCCCGGTAGTGAGAACCCCATTCGGGGTTAAATCGCACTTTCACTTTAAAAACAGCGAATACTGTGATATTTATTATTTAACTAATTTTGCTCGAGAGGCGTACGTGTTGACTCCACAGAGGGCTCGGCCGGTATGACGCGACCGTGCGCGGCCGCAGCTCGCTGAGACATATAAAAAACTTGTAAACAAAATGAACGGATCGCTCGCGTACACGCGTACACTCCGGTTCAAAAGCATTAACAATTTTCCGTAACTAGGTACTCTCAGCGTTATTTATTTGGTATTCTATAGTAGACCATTCCGAAATTATCCCTTTTAGAAATTTAAGAAAGACATGTATGTGTAACGTTACACTATCACGAAGCCAAAAGGAAAGGTTATTATTTTAGCAGTCATTATGAAGTATTAATCTCCGTAGCGCCTACTATACTATTCCTCCGATTTTGATGAATAAGGTGTCAATCGTTATTAAAGTCAGTATAACATGAGCTACATTTTAACCGATTTAACAATAGGAAGAGTCGATTACACCTTGTAAACCCCGATTTTTACCAACTTATTTTTTTTTGCCGTAGGTAATTGGGTTACAGTATTTTAGATAGATAGATAGATAATAATTTTATTTGCATCAAAATATACACACACATGCTAAAATTAAATTGCAATCTAAAAAATACATACTTATTTTTTATAAACAAAAGAGAAGTTTCCATTATATAAAATAGACAGTATTAGTGGACAGCATGTGTGGCTCAAGGATACAAAAAGGTGTCAGCTCAGCTTGTGGCTTGTGACAAGGACAAACCGCTGTGTTTCAGCTTTAACCTTTGACGAGACGAGACGACAAGAACGACTCGGCTGTGCAACCCAAAGATAGTCTGCAAATGGTAAATAGTAAATAGGTACTTCTCCATACAATACAAAAAATCCTTCAAAATAAATAAATAATAAAATCGGTATGTCAATAAACGCAGCGAAATGTACTGCCCCATGCGACTATTGCTGCGGATGCCAAACTTTTGAAAGCCCAGTAAACTCGATTTTATCTGTTTTTAACCGACTTCAAAAAAGGAAGAGGTTATCAATTCGGCTGTATTTTTTTTTAATGTTTGTTACCTTATAACTCGTTACTGGGTGGACCGATTTTTAAGATTCTTTTGACCTTTGGAAGGTAGTGCTTGTCATGGGGTCCCATTTAAAATTTATCGACATCTGACAAGTAGTTTTTGAGTTATCCCTTAATATGTCTATTTAATTGACATTGATGATGTCGTAATTTTATCACTTGTGTGTCTAAAAGATCTTCAGGTAGTTTCCTGAAAATTTCTATACTTAAAACACTAAAAGCACGGTAATATTATCTATGCTGAGGCAAAAAAAAATATTTAAATAAAAAAAAACCGCCTTCAAAACTAAAAACGGGAGAAATAAAAATTTTGTTTACTTATAAAAATCTAAATGTTTTTTGAGGTCGGTGCCAACCCCAATATTTGTAATAAACGTTGTCACTTGTATTTGGGACCGACCTCAAAAACATTTATATTTTTACTAGCTGACCCCGCAAACGTTGTTTTGCCTTATAAATAAAAAAAAAATTAAGGGTGGAATAATTTTATTTTTGCGTTTACAAACGCGTAAATATAATACTAGAAAAATGCACTGAAAAAAATCGACTTGCCTCAGGCGGGACTCGAACCCGCACCTTCCACAATCCGGGTGGACGCGTTGACCAATTTCGCCACCGAGGCACTGCTTTTCGCTGTCGAAATTTGTCAGTGCTTGGTGCTTATGTTTTTATGGTAAACATCGTTTCATCAAATCTTTGAAATTTGCACTTCCAAGACCCGAACGAAATATTTTTGCAAATATTTCTAGTAATATAATATATAATATTTCTAGTATTATATTTACGCGTTTGTAAACGCAAAAATAAAATTATTCCATAATGTAAGGTAGTTTCATCTTAGCTGGGCGTCAAATATTTGCAAAAATATTTCGTTCGGGTCTTGGAAGTGCAAATTTCAAAGATTTGATGAAACGATGTTTACCATAAAAACATAAGCACCAAGCACTGACAAATTTCGACAGCGAAAAGCAGTGCCTCGGTGGCGAAATTGGTCAACGCGTCCACCCGGATTGTGGAAGGTGCGGGTTCGAGTCCCGCCTGAGGCAAGTCGATTTTTTTCAGTGCATTTTTCTAAATTAAGGGTGGACAACCCTTATCTTTAAGGGGTATGAAAAATAGATGTTAGCCGATTCTCAGACCTACTCAATATGCTCACAAAATTTCATGAGAATCGGTCAAGCCGTTTCGGAGGAGTGCGGGAACGAACATTGTGACACGAGAATTTTATATATAAGATAAGTAAACAAAATTTTTATTTCTCCCGTTTTTAGTTTTGAAGACGGTTTTTTTTATTTAAAAATATTTTAAAGGTCCGTTTGGAAGTAGCACATCTTAAAGGAGGAGGTATATTGTTCCAGCATTTAGTCGCCTGGTACCGAAAGCTGCCAGTAATCGCTACAGTTCTGTGAATGTGATTTCTGGTTAACCTAGCAGATCCTGATCCATAATAATTATGAAATGTTGAAAATTTTAGCTTTGAGTAAAAGTATTCTGGTTTCTTCAACTCAATCAAGTGTAACATAAGAACAGCAAGATGCAATTTTCTGCGCGATTCCATATTAAGCATGGTTGCGTTATTAATAAAGGGTGAAATGTGAGTACGAGGAGGAATGTTAAAGCAGAAACGCATGCATGCATTCTGGACACGTTGAATCATTTTCTGAGTCCTATATAACAATCTGGGGCCATAGACAAGATCCCCATAGTTAAGCTTCGATAGAACCAATGATTCGCAAAGAGTGATACGTGCCCTCTCAGATAAATAATTGCGAATTTTGTAAAGAATCTTTAGGCGAAAGAAAAAAACCCGCCCAATCACACACCGTCTGGGGGAAATGCGAGTTGAAAGGGGGGGGGGGGGGGGGGGGGGGGGTCACCTTGATCCCGGTGACCTTTATCAGGACCACCGGTGAAGTTTTATCGCAATTCCATCGGTGGCCTTTGACCTTGACCCCGGTGACCTTAGACCTTGACCCCGGTGACCTTTATCAGGACTACCAGTGAAGGTTTATCGCAATTCCATCGGTGGCCTTTAACCTTGACCCCAGAAAGCTTTGACCTTGACCTTTTACCATGACTCCCGGTGATGTTTGACCGTAACCTCCACATCAGACTATTTAAAAAAAACATATATTATCTCAAAAACTATTAACGCCACCCCTATGGAGAGGTAAAACTCAAAATTGTTAAATAATATAGATTAGTGACAGTACCGAACTAGTCAACCCCGACTCCACGTGGTACTAAAGTCGTATTTTTAATTAGACGAAGTCAAGTGACGTTTACTGTGTTGTCAGGTTTTGATAAAACAAAAATAGTGTTGTGACAAAGTGAATGAATGAAAAAATCGCAACTCGGTATAAAATTGTTCTCGTAATGACTAATATTTATAACTATTAACGATTTTAATTATAATTCTATATTTTATCCTTTGCTATGCCCTAACAGGGTACATGTGTAGGTAATGTTTTGTAAAACATAGCATTAAGACATATGTATGCAATTACGCATTATTAAGAAATAATAACATGTATGTACATTTATAAGTAAAACAACTTTTACGGATTTAACTCGCGTGTAATTAAATTTTACATTTTGTTATTATTGCCCGACGTTTCGTAACACTTTTCAGCGTTCGTAGTCAGGGGATGACGGTCATCCCGTGACCACGAACGCTGAAAAGTGTTACGAAACGTCGGGTAATAATTTTATTTATAATGTGTAGTACTCGCGCAAATCTAAGAGAACATTATGTATGTACAAAGTAGCCTAGTGAGTGGGTAGAACGCCGCGCTGCCGATATCGGGTGCCGGGTTCCAATCGTAGTCGTGCCATGTAAGTAGGTACGAAAGAGTTTTCGTACTTTTCGACGACTGCGTAACGTAGGTACCTACATTCACCATTACCGAGTGCTCTAATGCTACATTTACACGCTTGCCGAAGCTTTGAAAGCCTCCACAAGTGCCAGGGGTGTTTGGCTGTGGTTGGCTCGGCTTGCGCCGATCGGGACTAGTGTCGGTTTCTTAACACAGATCAAAGGAAGCGTGCGGTAAGCGCTTGCGACGTGTTTACACGCTGGTGCATTTATAGCCAAAAAAACTTAACAAAAACAACAAGTAAACACCGTATGCGCAGAGAAAATATTCGAGCAGTCCGACCAGAGGTTGGAAGACGCATGACACAGACAAAATGGCAACCGACGCGTCCGAATTTGTAAGAAGGTAGTAAAAAAAGTGATTATAATTAAATACCAGCAGATATCGACCTACTTTTATACAGTAAAATATAAATAGTTTCTTTTTTTCGTATTGTAAGATAAGATTAACAATGTACTCATTCATATCATCATTCATTCCTGAGAGTGAACGAAAACTGAACCCATCACTATTACATAAAAGATGGCAACATTATTTCATAAAGTGACATTAGCTGCTGTCAGTTTACTTCGTCTAATGAAAAATTCGACTTTAGTCAGTCTTACCCCTAGAGTGCAATTCAATAAGGCGTAGGCGCGGAGGGAGGCAGCCCCCGCCCGCCGTAACGAAGCACAGGCACCCGTGCGAGCCGCAGCGGCTGAGGCTGGGCGCCGAAGGCCGCAGAGGTGAGCGTGGGTGCCTGTGCTTTGTTACGCATGGGCGAAGGGGCTGCACTTACCGCAGCGCCGAAGGACAAGCGTTTCCGAGGTGCTGGCGTGCAAACTTAACAAAAAATGGCGATGTTATGATGACCACCCTTTTTTCAGTGGATTTGAATAGTAAGGACATAGACTAACAACGTTTGTAAGGGACACTTGCAAGAATTGCCTCCTTCACCCCTTAATCGGTAAAAGGTCACTGGGGTCAAGGTTAAAGGCCACTGATGAAATTGCGATAAAACTTCACCGGTGGTCCTGGTAAAGGTCAGAAAAGGTCAAGGTAAAAGGTCTCCGGGGTCAAGGTCAAGGGTTACCGGGGTCAAGTTCAAATGTCACTGAGGGTTGCAGTCAAAGGTCGTCGGAGGTAAGGTCGAAGGTCAAGGTCATTAGATTCCCCCCTTTTTGGGTCCCACCCCCCCTTCAACTCCCACTTCCCCCCGGATCCCGAAGGTGTGATTAGGCGGATTTATTTATTTGGCCATTTTTAGTGTGCGCACCCTTTGCGACACTCTGACCGCGCCGTCTGTATAGTGTCCTGTGTCCCCGCGGCAGGTGTTCGTCCGCACGCGGCCGCACTTCGCGGAGTTCCTGTCGCGGGTGTCCGCGCTGTACGAGGTGATCCTGTTCACGGCCAGCAAGCGGGTGTACGCGGACCGACTGCTCAACCTGCTCGACCCCGCCAGGAGGTGGATCAAGTACAGGTAACACGACATGATACCAGACTGTTCACGGCCAGCAAGCGGGTGTACGCGGACCGACTGCTCAACCTGCTCGACCCCGCCAGGAGGTGGATCAAGTACAGGTAACACGACATGATACCAGACTGTTCACGGCCAGCAAGCGGGTGTACGCGGACCGACTGCTCAACCTGCTCGACCCCGCCAGGAGGTGGATCAAGTACAGGTAACACGACATGATACCAGACTGTTCACGGCCAGCAAGCGGGTGTACGCGGACCGACTGCTCAACCTGCTCGACCCCGCCAGGAGGTGGATCAAGTACAGGTAACACGACATGATACCAGACTGTTCACGGCCAGCAAGCGGGTGTACGCGGACCGACTGCTCAACCTGCTCGACCCCGCCAGGAGGTGGATCAAGTACAGGTAACACGACATGATACCAGACTGTTCACGGCCAGCAAGCGGGTGTACGCGGACCGACTGCTCAACCTGCTCGACCCCGCCAGGAGGTGGATCAAGTACAGGTAACACGACATGATACCAGACTGTTCACGGCCAGCAAGCGGGTGTACGCGGACCGACTGCTCAACCTGCTCGACCCCGCCAGGAGGTGGATCAAGTACAGGTAACACGACATGATACCAGACTGTTCACGGCCAGCAAGCGGGTGTACGCGGACCGACTGCTCAACCTGCTCGACCCCGCCAGGAGGTGGATCAAGTACAGGTAACACGACATGATACCAGACTGTTCACGGCCAGCAAGCGGGTGTACGCGGACCGACTGCTCAACCTGCTCGACCCCGCCAGGAGGTGGATCAAGTACAGGTAACACGACATGATACCAGACTGTTCACGGCCAGCAAGCGGGTGTACGCGGACCGACTGCTCAACCTGCTCGACCCCGCCAGGAGGTGGATCAAGTACAGGTAACACGACATGATACCAGACTGTTCACGGCCAGCAAGCGGGTGTACGCGGACCGACTGCTCAACCTGCTCGACCCCGCCAGGAGGTGGATCAAGTACAGGTAACACGACACTACATCATACCAAACATACTCGACAAATATTTTAATTAATAAATTAATTAGTGTTAAGATAAAATAAAATGTCAATTTGCTCGTCTGTTAGCAGACTGAATATTATGTCTAATCTATATAAAGAGCCCTGTGTAACTCATTGTGTTCATGTAAATAAAGCATTATTGTGTTTGTGGTAGACTGTTCCGGGAGCACTGCCTGCTGGTGAACGGCAACTACGTGAAGGATCTGTCCATCCTGGGCCGAGACCTGCGGCGGACCGTCATCGTCGACAACAGCCCGCAGGTACCTAGCCCGCCACTCCCACTGGACCCCTTGACTGATACAACTACGTGAAGGATCTGTCCATCCTGGGCCGAGACCTGCGGCGGACGGTCATCGTCGACAACAGCCCGCAGGCACCTAGCCCGCCACTCCCACTGGACCCCTTGACTGATACAACTACGTGAAGGATCTGTCCATCCTGGGCCGAGACCTGCGGCGGACCGTCATCGTCGACAACAGCCCGCAGGCACCTAGCCCGCCACTCCCACTGGACCCCTTGACTGATACAACTACGTGAAGGATCTGTCCATCCTGGGCCGAGACCTGCGGCGGACCGTCATCGTCGACAACAGCCCGCAGGTACCTAGCCCGCCACTCCCACTGGACCTCTTGACGGATACAAGTAGGTCAACAGTAGGTTCAAGGTTATTTTTTTATAACCAAGTGGAGTGGACTGCTTGTAGGAAAGTCTAGTCTACGTATCTGTGTGATCGGTAGGTAGAAGATATGCCCAAGCATTTCCTTATCTGGCCAATTATACGACCGGCCCACGACATATACATTATACATAAATTCTCGCCTTTTTCCACATACCCGTAGGCAAAGTATCTCCACTTGCTACGATCGTTACATATACTTTCACCATTGTTCTCGTATGTACGTGGTGGTTTCATGCAAGCAAATAGTGATGATTATATGTCTGTCCGTGCAGGCGTTCGGGTACCAGTTGGAAAATGGTATCCCTATCGACAGTTGGTTCGTGGACCGGCGAGACAACGAGCTCATCAAACTACTGCCCTTCCTGGAGTTGCTGGCCACTGTACGTATTATTGTCATTATTAAAAGTCGTCTATTTATTCTATCTAGTATTCATAATTAATTTAGTAACTGTATTCCGCTGAATGTATTCAGTTGAATACCGAATACTATTTTTTTATTTTTGACATGTGATATTCATTCGGACAAATGATGATTAGGACAAAAAAAATCATGGTACTTTAGATTATGAAAAAATAGTTAGGGAACATAATAGAGACCCCATCCGCTCGACCGTCTGTCACTAGACTGTATCTCATGAACCGTGATAGACAGTTGAAATTTTGACAGATGATGTATTTTTATTGCCGCTATAATAACAAATACTAATAAACAAAAAAATGGATCAATTTTGAATTATCGAAATAAAGATCGACATCCAGACGCCATGGTTTCCCGCCAAACACCCCCTATTTATTTTTTTCTGTTTTAGTATTTATTGTTAAAGCGGCAACAGAAATTTTATGCTCACTTTTCGGATAGTTTTGATCAAATCTATTGTTTATGGTAGCCTTCGTGCGCGAGTCCGACTCGCACTTGGCCGGTTTGTTTATAATATTTCTCATTGCATTTTTGCAGAAAGAGGACGTGCGCCCTTACATCCGAGAGAAATACAAATTATTCAGCTACTTACCACCCGACTAAGTACTCCATTACATTACATATTGTTGTAGAAAGAAAGAAATATTTGGATACAGGCAAATTGCGGTATAATTTGTGAAAATTAGTAATAAATTAATATGAATGTTGCCTTAAATTTGCTCTGCGATCCAAATAGTTCTTTTTGAATATCAAATTAAAATATATATTAAATATGAAAATATTTATATCGGTAAAGAGAAATGTGACATAAATTGGTTTATTAGGCGAAAACATTCTAAATTAATATATTAAATACTAGATAACTTATTTATTCAAATTTAATTACGATGCGATCTTACACGATATTATTTAAAATTTACAATTCGATCTTACACGATATTATTTAAAATTTACAATTCGAAATTCCCATTTGACCCTTTGTGTATATGATTATACCTTCATCATAACACTTTTCCCAGATATTGCCGTGATATTTCAAAATCAATATCAAAAAGTCTTATTTAAATGGACCAAAATAATAATAATAAGTAATTACTTACATTAAAATTATTATTATGCTGCCAGTGAAGAAACAAAGCAACAAGCTCTCACAGCTTCCAATTTGGTAATGACTTAAAGCCTTAATTAACGAGTCGACAAACGCATTTTGTCTTTTTCTTTCTATAATTAAATTAACTGTCATATCATCTGTAAAATTAAACTACTTTTTTGTTTAACGATTATATCCAAATTTACTGACAATTTTTTATTCAGAATTCCTCATCACTAATCGGAAATAGCGCATTTATTTTTATTTAATTAAAGGTCTCATGGGAATTCCCAATAAACCCACTTGGATAAATACTTCCATTTATTTAAAAAAAACCTCTGTAATGTCTTGTAAGATCCATCCAAACTTAGCTAGTAGGTATTCCTAGAACTTACGCGTAATCGTGCATTTGTTTTTTTTAAGTAAAATGCAGATCGGTCTATATTTTTAATCTGTGATTTAAAAAGTTGTTTTTTTTTTAAATATTTTACTGCAAATTGCAAAGGTAAGATAACTATAGAGTAAAGAGGTATTATGAGAAGGATATGTTTTTTTTTTAAATTGAGAATATTCTACATTTTTTTTTTATACGCAGTCATAAATAATTTAAAACTAATGGTAAATCTGTATTTGTTATAATTTTAAGTATTTTTTAAGAATTAATATGACTGTCCGTGAAAATTGTTTTTTTTTATTATTATTTAATTATAATTACGATACCTTTGATGACATGAAGGTGCTATATTTTTTTAAATACCTACTTGTGTAGTCTCTCATATTATTTTGTATGGTTTTTGTTTCAGATTTTGATATGAATTGTAAGATTTGTGTATTGTATTTTCTCAAATATACTTTTGGCAATTTTAAGTCGATTACCCAAATTATACTTATGCAAAGTATAAAATTAATTTTTAAATAATTAAACAGCGTTATTTGCGACCGTACAAGTCAAAATCAAATTATTAGCATGTTGTCAAAATGTATGAAAATGGAAGCGTTTTGAATTTGGTTAATGCGCGATAAGGTCTCAGAAGTTAATATGTAAATCAATAAACAACCAAAAAGTTTAAAATACTGTAACCCGACTACGAAAAAACGGAATAAATCGGTTTTTAGTGTTTACAAGGTGAAACCGTCTCATATTGTTAAAGTCGGTTAATATGTAGCCAATGTTACCCGGATCATAATAAAGAATCACCTTTGACACCTCATTCATCGAAATGGGATACGGCGAAACATACGTAAATACAAACATACACATACATAGACTGCCAAAATCATAACCCTTGCTCTTTTGGCTTTGTCGTAGTCGGGTAAAAATATTTATTATTTTGGAGTAATTAGGAACACACAATATTCAATGTTTGTCTACCTTCGGTAATAAAACATTCTATTGAATGAATTTTTGAAGTAAACTTATTTTTCATAACAACGATTTCTTACCCGTTTCTTATTTACTGTCAAGTGCTTATTTCATTGAAGTTGTATGTAAATTCGATTTCTTTTTGTATCATTGTACAATACACAAAGCTTACGATCACATCAAAATTATATTTTGTCAACTAACCATTTATTTAAATGTAATTATATGTTTTACGTCCATTGAGTTGTATACTATAAGTGATAATATTCTCATGTGCAAGCAATGTGTCTATGGCCGAACTGGGTTTTTTACATTGTTTTTTTTTTCACTCAAAGAGGTTGCGTTTTTATAGAGATGCGCCGAATGTTCGAATTTAGTATGTTCGGTGTAATTTATTCATGTATGACCGAATCCGTTGAAGTGTTATTACATCGCCGAATAATAAAGGGAGTATATAAAGGTTTATATACAATGTAAGAAAAATAACGCACTTCCTGAAAGTAATTTGCCAGGAAATGACTTCTGAATGTTTACAATTATTATTGAAGTAAAACTTCTTTAGGCGCGACTAGGGGGTAACTCAGATTTTTCTAACGGAAGTAACGCTCAGTATTCTATAGTCTGTGTAGTTTCCGCTATTTAAAAATAGTAGTTTCGATTGGTCGTAAGTATCTGTCATATTTTTTTTTTCAGTTAAAATTTAATCATTTCAGTGATCTACGTCAAAGAAGTTTTACTTCAATCGCGCGTAAAGGTTACACGCACACAATTTTTTTTTATTTTTAATCTACGTAATACATATTTTACCCAATAATAAATTGAAATTAATTTCGGCTTACAAAGAATACGATACATAATACAAGGTAATGAAGCCATTATTTGAGTAATTTCAAATTAATGGATAAAAATGTTATTTATAGTAATAAAGAACGTTTTTATGAGAAAGAGGTAATTGCAAATGGTTTAAAATAAACCTTTATTTATACTAAAAAAAAATCCAGGTCTCGCGCCTGCCAGTCAGGTCAATTAAAAAGCTTAGAAATGAAAATGTTAACAACAAAATATTATGTGTTTTGTGCCTATCATTAAATCTTAATTACTGATATTTCATGATTTTTTGGTAGGACACATTCGTTTTTATAAGAATTTGATAGATTTAGAATCAATTACCCATACTAACTGAATTTCGATAAGTGTAGGAACATCATATTCGACGCATCTCTAGTTAAAAATTATTCGTTGACGAATAATTAACAATTTTCCTAAATTTTTAGCGATAACGTTTTAAAATCTTATTGCTATGTAAATACGGTCGAAAATTACTTTTTAGAAATCTTTAATTTTGTATGTAAATCGCGGCTAAAATGTAGTTATTAAAATTTGTAACGGTAGATAGAAAATTTTTAATATTACGACGATTCTTTAGATATAGTGATAATGTCAGTGACGTCGAACTGTTTAATCATGCAATACAATACAATATAGTTCTCGCATTTTCATATGAAAATAACTGTTTCTCTATTCCTTCCATAATGGCTGCAGACATATTTTTTTTAAACTCGCAACTTTCAACGGTCTCGGCTCTCAACCGCCTATTTTGTTTTTTAATGTAAGACTTATTTTTGTATTTCAGCGGTTTCAAGAAAAAGTGCTTATGATAATCTTAGGCGTTTTATAATTTTTCTTGAATTTAAAATAGTTTAGGAATTTTGATACGTCCAATATTTTGTAGGTATTTCAAACTATGTTAAAAAACCCTCTGTTTATTTTGAATACGTGTAACTGAAACCAAACGATATAGTTATACTAGCGCCTGCCCGCGACCTCGTCTGCGCAAGATTAGAATTAATTATAGCCTACATGTTGTTCTGATGTTTGAGGTATATTATTCTATAGTTTCATTAAAATCCATTAAGTAGTTTTTGCGTGAAAAAGTAAGAAATGTCCACACATACATCCGTACAAACTTTCGCGCTAATAATATTAGTAGGATGTTAATAATAAGAATGTGAATGAAAAATTACCAACACAGTAAAATACACCCCAGTGAAACGAATTATTTTTGTCATAAAGAAATGGTTATATTAATAAGTATTTTTACATTGTTTTGCACTATACTTAATTTATTGGATCATTAGACAATCAGCCCAATTTATTTATTAGAATTTAGACAACAGTTATGTGAATATTGAAAAACCTAATATGTATTAATCTTACTCAATAAAGTAAAACTTAATCAATAAAGTAGTTTAATATCAAAAATGGTTTGAAACCTCTTTCAAGCTTTGATATCTAGAGTTTTTAAAAGTTGCAATTCCTGACGTGGCTTGCTTTTTTAAAAGTAGGTACTTTATTGAGAAACATTTACAGCGTAATTTGCTTGTCTTTATTTATAACTAGCTGTGCCCGCGACTTCGTCCGCGTGGATTTCCTATTTTTGCAACATTTTTCATTGATGCTCAATTCCTATTAGTCGTAGAGTGATGCTATGGAGGTATAGGCCTATATCAGGGTTTCCCATACTGCGCGTCGCGATGCCCTGGCATCCCAGGGTTCGCGGTTCTATCCCGCGGGCGGGCGTAGTGAGACGATCCACATAGAATGGCTGTCTAGCTGCTATGCGAGCTAGTAGAACGAAAATAAATGTAGAGAAAGAAATGAAAGTCGCAATTTCAAAACTTGAGCCCGGATCGACTGTCTAGGGCGGGCGAAAAAATCGAACACAGCATCTTTCGCAATCCGGGCGGCTGCGTCCGTTTTTTTTTTGTTTTTGTAGGTATGTACTAAACTTTGCTGTTACTATAACGGGGGGAGGGCTCGTAAAAATTGGAAAATTCCTAAGGGCGTCACTATGAAAATAAGTTTGGGAAGTCCTGGCCTAGTCTTCCTCGATAAATAGACAATCAAAGAATTTTTCAATTTGAATCAGTAGTTCCCCTTTTTAGGGTTCTGTACCCAAAGGGTAAAACGGGATCCTATTACTAAGACTCCGCCGTCCGTCTGTCCATCTGACACCAGGCTGTGTATCATTAACCATTATAGTTAGTTAGACAGTTGAAATTTTCTCAGATAACGTAGTTCTGGTGCCGCTATAACAACAAATACTAATAAATAGAATAAAATAAATATTGAAGCTGCTCCCATAAAGTAAACGTGACTTTTTTGGTCGATTTTGATAACGGCAACAGATAGACGCTTGAAATATTCACAGAATATTTAGTTATATTATTCACTTAAAAATAAATAATTAAATAAAAATAAAATTAATATTTAAGTTGGCTCAACAACAAACGTGATTTATTTCTCGGTCTCAATAACGATAACAGGTAGAAACTTGAAATATTAACAAAATATTTAATTTTAAATTCAAATAATTTTCGGACAGTTTTGATAAAATCTATGGCACGGAACTCTTCGTTCACGCATGCGACTCCTTCTAGGCGGTTTTTTTTTACTATTTTTACAGGATGTCTCTGATGACCTTCTTTGAGTCACCAGGGGTTTTAGTAAAGGAGAGGACCTCGGTGGGTCCTCAAACTTTAAGGTTGAATCACTCCAGAGAAGATTCCTGACCGGTGAGCTAAGGCGTCTGAATCTGACGGGATCAGTAGTTCCTAAGATAAGCGCGATCAACCAAAAAAAAACAACTCAGTATAGATGCGTGCGTAGTACTTGATCATTATTTAGCTGCGGAGTTATGTTAAAACTATGATATCTCTGAAGATATTCATTGAAATCTAATGATGTAAAGAACAATTTTGTACAAAATTAAATACTTGTGATGAATAATGTATTCATTTTGATAAGGAATAATATCATGTTTACAAAAATACCTTCGCATCTTAAGCATTATTTTAGAACAAAATTTATTAACAAAAATAGGTTATAGCGAGTCAACCTTAAGAGATAGATAAATGCTGTCTGTAACTTGTTTTTAGAAATTTTAAAGGAGAATAATTCCGTCATACATAATTTTTGTGTAACTTTAACCGTTTACGCAGCGCACGCAAAGAAATCTCTGAAAATCAAAATTTATTATTTTCCGTTTATTTCAAACTATGATATTTCTTAAGATATTCATTGAAATCAAATGAAGTCATGAACAATTTTGTGCAAAATTAAATACTTGTGATAAATAATGTATTTATTTTGATAAGGAATAATATCATGCATACAAAAACACCATCGCAGATAATGCATTATTTTAAAACAAATTTGATTACCAAAAAGAAAGGTTATAGTGAGCCAACCATAAAAGATAGATATATGCTGTCGCGGACTTTTTTTTAGAAAATTTAATGGAGAACAACTCCGTCACACATCATTTTTACGTAACTTTAATCGTTTACGCAGCGCACGCAGTGAAAGCTTTGAAAAGAAATATTTTTCTCCCGTTTTTGCAACATTCTTCATTGATGCTCAGCTCCTATAGGACGTATCGTGATGTTATATAGCCTATAGCCTTCCTAGATAAATGGACTATCCAACGAAAAAAGAATTTTTCAATTTGAGCCAGTAGTTGCTGAGATCTTAGGGTTCAACCAAACAAACAAACAAACAAACAAACAAACAAACAAACAAACAAACAAACAAACTCTTCAGCTTTATTATTAGTATAGATAGCACGCATATTGTAATTAGCTTAAAATATTCTTGGACCTTGCAATTTTATTACCAAGATATTTTAATATACAAACGCCTAATAATAGGTTGGGGAAAAAGTTTCTTCGCATTTTTTAAGAAAATTCAAATCATTTTTTAATATAGTTTATTTACATTTAACTAAAGTATGTAGGTACCATTTTGTTTGATAACTTTTTGCCATCTTGTAGGTAGGGACATGATCCCATTGCTATAGAAATTTTGGGACTTCTGGTCAAAATACCGCGACAAGTGGTTTTGGCAGTCCTCTCGTGATGTTAACCTGACACTGCCTAAAGAATTCTGAAGAGACCGAAACAGGTGGAAATCTGAAGGTGCAAGGGCAGGACTATACGGCGGACGCATTAACACCTCCGAGCCAAACTCTCTTAATTTTTGCTGAGTGGCTAAAGATGTGTGAGGTCTAGCGTTATCGTGATGAAAAACCACACCCCTTCTGTTGATTAATTCCGGCCGCTTTCTCTCAACTTCTTGCTTTAATCTCATCAGTTGTTCGCAGTAGAGTTCAGAATCGATGGTCCTGCCTGGTGGTAACAGCTCATAATGAATAATGCCCTTCCAATCCCACCACACACACAGCATCACCTTGTTGCGAGTTAACCCGGGTTTCGCCACAGTCTGTGAAGCCTGACCGGCCTTTGACCACGACCTTTTTCGCACGTTCTTGTCGTACGTGATCCACTTTTCATCACCAGTTATCAACTTCTTCAAAAATGGTTCGGTTTCATTACGTCGTAATAAAGAATCACAAATGAGTACACGGTTCATTAGGTTTCTTTCAGTGAGCTCGTGAGCCCAAATGTCGAGCTTTTTTGTGTACCCAGTTTTTTTTCAAACGCGCCAAAACTGTTTTGTGGTCAATTCCCAGTTCTTCAGCTACATCGTAACTACTGACAAGCCGATCTTGCTCCACTTTTTCAAAAATGGCATCCATTTTATCTGTAATAGGGCGACCAGAGCGACAGTGCATCTTTGACATCAAAATTTCCGGATTGAAAACGCTTAAACCAAATTTGTGCTACTCTCACAGACACTGCACTAGGTCCATAAACATCGCAATTTTTTTTCGCGGCTTGCGTTGCATTTTTACCTTTTTTGTAGTAAAATTTTAAAATGTATCGAATTTCTTCATTAGATTCACTCATCTTGGCGGTACGAAAAACAAATGAAAATCACACATTTTCCTAATTTGAATTTGGAATTATGTTCTTTAAAATTTAAACTTTCAATGATACCAAAACCAGCCAGATACAAATAGTATAGCCAAAGAGATTTTATTACAAGTTTATACATACTATAATGCGAAAAGACTTTTTCCCCAACCTAATAGATAGCCACATTCCTCGTCTTTATGTCATCAACATAGAGACGTAAATCGATTGAAGCTATCCTACAGCTGTTATCAAACACGTTTTCTTTAAACCGCACTATAGGATTAGTGCTTTTATCATGTCATAAATTAATATTACAATAGAATTGATAAATAATTAAAATATGTCTACCAGTGAGATCATTGTGTCCCCTATCCGTCGACTTTGTATTAACGCAACTGAAATAGCTACGTTTTGTACACTCAGGGTACCTACTGATGCAGCTAATTCGCGAGAGTCTGTGTCACATTATTCTTAGGGGGTCAAATGGGAAAATATGACTAATTATTTTGTCATAGGTAGTTACATTTTGTTGGACAATTTCGTGAAATCAACGCATTATCAGCCACTATATACCAATAACTGTATTATCGGACATTAAACAGAAGTCGTACTTACTGATAACGCGGACGTTTCCGTCTCCAGATCGTTTACCTACATAACTTTAGTGACGTTATTACACGCTATTGTAAATATCAAAAGTTGTGCCTCGGGACTTTGGAAGCGTGGTCTTCATAAATTAAGTATTTGCCAGTGTCAATTCAAATTAGCGTTCATAGTCAAAATAAGTGATGCGATATCCGTAGCGTTCATAGTAAAAAAGAGGCGGTCTTTCCGAGCAGATACGTGTGCTACGACCTTAACGGCCTATTTAGGTAGCCTATCATTGTGCACCTTTGCATCCTGCGTCATATGTAATTAATTGAAAGATCTGCATAATAGATACGCAATGATGCATTACATATATGCGATTACATTTAGTAAGACGATAAAAATCAACTTCAACCATTTAGAGGAAAACTTTTAATTAATATTGCTGTGTAATTGTGTAATGTATCAGCTTAGGCCCGACTGCATCAAAATCAACAATGCCTCATGTTTGCTTACTATTTCGAGATTATCCGAGTTAACCTACATAACACTCCAAACTATCTTGATTTTGTCATAGTAATAATATGAAATCTAAATTCAATTACTTTGGTTTAAATGGAAATTTACTCGCAGAAGAAGACTAGATAAAAAATTTACTAAATCCAAGTATGTTGCGTGCTAATTACGTCACCAAACGGCTTAACATTGATATCGAAAGATATGGTTTATTATGTTAAATGACGGTATAAACAGATGTTGATTTGATCTAATGGAAGTACTTTTAAATAAAGTACAAAATTTTGTGAGTTTTTTTTTTGTGACGCTGGTAATCCCCTCCTAAACTTTATAATTATATAAATTGCATAAGTTTTGTAAAAAGAAACAAAATTGTAGTGTAGGTACAAAATATTATTAAATCATCAAGAAACAAAACCCATTGTCGATAACATTTTAAAACAACAATTGTCAAACTCTAATTTAATTTCGATATATTATTTTTACGTAGGTAATTTTGAAAGTTATATCTCAAAATCCAGTGAACATTTATAACAGTGGAATTTTAAGTTAATCATTCAATCTATAGTGCTCCTATCTGTACAAAAACGTGTAAATTTGATATATAACGTAATATTACCTAAGATAATATTTGAAAGGCGACCGATCCAAGAACAGTGAGACTTATACAGGTACACCAATATAGGTGATTTTAACGATAAAATTGAGTTAATTAGACGCCCTTAAATTATCGCTAACTCATTACATTGTATAAGACGAGCTGATCTAATTTATTTTTACCATCTCCTTGGCTGTATAACCTATTCATGGATGCCTGACAAGACAGAAAAAGATTGCGGTTTACGAATGAACGACTTGTCAAATGTTTATTATACGCTGATGACCAAGTCATATGTCGGCCAATGAGTTGCAGGAGATAGTAACTGCTATGCATGAAGCTGTGTTTGAGAAAGGAATGAAAGTGAACGTAAGCAAGACTAACGTTATTGTCAAGTGATGTTGTTTTGTACTAAATACCACTATAAAAAGATACAGTCGGCGTTTTTCTACAGTATGTTTCGAGGCAGTTTTTCTTTACTTCTATTACTAATATTATAATGAGGAAAGATATGTATGTTTGTAACGAATAGACTCAAAATCTACTAGACAAATTTCAAAAATTCTTTCAGCATTAGAATTTTACATTATTCCTGAGTGACAAAGGCTATATATGATTGAAAAAATAAGTCCACGCGGACAAAGTCGCGGGCGGAGCGCTAGTGTTTAACATATGTCTTTAAATAAAATTAATTAACAATCTACTATTTCTTTGTACAACTTTTGGTATTTATTTGTAGTAAACAGCTTTACCTATTGTATGAAAGCAACGTCTGCTTACTCGCTAACTTTTGTTTTCACAATTACAGTGTCCATTGCTGTGGTACGAGGCAAGTATCACAATAGTGTTATAATAAATTAGTAGTGGATGAGTAAGGCGCAATGCAGACAAAGCAACTTTAGTTGAAGA
The DNA here is from genome assembly GCA_955850985.1 of Elophila nymphaeata. Lineage (NCBI taxonomy): Eukaryota > Metazoa > Arthropoda > Insecta > Lepidoptera > Crambidae > Elophila > Elophila nymphaeata. Next base: position 32,102,164 of record OY039066.1, read on the forward strand.
AACTAACAACTTTTTGTTAGTTTTCGTTAAAGTTTGCCAGTTGCAGCAACAAATAGGCCCAGTTTACTGTGATTCTAAATAGACATTTCAATTCCATGGTCACCAGTCCGCGTGACTATGGATCACTTCACACAACTAGTACAAATTAGACAATTGCTAGTTGGATCAATTTGAAACTAATTCTGTCTTCGAGTGCGGGGGCGCGTTCTTCCAAGCCTACAAATAACTCTATGGCCGTTCCGTGCCTATCAACATGACATTCGGTTCTTTTATGAGTGAGATGAGTGTCTTTTAGATTCAGAATTTGCGAAATACCAGAAAAAGAGAACTGAATCGCCATTTAAGTGTAAAATTGAAAAATTACAGAAATAAATGTGACATGTCAAAATATGAGGTTATAAAAACAACTTGTTCGTCCCAGCAACTAAAAACACGTCGATCATCGCAACTCGCAGCTAGTTACGATGTTTGCGTAGTTTCTTTAAGTTATTCTAGTTGCGAGTTGCCTGTTGCCGCAATACGGAGTACAAAGTTTATCTGTCTGCATAGCGCCTTATAGCTCGGTAGCTACCACTTCCATCTGCCAATAAAAGTAAGCGAAGACTGGGTTATTAACAGTCCTCACCGCTGGTTTTGTTCCCAAAAATCGCAGTTCTTAACTATCCCATTTGTCATCACTGGTGACTACTGGGAATAACAATATCTCTAATTTTTCCCATTGGTCACCAGTGGGATCGTAGCCAATGGTGTGGAGTGGACAGTGGCGTAACTATACCATGTGGGGCCCGTGGCAAATTCATATACACCCGCCCCCAGTATTTAAATTTGTAACTATACCATGTGAGGCCCGTGGCAAATTCATATAACCAGTTTTTCGTTCTTTAAATTTAAAAATGTCAGTGACACTACCGGGGCCCCTATTCCTCGGGGGCCCGTGGCATTTTGCCACCCATGCCACCCTATAGTTACGCCACTGGGAGTGAGATCATCCCCGCCGGCCGGCTCTCCGTTATTTCTCGTGTTTTGTTTATCTGTTGTAGCGCTAAGTAAATTAGATAAGCGATTTTTTATCGTAACGATTGGTGATAGCAGTAAGTTCTTGTAGCGAACAAATTGAATTAGTTGTAGCTTAAGAGGTAATCGAATGTTTAATCTATTAAAAGTATTTAATGAGTGTCCGCCTTTTATTGTCTTTATACCTTACATTAGACAGTTTTCATTTACAATATGTTTACCTCCAGAACATCCCACTATCCCCTTAGTAATAATAATAATATATTTCCACGCTCACGCCAATTTAAGTATCTTTATGAACTTGTTTTAATGATAACGGACGTTTAATTTATTGATAACGGACGTTTAACATACATAATAATTTTCGATATTTTTATAAATATACTGAAATAAAAATATAAATAACCATGACTTGCAAACAAATATTCGTGTTCGTCACATAAATATATGTCGCTACCAGCATTTGAACCCGGACCGCTTGATGTGTAGGCAGCTCAGCTATACTGACCACTCCACTACGACGGCGTTAGTACTGTTATCTCTATTATCTATATGAACACTATAGCCAATTCCGCCACGAGTTGCTGTTGTTATTCCATACAACTGTCATAAAGCAATTATTTAATTTGCAATAAAAAAAATGGCGAGGTCACAGAGGGCTCCTAGTCTAAAATGCTCATAACGGAAATGAAAGCGATCGAGAGCGGAAATTAAAGTAACTCCAAATAATGCTAGGTCTTTTCTTCAACGTTTGCCGGGTTAGTTGGTTTATAAAAAAATGTATTAAAATAATAATTTATCGTGTGCGTTACTCCAGCAAAATGTTAGCTCTTTTCAAAGATTGAATAATGCAGATAATTAGAGCCCTATCTGGTGTAAATGAGCCCGAAATTTCAAATTTGAGCCCTCAGCCGTTTTGGCAGTATTTAAGAAAAAGTGATTCTGCTGGAGTAACGTTACTCCAGCAAAAAAATTTTTAATTTTTAGGTCTATCTGAAAAAAAAGTATGCAGTAAAGTGGCTCGAATTCGAGCGAATTCGAGCCCTATAAAATAAAATTTGAGCCCCTCGTGATTCCATAGTTATTTCAGTTTTTGCTGGAGTAACGTTTGGCCGATTGCTGGATATCGGAAACTGTTGGACATACAATCACGATTTTTTGTATATATGCAGGAGTGAATTCGAGCCTTCTCTGCCCGAAATTTCGTTAAAATAACTAGAATGGTTTCGGAGCTATAAAACATTTTCTAAATAACAAAAATATGCTCTAGCTCTTGAACGAAGACACCTAGAAACTTCGCAACAGTACCAGCTTGTACCTCATGTCTAACCACATAATCAAGTAAAATTTCGACATCCTACTGTAAGTGATTAGCGAGTAGTTACGAAATTTTGATTTCTTGAAGATGAATTATTTCCAGCACCGAAAAAACTACTTTCTCGAAGAGCTGGCTTACAACAATGTTTTAACAATAATTAGAGCCCTATATCAAAAGTACGTATACAAAATCACAGCTAGGTACATCGACTAATTTGTATAATATTTATAAAAAACCATTCCGACAATTTTTGGTCGATTACCCGACCAAATTCGAATGTATATTATAAGGCGGCCGCACCGTACTTCGAGTCATACTTTATCACTTGGCGGTGTTATAATTTAGTTTGGTTAGTACAGACGCGTAAAAAAGAGTTTGATATGAAAATATTTATTATTGTGGAAGTTAAATAAAAAAAGTAAATAATATTTTATATACTTTTATTATTCATATTCTACTAATAAAAATAATAAATAATCTCACAAAATTAAATCAAACGCAATGTAACACTTAAATTTAAAAACATGACTTAATAATCACAGCTTGTGTTTCAATTTTTATGATAAAGTTAAATTAAACACTTTGCAATGTAGTAGGTACCTACTTGCATAAATAATTTCTCGTTTCGTAATGATTCAAATAATCAGTACCTATTGTTAAAAGTCTGCTCTTAAAAATAGTTATTATGAGCTGGCTTATAACAAATAATTGTTAATAACAATGCTTTTACAAAATCAGGGGCTACATACATATACAATTTAAGTACCTAAATTTTTAAATTCTCTTTTTATGTAACTACATACCTAGTTTACACTACTAATATTAACAAGGGTAAATTGTCTATATACTATTAGAATAGGAAACAACAAATCGTATAAAATTAAAATACAGTCAGTCTTTTACCACATAATCTAAAAACCTCACTTAATAATCACATACAATTATTAGCAATATATATTATTTATTTATTGGTAACGTATAATCACACACTTTAAAAGGGGTTATTCCCAGAGTACCGAGTACGGAGGACCCCGATTTATATTTATTTTGACTACCACAATTAAAAATAAATCAGGGTCCTCCGAGGTGAGTGTGTCGGAGATCGGGTAGGTACTAAGGAAATAACCCTTCAAAAGTAGAAGGTACACTTAACATATTTTTTGTTTTAAAAATATAGGTACTTAAAAAAGCGTACAACTAATGAATCACAGTTGTATTTATAATTGTGCCGGGTGAATTGAGCATTTCTGCGACATTAAAATGAAAATAATAAAGTTACTAAGACAATTCCTACATTCTTATATCTAACCCATTTCTACAATCTTTTCAAGAATTTTTCGTTACAGTTATTAAACTACTCATGCAAAATTTGCAGTTTTTCTATATTTATCAGTTAAATAATCACAGATTATTGATATCAGTCAATGGATTTGAGCTGGCGCACAGTGGTGCATAAAGTTGTAGTTTCATAAAGATAGTTTGTCCTGTTAAGGAAATGACCATCATTTTGTGTTATCTTATTTTAAAACCAACGTGTATGTGTACCCGTGAGTAAAAGACTGTTAGTTGCATTGCGTTTATTGCTTGAGAATAGCTAATTAAACCTAAAATCAGACACACTTTGGGTAAAACGGGAAATATAGCGATTTAATTACAATTACTATACAGTAATTTTTAAGATTACACATAGTGTTTTTATGTTATTTAATAATAGTCGAATGATTGACGTCTAGTATTTTTATCTTACGAACGCGGGTGAGCCATGTTTGTTTGTGTTATTTAAGGAAACTATATTAGATCCAGGTTGCATGTACTTATTTACTACGTGTTATAAGTTCATAACTGTATAATAATAATAAATGTAACAGGTGACAGTCCTACTGATACATTTACTCATGTGCTTTCGTTACCACCCCATAGAACACAGGAATACCACTCACGGCAATGTTTTGAACAAACAGCGCGCAGGCGCCCCTGATTGGCCGAAAGTAGTAGTATAGACCACGAGCTCGGTATCGGGAACTGACAAAGCGGGCGGGTGGGGTTAGGCCCAATTTGGCAGTGAATGCAGTGATGCAGCGCTTGCCGAGCCGAGCCTGTTGCCATTAAACTGTAAAGTTGGTATATCAATAATAATTTATGGCGAACAATTCACATCACCCAGTCCATGTTTTAGTCTTTCTTTCTTTCTAAAATCCCTGTTCGTGTGTTCTAAAGCTTTAGTTACAAAAGTGATTTTAAACAATGAGAATGATTTACATTAACTTCAAATAATAATTTATGGCGAATAATTATAGGTACAATTCACATCACCCAATCCATGTTTCAGTCTTTCTTTCTAAAATCCCTGTTCATTTGTTCTAAAGTTGTCATCTGTACCCGTAGTGTAAATTTATTAGTATAAAAAACGTTACTATTGTAGTTGCGTTAAGAGCTCAATTTGTATGGAAAAAATCATTTACGTTTCTTTCCGCTAGGGGCGCCTTTTACGTTTTCTATACAAATTGAACTATCTGGAAACAAAATTTGAATACCTACCAAAAAACTGTACTAGAATATTATGTATGTTTGATTATTCATTTTTATTAGAATAGTATTGAAAACATTTCTTTCTTCACACCACTTAAATCTAGTATTACAGGTTGTATTGAACAACAACTTGAAAAGCAGTTGTGAAATGGTATTCACCCAGCACAATATCGGGACGACCGTAAGACGCCTCGGCGCTGATTTTCTGTGAACACCAGAAAAAAAGGAAAAATAAGTAAGAGAGTACAGTGCATGCGGGCTACTTCGGACACGCAAGGGCTGGACGAGCAGAAACCGTGGAGAGTCGTGAGAATCTTGTCATTGAACTCAACCGAGAGCTCGACCTTGTTTCTCAATGGGGTACAGCAAATCTGGTTGAGTTCAATGCCAAGAAAACTCAGGTGTGCGCGTTTACGGCTAAAACGTCGCCATTCCTTTCCCTTCCCTCTCTCCAGAGCACAACACTTACGCTACAGAGCAGTATCATCTTGCTCGGTATGGAGGTTTGCAGCGACTTGAATCCGAAGGACTACATCGAAAGCGTGATAAAACAGCTTCACGGAAACTCGGAGTCCTGAACAAGGTGCGGCGTTTCTTCACGCCAAATCAACTTTGCTTGCTATACAAGACACAAGTACGGTCCTGCGTGGAGTATTGCTCGCACCTGTGGGATGGCTCTGCCAAGTACTTACTCGATGCTTTGGATAGGTTGCAGCTTCGCGCGGCCCGCATCATCGGCGATGAAGAGGTGACTAAACACCTTGAGCCTCTCCAATTGCGTCGCAATGTTGCGTCATTGAGCGCTTTCTACCGTCTGTACCACGGCGAGTGCTCTGAGGAACTTTTTTCCCTAATCCCACCATCTCCCTTCCTTTTAAGGACTACGCGTGCTGGTCTACGTTGTCACCGACAAACTGTGGCTACCATTCCAACGCGAACTAAGAAATTTGGCAACTCGTTTCTTTGTCGCACAATCAAGAAATGGAATTCACTGCCAGCACACGTGTTTCCTTCTTCCTATAATCCTGGGTCATTCAAAAGAGGCGTGAAGAAGCACCTTGCAGGTCAGCAAGGCGTGGGTGGCTAGCGCGGCAGTTTATCTCTCGCGCCATCTATCTTCGCATTTGGACTCTACTTCTGCTTACCATCAGGTGGAATAGAGTCATTTGCTTGATCTTTTTATTTAAAAAAAAACTGCGCCAGCTCAAATCCATTGACTGATATCAATAATCTGTGATTATTTAACTGATAAATATAGAAAAACTGCAAATTTTGCATGAGTAGTTTAATAACTGTAACGAAAAATTCTTGAAAAGATTGTAGAAATGGGTTAGATATAAGAATGTAGGAATTGTCTTAGTAACTTTATTATTTTCATTTTAATGTCGCAGAAATGCTCAATTCACCCGGCACAATTATAAATACAACTGTGATTCATTAGTTGTACGCTTTTTTAAGTACCTATATTTTTAAAACAAAAAATATGTTAAGTGTACCTTCTACTTTTGAAGGGTTATTTCCTTAGTACCTACCCGATCTCCGACACACTCACCTCGGAGGACCCTGATTTATTTTTAATTGTGGTAGTCAAAATAAATATAAATCGGGGTCCTCCGTACTCGGTACTCTGGGAATAACCCCTTTTAAAGTGTGTGATTATACGTTACCAATAAATAAATAATATATATTGCTAATAATTGTATGTGATTATTAAGTGAGGTTTTTAGATTATGTGGTAAAAGACTTGACTGTATTTTAATTTTATACGATTTGTTGTTTCCTATTCTAATAGTATATAGACAATTTACCCTTGTTAATATTAGTAGTGTAAACTAGGTATGTAGTTACATAAAAAGAGAATTTAAAAATTTAGGTACTTAAATTGTATATGTATGTAGCCCCTGATTTTGTAAAAGCATTGTTATTAACAATTATTTGTTATAAGCCAGCTCATAATAACTATTTTTAAGAGCAGACTTTTAACAATAGGTACTGATTATTTGAATCATTACGAAACGAGAAATTATTTATGCAAGTAGGTACCTACTACATTGCAAAGTGTTTAATTTAACTTTATCATAAAAATTGAAACACAAGCTGTGATTATTAAGTCATGTTTTTAAATTTAAGTGTTACATTGCGTTTGATTTAATTTTGTGAGATTATTTATTATTTTTATTAGTAGAATATGAATAATAAAAGTATATAAAATATTATTTACTTTTTTTATTTAACTTCCACAATAATAAATATTTTCATATCAAACTCTTTTTTACGCGTCTGTACTAACCAAACTAAATTATAACACCGCCAAGTGATAAAGTATGACTCGAAGTACGGTGCGGCCGCCTTATAATATACATTCGAATTTGGTCGGGTAATCGACCAAAAATTGTCGGAATGGTTTTTTATAAATATTATACAAATTAGTCGATGTACCTAGCTGTGATTTTGTATACGTACTTTTGATATAGGGCTCTAATTATTGTTAAAACATTGTTGTAAGCCAGCTCTTCGAGAAAGTAGTTTTTTCGGTGCTGGAAATAATTCATCTTCAAGAAATCAAAATTTCGTAACTACTCGCCAATCACTTACAGTAGGATGTCGAAATTTTACTTGATTATGTGGTTAGACATGAGGTACAAGCTGGTACTGTTGCGAAGTTTCTAGGTGTCTTCGTTCAAGAGCTAGAGCATATTTTTGTTATTTAGAAAATGTTTTATAGCTCCGAAACCATTCTAGTTATTTTAACGAAATTTCGGGCAGAGAAGGCTCGAATTCACTCCTGCATATATACAAAAAATCGTGATTGTATGTCCAACAGTTTCCGATATCCAGCAATCGGCCAAACGTTACTCCAGCAAAAACTGAAATAACTATGGAATCACGAGGGGCTCAAATTTTATTTTATAGGGCTCGAATTCGCTCGAATTCGAGCCACTTTACTGCATACTTTTTTTTCAGATAGACCTAAAAATTAAAAATTTTTTTGCTGGAGTAACGTTACTCCAGCAGAATCACTTTTTCTTAAATACTGCCAAAACGGCTGAGGGCTCAAATTTGAAATTTCGGGCTCATTTACACCAGATAGGGCTCTAATTATCTGCATTATTCAATCTTTGAAAAGAGCTAACATTTTGCTGGAGTAACGCACACCCTTATACTCCGTCCACCAATCCGCATTGGGCAAGGGTGGTAGACTTATGCCTAAACCTCCTTCGATGACAAGAAGAGGCCTCGTGTCACAGCAGTGGGTCGAATTATAAAGGTTATTATAATGATGATGAAGCTATTTAGAGTAAACCACAGCAGTTTATATGTGCACGTATTATTTGCATAATCAGTAGGTATCCACTCTAAAGAAATAAAAATGCTGCCCAGAGTAAACTATTCCACGCTAACCAAGTCGCGGCCAAAATCTCAAACTCAAACTCAAATTCAAATTTCTTTATTCATTTAGGTACAATTTGCACACTTATGAAAGTCAAGTTTGATGCCATCGGTTCACGAGTCTACCAGGAGGCCTTGTTCTGAGAAGAACCGCCAAGAAACTCGACAAGTTTATCCTCCCTTTACAGTTTTCATGGTATTGATTTGGAAAGAGTCATAATTCACACAATTGGAATTCACTAATATGGAATATCAAATTCGTAGTGGGCTGTAGTCCCAGTAGACCCCCAAAGTTGTTCCGTAATTTAACAACTAATAGGAGCTTACTTAGTATATCTACATAGCTCCATGTAAGTATATCGGAAATGCAGTTGTGTTGTGGGTATTGCAATAAATCAACAGACTTAAAGTAGTCAATAAAGGATTTGGTTGTTATCAGTGCACAAAGTTTCCGCTGACATTTTGTTGTTTCCATTATTAGGTACGTCACTATAACAATGATTCACACGTATCCAACATCGCCTAAAGCGGGTGATCCATTGGCGAGCCGGCGAGCTAAAGGTATAAACTGTAGGCTCGTTGTACTGTCGGCTCGTGGTAGTGATCCATTAGCGTGCCAAACAGTCTACTCTCATCGTTGGTGAAGTCATGGCGTGCTCCCAGACGGAACTACTTTGTTACTTAGGAATACTACTACAAGAACAACCAATGAAAAAAATCGGGAGTGGTCTCCGCTTGACTTTCTCGCATACCGGAAACGACTCAAAAGTTGATAGTAACCTTGTATTTTCATGTCATACATGCATGTTAAATTTTGGTCACCCATCCGAGTACCGACCACGCACTTGGTTGCTTAACTTTCGTGATCGACGACTCAAAAATTGATAGAAACCTTATATTTAGATATTATATGCATGTTAAATTTGGTTGCAATACGTTAAAGCATACTCGAGTGCTGCTAACGCACAGACACACCGACACACACACCGACATAACTCCAAAAAAAAATTCAAAACGTGTAAATATGTCAAAATCTCGAGGTCGAATTTTTTTACGATTACAAGACTTCCTCTATACCTCTATACTGCGTATACGTAAGTAAAAAGTAAAAAGTCTGGGTCGAATAACGTGTTTGAATGCGTCTATGAAATTAAACTAAAACTTACACTAAGCGTACAGAACTTATTGGTGAACCAAATGATTATAGAAATTATTTAACGATGACCGAGGAAGTGTTTAAGGAGCTTCTGGATTTGTTTTCCCTTTTATAAAAATCTGATAAAAAGACAAGATATAGTTTTGCGTGTATCGAATTCACCATATGAACGCTTATGTGCAACTCTCAAGTACTAACTAGCGATTATACGATCGTAAATCTGCCATTTTGCCGTGCGGCATGCGTGCATTCGCTACAGCAGCGTAAAAAAGACTGTCGGCTCGCGAAGCTTGTCTGATCCATTGACGGTTTATTATACCGCGGTCTTAGGATTTCAAGCATGCACGAAGAGCCAACGAGCCAAAACCGCGAACTTTAAAACCGCGGTAATGTAGGTGCTCCATTGGCGGTTTATACCTTTAGCTCGCCACGAGCCAGCGGTCTTAGCTCGCCAATGGATCACCCACTTAAGACTAATCATAGGCAGCTCTATTAAGATAGGTTTGAAGAAACGGAGAAGCATAGGCTCCGCTCAATTTACACTGCGTGCGAAGGGAAGCAAAGATAATTTTTGAAACCAAATTATAGGTAAGTGTACAGTCGACCAAATTGAATCATGACCCACCTTAAGGTCATTTTCCTACAGTCACTCTATACAAAGTAGGATGAAATTCGCTTGAACGTTCATTTCTAAGTAACGAACCTGTTATCAATTTGTTAGACACTGACAGTGTCAAATAAATATGGCTTTTTAAAATTAGTTCAGACCAAGGAGCTTATATTACCTATAGAATGGAGTCATTAGTCCAAGGAGCTTATATTACCTATAGAATGGAGTCATTAAGCAGCGTCCCCACTAGAGCCGCGCGGCTTCTTGTGGCCGCGCGGCCCGGCCTCGCGAGGCTTTTTTGTCATATTATTTTAGGCCTCGCTCACGTACACACTCACGAGGCTTGGCCGCGCGGCTGGGCCTCACGGAGCCGCGCGGCCCCAGTGGGGACGCTGCTTAAGTCAAATGAAAAAAGTGAGGGCAAAAATTTTGACAACCCTTGACATTTCTTGACAATTCTAGAGAGGCTCTGTCTCTTTCTAGTAGGGTGCCTATAGCAGAAAAAATAATTACGGACAATCTTGGACTTCGTTAAGTTAATAAAATTAATTAGTACTCAAAGTTTAAAATATTTTTGAGTTTACCATGACAAAGAATTAACATTCATAATAATTAGTTTTAATCTTCCGTACAACTGTCTGTTACTATAAGTAAATTTACACTTAACATTGGCAAAATATAAAAATGAAAAAGCTCTTTATTAAATGGACTTTGCTAAGTACTTTTAAATCGTCAAAAGCCCTACCACCATTTCGGGACGAAATAATAATTATTATGCTGAGATGGAGCAGAAATGGCGAAAGACTCCGGCGAAGAACTCCACAGCTTACAATTTTGTAATGATTTCAAAACATCAATACAAGTCAATAAATAATTATCAATTTAATTTAAGTTACAGTTTTACATGCGTATATTTTGGGTAGTTATTAAAAATAAATAAAGTAGTAGTAGTGGTAGTTTTATAAATTCTGTAACACACTAAGTTTATTCCTTAATAAAAACTTGATCACAAGAACTGTTCTATTTTAAATCTAAACATAAATAACAATCTAAACATTCATATATTACATATGTGACTCAAGAATTTATGTAAAACAAAGTTATATATACACATAATATTGATACTTAAAAGAACAAAATCCTTTATTATTATATGATACAGTGATATCCGCAGAATATAGTTACATATTCACATAGATACTTCTAAATTACAAAATATTGACCTAAAATATATTACTTTCATATCAATCGATGTTTCATAATACTTTATAATGATTGGCAAAATAATCGATTCTGTAAAACAACTAAGAAAAAAGTTACAGCTAATTTTGTACAAGACAAACTTAAAATCGCTCTGCTATAAAGAAAGAATTATGCAGATTTGACTTTATTCTATCATGAGGCCAACAATTAAAAATATGAATACCGGTAAAAGATGTAAAAGAATCATTTGTACTCGTAACTCGATTAATACTGGTTAACGTATGAGAAGGTATATAACTTTGTCATATGTTAACCAGTATTAAAAAAATATGCATAAAACGATAAGGATTTCCTTTGTAAAGTTGGTCGGTACGCAACGTATCACACCATGTATTTGGAATAGCCCGTATTAACTTTTTTCGGTTTCAAAGAGTTTGTACCTTATTCTTACTTTAAATTGAACGCCCTACGTATATATATATATCAACCTTCTGTACCTGTTACTCAGTTACGAAGTCAGAAGGATAAGAGCCTTGTTCCTAAAGCCGTAATAGTGTAATTTCCGCCTAGGGTCTTTCGGAAATCTAAGGAGAAAAGAAAATTTTATGTATACAGGCACTTTTAACTTGTAATTAGCATATTAAAAACTATCATTTGATAGGCTTGAATAGCACAGTCACAATTTTATTAATGCTGTGTCAATTTTACTAACCCAAATCCGAGTGAAGTTTGAGGTCACTGTGCATATTGCACTTTGCGTTACATGTTAGTAGATGCAAATGTGAAAGATAAAATACACTATTACACTGGTAAAATCCAATCAATCATTTTGAATATGTTTCTCAATTAAAATAATGAACATTGCACAAATTACATGTTTTGTTTGTAAATAAATGTTCCCAACCAAAAATGGGTAGAACGATTTATGTAATAAATATAAACATAATCTATAAACTATATATATAATCTATATATATCTATATAACAGCCAGTGGCGTAGCGTGGGTATCGGCCGCCCGGGGCGGTAGATAATTTTGCCGCCCTCTTATTTAGGTATTCCAATTTAATGTATACACACGAAGTTCAAAAAGTATAGATGCGTTGCACTGGCTCGAAAATGGCAACGAAAAAGTCGGGCAATTGCCGGATTTACATTCAGTTTGGAACTAATGAAAAAAGAATCGGGAACGCTCTCGCATTTCGGCTGGTCGACTGCACTTCATTGCAATGCTTTAAGTAGGTAATCTCTCGAAAAAATGCCTTCCTGTGTTGTTAAAAAGTGTACAAATTAGGTACATTATCACTGTTAGAGTCGTCATTTCATTAGACAAATTCATTTTTCTTATCAAAACAATTTCATATGGAACATTTTTTTTTTGGTTTGGGGAAACCCCTCCGCCTGTCCGAAAAAAGGACAGGTCGATTATTTTCAGTGTATTTTTCCAGTCTCAAAAATATTAAAGCGTTTGTAAACGCAAAAAAATATTGCACACTATAAGGTAGTTTCATCTTAACTGGACGTCAAATATTTGCAAAAATATTTCGTTCGGATCTTAGAAGTGCAAATTTCAATGATTTCATGAAAAAATGTTTACCATAAAAACATAAGCACCAAGCACTGACAAATTTCGTTCGAAAGCAGTGACCTGAGGCCTTAGTACGAGTTTGTTAGTTTTCGAGCTCGATCAAACGTATCGTCTCTTTTCATACATTGCCCACTAGCGCCCCTAGCGTAAACTATCAGAATCAGTGGCCAATGTATGAAGAAAGACGATACGTTTGATCGAGCTCGAAAACTATTAAAACTCATACTAAGGCCTCTGGTAGCGTACCTAGTGGTTAACGCAGCCGCCCGGATTGCGGAGGATGCTGGGTTCGATTCCCGCCTGGGACAGGTCGATTTTTTCAGTGTATTTTTTCTTGTCTTAAAAACAATTTCAATTTCATTTTGTTATTCAATTTAACTGTCATTGACAAAAAGTGCGCGTATGTATATCCTCTGTTATCGGTATCGGTGCGCGCTCTCGCCAATGAGCGCTAAGCAACAATCAATACGTAAATCATGGGGTATATAAATTTATCTCTTTCTAATAACAAGTTTGCCTAATCATTGTGATCTATGCATAAAACTTTCTTTGAATACTCAAAGTCATTATCGCTGATTATTAGTCATAAACAATTAAAGCACAAAATCTAAGCACAAAATAAACTACGGGGAATCGCCACAAGTCAGAATAGACGGTGTTGCCAGCAGTTGCTACAAAATATCATTCAAAGAAAGGGAATTCGTCACAGAATAACTAATGAAAATTTCCATACTCTTTTCAATTGGTCCGAATTTTTAGTTGCAATAAAAATATGAAATGGTTTAATTCTTTTTTAAATTATTGTGAAATTTTGCCGCCCCCTGAAATGTGCCGCCCGGGGCGGGCCGCCCCCCCCTGCCCCCCCTACGCTACGCCACTGATAACAGCTATTTCAAAGACTTAAAAAAATATATATATCAATTTTGATTGCCATTTCTGACAGGAAAAAGGTTATTATTTTATAATAATTCTGGAAATCCTAGTCACCCTAGTCAATTTGTTTACACATATTTGAATAAGTAATTTATGTATGAAAATTAATTAAATTCAGATAGTATTAAAGCCGAGTATCAGAAATTACTTTCCCCTATGGAGTTTCGCCCAATAACGATAATCATATGGAATTACATGTGAAAAACCAATTTTACTTAGGTGAACAATAATATGCAATTATAAACACTTACAAGTGAAATTTCAGACTGCATCCTGGATACCACTCACTTCTGCAACCACGAACTATACAGCGATGCACCATTTTGCACTATTTATAGTTATTAAAATGTAAAAAGCCGTACCAAAATCGCGAGTCGATATTTATGAATACGTCAATTACGACAATTTATGTCATGTTGAGATTTCGGGACATTGACACATGAAGAGAGTGCTGCCATTACATAAATCCTTTCATTTCCCATAAGTTATAGAAAGAATCACAATGATGATTTTCAAAATAAAATACAAACCTAAACATTAAAAGTAAATATATTATATTTATTTCTTTCATTGATAATAAATACTGATAATTGAATACAATATGTTAAGTTTTTAGCTACTTTTCTACTTTTGTTTTAGAAAGATGGCGAAATACGGGGGAAATCTTGTTTCTATGTAGTCGTGTTTAGAAAGAGATGACGACCATTTCTAGAAAGAGAAATGTGAAATTTGAAATGTCAAGTATTGTCAAAATTTTTGCCTTCACTTTGTTACTTTGTCTAATGACTCCATTCTTTAGTATAAGCTCCTTGGTTCAGACTAATAATTGACATCTGACACATAACATCATATTTTTTTTAATATAATAGTTATTCCATTTTCTCAGTAGTGAAAAGAGTTTAGATTTTGAACGACATATTATTTAAAATTCCAATTGAGACTTTAGTGCAGTGATAAGAAAGATTAAAATTGCGTAGATATCTGACCCGTAATGACGCATTTTTATTCATATTTAAAACGTACTAAGTGCAACACGTATGATAGCGAAGAAAACCTAACTAAATTTATCATTCTAAAGGAATGATCGGCCAAGTGGGTCATGATTCAGTTGGTTCGACTGTACATAAGTAGTTTATTGAGATATTTATAGAAATTAGAAAGCCAAAAAGAAGTCGCGCGTTGAGGTACATATAATAGGTATGTACTATCGCGGTCATCGTAATGTTCCACCTTAAGGGTCGTTTTTGTATTACACTGTCGACGACTACCCTTAGCCTGTTGACCAATAGAATTCTGAGTGAAAATCCCAGAGTGCAATACAATTGCCTTAGCAAACATTGCCGTAAAGACA
The DNA here is from genome assembly GCA_955850985.1 of Elophila nymphaeata. Lineage (NCBI taxonomy): Eukaryota > Metazoa > Arthropoda > Insecta > Lepidoptera > Crambidae > Elophila > Elophila nymphaeata. Next base: position 32,117,254 of record OY039066.1, read on the forward strand.
TCTGGTTGCAATTTGTTAAAAAAAATGACCTTTTTTTATAAATTCCAACCTTAAGAACCTTACAGAACAAAAGAGGGACTTCTATTGGTCAACAATAATAGAAGGCGGGATCAACAGAAAGGGCTCGCTTCAAACGAAATTTTTTTAAACTGTAAAGCCTGCAATACATGTTGGTCGAGCTTAGGCCAACGCGAGCGTAGGCAAACTAATACAAGGCAAGTGCTACTGCCTACACGTTCGGCAAGTTTCTCAAAAACCAATGCAAATGGCCAATATAGACGAATATTGAAAAGATGCCCACACGTTGGGCTCCGTCAGTATGTATTGTGAATTGAAACAAGATGGATGACGGCGTAGAAGTTATTGCAGCTGCTGCTATTTATTTAATGAGGGTTTAGTTAGTCGCAGAATACCAGATTCTCAAAATAACAGTTTCCCTAAATACCAGATTCACATTTTACCAGTAGTTCAGTTAAAAACAAAATCCTTGAATCTTTCAAATAAAAGTTACTATATTTTCTATAGTATAAAACGTCTCCTACGTAGTTATGGTTAGCGATTTTGAAAATTTTAATAGTCTTGTCTTTAGGGTTCCAGATAACCTCTTAATTCTGGTAAAATTCCAAAAATTTGAAAACATCGTCGTTTGTTGAGAGTGACATTTTGTACGCGTACAGACGACCAACGCCTACCAACGCCAACCGCGTAATGACGCGTTTGCCAAACATGTGGACACTATTGGCAGAGTGCGCGCGAGCGCCTTTGATTTGTGCAGAAAAACCGACAGCGCTCCGAAGTGCGGCAAGTGGACGCGAGCGACCGCAAGTTGTGGCAAACTACGCCAAATGAGTTCTATACACGTTGGCGCTTGCCTTCACTCGGCTAACTAGGCGAGCGACACCGAGCGATGGCAAGACAATGCAAATATACTGTCTACACGTTGGTATTAGTGTTCACTCGGCGACGCTCGGCCAACATGTATTGCAGCCTTAAAGTTTAGCAAGACCCTGATAGTACCTAATCACGCTCAATCGTAAAAATGGTTGAGAAGACATTTATGTAACATTTCGTTACACATAAAGCCACGTCTGGCAGCATGGGCCCCCAGAACAGTGAAACCCAGTAGCAAGGAAGCCTTCAGTGAACCACAAGCAAGAGCCCACAACCAGGACAGATGTTACACATGTGTTACTCTTAATTACTCAGCAGTCCGGCCACAAATGTTACATTTACAAAGAAATATAAAAGACAAGATAGTGGAATGAAAATTCAGATTTTGATTCAGGGCCCTCCCCGAAACTGCGTCCTGTGGGAATGGGGCCCTCTGGGAAGAGCTCGACAAAAAGAGTGATAGAAGGTAAATATGTTGTTTTTTATGTTAAGTGATTGGCAGACAAGCATAAAACGGCCTGCCTGTGCCTGGTGGTAAGCGCTGACAATACTAGTTCCCTTCCCTACGCCTGCGCCTGGTGAGGAAGATGTCCAGAGCTCCACAGCTCTGGACATCTTACCAACAGGAATACAACACCACAAAATTGTAGTTTTTTTATATAAAGCCGAAAAAAATGTCTGCATTCATTCCACCTGATGGTAAGCAGAAGCGTAGTCCAAATGCGAAGATAGCAGGCGCGAGAGATGAACCACTGCGCTAACACCCTCGCCTTGCTGACTTGGAAGGTGCTTCTTCATGCCTCTTGTAAATAACCCAACCGGATTGTAAGGAGGGAACAGTAGGTACCCTTCCTTAGTAGGTACGTATGAGTTTGTTAGTTTTCGAGCTCGATCAAACGTACCATCTCTTTTCATACATTGCTCACTAGCGCCTCTAGCGTAAACTATCAGAAACAGTGGGCAATGTATGAAATGAGACGATACGTTTGATCCAGCTCGATAATTATCAAATACTAAGGGTACAAGGCAGTGAATTACATTTCTTGATCGTGCGACAGAAATGAGTTATGCCTTTGCAGAAAGATGTTGGTCATCTCTTCGTCCCCGATGATGCTGCAACCTATCCAAAGCATCAAGTAAGTACTTGTCGGAGCCATCCCACAGGTGCAAGCAATACTCCACGCAGGACCGTAGATACTTGCGTCTTATAAAGTGTTATTTGTTGGTGTTCCTCTGCAAGATGGAGGTACTATCCCAGTCCGATGTGCCCTGCCTCAACTAAAAGTAGTACAGTTGTACTCATAAATAAAATTATAAAAGGAATAACTTGCGACACATGACGCACTTTGAAAATGAAAATGAAAAAGCTCTTTATTTAAATGGACTTTGCTAAATACTTTTAAATCGTCAAAACCCTACCACCATTTCGGGACGAATAATTATTATTATGCTGAGATGGAGAAGAAATGGCGAAAGAAACTCCACAGCTTACAATTTCCTAATGATTTCAAAACATCAATACAAGTCAATAAATAATTATCAATATAATTTAAGTTACATTTTAACATGCGTAAAGTTTGGGTAGTTATTACTCCCACGCATTTGGATTATTTATCTTGTGAAAAGCTTTTCTATATAATTTAATTAATCATATTATTGAACTAAGCAATTTAAATTTTGATACCCACCACCATTTTATGTTATTGTTAGATAGGTATACTTACAGATATTCCTTTCAATTTAAGTGGTAAGCATACATTTAAGATCCTCCGGTTAACAATGTATAACAATATTATTATTGCATGTGTCATACAATTGTCCATCTAAAGATAACAACTAATTATAAGACCTACGTTTACATCAATCAAGAAAACATGAGATACCTGTTCACAGGCATGACGCAAGAATCAGCCATCGCTTCGCTCAACCATATTTTAGGGAACGTAACGACCCGACGCAAGACGACACCGCCACAAGACCTTTTTAGTGAGAATGACATACACATGCTTCTTGATTATTAACTAAAACAAATTTAAACTAAAGTTATGCTTCCGAGTCAACTATAAGACACATTATAGATTATATGCATAATTAATAAACATATTATTTAAGATGCATGGACCTCGAGAAAATTCATCCCCATGCGTTAGAATCATTTATGTAATCAGACACCTTATAGTATGCTTTAGTATACAGTTTATTTTTAATAGCAGTTTTGAATTTATTAATAGGTAGGCTTCGAATATTATTTGGGAGTTTGTTATAGAAGCGTATACATTGTCCCATAAAAGAATTGCTTATTCTGTGGAGACGAGTAGCATGTACCACAAGATTATGTTTGTTCCTCGTATTAACATTATGAATGTCACACTTTTCAGATTTTTTTTTGTTTTTTTGTACGTACATTAAATTTTCAAATATACAACATGTAAACTAAATAACCAACAACCTTATAAATAAAACAACTTTTACGGATTTAACTCGCGTGTAATTAGATTTTACATGATGATATTATTGCCCGACGTTTCGTAACACTTTTCAGCGTTCGTGGTCACGGGATGACTAAAGATGTAGGTTGTCAAACTTTATGAAATAGTTAAATCTACCGTCACTTTAATTATTAATTTGGAGTGTTCCGTTTCACGCAAACGGAGCTCACGGTGTCATTAGGTCTTGCTGTGTGGTGGTTTGCCTGAGTTTTAATAATTTTAATTACTGGATCCCAAGCAGGTGGTACGGCCCAACCATCTTCTCTATTGAAATTTGGGTGTTTCTTTATTTCAATAGCCTCGCGCAACATCCTTGGGATGTATCGACGTTCCTTGGCGAGAATGTGTGGTTTATCGAACCTTATATAATGGTTGGGCCCTTCTTGCGTATGTTCACACACTGCAGACTTCGTTTCGCGCCTATGTTTTATGTCAGCTATATGCTCCTTCACCCGGGTGCCTATGCTTCTCTTTGTTTGACCTATATACGAGAGCCCGCAGTCGCAGTCCAACTTGTATATACCTGCATCTTGAAAGGGTATATTACACTTGACGGGTCGTAGAAATTGGTTAATCTTCTTTAGCGGCTTAAAGTAAGTCTTAATCGAAGCTCGTTTCAAGATGTTCCCAATCTTGTCTGTGACTCCTTTCATGTATGGTAAGACTGCAGGTTGACGTTCAACTGTGGCTGCTTTTACTCGGCGTGGGTGACGTGGCCTTGGTACTTGCAGTTTATTAGCTTGCAGTACATGCTTAACATGAGTAAGCTCGCCAGAAAGATGTTTGTTGTCACAGATGCCGTGTGCTCTCTGAAACAAAGATTTCCCTACAGTAGCAAGCTGACTAGGATGGTGGTGAGAGTCACCATTGAGGTATCTGTCTGTATGAGTTGCTTTCCTATACACAGTATGGCTTAGGCTATGATCAGGATTCCTAACAACCGAAACATCTAAAAATGCTAGTTTATTATCTGCCTCTAACTCCATAGTAAATTGAATTTTAGGGTTTATGGAGTTAAGATGGTTAAGAAATGCTGAAACCTTATCGGTTGGTAATATTGTGAAAGTGTCATCTACATACCGTTTGTAAAAGCGTGGTGTTATAGGTGCTGTGCTAAGAGCTCTTTCTTCGAAATCTTCCATGAAGATATCAGCAACAACGGGGGACACGGGAGAACCCATGGCTACTCCGTCTACTTGTACATAGAATTCATCATTCCATAATAGATAGCCAGATGTTAAGCAATGTTCTAGTAAGTCAGCATATTCACTTGGCATTTCTGCGTCAAATAGCCTATTATTGACAATTTCAATGCACTCCTTGACTGGTAAACTTGTAAACAAGGACTGTACATCAAAACTGACCATAGTTTCATGTTCAGTAAGATGTAGCTGTTTTATCTCACTGACAAATTGATAGGAATCCTTCACATATGCTCTGGTATTTCCTCTAAGTGGTGAAAGTACTTTTGCTACGTGCTGAGCCAATCTGTAAGTTGGAGAATCGATTTGACTAACTATAGGACGTAGCGGTGCCCCTTGTTTGTGTATTTTCGGCAGCCCATACAGTTTTGGTGGTTTGGTGCAGGATTGGGAACATCTTGAAACGAGCTTCGATTAAGACTTACTTTAAGCCGCTAAAGAAGATTAACCAATTTCTACGACCCGTCAAGTGTAATATACCCTTTCAAGATGCAGGTATAATACAAGTTGGACTGCGACTGCGGGCTCTCGTATATAGGTCAAACAAAGAGAAGCATAGGCACCCGGGTGAAGGAGCATATAGCTGACATAAAACATAGGCGCGAAACGAAGTCTGCAGTGTGTGAACATACGCAAGAAGGGCCCAACCATTATATAAGGTTCGATAAACCACACATTCTCGCCAAGGAACGTCGATACATCCCAAGGATGTTGCGCGAGGCTATTGAAATAAAGAAACACCCAAATTTCAATAGAGAAGATGGTTGGGCCGTACCACCTGCTTGGGATCCAGTAATTAAAATTATTAAAACTCAGGCAAACCACCACACAGCAAGACCTAATGACACCGTGAGCTCCGTTTGCGTGAAACGGAACACTCCAAATTAATAATTAAAGTGACGGTAGATTTAACTATTTCATAAAGTTTGACAACCTACATCTTTAGTCATCCCGTGACCACGAACGCTGAAAAGTGTTACGAAACGTCGGGCAATAATATCATCATGTAAAATCTAATTACACGCGAGTTAAATCCGTAAAAGTTGTTTTATTTATAATGTGTAGTGCTCGCGCAAATCTAAGAGAACAACCAACAACCTGAATACAGGTGTTTGGGATCGGCTTCCGAGTTGATTTCAATAATTTTTTTTTTTCAAAAAAAAATCGTTTTTTTTTTAAAAAAAAATATTGAAATCAACTGGGAAGCCGATCCCAAACCACCTGTATTCAGGGTGTTGGTTATTTAGTTTACATGTTGTATATTGTGATGCCACTGTTAGAATATTTATCTCTTTGAACTTTTCCCAAAGTGAAACCCGAGGACCTAATTGGTAAATAGCTCGTACTGCTCGTTTTTGCAAAACAAATATGGTGTTAATATCCGCAGCATTACCCTAGAGAAAAATTCCATAAGACATACCTAATACTATGGAAATAACTAAAGTACACAACTCTGGCTGTGTCTACATCGGTAAGTCATCTGATAGTTTTGACTGCATATGCAGCTGAACTTAACTTACCAGATATTCTTTCAATGTGTGGACCCCATTGCGATTTAGCATCCAACACTATGCCCAAGAAAATAGTAGAATGAACAGGTTCCAATCCAATCCCATTTATTTGTACCATTGTTTCAACCCGTTTGACATTGGGTGTGCAAAACTTAATTAGTTTGGTTTTATTTTCATTATTAATGTTAAACCAATCTACTACTTTAGATAGTGCATTGTTTACTTCGTCATAATTAGTCATTTGTCTATTTATTTTAATAATCACGCATATTCGCTTTCAATCCACGCATGTTCCACCCGTGATTAGATATCTGGATATTAGAACCGTTCTTATGGGATTAGAAGTGAATATTTCACTGTCGGATAAGACGCATTAATGAAATTCGTTATTATATTGGATTAGCGCACTGACGTACATTACGTAGTCACTATTTCTCTCTAGAATTGAAATTATGTCGGTACCTACTTGTTACACTAAGCAAAACATGTTTATACTGGGCAATTAATATCATTTTTAAAATGTTATTTGGTTGTTTGAGAAGCATACGGCCTGCCTGGTGATAAGCAGTCACCGCAGCCTATAGGCGCTTGGAAGCTACCCCTACTCCATGGAGCTCTGGCAACCTTACTCACCAGCAGAAACACAACACCACAAAAATGTAGTGTTATTTGAGTGTGGTCTAAATGGTAATCCAGTTTGGGCGCTCCTGTGTCCCACCACAACTATCTGAATGGTACCTTTGTTTATCGGAGTGTAATCCGCTTACGGACGATACCCTAAACCGCTGGCTAGTGGACCGTCGGCTAGATGTGGGCCTGTGCAGGGGTCGGCCAGCACCTGATCACCACGGCACTGGGAATACCTGCTAAACCACTCCGGTTTCCCCCATGCCCTTGCTGGAGACGACCCGGGGTTTGCCGAAGCATTTCACCGAGCCAATCTGAATGGTACCTATCTATCCAATTTTTTTTAATTCTAATTTGTCATAGAATGTTCGCTGCTGAGAGATTATCTACAATAAGTGTAGAATTTTATCAATAGATATCTACGGATTAGGATTTTATAAAAAACGGTAAAAATCGATTTCAATTATAATCTCACATTATTACCTATATTGGTGCCACTGGCAGACAGATTGACAAACAAAAAAATAATACTTAGTTTTAAAAAAAACTAAAAGCAAGGTTTATCGGACTAAAAAGTGAAAAATAACTCTTTAGTATAGAAACTAAATGATGGACAAAAAGTTTAGAGAATAGCGTGGGGTGGGGAGGTTTTTTAAGGACGCGAAGACCTTGAGGGGTCCTCAAGCGTCTAAGTGGAACGTTCCTAGGGGATTACTGGACGAACCAGCATCTCCCTCTGTCTCTCGACCGCCTAGCGTCCCTGGGGCGTCCGACTCGGAAGGGTAGTTGTGTAGGTACGTACGTAGGTAGATGCCCAATGCCCAGTGTTCAGGTTGTAGCTCGAATAGGAGTTATAGCTTAAGCAGAGGGACTAGACAACATTCATTTCGACACTCGCTCTCGCTATCGCTAAATAAAAAAATGTATGGGATTGACGCAATCGAAAAGTCACGTCATCAAAATAATCGAATTAAAAAGTTTCTCCCGAGTTCTTGTTGAGAGACTCCATTTTTAACGTTGATCAACTTTACAATTTTTAACACGCTTATTTAGTTTCACCTGTATATATACCCTAAGAGTCAGTTACAAACATATTATGTTTGCAAATAAATACCTACCTACATAATATTTCGCCCACTTTGACATCGATCGATCAGCTAGGTGCATTATGTTAGAAAAGGATGTATATCTACGTAAGTATTATGTAAAGTAGATGACATATTTTTAAGTCGCCTTCTACGACGCCCATTGGAAGATATGGGGTGATGCTATTCTACTCTGCCGGCATCACACAGTCGTGAGAATAACTATTACATATAAATAACACTATATTATGTCTACGTAGCGTATGAAATAAAAAAAAAACTAATTTTATTGTTGATATTACCTAAAACCATTACCGTGTTTCACAAGCGTTTTCTACATAGTCTCGTCGAATTGCTAGTTTGTCGATTTCGTCACAGCTGCACGTTGGCTACGCCTTGTATTGTAAGTATTGTATGGTATAATGGGACAAGAAGGTTAAAGGTCTATAGCAGTCTTTCTCAAAGTGGGCGATAACGCCCCCTTGTGGGCGTTGAAGACCTAGCGGGGGGCGTTAAGTGATCCAGATAAAAATGGGGGGCGTTGGCGTAGTTTAGGGAGGCGTTGGTTGATTTGTAATTTCATTTACTTTATATCGTAAAATTCACTAATATTAAAACTTACCTTACCTACTACTCAATATCGAATAATTAGTATATATTTCTGCCCGGTATGATATAAAAACTAAAAATACTTAACATAGATTTCATAGGATAGCCCGTACGCCGTACGCAATCAAGTTGTAACAAGTTTTCGTTAAATAACGCTATTGGTGCAATCCGGTTGCAATTGGCGGGTTCATCGAAACTTGTCCTAAATTTCTCAGTACGATTGAGCGTCGAAAGAGATAAAAGAGTTTGTGCCTTACTCCTTCTTACTGACTAAACGCCCCCTTATTAGTAAGGCTTCCGATTCCGATAGAATCGGAAGCAGCCTCAGGAGGAAGGGAGGTGCAGAAGTTTGTGTAATTAAAGCAATGAAATCGTGGTTTTTAAGTTTTAGGTGTATAAAAAATTGGGGGCGGTGAGAAATAATTCATTTTCATAGGGGGCGGTAAAACAAATAAGTTTGATAATCTCTGGTCTATAGCTTCATTCATGGTATAGGAAGTTAGCGAGCGATCGGCGAATAGCGAGCGACGACGCCTTTTGCTTGCGTTTCGTTTCAATAGAAACGAAAAATGACATTTGGCGGGCAATTTTCGATTCGATTATTCTATGGAATAATTTTATTTTTGCGTTTACAAACGCGTAAATATTAATACTAGAAAAATGCACTGAAAAAAATCGACTTGCCCGCCTGAGGCATGTCAATTTTTTTCAGTGCATTTTTCTCGATTATTCTATTCTATTCTTAATTAATTTAATTGTACCGATCGAATATTTTCAAGAACTAATGTAATTGAGCACCCCACGCTTTTCTCTAAATAATTATACTTTTCGTTCATCATTTAGGTTCTATACCTACTAAAAAGTTATTTTTCACTTTTTTGTCCGATTTAAGCGTTTTTTAGTTTTTTAAAACTATTAGGTATTTTATTATCAACTGTTTAGTGCGACACCGCCTACTTAACAATGACAACGCCATCTAGTGACGTATAGCTGAACTAACATTCCAAACGTTTAATTTATTAGTCCTGGCGATTCTAGGGTGCGTTCCAAAACGATTAGGGTAGAGTAAATTTTACTGTAAAGTGGTTTTGACCCACTTTAAATGATCAGATTTCATTCAAACTTTATAGATTTATCAAAGACCGATGACATTACAATAATTCAATAAGAATATCCCATTATCCTGATTAGGGGTGCGTTCCAAAACGCTCGGGGTAGAGTAAAGGTAGAGTAAATTTTACCCTAAGATACTATCAGAGTAAATTTTCGCATACATTCGGTTTCACTCTGGTGTATTTTAGAACGGCTTAGAGTAAAATTTACTCTACCCTAATCGTTTTGGAACGCACCCTAGAATCGCCAGAACTAATAAATTAAACGTTTGGAATGTTAGTTCAGCTATACGTCACTAGATGGCGTTGTCATTGTTAAGTAGGCGGTGTCGCACTAAACAGTTGATAATAAAATACCTAATAGTTTTAAAAAACTAAAAAACGCTTAAATCGGACAAAAAAGTGAAAAATAACTTTTTAGTAGGTATAGAACCTAAATGATGAACGAAAAGTATAATTATTTAGAGAAAAGCGTGGGGTGCTCAATTACATTAGTTCTTGAAAATATTCGATCGGTACAATTAAATTAATTAAGAATAGAATAGAATAATCGAGAAAAATGCACTGAAAAAAATTGACATGCCTCAGGCGGGCAAGTCGATTTTTTTCAGTGCATTTTTCTAGTATTAATATTTACGCGTTTGTAAACGCAAAAATAAAATTATTCCATAGAATAATCGAATCGAAAATTGCCCGCCAAATGTCATTTTTCGTTTCTATTGAAACGAAACGCAAGCAAAAGGCGTCGTCGCTCGCTATTCGCCGATCGCTCGCTAACTTCCTATACCATGAATGAAGCTATAGACCAGAGATTATCAAACTTATTTGTTTTACCGCCCCCTATGAAAATGAATTATTTCTCACCGCCCCCAATTTTTTATACACCTAAAACTTAAAAACCACGATTTCATTGCTTTAATTACACAAACTTCTGCACCTCCCTTCCTCCTGAGGCTGCTTCCGATTCCGATAGCCTTACTAATAAGGGGGCGTTTAGTCAGTAAGAAGGAGTAAGGCACAAACTCTTTTATCTCTTTCGACGCTCAATCGTACTGAGAAATTTAGGACAAGTTTCGATGAACCCGCCAATGAGGATCCGTAACGATTTTAACTATGAATGTAGCTTTGTAGACAATTAAAAAACAAAATAAATGGTACCAACATTTTTTTTCTACGATGAAAATTGACGAAGTTATGACGAAAAAACGGATCGTTTCGCCAATCGGCCGCCTGGCAGGCGTGTGACGTCACTCGGCACTACATCACTGCCGACTGTACCCGCGTGCAGTGTTTCTTGCGATCATATCGTATTAAATACTATACATATTGTTTTTTTGATGTTATGGTGGTGGACAAAGCCTATTCAAGACGTTTAGTGACAATTTAGTGCAGTTTGAGCAATCCTACTAATTTATAAACACGAAAGTTTGTATGGATCGGACGGTGAAAGAAGTATGCGATCTATACGTCTCTATGTCTTTAACGCAAAACCTACGGAATGGATTTTAATTAAAATTTGTAATAATATAGCTCATACAGCAGAATAACATATAGATAGGCTACCTTTTATTGCGAAAAAGGGCTCGAAGGGGTTGAAATAAGGGATGAAATTTTGTATGGAAGTTTTTCATTTTTAAAGAAAAGCCATGAAACTTGAATTTAGGCACTTGATAAAAAAGAAATAAATATTAGTTTTAGTGTTTTTGAAAAATTTTGATCCGAGTGGGGATGAAAGTTCGTATCGAAGTCCAAAAGTCACGCTTTCACGCCTTCGATTTTATTAAAATTAGGTACAGACAACAGCACGTTGGGTTACCTCAAACTGTCAAATTTTCCCAATCGATTATGCACTTTATATTCAATAGCCTTAGGTTGAAAATCGTTTAGAGAAATTTGACAGTTTTGTATAGCCCGACGTGCTGATGACTGTACATACAATAAACATATACTAGACCTTAGGTCTTGTATATATTTTTGTAGGATATAAGCTACCTTTATTTGTAAAAAAGGGCATTAAGCGGTTGAAATAAGGGTCGAAAGTTTGTATCGGAGTTCGTCATTATTGAAAATTAAAACATGACACTTTGAATTTAGGCTCTTGACAAGTAATAAATAAATATTTTGTTAATGTTTTTTAAAGTTTGACCCGTTTGGGGATGAAAGGATGTATGTAAGACTAAGCAAATTCACGCTTTCGCGGCTTCGATTTTGTTGAAATTTGGTACAAATATTGACTAGACGCTGAGAAAGGACATAGGTTACCTTTTATTTCGAAAAAAGGCTTGAAAGGGTTGATATGAGAGATGAAAGTTTGCATGGACGTTCGTCGAAGTTATAATTTAGGCATTGTTTTTTTCCCTAATAGGTGAAATCTTGACCTTTTATCCTCACAAGGATGAAATGGGTGATGAAAGGTCGTATGGAAATCCAAAGTCCCAAAAATGCAGCCCAAAATAACTATTCCACGCGGACGAAGACGCGGGCAAAAGCTAGTACTACAGCTAGATATACATAGATAGTAGCTTACTAAAATAATTAAGTGTAATTTCGATTATATGATGGCGATTGTATGATGTATGAATTTATATTATCAAATCTATACATACAATTTTCAAAATCTTGGAATGTGTATTTGCTGAACAAAAATGGAATTTTTACTCAGTTTAGTTTAGTTTACAATGTTTATCTTCTATCATTACCGTGATTTAGTCAAATATTACTTATCCTAATATACATAATAATTTGCAATCATAATGTATAGGTACCTACTATTTTCTTTTCTCAAATTTTCTGTTTTTTTGGGGTTTTACTGCGTAACACATTTAAATATATTATGTCAAAGTGAGAAATAATGTCCAGGCCTATGTCCAACAGTGGGTGTCTCTCGGCTGAAATGATGAAAAAAAATTCTAAGTATTCCTTGATTTTTATAACTATTTAAAATAAAATGTTACTCACGAACTATACATTATTTACATTACATTAATATATTATATACTTTATAATATATTTAAGATTATCAGGAATAAAATCATGTAAATATCTTTATTAGCACGGTTATAACTTTATGAGATGATGAGTAAAGTTTTATGATGACAAGGTGAGAAAAAAATATTAATTTAAGTACATACCTACCTTATGGAATAATTTTATTTTTGCGTTTACAAACGCGTAAATATTAATACTAGAAAATATACTGAAGAAAATCGACTTGCCTCAGGCGGGACTCGAACACGCATCTTCCGCAATCCGGTCGGCTGCGGTCTTGGTGGCGTAATTGGTCAACGCAGCCGCCCGGATTGCGGAAGATGCGGGTTCGAGTCCCGCCTGAGGCAAGTCGATTTTTTTCAGTGCATTTTGCAAGTACCTACCTACTTATTTTTCTATTATTTCTAACTATTAGAAATAAACTATTACTCACGGAATATACATTATTTAAAAGTATATTTATTCAAGATTATCAAGTAAAAAAAATCATGTAAATATCTTTATTAACACGGAAGTTATAGTTATATGAGATGAAAACTCAGGATGAAAATGAGTCAAAGTTCCTAGTGTGCGGCGACTCGGAGCGGGCGGATAGTGCCGGGTGACGTCACAGCCATGCCGTAGAGCGCAGCGGATTAAATAAAATCAGTTGACGCAAATTGCTTTATAACTTTGCAACGGATGGACCGATTTTGATGATTTAAAAAACATCTTTATTGTGGTACAAAAAGGAATGTTACTATGTATGTTGTATTAGGAAAAGCCATACCATTACGGGACCTCATTGCAACCGGATTGCACCAATAGCGTTATTTAACGAAAACTTGTTACAACTTGATTGCGTACGGCGTACGGGCTATCCTATGAAATCTATGTTAAGTATTTTTAGTTTTTATATCATACCGGGCAGAAATATATACTAATTATTCGATATTGAGTAGTAGGTAAGGTAAGTTTTAATATTAGTGAATTTTACGATATAAAGTAAATGAAATTACAAATCAACCAACGCCTCCCTAAACTACGCCAACGCCCCCCATTTTTATCTGGATCACTTAACGCCCCCCGCTAGGTCTTCAACGCCCACAAGGGGGCGTTATCGCCCACTTTGAGAAAGACTGCTATAGACCTTTAACCTTCTTGTCCCATTATACCATACAATACTTACAATACAAGGCGTAGCCAACGTGCAGCTGTGACGAAATCGACAAACTAGCAATTCGACGAGACTATGTAGAAAACGCTTGTGAAACACGGTAATGGTTTTAGGTAATATCAACAATAAAATTAGTTTTTTTTTTATTTCATACGCTACGTAGACATAATATAGTGTTATTTATATGTAATAGTTATTCTCACGACTGTGTGATGCCGGCAGAGTAGAATAGCATCACCCCATATCTTCCAATGGGCGTCGTAGAAGGCGACTTAAAAATATGTCATCTACTTTACATAATACTTACGTAGATATACATCCTTTTCTAACATAATGCACCTAGCTGATCGATCGATGTCAAAGTGGGCGAAATATTATGTAAGTAGGTATTTATTTGGGTTATGGGTTTAAGTACCTACCTAACTTTGAATCTATGAATATACTTAGGTAATATTTGAAAAATAGGAATTATCCGTTGTTGTTCTTGATATCGATGGCTATCTGATATTATTTAAATACTTATTCATCTATTATTTTTGGGTACATATAGGTATTTATTTAAATGAGTATTCTTTAACCTTACCTATAATGCCGCAACATTCTGTCACCGCATACCGTATCATTTCTCGCCGTCCGTCGAGTGCTGTCACCACAGATTTAATAATACAAGGAGGTAGGCCAAGCCGGCGTTTAACTTGCGACAAGTCTATGCCCTGTGGGCATACATTTCCGCCACTTCGCCTTCCGATAAAGTCAAGTGAATACGTAACTCAGCAATTCGACTGATCTCCTTTGCGGCTCCTGTGCTTAACTTTCATCGCTTCGCAGTCCTTAAGACCAATGAATAGTGTATATTACGGCATCCTCAACTACGGAGGCTGATGGCGACACTCTGTCTTCCTATGAACTCGGCAATTCGACCGATCTCCTTAGATTGATATATCTGTGGTTATCGCCTAATGTCGCTGTAACGTTTTCGTAAGAGTGCTGTCGCCGAAAAATTCTGTTGCTGTAACATTTCTCGGTGTAGAGTGCACGCTATCGTCATAACGTTTGTCGCCGCAATGCCATCGCCGCCACGATTATTACAGTTTTGTTTTACGTTTTCATGTTACGAATTCCAATCCAATACTCCTACGGATGTAAGATTTTTTAGTACTACCTATCTTTAATAAACACAGAAACGGCCTCGCGTTGTCCGCGGGGCGATCATATTTTAGCAGAGAACAGTTAAACTTAGGTACTAGAAATTACACTAAATTTAAGTAAAATAACAATTATTAAGGTAAAATAATTATTTTGTCCCGAAGTGGTGGTAGGGCTTTTGACAATTTAAAAGTTACTTAGGCCTTCCTGCCTCAAGGATCTTCGTCAGTTTAAACGCTTGCCTCAAGGGTCCTCCGTCAATCGATGTCGCGGCCCGTGGGGAGGGGTGCACTAAGAAAGTGCCCGCCCTTGACTCTTACCACCAAGGGGCAGACCGTATGCTGGTCTGACAACCGACTGACATAAAAAACGTTAACCAAACAACGTACACTACGTGTACTGACAGTACTGAGCTGTCAGACCTTAAACTTGACCACGACCACGAGTATTCATTATCTAGTATTTTCTATCGATCAATAAAAATTAGCTTCCTATTGCTACTCATTATCACGGGCTTGCTATTGGCGAAATTGTAAGCAAATTGTTATCACCATGCATGAACAGATTAGCGTGTGAATCTAGTCTTGACGATAATGATTATTATCGTAAGCTATATAAGATGCGTCAGCCCTCGTCTCTTGGGCATATATTATAAGCTTATTGACTTATACCTTGCCTGAAAGCGCTCTTTTTTTCATTTAATTATAGATAAGTTATATTTCGTGGTGTTTTTTGTTGTCTTTAAATATGTTCGGTAAGTGCAATTTTCTTACATTTAATTAATTAACGTGAAGTAAATAGAATTTATTTCTATTACCGTGCGGTAATGTGGATTTCGAAAACTCGGTTAATTTTACGCGGCCATTAGTGCGGTGATGTGTTTTTACAAGTGCAATATTTATTTTATTTTAAATAAAAGATAGGTAGATACTTATGTAGATAACATATGTGACTAAAAATACGTAAACTGTGGCAGAAGTCTCCATTTAAGAACGACCTCAGACCAATAAAAAAGACTTTTTTATTGGTCTGAGAGCGCGAAATTGTTTGTAACGCTCTTCCATATCTTTACATAGGTACCTAACTCAGACCAATATACCTAGGTAATAACTAATTTTATACCTATAGTTCTCACAAAATATATAACAAACTAAAATAAGTAAGCAAATAAATCAAAACTGAAACTAATTATATGAAATTGTTTTACAACAAATAAGTTTAAGAATAAAGCGTGTGTGTGTTTGTGTCAGCAAGTATTACACATAAGTATCTACAAACAGGGTTTCTTGTACCCACTTGGTAGGTACCTATATCATGCGACCACCAGGTATGCTAACATAGCCATATTGTAGGTAAATACTACGGTGATATCAAAAATTCGAAAGTGTAAAATTTTCTTCTTATTTCTTACTTAATATAATTCAGCATAAAAACCAAAAAGTTTGAAAATTTCCGATAATAAGAAAGTAAGTACAATTATATTAGTATTAACATAATTATGAATTTTTGATAATACATTAGTACGTACATAATTACCTATGACTATTATGTTAGCAGGTAATAGGTATTGTGCCCGCTTGATATATCATGTAGGTACCTACGTACCTAACACCCTTTATAATAACTCTCATAATCCGAAAACGGGTAATTCATCAACTCGTCCCACATACCTACGGCCCATTTGGGACGATTTGAACAAAATCAAAATAAATAATATTTTCGTTGTGCAACTCGTCCCAACTCAATATTAAATTGAGGAAAGATACAATTAGTAGCAAAAGTGTTAGCGTGGAAAAAATAAAAACGGGTTTGTTAGAAAATCTTTCATGATCACAACCATACTTATTATAAAAATTCATAAAATTTTAAATTATTTAAGAATATAAAATATAAACGGAAAAGTTAAGTTTTAGTTCTAATAGGTAATTTTTAGGACTTGTTATGAGTAGGTACATTCGATATGACTTAAATCACGTTTCTTAAATCAGTCATACAATTTATTTAAAAATAACAAATTCTACTTGTTTAATTTCCGACTGTCATAGATGATAGAATAATTAACAATAAAAAAATCAACAATTGTGAAAGATACATTTCACAACTACAACTAAAAGTATAAGTCTTTCTAAGATGTATCGCATAGTAATGTAATTTAAAATTGAAAATAATTATTAAAAGTTGCTAAGATTTATAATATTTTTTTTGTACATCAGTCTTACTATACTATACTTAACCTTAAAATGACAAACTTTTTCTTCTTTTAAATTAATGGCGATCGCAGATTATGCATTGCGCCATCATCAAGTGAAAATGTACATACATAAAGTAAACGACAATTGTACGATAGATTTAGTTTAAGATGGAGTCTCTCAACATTTGTTTTTGCAACAAAAACTCTCGGGAGAAACTCCTAAAATGACAATAATTCTACACATATTTCTACAGTAATTTCAGAATTCCCGAGATCTTTTAATATTTCCACAATAAATTAACAATTTCATGGGTTTTTCTTTTCAAAAATGCTTTCTCAGGAAGCCACGTCTCAACAAAGTAATTGCTGAATTTCGGAACCTATCCTTTGCTACGACTACGAGACATAATATGCAGGAAACCATCGGCCATTATATAACGAGGTAGATGTGCTAAAGCAGTACATTTTCGGATATGTTTTTCACGAACTGCAATATATGTATTCCAATTTTTTTTTTGCTTTTCTCCACAACCTTTTTACTTCAAAAGTAACCGACATAACCATTATTTTATTTCGTCAACTGAAACCCATAAATCTTTACCTTGGTCATAGGTAGATAATAGGTACCTAAATAATAACTGAACCTGGATTGCCAACTCCCTTATACTAATAAATGTAGTTGTATGATAAATAATTTGTTGAGTTATTCATCTATGCTATAGTATACCTTCTGAAAATAGTTAAATAATATCGTGTGTGAATTAAATTAAAAAACAATTATATTGATTATTTTAATTTAAAAAAATATACTTAGTCTATCCATGACAAAAAAAAACAATCTAAAAAGATATATTTTATGTGGGTATATTCGTATTCACTGTACAATGTGTTGATAAAGGTTAAATTTCTATACAGAAATTAGCTTGGGACGAATTGCAGAACAGATTTTTTATTATTTTTGGTTTTCTTCAATTCGTCCCAAATGGGCCGTAGGTATGTGGGACCAGATGACGAATTACCCCCGAAAACGGTTCCAGCAGAGCTGTAGGTACGTAACATTTGGTTACCTACACATAAAACCAAATCTGGTAGTATGAGCCGGAGGGAGCGACCCGCCCCGGGTGCCAAGCATCAAAGAATGACAACCACACCCATCAAAAGGGCTGACAACCACGGAACATAGAAATATCTATGACCTGTGGTGGCAACCATGAAGCATAGATGTAGACACATACCACGACAGATTCGAGGAAGCTGGACTTCAAACACAGCCGTAACGAAAGAAAGTAAGAAAATTCAGTGCCTACTTTAAAGCTCAAGGAGGAAGACGTGGAATGGTTCTGTAGTGCTCTGAAGATGCTCGTCGGCGTCGGCAGCTCATTAAAGTGATCTCCATTGTTTTGAATTAATAAAGACTCATTATAGCTACCTACTTTATTTACTACAATAATTTCTTTTTACTCTTTTAATAACCCTGGAGTGCTATTGTAGTGTTTAAATAATAGTTTTTACATAACCTCTTATTGGACGTTTGACATTTTGACATTTACACACAAAGCGTGGATCAAATTGACTGCACGCAAATAGTGCACATAGCACCGTATTCAATTCGGTCCAAGGCGTTTGCACTGTTGGTAACGTTCGCAGTGTTTGCGCATATTGGACCGCAGGACAAGTGCCTAACTCGCGACATACGCCGGTGCCACAGATATATCAATCTAAGGAGATTGATGGATACACTTGTTACAAGTTAAACGCCGACTTGATCTCCTTGTATTATTAAAACTTCGGCCGATACCTACAATACAAAATGTATTGAAGAGGCCACAGAGCGGAACCGTGAGCGGAACAAAGGCTCCAAAGTGTTCGCTAGAGATCTGTCGCTTGGAGAGAGCTTGCTGACGAAGCAAGAGGAAGGCAGAATCGTTACATCGCGAACTGCCCCCCGATCGCGCTATTTACGAACGGTAAAACCAAAACCTTATCGCTATCGTTTTCATACAATTTGACAGCTGTCAAAATGGATGAAAACGATAACGATTTGGTTTTGGTAAAATCGTTGTAAATAGCGCGATAAGGCCCCTGAGCTTTTGGCCGAAATTGAAAACTTTACAGAACGTTTAAACGAACTTTACATCACGAACACATGTCATTAATAACGAAGAATTAGACGCCGACCCAAGAGTCAAATTGACCCGACACTAGAAGATATCATCGGAGCAAGGTATATTTTCTGCTGCTATATTTTCCATGCCTTCATGGTGGCAACCTGGCAACGTTTACAGTTACAGAATAAACTATAAGAAATCCTGTTGTGTTGAGATTGAGACGCCTAGTTAAATTTTACCAAGATCCTACCCGCTGTGACCCATGCTGCAAAAAATTTCCTTTGTGTAACCAAGTTATCTAGCCCTTTTCTTCTCGCAAATAACATCATCAATTAAACTTATAATCCAACTGTCGCGTAGGTAATGATAATGACCGCTTACTATCGCTTGACTCTCATTTTCCTCAAAATATTTTAAAACGCAAATAAATAGGTATTGATAATGTTTAATCCCTCGCAGAACAACAAACACAATTACTGGCGGCTGGATATGAATAACTTAGAGATCCGTAGGTATTCTATAACCACTACTGACTTAGTTATATATAAGTAGCTTTTTGATTGTACCAACACTGATGACGGAATTGGATATGGGAGGAAAGGCATTGGCCTTAGACGAAAGCACAATAAATGCGGTTGAAATGAGAGCCTCGACGAACATGGCGGGGGTAACATTGAGTGACAAAATAATTTGGTTTTTCCACGCTCACACTAATTATCTAGCCCAAAGTAAGTAAGTATCTTGTGTTATGGATACTATAGAAGGGCCATTTTTAATACAGGTACATAATAATTTTAGATATTTTTATAAATATATAAACAATCATAACTCGCAAGTTGCAAACGAATATTTGTGCTCTTCACAAATAATGTAGCCTTTTTTGAACCTATAGGGTGTATAGACCAGCAGTATGGGACTGTCCGTGAAGCGAGTGAGCAAACCCTGCCCACTAAAACACTAGGATGACGCCTTAGCGCTGTCGCGGACGCCCTGGAACGACCCCTCAGCGCGAGGGAGAGTTTTGTTCTCCCACACACGACGAAGCGGACGTCATGTGTCACTCCGTCGTCCTCCTCGTGGAGTCGTTGTTAATCGAGATTAGATCGAGTGCCCCCGTAAGTCCGTGATAAAACGAATCGATTGACACCTAAATGTGATGAAAATAGTTCAGGCGCTACGGATGGACTTACGTAAATACAAACATACATACATAGACTGCTAAAATCATAACCCTTGCTTTTGGCTTCGCCGTAGTCAGTTAATTTGCTTAAGTATATTAAAAACAGTTCGTTAATGTGTAAGGAACCATCAAACGACGTTATCACTAATCAATATCGTAATCTGAGCCCGCGCCGGCTCTACTTATGTTTACGTTTCTTGTATTTAAATGGCGAGCAATAAAGATAACTAATAAATAAATATCAATGAGTAGGTATATTTGTTTAATAAATATTAAGGAAATATTGTTTAAAATATATTTTTTAAAAAATTAGGCATGCTATGGATAGGTAGTAACTTTACTGGCGTGACACGTTGCTCTTCTATCTATGAATACTGACTGACTGACATATCAACGCACAGCCCAAACCTTTGGATCTAGAGGTTCCATATGAGTTCCAGGGGTGCACTAAGAAAGGATTTTTCGAAATTCACCCTAGACCTTATGAGGTCTAAGGGGTGCTTTAAAAAAGGATTAATCAAAATTTACATCCTAAGGTGGTAAAACAGGGGTCGAAAGTTTGTATGGGGAAACAAGATTAGATAGACTATGTTGTATGATAGATTATGAAGAAGAGGCGATGGTCTACGGTCCGTAGCCGTTGTTCCGTAGTGTTCATAGAAAACAAGAGGTGTTCGCTTTCCGATCCGATAAGTGTGCTACGTCCTTTAAGTTACGCTAAAAACCTTGCACTTGATTGTGTTCAATACCCCTGATTGAACACAATCAAAATTATACACACTTGAGTGCTTGTTGACTACAAACTTCTATTGGACCAAAGTATGCAATGCGCACACCTACTAAAATAAGTGACCAAATTAGAACCATTTGGTAATGGCTGTTGTTCAAAAATATAATAATTACTTATACAAAATACTTTTAATACAGGGTTATTTATAAAACACCAACAACCTTCAAGCCATTTGAAGATCTTATCAACACAAACAACTTATACCACGGTAGGAACACTGAAATTGCAAAAAAATACAGGTGTTTCATACATTTTGGTTCGTAAATGTTGCATTTTTGTTTGGTACAGTACCCCTAGTAAGTATGTGATTTTTCTTACGATTTCAGAGTTGCTTTCATAGCTTAGATTCTTATTCTAAGTTCCATGGTAAAAGTTGTTTGTGTTGATTTACATTTAAAACAATACATAACTCAACTGATCTCTTGGTACCAAGAGAGAGAGAGGGAGAGAGTAGCCAATTGGGCGACTGAGAAGACTCTTAGTAGGAAATAAATAAAACAAATATTTAAAAAAGTAAAAGTACCTACATATGGCATATTAATACTACCATTAAATTTTTTTAAAAATTATTTTAAAATATTTAACATAAATAAATATCATCTCATTATTTTAACATCAATACATTCACCACCTTCTAAGTCCAGCTCTCTTGCAGTGCTTTTACCTGAAATAAAAAATACAGTTATTACGGAAGCACTTTGAAAAGAAGTACCAAATTCAGTGTGTTTTTGGGGCCATGGGGGGTAGGGGGTCAGGTTGGGAGCCCCCTCATACAGTTTATAATTATATAAATTACTTAGGTTATAAAAAAAACAAAATTCTAAGTTCAAATCATCAAGGAACAAAATTGTTTTTACCTCCCATGGGAGTCCCAACTTCCGCAAAATGGACAAAAAGTTATTTAAAAATTCCAAATTGCATCAAAAAAAACCAAAAGCCAGCCGGTCTGTACACTCACTCGGCTTGCACGTATAGGTCGCCAGTCTAACCTAATCAAAACTAATATCAAACCTAACCAATTATTGTTTGAATGTGGCTGAATGAAATAACCTCCTTTGCTTTACCAATATTGATATAATTTTAAAACAACAACAAATTTCAAACTATGTAAGTAATAATTTTTTTTCAGGTTTATTTGTAATTTTGTAAAATTTTATCTTAAAATCTAGTGAACATTTATGAAAGTAAAATTTCACTTACTGTCTAAATCTATAGAGTGTCTATCTGTTCAAAAAGTGTAACTTGATATTTAAGGTACCTCTTTTAAAAGAAGAACAGTGTACAGTATACACAGTACAAAAAAATTAGCCAGGCCACAACAGTTTTCCCGGAATTTTACTAAAAAATGTATTTTACCTGATATCACATCACCATCAAATTCAAACTTCAACTTGTCTAATGCAGTCTCTAAATGCTCGGCACACTTCATCATTGCTATTGAAAATTTCTCATCCAAACCAACATTCAACTCCACGGGCTTTTTAACGTTCTGGCATTGGAATTTCAGTAGTATACCATTCTTGTGATTCCCTTTACTTTTATCTATTATTAAATTTTTTACACTTTGGTGTACAATGCCACCGTCAATAAACTTCACTATGCTATAATTTATTGTATCTGGGGTGTCTTCTGGTTTTAGAATTTTATCATTGTATGTGAGAAGAAGTTTGTCGTTACTAACATTTTCTTTCTTAGAAAAATAATCAAAAATCTGTGTTAGTTTCTGGAACCTTCTTATTGTAAACTTGAAGAACTCCGAACTCTGCCAGTAGACTTTCACTGAAAGCTCCTCATTTTCATCGAGGTCATTTTCTTCTATGAGTACGATCTCATCAGTTTTTGGTTTTGAAAACAGTGTTTGATTATCTGATTGGTCGGGATATTCATCTGTGTTCCCTACGCTGAATGTGGGATAGTACATGTTTGGATTGTATGCTGGCCTCCTTCTATTTCTCCCTCTACCCCTGCCTCTACCTCTAGTTGTGCTGGTATTACTGGGCGTATTCACTGTATTTCTACCACGCGTACTGGCTTCAGTTGCTGTAGCCGGAGGTTTTTCTTTTGTTTTCCGCCTTTTACTGCTAGTAGGTGTCGTACTGGCCGTAGTTTTTGTAGTAGAGACATCTATAGAGTTCCTCTTTGCTGCTAACCGTGTCAACCTTTTCGACGAGCTAGCGATTAGATTATCAATGAAAACTTCGTCTGAATCCTTAGACTCGATCACACTGTCGCTGTTAATGTTCACTACGTCGGCTTCGCTTGTACTTTTTACATTAATATTAGCTTTTTTCACAATTTCATCTAACTCTGCCGAATCGTTTAGTAGATTCGTACTTTCTATTTTGTCCTCTGTGTATTTGTTCTTCATACTTTGCAGTTTCTTTGCAATATTGCCGTAGCAGTCGTCTTCTGAGTCAGACGAATCCATATTTACTATCGTTAAATTCAAATAAATTCTACAAATCAACACAACAACTCTGTATGTAGACAAACAACCGTAAACGTCTGAGGTAAACGCCAAACAAAAACGAACGTTCCTACGTCATTGAACGAACGAAACGAAACAAACAGACGTCAAAAATGCGTCAAAAGCCAATTACGGGACGGCAAAGGGATCTAGCCCATACAACCACGTCTTCAGTTTTCTATCGTCTTCTTGATTTTTGCATAGGGAATGCTTGGAAAAATATTCTCAACGTCATACACACCAGTCACACCACAAAACCTTTATTTCAATGATTCCTCATAAATAACTGATCTACATGAATACTTATAAGCTTCTTATGCATCGAAATAACACCGCTTTCATTGCACAAAATCCAACCCAAACAATTTAAAAAAAAATGTGTGCGTGTACTAGTGTACACATTACGTGTGTACACTAGTACACGCACACATTTTTTTGCATAAACAAGTGAAACTTCTTTATGGCCTTACATAGACATGAATACAAAAAAAAAGATGGCGCGTAACGGAAAAATGTGACGCGTAACCGAAAAATGTGACGGTAATTATTTTTCCAACGCCGATAAACAAGTTTCACTTCAACAAAAATCAATCTCCCGATTTAGTTCTCTAATTACTATCTTAATTATGGCTCAGCATTAAATTAAAAAAGAATCACTAAAATCGGATCCGAAATCTCGGCGTAATCGGTGTACCTCCTCCTCCTTTTTGAACTCTGTTAAAAATTTAAAACCCTTCATCAAAAAAAATAGATGGTTCGTATGTACCTGGTCTAAGCTTTTTGTATTTACCTGGTATTAGTTCAAAGTTATGGCCACGGGCAATTTATGGTTAAAACTGGAAGCCATATAATTATAAACTTGAGATTTAATCACTAGTATCAAACCATGCTTATATAAACTTTGTCGACGAATCCTTCTTTGGTGAAAGATTCTGTCGTCGATTCACTCGTTAATGAAAAGTTCTGTCGGCGAAACGTTCGTAGAGGAAAGGTTCTGTCGTCGAAATACTCGTTTACGAAACGTTCTGTCGGCCAACAGTCCAACGGAGAAACAATTGTCGGAGATACGTTTCAGAATCTTTTCAAGTTTATTTAAATTTTAGACTTTTTATTTGTAATTTACGTACCAAAATGGACGGCATACTGTAATCGTGTCCTCGGCATACAAAAGGTGAGAGTTACCTATATAGTAAGAGACAAGAAACGGAAACACTCGAGGGTTACTTGGGATCAAAAAAGTTGTCTTCACTTTTTTGTTGATAGTGTGGCTTCCAGTTTTACCCATATTTGCTACAACTTAGTACGGCCAACTAGCCTGTGGTTGGCAAACACTTAATTGTCCATCAATTAATGTTTGATTAATTATTCTTGTATACCTACATGACAGTATTATCTTGTAAATTTCTTATCTTTCAATCTGATAATTTAAAATCACTATCTGTGTCTGTATTATTACATGTTAATTGTTAATAATAAGATACTGATGTAGGCACCATATATGTATGTATATTGATAATCATGATTTGATAAATTATGTTTTAAACTTCATGAGCACGAATTCATCCGCACAAAGCACTTTACTTCCGCTTTCACTATACGAACAGCTAAGGAGTGGAACGCTTTGCCGAGGTCTGTTTTCCCGGATCAGTATAATCTGGACATATTTAAGGCCACAGTGAACAAGCATCTTCTAAGCGAGCGCAGTGAGATTGTGATCAAACGCTCAACCTATTAATTAAAAAAAATGCGTAGATAGCTAGGCTAGATACCTATAAACCGCCGCGCTAGCCACCCTCGCCTTGCCGACCGGCAAGGTACTTCATCACGCCTCTTTTAAATGACCCAGGATTGTAGGAAGGAGGGAACACGTGTGTACATGTGTTGGTAGTGGTTACAATTTGTTAATTGTGCGACAAGGAAACGAGTTGCCATATTTCTCAGTTCACGTTGGTGTGGTAGCCACAGTTTGTAGGTCACAATGGTGGTTATATTTTTTTGATTGACTACTGATGAAGATTATCGCTGATGATATTCTCTGCGTCGTCGGGTTTTTAAGAAGGCGAAGACCGTGGGAGGTCTTCAAGCCTGAAGGTCGGACGATTCTGGGCGACCGAGCATCTCCCTCTCGGGAGTCTCTCGACCGCCTAGCGTCCCTAGGGCGTCCGGATCGGAAGGGACGGCATGTTACACGATCCGCCTACGACATATTATATTATTTTGATTGTCCCTGTGAATTTAAAAAAACGTGCTTTGAACCGCGATCACTCCGCCTCCTCATGTTTGATGATTTACGATTATCCGGAATTAATATTTAATTCTTATTTATCATTAACTTATCTGCTGCTATCTGAACATGTTGCGTCAGAATGCCAGCTCCACGCAACTCAGCATTACAAAACAAATAATATTTATTTATCTATTTTATTTAATTCTTGAGGTGCGAACTGACGGGGTCCTTCACTTTACAGAAGACCACAATCAAATAATACTACGTTTTTGTGATGTACTGTTTCTGTTGGGAGTAAGGTCGCCAGAGCTCCACGCGGGGTTGGAGCACGCGAGTGTTACGTCAGTGTTGCGAGCCTCTATCAGTATATTTTCGGGTATTTTAAACACGCTTATATTAGTTTCACCTGTATGTTTGTAACTCCTGTATGTTTGTATGTAACTGACTCGTTTGGGCTCGATTTTGACCCATTTTTAACGGTCAGATTTGATTTAAACTTTATTGACTTAACAAAGTCCAACGGTCGCAAAATGTCCAGTTCGCAGAATGTTCATTTCGAAGAATGTCCATTTCACGGAATGTCCAGTTCGCAGAATGTCCAGTTGCAAAATGTAAATTTCGCATAACGTCCAATTTAATTCGTAACCTAATTTTTCTTTTCAACGACATTATAACTTAGGTTAGCGAGGAGCGAAGCGACGAGCGGGTTAGGGCGACATAACTACAGCGCGACGCGACACAGCCAGAAGCGACTTTAGGGCGTTTCTCAGCGTTTCTCATATTAATATGCATCACAGAAACACAAGAAAGCGTTTAGTTAAATTAAACACGTTAAGATGGATATTGGACATTTTGCGAACTGGACATACTGCGAATTGGACATTCTGTGAACTGGACATTCTGCGAAATAGACATTCTGCGAACTGGACATTTTGCGACCGTCAGACATTTTGCGAATTGGACATTCTGCGCCTAAAGGGTTAAAAACGCCTACATTAGTTTTATAAAAGCATTATCTACTTTAAGAGCATTAAAATAAAGCTAGGTAAAGCGCAGAAACGTACAAAGTCAATCTGCTTACGATATAGGTTTTAACCCTTTTGCCTTTAAATAACATTTTAGTCACGTCAACGTCATTAGTATGGAGTTAGTGGTCAATACCTAATTAATATACTTACATATTGAGGTAAACAATACAAAAGCTGTTAACAAACGTTTGTACCTAGGTATTTATGATTATTGTTATCAGCACATCGATTTCTTGTTCTGAGCATTAATCTGCCACTATCAAACGATTAATAGGTACTTACCTACTTTGAATAATTTAATCACCAGCTTTTCAGATAAATCCTAACTAACGACACGCTACAAACTACAAGTACCGTCTTGCGTACAAACGGAGATAGTTTAGGTACCTACGCCTACTTATTTCTTCCGATCTATAAAATATTATTTTAGAATGTTTTAACATTTATTTCTAACAATCTCTTTGTTCTCACGTCCAACTGTTGTTAAAACACGTGGTCACTCTCGTTGGCGGGAGCATATCACTGGTGTGAACGTACTTTTGTTAATCGGCCTTTTTAGTCAATACGTTATTTCGCAATGGTGCCATAACACTTTATTTATTTTTTGTTTCCAGCTAAAGTAGTATGTTTCCTGGCTGTAGTGGCGGTAGCGGCCGCGTATGAAGACTACCGGCCTTACGAAGGCGTTGACCCCAACACCGTGCAGTGCGACCCCGAGGGACAGGTAATTTCAAGCTTTATTTATTTCAACCAAAATGGACGATTCATTTATTTCAACCAAAATTCTGTTAACATTATTATTATTATTATGGCGACAGATGTTGATAAGACGGTGGTAGCCAGCTAGGGGGACTTGTAGAAAGTCCTACCACCAAACCAAACAAAGTACATGTACTCCCCGGAGGATCGAACCATGGGACCTCTGGGTCTTAATTGCGGTGGACGAACTATTGGTATAATTTGAGGTTGAGTAATTGATCCACAATTTAGTTTACAATAAGAATATTGATACATCTCAGGTGTTCCTGCTCCTGCCCGACTTCCACGACTGCAGCAAGTTCTACATCTGCGCGCACGGGCTGGAGGTGCTGCAGTACTGTCCCGGCGGCACCATCTTCGATTTCGAGCTGCAGGTATACCACAGGAACGAAGTTCCTCAACATCACACGTTACATTGTGTCAAAACACGTAGGATAAAATAATATCACCAGCTTTTTGGTCATTCCATTCAAGTCACGTAAGATTTCAAACACACGAAACGATTTTGGCTTATTTTGGAGTGATGGCTTGGCGTGATGTGGATTGGAGCGATCGTTTCCCACTCATACGATAGTTGTTATAATCTCACGAAGGGTTGAGCAAAGCCATAGGTAACATTTTGATACACATAAAGTCACATCAGTCAGGTTGCCAGACTGTAGCCTATATTCTTTCTGTAAAATATTTATACGTGGTCCGCAGGGCTGCGCGTGGCCGTACAACGGGAAATGCATCCTCCGCGAGGAGATCGAAGGCTCCGGCGACGGCGACTACAGCGGCTCGGGGGAGCCCGAGGAGGCCGACCACCATGTCGGTGAGGAACAATCATTCATTATAAGCATAATCAAAACTAAAAACCGGATGAGAACCGGAACTGCATGACTCACTACTATCGCAGACACACGTGCTTGAGCACCCATAAGATAAAAATCGCTTGCGCACTCGTAGTAAAACGTAGTAGTAAATCAGCTTACATGTCAAAAGAAACTCGTTTTAAATTGCTTAAGCACGGAAGTACGCCACCGTACTATTCATTATTACGTTCGATCTTCTTAAAAACCCGGTGACGTAGGGAATCTCACCAGTGACCCAGCGACAACATGCTGCTTCCACCATCGGCCTCACTTATCATCATACTACTCACCCTACTCACCTTACCATCATATTTCAGAGCTGGAGCCAGAACAAGCCTCCCCGGTGCGCGCTCCCTTATTCCCCAGCCTCTTGAACTGCCTCAGGCCCGACTCCGCCTACAAACGAATGCCATACAAGTAAGTGTCACATACCTATCAAAAAGATATTTTTCACAACACACTGACCCATAAAGGAATCCTTTTCATAAAACAGGATTTTTGAACTGTTTTCAGTTTCATAGTGGCGTCCATTACGCACTGGTGTGATTATGAACAATTATCGTATTCGTATTTTTTATTTACTGTTTTTTTTTGTATTTTTTTCTTATTTTTGGAAATATAAGTATGTCGGAGACCCGTCAGGATTTTGCCCGAAATCACAGTTCAAACGAAAGAGGGGAACTAGGGTTAGTGCCTGGGATTTGTGACCCAGTGTGTAGGTTTAAAGGATCCTTGGTTTGCATTGCCGCTCACCTTCACTACCCTGGTCTCTGTCTCTAACTGCTATTATAACATAACAGCTATCGTACATAGCTTCCGCAAGCATTACTGATACAACTGTAGAGATGTCCGCACTCTGCAACGGCTCGAACCCTCGAACCAGACTGAGCTCCGCGCAGAGACTGACACGAAGCTGTTCCAATAGGTGGCGCGCTTCCCGCGTTGCGGAGCAACTTTACACTTAATATTAGTACGGACTACGGACTCATGACCTTAAAGAAACAGTGATCATGACGAAGATGCGACAAATATAAAATAAAATTGTATTTATTTGTTTTACCAGGGGTGACTGCCAGCGCTACTGGCGCTGTTCGCCGGCCGGGCTAGAGTCCGCCTACTGCTCCGACGGACTCGTCTTCAACGAGCGCACGCAACAGTGTGACCACGAAGCCAACGTGCCTTGTGACGTCAGCAACGACGAGCTAGACGGAGAGTTTATTGTTTACAAGTAGATTAGGCTGAGGCGGGATAGTCCTCTAAGCAAACTCCTTCATACTTATGGTAGCCTGGTACTTTCGTGTACCTACGAGTAGTTTGGGATATCCGATTTGAAAAAGACAGGAATGAAAATTGAATGTATATTAATACTAAGCAAACTCCTTCATAGTAATGTTAGGCTAGTACTTTCGTGTTGGTCATATATTTTTATATAGAAAAAAAAATAATAATTATATAGCCATAAATCGCAAAAAGTAGAAATAAAGTTTGTAAGACTGTACGGTCAGAGATATTATCTGCCTAACCACAATTCTACCTTAGATATTATAGAAGCATTCAAATCATGACGGCAATATTACTGTTTCACAGTTTGTTATTTTTTCAACACACTATCAGCACACCTAAGCGTATGTCGATATTGACTTTGGAGTTGATATTGTTGTTGATGTTGTTGTTTGACGTAAGTCGAAGTTGACTTTGGCGTTGATATTGGTGTTGTTGTTGACGACGACGTTATGTTGTTGTTGACGTTGAAGTTAATGTTGATTTACCATCCCAAGTGTGTTGAAAACAGATTCATACATAAATATAAAATTAAAATAAATAAAATACATAAGTACAAACTTTATTTCGGAATTCTGTACCACGCGGTGTGTGTGTGGTACACTTTCTCATCAATTATATGACCTACCCTCAAAATCCCATGTATCCCAAAGAACCTATGTAAGTCACTGTAAGTAAGACTTGTATTTGATATTATGTAAGCTGGTATACATAGTATTACAGTATATTTCTTGCGTCTCTACGTTTCAAAGAGAGACTAGCCCGCGCCCAGACTAGTTATACGGCATTTTAGGAGCAATCTCTAACTAAATACTTACAGGGGTTGCTATCAACGTTTCCAATACAAAATCAATAATTCCTAAAAGGTTTTAGCAAAGCTTTAGATAACATTTTGTTACAGCTAAAGCCATATCTGGCCAATACAATGCCTCGGAATACGGCTAGAGTTCAATATTCTAACATATCTCCGGAATTTCTTAAGATGTTTCATAGCGATCCCTGATAGGCGTTGTAATGTGTAATATTAAGTATATAGTTAGTTAATAAACTATTATTATCAAAGAAAAAGACTCAAAATGCTTTAAAATTATTCGCTTGTAACATTTTTATATTCAGACGACACTGATGAGAATTGTTGCTATGTAGAATATTACAAGAGTTATTTTGTAAACTACATAATATAAAAAAAATATTGTATAGGTATTATGTAATCATATTGTATAAGTATTTACAATAAAATTCAGTTGAAAAATTGTATATTTGTTTTGTTGCCCCTAAATTGTTGTTAATAAAGATATTTGTTTAGCAGTCTTTTTGATTTCCCGATTTTAATAATACATTTACGGCTAGAGCCCGAACTAGGTGTAGCTCATAGATACAGGAAACTGTAGACCAGCAATGTGAAAGAGAATGAGCAGACTAACGCGTATATTAGAGCGAGATAGGTAGACGAGATCATTTCTCATACACGCAGGCGGCCTGAGTCTGGCAAGCCTCCTGCGTGTACGTGAAATGATCTCGTCATATAGAAAAGACAGCATTATTGTCAGACTGCCGTACTATTTTTCGTGCACACGCTCACAATCTATAAGCGTCAGTAATATTTCACCCACAGCGTCAAAAATCTTCGAAAAAGCAATGTGTGGACGAGTAAATAGCTTCTGTGTTAAATATCAGATATTTGACGACTCGCAGAATGGATTTCGGAAAAATCGCTCCACAGTTTTGGCTGTGTATAAATATATCAAAGAAATAATTACATTATTAGATAATAAACAATATGGTGTAGGAGTCTTGTTGGATATGACAAAGGCATATGACAGGGTTCAACATAATATACTGCTAAGTAAATTATACGGAATTGGCATTCGTGGATTCGCTCATAAGTGGGTCGCATCATACCTAAAAGATAGACAGCAGTTCGTGGAAATTGAGTACTTTGATAAAGTAACAAATAGTATTACTCGGGTACGTTCTGACTGTAAAATTGTAAACGCATCAATACCACAGGGAAGTGTTGTCGGCTGCCTGTTGTTTTTGATATATATAAATGACCTGCCAAAGATCATGGAGGAGCCATGCATTTTAAAGTGGATGGATGCTGTAAGCGGCTAGTTATTATTATTTTAAGATGACTATATTATTATAATTGAAATTATTCACAGCGAAAAACGATTAAAACATTTATTACGAAGGTTTACAAGACGATTAGAAAAAACATAGTAATGACAAGATGTCACAAAAACATTTCTTTTTCCTTATTCGAAATAAGAGCTATAGAATGAGGTATAGAACCTCTACATCCTCCCCACCTTGCACCTTGATGGAAGATCAACGTGCAAATACCCTGCCTGATGGGGTGACATTTATCCGAAAAACAACAAAACAAACAGACATTCACAACTCAACATAATAATAAATATTAGATTATTAACAGCAAAATTAAATCAAAGATTAAGCCTATCTGGCACCCTTACAGTCCGACCAGTACGAGTGGTATAAGGCTCTTGGCTGTTATAAACTCTATTGACAGCAGAGTCTGGGTTGGCGTTTATTTCTCTACTACCTTCCGTAACTACGGGATCATCGTGCGATACTTCAAGACGATACAAACGCTGTAGAGCCCTGACTCGTTCCCCAGTAGAAGTCTTAATTCGAGCAACTCTCCCACTCCCGTCAACACCAGGTATAATCTCCAAAACCAGTCCCAAAGGCCAATTAACTCGCTTAACATCGTCTGAACCAATCAAAACGACATCTCCAACCTTCAGATCCCTCTGCGATGTATTATTCGCAGACTCCGTCAACAGCGACAAATACTCATCGCGGAACCTTTGCCTTAAATGAGAGCTTAAACTGTTTATGTATCTCCACCGTGCCGTCAGAATGTTTCCGTCTACCTGATAAATATATTCAACGTCATTGCTCGCACTACTCATGTTCAGAAACATCAATGGGGTGAGCGGTCTCAAATTTTCCGTACTGTCAGCAATATACGTAAGAGGTCTTGAGTTGATCACGGCCTCCACCTCACATAAAACTGTTTGCAACTCGTTTTCTTGTAGCGCTGCTTTGCCAAGTATCCTCCTCAGAATTGCCTTCATAGTCCTCACCATCCGCTCCCAGAAGCCTCCCCACCATGGCGCTGAAGGCGGAATGAAGCGCCATTCTATCTTCTGGACTGCCACTTCCCGCGATATTCCTTGCCAATTCACGCTACTGAGAACGTTGTTGGCGCCACGAAGGTTAGTGCCGTTATCACTATAAATTACTCGCACTCTTCCTCTCCTAGCTAGAAACCTCCTTAATGCCAACATGAAGTCTTCAGTAGATAATGATAAGGTGAGCTCCAGGTGGACTGCGCGGTAAGTAGCGCAGGTAAATAATATTATCCATGCCTTCCGATTAGACTTCAACAGCAATGGACCCGCTAAATCAACGCCTGTTGATTCAAAAACAGAACCACAATTTATCCGATCCCAGGGTAATGGTGCTGATGGAACCGTACAGGCCTTAGCACTATATCTTTTACAGGTAACACAACTTCTAACTATTCTTTTGGCGAGTCTGCGGATACCTACTATCCAATATGTCTCACGAAGACTGCTTATTAATGTCTGTGATCCCGCGTGTAATAGCACAACGTGTCTATGAGTGACAAGTCTCTCCACGATGGTATTCCGAGCTAACAACAAAATTGGAGACTTAAAATCCACTGGATTATCACTGACAGTCAGGCGAGTTACTATACGATAGAGACCGTCCTCATCTCTCCATGTCTTCATCTTAATCGCAACTTCAATGTTATCCTCGAGTTGAACGGTACGTAATAATACTTTCTCCGCCTTAATATATTCCTGCGCTTCTAAATCACCATACATTCTATTCATTTTACGACGGCAATTATTTGCGAACCTTAGACACCACCCAACCATTCTTACCATCTTGGTATATTTACTAAAATAAGTCAACCGTATAGAGAATCTCTCGGTATTTACATTATTTACAATCAAATAACTTTTCTTCACTTCTCTCAATACTTCTATCTCATCAGGAACTTCGTGACATGTTGGCCACTCACAGGAAGACTTCTGAAGCCATTCAGGACCGAACCACCATCTACTATCAATTAGCTCCCTAGGATTACAGCCTCGGGACGGCAGGTCAGCTGGGTTCATATTCCCGGGAACGTGACGCCAATCTTCTAAATTTGAACGACGTAAAATCTCTTGTACCCTGTTATGCACAAATACATTCAAACCTTCTTTCCGTTTTAGCCAAGCCAAGACTATGCTCGAATCTGTCCAGTAGAACTCTTCACATTTTAAGTCGAGACTTTCCCTAACGCTCGACATTAATCTTGCCCCTAATAACGCAGCAATGAGTTCTAGTCTTGGCATAGTGACATGTTTAGTAGGAGCTACTCTACATTTCGCTATAACTAACTGTACACTAACTGAGTTGTTATATTGAGATCTAAGATATATACAACACGCATATGCCGATTGACTGGCATCACAAAATATATGTACAGAATTTTTACTTTCATCTAAATCAGTATGACTTAACCGTCTTGGGATTCGACAAGCTTCCGTGAAATGAATTTGGCTTGCCCAAGTCTCCATTACTTTATTTAATTCTTGTGGTAAGTCTTGATCCCAATCCATGCTTAATATCCAACACTTTTGAATAATAAGCTTCGGTATCACACTCATAGGGGCTAGGAAGCCAAGTGGGTCAAAAATACTTTGCGCCAACGAAAGAACATTTCTTTTAGTAAATGTTCGCAATTTATGCACAGACGGTGCCGTACTAAATAATTCGTCACAATACGGATCCCAAGTAATACCTAATACGGAAATAGTTTTTACCTCATTATCTGTTATTGATGGACCGGTCACCCAGCAACGTAATTCAAACTGCCCATCCAACATAATTTTCTTAGATTCCGATATAAATTCGTTCATTTCATCTTCATTTTTCACACTTACGACGCAATTGTCTACATAAAATGACTTTCTTAATATTGCTGACGTTTTGCATTCAAATCTACTAAGATGAAATAAAATAGTGGCTGCTAATAGAAAGGGACTCGTCGTAACACCGAACACTACACGTTGATGCCTATATACTTTAAGAATCCTTTCACCGGTATTAATATTCTTCCACCAAAGAAATTTTAAAAAGTTACGATCTTCAGGGTGTAGAGATATTTGTAGAAACGCCTTCTTAATATCGGCTGTTATACCTATTGCGTTTCTACGAAAGCTAATTAGTAATCTAGGTATAATTTCGATTAGATTGATTCCTTTTTCAAGACAAGAGTTAAGCGATAAACCGTTATGGTCTGTAGAGGAGGCATCGAAGACTGGTCTTATCTTCGTAGTAATACTCGATTCTTTTATGACCGCATGGTGCGGTAGATAATGGCCAGTATTGGGATCATCGCAATTTATCTCCTCAATTATGCCATCCTTAACCCACTCTTCAAAAACCGAATCATAATCCTTTATAATACTTAACTTAGTAAGACGATTTGTAGTCGAGTTCAATCTTTTTAACGCTAAATCGAAATTAGGTAGCAAGCTTTTAGATTTTTCGTTCCAAGGTAACCTCACTTCATAACGTTTTTCTTTATTAATGCGAATTGTTTCATTGAAAAACGTCATTGCCTCTAATTCTAATTTTCTTTGGCCCTTTGTTTCCGAGTCATCCGTAATGCCAATAGTCTCCAAATTCCAAAAATCTTCTACATTACCAAAAAGAGTACTTACAGAATTAACATTATTTACATTACAATAAACGCCAACCGCAGGACCCTGCACTGTCCAACCAAGTATTGTTTCAACGGCTAGCAAGTTGTTTTCCACCTGTACTGCTCGTCCGGTAAATAGGGAACCTAAAACATCGGATCCAATTAACATACTTATCTCAGAAATTTCATCTGTACAATCGGAAACAAAAATGCCTAAGTTAACTAAACGACTTAAAAGTTTACCTTGCCTTATTTGAGGCAGATATCCACAAATCACATCTTGTTCCAAAACATCTAAATTACATGAATAATTATTATCTAAACTACAAATATTTACATTATAAAGATTATGAACTTTCTTGTTCATCACACCGCCTCCAAAAAGATTATGACTAAGTTCTTGCTTACCTATACACTTAAAGTTAAATTTATTTACAACATTAGTCTTTATAAAGGAGCGCTGTGCGCCAGAATCTAAAAGAGCTCTTATTATTACACTACCAGAATTAGATACAAGCTTTACCTTAAGAGTTTGCAACAATACGGTCTTATCAGATTGCTCCACGGTCACTTGCTCACTATTTTGCCGGACTTTACTCTCCGACAGCGTCGTACCCCTGGTATTAGTACACATTATGGGATAATGTCTCTTACCACAGACTACGCATTTCGGATGTTTTCTACAATTCCTCCAGTAGTGACCTGTATTCAAACAAATACCGCATGCTTTCTTACGCTTAACGATACCCATGCGCTCATCTATGGTCTTGTTTACAGCGGCTACGCACTCTGAGCTAGTATGAGTGGTCTTTTCGCAGAACAAACAGACTTTTATCCCTTGAACTGTCATGGGCTTGTTGCTCTTCCCTTGCTCGCTATTCTCAGACGTAGTAAAACATGACGTAGAAGGAACTGCGGGATTAAAGCTATCCGAAAATCCAGTACGTGCTAATCGAATCCTCTCATCTGATTCAACCTCATGCCTCACAAATTCTAAAAGCTTTGTCAAAGGGCTATCAGACTTCCCTGTTTGAATGGAGGACCTATGCCATACTCTAAGCAAATCTTCTGGTAAGGCTGATTCCACAAGAGGGTAAAGAAACGCAGCGTATTTCTCTTGGGTAACTTTCATGCTTTCCAGTGCCAGTACTTGCGTAATAATCTTATCATAAAGTGACCTTAGAGGCATCTTTTGCACCCCTTTAGCTTGAGCTAGTACCAACAGTAATAATTCACGAACATAGTGTTCGATTATGAGCTCGTCTCTGGCGAATCTTTGTTGTAGTTGCTCTATAGCGCTATCGTAATTAGTCCCGGACGACGGAAAACTCTCTATTAGTTCTCTAGCAATCGACCCTTGCTCCATACATTGCAGGAGATATTGAAATTTGTCGTCCTTATCAATAGCATCGTCATGATGTATCTTTTGAAATTGCGTCCAAAACATTAACCATTGTTTAATTTCTCCGTTAAATGTCGGCAATTCTAATTTGGGTAGTCTAAAACGTCTGTTATGGTGGCTTGCATGTGACGCGAGGTCATTAAGCTCTTTGGCAGTGCACGGGTGCTTTGAAGATGAACCAGTGTTATTAAGCTCGATATAATTACTAACTTTGTGTTCGAGAGTGTACCACTGACTTAAGTACTCGTCAGCCGTATCGACGTCCTGCTCAAAGAGAGATTCATCTCTGGTCTCTTCGTCAAGCCACAAATTTAATACCTTATTTTGAATAATCGATAATTCGTTGTATATAGTCCGTAATTTATTAAACTCTACTGTAATCAAATCAATATTTTTACTTACGAGTAGGTCTTCTAGCTTTTTACAACATAATGTAAAACGTCGTCTTACGACGGTCCGTTCCGATTTTGCACGTTCCATAATTCTCACTATTCACGGTCGCCAGATAAAGTGGATGGATGCTGTAAGCGGCTAGTTATTATTATTTTAAGAGGACTATATTATGGAATAATTTTATTTTTGCGTTTACAAACGCGTAAATATAATACTAGAAAAATGCACTGAAAAAAATCGACTTGCCTCAGGCGGGACTCGAACCCGCACATTTACGCGTTTGTAAACGCAAAAATAAAATTATTCCATAATGTAAGGTAGTTTCATCTTAGCTGGGCGTCAAATATTTGCAAAAATATTTCGTTCGGGTCTTGGAAGTGCAAATTTCAAAGATTTGATGAAACGATGTTTACCATAAAAACATAAGCACCAAGCACTGACAAATTTCGACAGCGAAAAGCAGTGCCTCGGTGGCGAAATTGGTCAACGCGTCCACCCGGATTGTGGAAGGTGCGGGTTCGAGTCCCGCCTGAGGCAAGTCGATTTTTTTCAGTGCATTTTTCTAGTATTATATTTACGCGTTTGTAAACGCAAAAATAAAATTATTCCATAATGTAAGGTAGTTTCATCTTAGCTGGGCGTCAAATATTTGCAAAAATATTTCGTTCGGGTCTTGGAAGTGCAAATTTCAAAGATTTGATGAAACGATGTTTACCATAAAAACATAAGCACCAAGCACTGACAAATTTCGACAGCGAAAAGCAGTGCCTCGGTGGCGAAATTGGTCAACGCGTCCACCCGGATTGTGGAAGGTGCGGGTTCGAGTCCCGCCTGAGGCAAGTCGATTTTTTTCAGTGCATTTTTCTAGGACTATATTATTATAATTGAAATTATTCACAGCGAAAAACGATTAAAACATTTATTACGAAGGTTTACAAGACGATTAGAAAAAACATAGTAATGACAAGATGTCACAAAAACATTTCTTTTTCCTTATTCGAAATAAGAGCTATAGAATGAGGTATAGAACCTCTACACATTTTATTCGCTGACGACATCTCGTTACTTACTTCAAGTTACAACAATAATAACATTGTTGAAAAATTAAACTCCTTACTTTCTAAAACGTCAGACTGGTTAAATGATCATTGACTGACTGGGCGCTTCGTGGTGCTCTCCTGCCCGGGACGGGACTAATCTGCTACGCAGACGACACCCTAGTTACTGCCAGGGGCAGCAATCCACACACAACAGCTGCCCTGGCCTCTGCTGCAGCGGGGCTTATTATTGGGCGCATTCAAGCTTTAGGGCTAAAGGTCGCAGCGCAAAAGACTGAGGCGATTTTGTTCAGGCATCCAGGACTCAGGCGTACGACAGGGCTCACGATAGTGGTGGAGAGGGCACCCATAGAGGTAGGCTCCACTCTCAAGTACCTGGGCCTTGTCCTCGACGACAGACTCAGCTTCGAGGAACACTTCCGACAGCTAAAAAAGAAGTTGGTGGGCACGGCTGCTTCCTTGGCTAGACTCTTTCCAAACATAGGGGGGCCAAGCAGCACGTGCCGGAAGCTGTACGCGGGGGTTCTGCGCTCAATGGCGCTGTACGGTAGCCCGGTCTGGGTCGATTCCCTGTCTGACCGCAACCGGACTCAACTGCGCCAATCGCAGAGGATTGCGGCCAACAGGGTGATCCGGGGCTACTGTACCATAGGCTTTGATGCCGCAACGGCACTAGCCGGAACCCCCCCGTGGGAGATGTTAGGTTAGGTTAGGTTAGGTTTTTTTTTTTTTTTTTTTTTTTTTTTTTTTTTTTTTTTTTTTTTTATAATAAGTATAAAGCTAATAAATACTTTTACTAAAATTCAGCGCTAATTACTACACTGAAAGTTAGTAGTAGGTTAGGTTAGGTTAGGTTAGGTTAGGTTAGGTTAGGTTAGGTTAGGTTAGGTTAGGTTAGGTTTTTTTTTTTTTTTTTTTTTTTTTTTTTTTTTTTTTTATTATATAGCTGCTATACTACACGTCTCCAACTATATATGTCGGACCTTTATTTGCTACCCTTTCATTCCAGTTCTATCATGTATGCCTCTCGCACTTTCTTACTGCATACTTGTTCTTCTTTCATTCATCTCTTTCTTTCTTTATTACTTAGTTGCTTGTGCTTACCATCTTCCTATTCTAGACTACCTATCCTTTTTTCTATTACTTGGGGTAAATAATGCTATGCGGCGGCAATCTTTATTTTTACTTTCCATTGTAATTACAATTTTGTGTCTTAATCTAGTTTACATTTTCAGCTCGTCATTAACATTTGTACATTCTTGTTTACTTCTTTATATTTAATACATAGTTCATTTCATATTAATTACATTTATCATTTATTACTTTAAATTTATTAATACATTTCTGTTACTTGTTAATTCTATTATCTATTACATCGAGTTTATCACATTACATTGTTTCTCACATTATAATTCTTAGCATATGTACATCATTCTTGATTTTCTTATATGTATTTGCTTGTTATATATTAACATTCATATCTTATTACAATCTTACATTGAGTTTGTCATATTACATTTTTTCTTACATTATAATTCTTATCATATGTACATCATTATTAATGTTCTTACATGTATTTGCTTAGTATATATTTTAACATTCATATCTTATTACAATTGTACTTTTATTTGATTAATTTAATCTGCTGTTGTTGTGCTTTTTGTATATTTATTGTTGCTATTATTTGCTATTATTTATCGAGTGTTTGTTTTTCTTATTTATATTTATCTATTATTCCTATCTATTGTATTATTTACTATGTTCTAATCTATTATTGTTATTATTGTTATTTATTATTATTTTATTATTTATTATTTAGTTGTTTATAATATTTGCTCTATTTTATGTGCTATATAATAAGACTTGCTAATGTGCTTACATTAGTAGTTTATTATTTGTTGTTGGGTGTGGGGTGTGTTGCGCATTATTTCACTGATGTAGCTAACGTTACATACATGTGAAGTTATTTGCTGTGTATTGTTGTTTGTTGTGTTGTTGTAGTGGTGTTGCTAAGGTGGTCGCATCAAGATGTTTCCAACTTAGTTGCTTTTTAGATGTAAGCTATTCTCGCACGGGCTATGCTGTCCCACTTACGTCGGACAGGACATCCCGGGCTGAATGCGTTGTGTGCTGTTTCTTTGTTATCTGTGTTTTTATTTTGTTTGCAATTTACGCATGTTGGCAATTTTCCCTCTTTAGCACTACAGCAGTTTATTTGTTTGTGGTTGCCGCCGCAGTGTCCACAACACTCGTCTTCTCTGGTGCAGTACCTGAGCGTGTGCCCGTAGCCCAGACACCTCGAGCACTGCACCAAGGGTGACTGGTCTTCCACCCTAACATTTTGTACGTCCACGTGCACTCTTCCCTTTCTTATTACTCGCTGCCATACTGTTGGGGAGACCGAGAGGACCACGTGGCACATCTGCGGGTCTCTGGTGCGTTTGCGGTATTTGGGCAAGATAGTCCTTTCTTCATTGTGGAGGTCATGAAAGACATCTTCGTTCTGTCTGACCAGTGCCTCGACTATTTCGTCGTTACTCTGGTCGTTCAGAACGTCCCGAAGAATGATGAGCGGGTTTTTGTTTCTCATGTTCTCCACAACGAAGTCCCTCTGCTTCTCGAGGATTTTAGTGACGGCGTCTCGCGCCTCCAGTGACCCGCAGCTTACGATCACCTTTCTATCTTTCGTCTTCCGTATCCGGTCTATCTCCACTTGTTTTCCGGAGTCTTTAATGGTCTTCCTTACAGCGGAGATGATGTCCTCATTTGTGTCCATATCGTTTTTGCTCGTTATGGCAATGGAGTGCAGTGTTCCTCTGTCGCGGAGTTCTGGCCCTGTCTTTGTTTGCGGAGTCAAGTCAACGATGGAGTTTTCGTTCTC
This sequence comes from Elophila nymphaeata, assembly GCA_955850985.1. Taxonomy (NCBI): domain Eukaryota; kingdom Metazoa; phylum Arthropoda; class Insecta; order Lepidoptera; family Crambidae; genus Elophila; species Elophila nymphaeata. Next base: position 32,158,444 of record OY039066.1, read on the forward strand.
TTCGGTGTTTTTTGCTTCCCTGCTCTTCTCTCTACATTTCTCCACTTTCATCAACATACTTCTTCCCATTTCCTCTACCTTGTTTGCAACTATCTCCATTGCTCCTGCTATCCCACTTTCCACCATTTCCTTGACTCCACCAACATAGCTCTTTGTTTCGTCAGCACTGTTTTCCCTTTCTTGGTTGTGCTTCTCTATTTTCTCTACCTGTTGCTTCAGTTGTGCTGTGAGCTTTTCCACTTCTCTATTTAATTGCAACTGCCTCCTGAACCCTTCGTTTTCATCGCTCATGTAACTTGCGGAGATGTCTGCGGCTGTTTTTGACTTTCTTAACTCTTTATTCGTCTTCAGGCAGTCATCTAGTTGCTTTTGCAGTTGCACAATTTCATCACTGCACTCCATGCTTCTTAACCTTTCTTTATACTGTCGGTTTTTCTCCTTTAGATTTACCACGTCTGTCTCTAATTCTTGTTTCTCGTGCTCTACTTTTTCTAGTTTCAGTACTAGCTCCTTCACAGTTTCCCGGTCCTTCATCCATCCTCTTTCTTCCATGAGAGCTGAGTTTTCTCTGCTGAGTTTGCCTACTTCTCCTTTTATTGTTTGCTTTTTACTCTTTATTGCTTCTATTTCCTGCACTTGCTTCTGTAGCTGGTTTTCTGCCATTTCCAGTTTTTCTTCTAAGCTCTTTATCCTTTCTTGATGTTCTATTTCCTCCTTCTTCTTCTCTGCTTTTCGACCGTTTTTGTAGATCCTGTCGACGATCTTTACCAGGTCTGTGATGATGTCCTTTTTTATTTGAGCACCTGCGAGCTTCTTCATGGTGGCCCTGAAGTTTTCGAAGGAGTCAACTACCTCTTCCTCATATTTATTTAGATGCTCTGGTTTTATGTTCGGAGTGACTTCCTTTATTTCCTTATCGATCTCTTCAGGTCGAGGGCTCTCTACCACTATCTTCTTCCTATGACCCGCTCTAGTGGCCATCTTAGGAGTTCTGACAGTTGACATTTGTTGGGTGTAGTATAGCGTGAATGTATGTGTCGTGTGTAGTGAGTTGTGTGTGTGTGTGTGATAGACAGTGGTAATTTGACCGTTCAAGTGCGTCCCCTTCCTTTATAAAAGTTGGGGGTGTTCTTGTAGCACGGCGGCAGAGTGTAGTTCTTCTTATAGAACCTTCTCTCCCCCGTACCCACTCTATCGGCTGTTTGTTGTCCCACTAGCTATCTACTCACTGTACATTCAGTCCTATCCTAATTGATTAATTGTATACTGTGCCCTGTAAAGGGGGGTCTTTATTTGTGAATTAATTCCTAAGCTATCCAATAAAATGGGGTCAAAATTATTATTGTTTATTATATTATTGAAATTAAATTTAAAATTAAGATTGAATTTAAATTGCCCTGTATAGGGGGGTCAAATTTCTTATATCCTAGTGTCCTGTAAAGGGGGAGTCAATAAATACCTATTCTAGTCTATAATAATTTATATTTGTCACGCTGACCTTATTACAATTTAATAATACTGCTTAAAAATAATTGTCAAATTTTTGGCGCGTCAACCCTACTTCCGTCTCTATCTCTTTTTAAACGTAATGGGACCAGTCCCTTTGACCCTAAATTTTCTTTCCCGGTCTTGCCGGATCAAAAACCTCGAAGTTATGGCGTATTCCGATTTTTCCGCGGGGTGGGGGGGGTTGCGTGTGTGCGGCGTGATGTTGGTTACGCTCTCCTAATAGGCCTCGCCGAGCCCTGCTCCCTGACCCCTCGCACGCCTCGCTGCGACCAATAGTCCCGGAGCCAGCCGCTTCTAAAAATCTGGGTTTCTACAAACCCAGAGTAGTTAGACGGCCGTAACTCGGGAGATATTCGCCGCAGAGAGACGGGACTTCGACTTTCCCTTGGGTAATGGCCCCACCGTTGACCCCCCGGCCTCAGCCCGATAGGTTTGTCCGAGGTGGGCAATGGGCAATTTGCCCACTGCTATCGATAGAGGTCTGTGGGGGACCAATCCCAAAGAAAACCGGGTTTTTCTACTCCCAATAGTTTGGGAGCTACCTCCGTCCAAAGTTTTGCCACGTGGCAGTAAGGTTCAATTTCCTCCAACTTTGGACGGTCGTATCTCCGGCGCTATTGGGGATAGAAGGGGGGTGTTTGGGGTTTTTGGGGTCAGCTTGCGTGTGCCTGCCCCCTGGTGTTGTCAGTTTACGCGGGTTTTTCGAGGTCGGTATTTTTCGGTTTTTAGGGTCGGATCGTGTAGGTTTCTACCTAAGCTTAACTAAAGTCCAAACCGCGCCTGATTCCGACCAATATTCGCTGAGTTATGGCTCGCCGACACTTTGTAGGATGTCGGTGTAGGCGTGTCGGCGAAAGTTTGCCGGCCCGTATCTCCGCCAATATTTGTCGCAGCGACCTGGGGTTTTCTCCTAGGTGGTCTGCAGGCTCCCGGGTATCGCGCGCGAGCCTCAAATCCGGTCGCAAAGTGTGAGGCGGAATTTCGCGGTTTTGAGGGTGCAATGGGCTGGGATGTGTGTCGCCTTACACCCTATCGAAAACCCGAGCTCGCTGCGACTCCTATTTCCGGAGATATGCTGCTTACTGTTTAAAACCTAAGAACCTAAAATGGCCGCTTGGGCTCGAAATTCTGAATATAGGCGCTAGGGTGGTGGTCTTTGGGCTTGATAGTGACCCACGATGGTGTCTGGACCTGCCCCTGTGTTGGTTTAGACCCTCCTTACCCCCTTCACCCCTATACCCAAAATTTACAATTTAGAAAATTAATATCTTAAAAACTATTATACCTATTGAGAAAATTTAAAAACCTAAAATTAGTTAAAACTAGTACCTATATACACAAAAATTTTTAAAACTCTACTTTAACTCTAGCTATTTTTAAATCAAAGGGGTAGTTTTTTGTGAATTTTCAAAATTCTGTATCTCCCGGGTTTTTAGCGCGATCGTGATGCTAATTTCGGATTCGGGTAGGTCTTGACGAGTCCTACAACCTTTCATTCAAGACCCGGGAGGTTTCCATACAAAATTTTGAAATGAAAAAATGTTAAAAATTTTCAGACTTTAAAAATCGGTAACTCAGCTTGGGGTGGTCGGATGTTCTCGCCCGAAGTGTCGTTGATCTTGTCTTGGCTCCCTGCGCCCGGCTGCACCCTCTTCTTCTCCCGGCACCCTCTGGATCACTGACCTCGTGGTTTAGGTTATCCCGGAAATTCCCAAATAACTCCGAGGCCAGTGGGAATTTCGGGAATCCGAAAGCACCCTCGGGTGGGGGCCGCAAAGGTGCACAAAACAACACTTTTCACTGGCTTCTATATTTTTTGCTTGATTTTTAAAAGCACTTTTTCATGTGATTTTAACACAAACCACGTGGCGAATTTTCACTTTTTATTCGTTTAAAAATCGGGGGATGCTCCGATTTTCAAACCACTTTCACTGTCACGTAGGGCCGATTTTTCCGCAACTTTTGATATATCGCACGGTGCAGATATGTCTGGATTTACCACTTTTCCGAATTTTTCTAACTTTTTCGTCACTTGGACGTGCGCGGTTTCGGTCACGGCTCAATCAGACTGGGTTAGGTTAGGTTAGGTTAGGTTAGGTTAGGTTAGGTTAGGTTAGGTTAGGTTAGGTTAGGTTAGGTTAGGTTAGGTTAGGTTAGGTTAGGTTAGGTTAGGTTAGGTTAGGTTAGGTTAGGTTAGGTTAGGTTAGGTTAGGTTAGGTTAGGTTAGGTTAGGTTAGGTTAGGTTAGGTTAGGTTAGGTTAGGTTAGGTTAGGTTAGGTTAGGTTAGGTTAGGTTAGGTTAGGTTAGGTTAGGTTAGGTTAGGTTAGGTTAGGTTAGGTTAGGTTAGGTTAGGTTAGGTTAGGTTAGGTTAGGTTAGGTTAGGTTAGGTTAGGTTAGGTTAGGTTAGGTTAGGTTAGGTTAGGTTAGGTTAGGTTAGGTTAGGTTAGGTTAGGTTAGGTTAGGTTAGGTTAGGTTAGGTTAGGTTAGGTTAGGTTAGGTTAGGTTAGGTTAGGTTAGGTTAGGTTAGGTTAGGTTAGGTTAGGTTAGGTTAGGTTAGGTTAGGTTAGGTTAGGTTAGGTTAGGTTAGGTTAGGTTAGGTTAGGTTAGGTTAGGTTAGGTTAGGTTAGGTTAGGTTAGGTTAGGTTAGGTTAGGTTAGGTTAGGTTAGGTTAGGTTAGGTTAGGTTAGGTTAGGTTAGGTTAGGTTAGGTTAGGTTAGGTTAGGTTAGGTTAGGTTAGGTTAGGTTAGGTTAGGTTAGGTTAGGTTAGGTTAGGTTAGGTTAGGTTAGGTTAGGTTAGGTTAGGTTAGGTTAGGTTAGGTTAGGTTAGGTTAGGTTTTTTTTTTTTTTTTTTTTTTTTTTTTTTTTTTTTTTTTTTTTTTTTTTTTTTTTTTTTAAAATTTACTGGTGATGTCGTTGATCACCAACCTAGCTGCTATAATCAATTTCACCTATAACTTAATACACTAAAAGTCGCGTGCTGTCGGCCGCGCCGCCGGCCGCGCTGTTGTTGGCAGCGCTGCCGGCCGCACCACCGGCCGCACCGATGGCGCTGCCGGCAGCGCCGCCGCCGCCGGCAGCGCCGCCGGCAGCACCTATGGCCGCGCTGCCGGCAGCGCTGCCGCTGCCGGCAGCCCCGATGGCCGCGCCGCGGCAGCGCTGCCGCTGCCGGCAGCCCCGATGGCCGCGCCGCGGCAGCGCTGCCGCTGCCGACAGCGCTGCCGCTGCCGACAGCGCTGCCGCTGCCGGCAGCCCCGATGGCCGCGCCGCGGCAGCGCTGCCGCTGCCGACAGCGCTGCCGCCGCCGGCAGCGCCGCCGGCAGCACCTATGGCCGCGCTGACGGATGTGCGGTCGAACCGCCGATCGCATCTCCGAGCTAGTGGTGCGATCGTCGGTTCCACCGCGTTTTGTGTGGACGCAACGCGCAGACGCAAATGTGTCCGCGGGTTGCGTCCGCAGACCGCGTCCGCAGGGTGCATCCGCGCCCCGCGGACGACATAACATGCACCTATCTATATGTCCGAGGTGCGGACGCCTTCACCGTTATTCACTAGTTAAATGAGTACAAACAAAAGAATTAACATGGCAAAAGTAACACTACAAAATAAAATCGGATTAATTACAATGTGGCAATAGCCGTATATAGATTTTTAAGAATTATAATTGAGAATAATAGATGTCATTTAAAAATAAAATAAGATAAAAATAAAAAATAAAAAGCAAAAATGGAGCAATAGCTAATTAAATGAGGATTACAAATAGGATAGCACAACACACATATAAGCAATACAATAAATTAATAATGTCAGCAAAAATAAAATTTTAAAATCAGAAATAAAATGGAGCAACAGCTAATTATAATGAATTAAATTACAAATAGGATAAGTTAAAGCTAAGCAAAAGTACAATAAATTAAAAATGTCCGTTTGAATAATATTAAAATCAAAAATAGAATGGAGCAATAGCTAATTATGTTAAATTAAATTACAAATAGGCGGAGTAAAAGCAAAAACAAAACAATACAATAAATTAAAATCAAAATAAAATCAAAATAAAGAATTAAATACATTGAATGGGGCAAAAGCCGATAGTATAAAATTAAACAAAATAAAACAAAATTAAACAAAATAAAAAGAAAAAATAATTGAAATGTCAAGTTTTTTAAAATATAATTGAAAGAGCAGGTTAAAATAAAATTAAGTTATCACTATCCGAGATTTTTGGCACCATTTGCCTTCGCCGTTTTGCGGACCACGCTTTCGGCGAAGGCCAGGAAATGGGCCCGGGTGTTGTTGTCACTGACCAGCTCTTTGATGCTATTTATGGTGATCGTCCGTCCAGTCCTGTGTTCGCAATCCGCTCTCGCTGACATGTAGCGTGGGCATTCCACTAAAATGTGGGGCACCGTTTCGGGCGTAGTGTCATCGCAAACACAAGTCTGAACGGGCGACAACTTAAATCTATAAAGGTATTCCCTGAACCCACCATGTCCGGTAAAAAGTTGCGCTCTTAAGTTATTTGGTCCCCAGCTCTTGACAATCTTGTATGCGGTTTTAACCTCATCGAAGAACATCTTCGTGACGGAGCCTGTTGTTGAGTCAGCGTAGCGCTCCTGCCATCTTCTCAAAGTGCGGTCCCTGATGGAGTGCCTGGCAAAGGACAGGGGAAAGCGATCGTAATCTGATTTTCTTTTCGATTTCAATGCCGCGTCCTTGGCGAGTTCGTCTGCCCTTTCATTTTGTACTATACCAGCATGCGCTTTCACCCAGTAGAATTTTACTGTGCTGGGTTCTCGGATTTGTTGAATGAGCTGCCTGACTTCAGCAGCCACCGGGTTGAGGGAAGCTGGGTCCCTCAGGCATTCCAGCGCGGATCTAGAGTCCGATATGATATTGTATGTGGCCGGGCGCTGCATGTCTAATATTAATTTTACTGCTCTTGATATTCCCACCATCTCTGCCTGGAAAACCGAGCAGTAGGCTTCTAATTTGATTTTGGCCTTCGTTAATTCCCTGTTGTCGAACCAGCAAGAAACGGCGGCTCCCACTTTGCCCTCAATCTTGCTTCCGTCCGTAAACATGTTGACGGCATCAGCGGTGACTGTGTCGACGGCCTCCTGGGTGTTTAATAGGCCGAAATCTATAGGCCTTCTGAGTGCCGGGTGTGGCAGACTGGACGGGTGCATTCTCTTCTGGAGTGTCCTCCCCGGGAGCTCCTCCAGTGGTATCCCTCTCTTGATTTTGTATAATTCTTGGTGTTCGAGTAGTCTCAGGTCCAGAGGGATGACTCCCGCCAGAAGAGCCGCCGAGATGAGCGAGGTGGTGGAGTGGGCTTTGGCTATCAATATAGAAAACACCCGCGTCACCCTGTCCAGTCTGTCCCGCGCGTACTTCCTCTCAGCCACATGCGCCCACGTGCTCGCAGCGTAAAGTACTGTGGGCTCTACTACAGTTGTGTAGAGCGACCTGACGATCTCGCTATTCAGGCCCCATTGCGCTCTGGCTGCTCTGCTTGTGGCTCTGAAGATGTTGATAGCTTTGTTGCAGATTTCGTCCAGGTGTTGTCTGTAGCTCATGTTGCTGTCTATGGTCACTCCTAGTATTTTGACAGCCTCCGCGAGCTGCAACTGGGTTCCCAGGAGCTCGAAGCGGGGCATGTCAAATTTTTGTTTTCTGGTCAGTATCATGGCCTGGGTCTTGGCAGGGGCGAATCTCATCTTATTACGCTGGCCCCAGTCTGCGACCAGCTGTAGGGCTCTGTTAATAATGGCCTCCAGCCGCTGCGAAGTGTTGGCAGCCGCGTACACAACGATGTCGTCAGCGAAGGCCTGGATCTTAGCTTCTAGGTTGGCGGCTCCTCTCAACAAGCGGTCCAGCTGAATGTTCCAGAGGAGAGGACCTCCTATGGATCCCTGGACGCATCCTTTGTTTGTCGGCTTCTCTACCTCTTGACCTAGATAGCGCACGGAGACCGATCTTTCGGAAAGGTAGCTAGAGAGCACTAGAATGGTCTGGGTGTCAACCTCCATGTCCAGCAGCTCATCTAGTATGGCCGGCCACCATGCATTGTCAAACGCGCCTTCTATGTCCAAGGATACCATAGCCGCAATTTTCTTATTTTGGACCTGCTCTCTGAGTTCCGTGGTGAGGTCGTAGAGCGCGTCTTCGGTACTCCTCTGGGGGAGGAACCCATACTGGAGAGGGCTTAATTTATTCTGTGCTAGTAGCCTCCACATGAGCCTTGTAACAATAAGTTTCTCGTACACCTTACCCAGAACCGGAAGCAAGCCAATGGGTCTGTATGCCTTTGGGTGTGTATAGTCGGCCTTCCCTGGTTTTGGAATGATCTTAATTGTGGCCCGCTTCCAGATCCTGGGGAAGTATCCTAGCAGCCAGCTTTTATTGTATAGAGCCAGCAGGGTTGTGCTGGCTGCACTAGCCGCGGCGCATATATCTGAAGTGAGGCCGTCAGCCCCTGGAGCCTTTTGGGGGTTCATTTCCCTAAATATGGTCTGGAGTTCATAGTGAGTAAATGGAGGCTCGCCGTGGTGATCGTAAGTCGTCTGCGCAAGCCCAGACAAGCCGCTCGTCACTTTGTTCCTTATTTCCTTCTGCTCCGGTGTATCATTAGTTGTGCTGTCCTCGGGGTAGAATGTGTTGGCGAGTAGTTTCGCCGAGGATAGCGGCGTTAGGGTGTTCCCGTTTGTAGGGTCTATAAGGAGTATTTCCTCGGCTCGACTAGGCTTGATCATCTTTTTGATAACCCTGTAGGAGCACCGCCAAATGTCCTCTCCTTCCTGTTTGGAGCAGAACGTCCTCCAACTTTCGGTGATGGCTGATTGTATTGCCTCTTTATATGCGTTCTTGGCTCTTAAGTAATCCCGAATAACATCATCCCTCCTGGCCGGATTCGCCCTCCTCACTCTCCTGGCTCTTCTGGCGGCCTCTCTCTTGAGCTCTTCAAGTTCTTTACTCCACCATGGGCTTTTGGGTGGTCTTCTTTTAGACGAAGCTTTCGGGATGGTTTTGATAGCTGCGTTTATCACCGCGTCTTGGTACTTGGTGACCATCTCTTCTAGTTCTCCAGCAGTTGAGACGCTCTCGATAGCAGACTTATTTATTCCTGCCTCGTCTACGGAGCTGACGACCTCGTCCTTAAACGAACTCCAATTCGCCCTCCCGGTGTCGAAGCGCCATGTAGAATTTCGCTCCTCTGTTGGATCCCGAGTCTTCTGGAGTTGGACCGTGTATTTGATCGGGCGGTGATCGGAGAGTCCCGCCGAGTCGGTATCCACTCTCCAGTTGATGATCTTGTTGGAAATCGATGTGGAGCAGGCCGTGACGTCGTTTATACCTTCATAAAGTCTGTTCCCCCTGAGCACGTGAAAGGTGGGGGTGGTTCCCTCATTGAGCACATGAAGGCCCCGATGTGAAAACAGATCAACGATCTCAGCTCCCCTCCTGTCCTCGACCAGGCTTCCCCACCAGGGACTGGATGCGTTGATGTCGCCTCCGATGATGACGCCGTCCACTTCGATTTCGTCAAGTATGTGAGCTAGGGTGACCAGATGTGTTGTGATGTCTATGTTGGGTTCAAGGTAAATACTTATCAACGCTATTTCTAGCTGTGTGAGTGACAAGATAATACAGGTAATGTTTTTTGTAATGAAATTTTTATTAGCAATTACTCTAATGTTAGGGTCAATGACAACAACAGCCGATTTCGCGGGAGAAAGCTTGTTTGAGTCATGTGCTTGGAAAATCCTGAAGCTCGATCCAGCCGATAGGCGGCCCGTGGCCCCGACATAGGGCTCCTGGACCAAAACAGCGCCAACTCCAGCTCCGGCTGCTACCTGGAAACATTCTTTAGTGGCTGCGAAACCCCTACCGAGGTTCTGTTGAGTGATCTGGAAGGAAACTTCAGCAATACCTTACGGACCGGCGCGCTATCCGGTCCCAACGCTGCCATTGTGGGCACTCCTGGCTATAGGCGGCATGCCCGCACTCCTGCGCCCCGTCCCGGCTGCAGTTTGCGCACCTGGCAGGACTCTGTCGGTTCGGGCACTGTCTGGTGTCGTGATCACCCGCGCAATGGCCGCACGAGATCTCTGCCTTGCAGTCCCTGGCCAGATGCGCAAACCCCAGACATCTGAAGCACTGGAGTATCGGTGACTGATCCAGTGCGATGACCGTCTGGTATCCTACCCTAATCTTCCTGTTACACAAAGCAGCCCAAGTTTTGGGGTCCACCTCCAAGATGACATTGGAAAGTTCCGGTATTCTGCCTCGAGTGCGTCTCTGGACTCTTACCTTGGTCTCTATTCCCTCGGTGGTTCCGATTAGGCCTTTGTTTTGGCGCTGGACCGCCTCCGCTAATTTGGCGTCATCCAGGTCGTTCGCCACCCCGACCAGGCGCACCAGAGGGTTTCGGGGCTGCTTAATTTCAGCGCTCAAATTGGTTGCTGCGTCAGAGATCGCCCGTCTAAAGATCCGTTGATGCTCTTCTGAGTCGCACGCTACAGCCACTCTTTGTCTGCTGATGCGGTGTACGCTAGTGATTCCCACGCCCAGCCCTACCACATCCACCTTAGCTTTCAGCTCGGTGAGGACATCGCTACTGGTCGCTCGAGGGTCGCGCGACTCCACCAGAACAGGGTGGCGGGGCGTCTTGAGGGTTTCGGCGTACGACACGGTTTGTTCCCTAGCCATCGCGACAGCAACGGGGGGTATAGGGGACGCGGCCCCTCCCGCCCCCGCCGCGCCGCCAGTTGTCATGGTTCTTATCTTGGCAACATCACTTCTGATAGGCTCTATGAATTCCTTGATGGGGGCCACCACCGCGCTCCCCAGCAGTCCCGCCAGATCTTCTTTAAGGATCTCCGTCCCAAGAGCGGTCTGCCTTTGTTGTGTAGGCGGAACTGGTGTAGCTGTCTGCCTCTCCTCTCCAAGGTCCTCCAACTCCTTTCTGAGGGTCCTGACCTGGGAGGAGAGGGGGTCGAGCGCACGCCTTAAGTCCTCCTGATGTTGTTCTCGGGTCAGGGGGGGAGGGTGGCTCCCTCGGCTCAGGTGGTCGCGGACGTCGATCATGAGATCTCTGAATTCCCTTGTAACGGCGCTCGGCAGTGGCTCAAGGGTGCGCGGAGCAGCAGCAGCTTTAGGTGGTGAAGCGTGCGCCCCCTCCCTCGTTGCAGGCGGCGAGGTTGGGCCGGGTTCTCTCTCGCGAGCGGGTGTTTCTTGCATGGCAAGTCTCCATCTCTCCAGATCGACGGTCAGATCTCTGAGTTGGGACTTGACCAGACGCGTCTCCTCCCGCAGCTCTTCAATCTTGTTCGCGATGTGGCTATCCAGAACTGCGGTCCCCTCCGCCCCGCCAGGCCGATCAGTCACCACTCCGGTGTCTCCTCTGCCGAGGGCTGCCAGGTCTGATTGGATCCCGCTAACTTTCCGCGACAGGGGCTCTAACATAGTGATGGGGCCCTGCATTTCGTAACACAGGATCCCGCTAACCCTTTCGGTGGCCTTAAGATTGTCTTCCATCTTGAGGTGGAGTTCCTCACGCTCTTTCTGGTATGCCCTCGTGAGCTCGGTTAGTTGTGCGCTGTGCGCTCTCTCGACTCTTACTAGCTCTTTGGCAGCTCTGGTCCTCTCCTCCTGCAGGGAGTGTTTATGTCGGGATCGCGAATCCGCTAGGGACAGACACACCACATACATTTCCTGCAGGGCCTCAGTCGCTTCCTCCTTCCTTTCTCGCTTCATGTTTCCTGCGTTCTCTAGAGCCTTTAGCCCATATTGGAGAAGCTCATTTGCCCGTACCGTCACCTCGTCCATGGCAACCCCAGTTCTTTTTCCGCGCGCAGGGAGGACGCTCTCTCTCCTCTTCTCAAGGTCTGCCTCCTCCCTCGCGACGCTGGAGTCTAGCCATACCCAGACATCGGGTGCCGGAACCAGCGGGCCGCGAATCCCCAGTTCGTCCAGCTCCTTGTCCAGCTCTGAGGCTCGGTCCTCGTCTTGGGATTCGAATCTCGTGTCCGTTGTGGAGGGTGGTGCTGCAGTGATGTACCCGCTTCTCGAGGTGATTTTGTCCTCACCCTCCTCTCTTGGATCCTCTGGATTATCCCTCTCCGCCAGCGGGCGCGTGTCGTCAACTTTCTGGTCTTTATCGTTGACTGACGGAGTAGGTTGATATTTTTCTCCAAGTCCCCGGAGTTCAGTGCGAGGTGATGGGCAAGACTGCTCGGCACCCTGCAGTATGGCCCTTTTCCTTAGGTTTTTAGTGGCGGGGTAGGGCATGGCCGCTGTTTTGCTGGTTATCTCCGGCGCACTCTTGACTGAGGTTGTTTTCGGCATGATTAATATAAATGAACCAAACTATATAACAGAAATTAATGTTTAAATGTAGAATAAAGAAATTAAATTATGCTAAATTGTACTTAAATTGAATTGTCCAAATTGAAATAAATAGAATTTGTGCTGCCGGCCGCGCTGGTGCTGCCGGCCGCGCTGGTGCTGCCTGCCGCGCTGGTGCTGCCGGCCGCGCTGGT